>JAODLM010000309.1:0-742695 GCA_036937905.1 Salvia rosmarinus
GTCCTTTAGGTTTTGAGTTCCGGCTATGCATTCTACTAAAGTACCAATCCGTTTTACATTTTCAGCGTTTCTACATGTCGGGATGTTTTTCGTTGCTTGAGTTTTCTAAAGGAAGTACATGCCGAGTTATCCGTTTCGATATAGTTTTCATTTCATGTTCCTCGTTATGCATATTGCTTATGTTTCCATTTTCATGCATCGATTTTGGATGGTTTATCACAGATCGAGGATAGCATCGATTTTGAAGCTTCTTGTTTGCTAAGATTTGAGTTAACTTGCATGCATGCACATTTGAAGGTACCCTATTATAGGTCTTGATGTCTGAATATATTTCCCATACGCATCGAGTTGATTTGAAAACCCGGAGAGTGCCAAATATGGGTTTAGAAAGTCAAAAACCCCCCATTTTGCTTCGATCTTCATTTGGATCACGTTGTTGCGTTGCTTTGTGGGATGTGACCCTAAAAATTTGTTACGTCTTGTTACCAGGTACCTACCAATGCGATCGGTGAACTCATCGGATCTGTGGATAACTCCCGATTGACATTTTCGATACATTCGGGTTGGGTTATATATCTTATTTTGAGTTCTTTACTCTGATATTTCAAAATAAAACATGTGAGCCATAAAATGTTTTAACGAAGTTATTCTTGTTCTCGATCCATGATATGGTTCTATTATGGTTGTGTGCGGATCTCTATTCAATGGGTTGATCACCATCTTGAGTATTGATCGTGAAGGATAGACCCGAACACGTGGTTATGGTTACGCCGGATAGACCCGGAAGTCCACGGAAATGGTAATGAGGTGGTTATGGTTACGAATGGGTTTGACCCACAAGTCCACACCGAGTTAGCCGGTGGATACGCCCGGCGTGAAATTTGTTGGATATGTTCAGTGAGATATTATGGGTGGTTGGATATGTTAGGGCGAGTGAGATGTGATAGGCGGCGGGATACATTCCGAGCCATGGTTCTTTGGTTCTATGATGGGAATGCTGATAATAACGGATCGGTATCGAAAAATGAAAAATCTATTTTGCTTACTTAGAAGTGGATTTACGCTTTAAAACCTTCTAAGGTAAGTGCTCGAACACGCATCATGATTCTTTTGATTTATGATAAAAACCCCAACCGAACGCGCTAGTACTCACCCCAAACTCTTTTCAAAATGTTTTCACGGATGGAGGAGAATTTGGACGACGCGCCGAGGGGTTGAGCTGCGGTTCTTCATGCTATGCTTCCGCGATGTTGTCTATATATATATATATGTACTCTGATGTTGATGTATTCTTGTCCCTTATTTTGCTTTCTGATTGGGAACAAGATTTGCTAGTATGTTATTATCTTTGTGAGTCTCGATATGAGCAAGCTATGTGGTTGACCGTCTAGCCAACAAGATGAAATGCTATTTTGTTTCCTTGCATTACTTATTATAAATCAAGGTCACGTTCATTGAAGTTATGGTATAGATACTATTCTGTTGGTGGATTGTTTGCGTATCCCTCCCCTTCAGGATATGTCCTAGTTATAGAGGAGATGCTGCCCGATTTCATGGTCACATCTTCTTATCGTGTATGTTATATGTATTTCCCCTTCTTCCCCGCTTCTTAACCCCCACCCCTAATCACACCCCGACATCCGTGCCTTCCCTCGGGAATTGGGACGTGACAACGTGGTATCAGAGCGAGGTTCTTGGCACCTAGTTTTCATAGTTGTTTGATATCAAGGCAGTTCATTTGCTTTATATCTGTACGTTCTTGAAATTGAGTGTTTAGAACTTGTTCTTCTAAACTGTTTATCAGGTACAGCTACCCTCAGCTCACCATCAGGCCGCCTCCTTTAAAAGGGGATGAGGTATGTGTTTATTTGCTGATGCTTTATGTGGTTATGTGAGCTTGATATGATCTTGGTTTCATGTGTTTTGGCCTGGTAAGAGTTTACGTGATGTAAACGTGATGTGGATGAGATGCGGTTGGATGGTGATGTGGATGTGGAAGTGATTGTCGATGGGACGAAAGGGCCTATGTGGCTGTGATATGGGAACCATTGATGTGGTATGATGTGATGTAATTGATATGATCATAAATGGATGATGTGAATCTATGTGTTTACATAGAAATATGTTATTGGTTGAAAATCTTGTTTATTTTGAAAAACGAGTGCTTGTAAATGAATCCTGTATTTGCTTACGTGATTATTATTATGAATATCCATATCGATGTTGATATGTGTTGAAAGTGAATATGTGTCTGAGACACGATTGTCCAGATATCTGGGGCAGGAAAGGAAACGTGAATATTTGTTGTTATTTTTGATGAACTAACATGTAGGTTATGGATATTTAGTGGCCCAGACAACGTTGGTTAAGATCCCATAGGATGGATGAGCAGATCCGTAAGTTCACGGAATGTACCAAGAATGTCCATGAGCCGTTGGGAGTGTTTCTGGGGAGATTTGTTGGTTTGTGGAGAAAAATTCGAGACAGTGGGAAAGTATCCGAGTACGAGGCTTACTATCAGATGACAGAGAGGCTACCGACAGGTTGGCAACCATAGGCAAGAAGGCAAGGGTGCGTGATGTTCGTCGGGACCCTATCACCGACATCTTACCTTGGATTTCATAGAGTTCATTGATCGAGTGTGGAGGCGGTGGACCGATCATCGAGCATACCATCGAGGCGAGATGTGATAGCGAGGCATGTTGGTAGATCAGCATTGATGGCGAGGATGATGTTCTGAAGAGCCTTTGGGAGAGCGACCATCGCTAGGCGATCGCAAGTTCATCAAAATACACCGGTCACTACACCTCCGTCTGATCCTCGCCCAGACGGACCGGGGAATGATTTCGGCGGGACCTCCCGGTGAGAGAGATGATCCACCCGGCCGTGGCGAGAAGAGGCCCAGTCGAATCATAGTGCCACCGAGCAATATCGGGTTGGCCTCCGGAAGGAGATTGCAGGAAGGAGGAAGACCAGGAGGAGGACGAGGAGGGCGGTGAGGACGGTGATCGAGATAGCGGATGACTCGGATGAGTCGAGCATGTTGAGGAAGGCAAGCGGCCGGTCGGAACCCGAGGGCAGCATTCACCGAGACTCGGCGATCGGGGCACAACTTGGATGGGATCATACCCACGAGGCTTGCTTCCATGCGGGATCGCTTTCGGGGGCAAGGCCGAATCAGTCCCGATAGGAAGGGAGAGAGGATGAGGAAAGGCAGAATGGAACCGGTGAAACAAACGGAGAGTAGTGGATGGATATGGAGGACAAAGATCTAGGTGGTCAGTGTGTACAGTGACAGTCGCAGAGTCTGCTATAAGCATGGACAGAGCGGCATCTTTTGGCGATGTCGAGTCAGATTCTTTTGCTCATATCTGACCTTTTTGACTGACATACCTTGATCTTGTATTTTGATAGTCCTTCATGGACCTTTGGATAATCTTGATACTATGACATACGCTGTCTGTGGCATGATGTTTATGTTTGATGCTTATATATGATATGAGCTATGCCATGATGATATATGATCTATGTGATGTGTGATGATGATGTTATGTGAAATGCATAACGATGATGTGTTCGACAGGTTGCATGTTTATACGAGATCGTGATATGTGGCATATGTGATGATATGTGGTTATGGGTGATGATATATGTTATGCGATGATACAGGTTATCTATGCGAGCGTGTTTCTAATGTTTCAACATTGGTACAAAATGCCGAGAACGAGGAACGGATGAACAATAATGTGGAAGAAGCGAGAACCACCTTTGGTTCGGTGCACGGGATCGAGTTTTATAGGCGTAATCCCCACGTTTAACGGTCTCGGTGAACCGGTCGATCTTGAAGCGGATACGATCCACGAAGGATCTTGAATACATCGGTACGCAAAAGCGAGAAAAGCTTAATTACGCAATCTTTCACCAACCGATGAGGTGATTTACGGTGGGAATCCGTGAGGAGAACCCCAACACCGGGACGATGGGAAGGTATCGTGGGAAGATTTCAAGGAAGAACTCATGGAAAAGTATGTGCCGGCGTTTACAAGCGAGAAAGCGAAATGAGTTACGGAATCTTCGTCGAGGAGAAGGGCGGTCACCGAAATGCGATCGTTCGTTCAATCGTCTATCACGTTACGCTACACACCGGTTGGCATCGAGGGCGCGGGGTAGAGGCGAGTTCGAGAGGACTCCAATCGAGATAGAATTTCGCTCGTCGATCGGGAGATCGGCGTATCGCGATCTTGAATCGGGCTTTAAACATTGAGTCGATGTTGCCCGGGAGAAAGATGCCACCGGACAGCGGCGGCGGAAGAAGCAAGAGGAAATGGGACGATCGAGGAGAGGCAATCAAGTGTTCGGGGAACCAGGCGGTCCGATGATTCGAGGAATCGGGTATTCGAGGAGAGAAAGGCTACCTTGGGAAGGAATTTCCAACCCATGCGGCGGTGGAGGCGGTATGGAAAACCTGGTGCCGTAAATGCAAGAGGAATCACTTGGCGAGTGCGAGGCAAGGTAGCGTTGAGTGTTATCGTTGTAGGAAGTCGGACATTACGCAAGATTGTCCATCGATAGGAGGCCAGTGCGGCCGCGGGTGAGATAACATCCGGCTCGCGGTAGAACCAAGCTCGCCGAGGATGAACCACGCAGGCGAGGAGGTCATCCGAGGCCGACAAACCAAAGGCCACCACAAGAAGGCAGTGTCGTCTTGAATCGTGACATCGACAAGCTCTGGAAATCTCGCGGTATAATCCGTATGAGTGATATACCCGTTTCGCTTTGTTTGATACAGGAGCCTCACATTCTTTTATTTCGAGAATCGCATGTGAGAGGTCGGGTTTGGTACCCAAGGAATCACAGAGTCTGCTGAAATTAGCATCCCGTCGGGAAGTGCTAAAGGTAAAGAGATATGCCCGAACCAGAGGTAGAAATCGTGAGCGAAGGTCTTTGTCAATTTGCATGTCATCGAATGGAAGATTTCGATGTCATCTTTAGCGAGGATTGGTTGGAAAAGCACAAAGCGATTATCGTTGTCTTGAGAGAAGTTGCTTTTCGAACAGCGAAGGAGTAGAAGTTTGTTTCCGCGGCATAAGGATAGGTGTTTGCGTGCGATGATCTCAAAGACCGGGCGGTGAGGATGATCGAGAAGGAAGCTATCAAACTTTCTTGGTAAGTTTGACAGAGACGCCTGTGAAGAGCGCGATTGCAAGAGGAGCAGTGGTGTGTGAATATCGGACGTATTTTTGAGGACTTGCCGGGCTTGCGCTGATAGACTAGTGGAATTCACGATTGATCCGGAACCGGGAAGCGATACGATGTCAAAGGCACCATACGAGAATGGCACCTAAAGAATTGCAAAGCGAAATCGCGATTGTAGGGCTGTTGGATCTAGGTTTTATCCAACCTAGCGTGTCGCCGTGAGGGGGCGCCTTGATTACGTTCGTCAAGAAGAAGGATGGATCGATCGCGGATGTGCATTGACTACGAGAGCTTAATAAGGCGGCGATCGAAACAGATATCCTCTTCCAAGGATCGACGATCTGTTTGACCGACTCAAGGAGGCGAGTGTCTTCTCTAAGATCGATTTGAGGTCGCTACCATCGGTGAAGAATAGGAAGGAGGGCGTTCGAGACCTGCGTTCGAGAATAAATGCGAGCACTATGAGTTCATCGTGATGCCGTTTGGTTTGACCAATGCGCCGTGATCGTCATGGATCGATGAATCGAGTTTTCCATCGAGATCTGGATAGTTTCGTCTTTGTTTTTATCGATGATATTCTCGTCTATTCTAAGAATGCGAGTTGCATAGAGAACACCTCCGTGCAGATTCGGAAGCGTTACGGCGAGAGATTGTATGCCAAGCATAGTAAGTGTGAGTTTTGGCTCAGAGAAGTGATGCTCCTTGGACATATCGTGTCGAAGAAGAAATCAAAGTCGACCCGGTGAAGGTTGAGCGATAAGTAGCTGGAAGGTTCGACTAATGCCAATGAGGTTCAAGCTTTCTAGTTTGGCGAGGATATTATAGCGTTTCATGAAGGGTTTCGAAGTTGGCGAGGCCGATGACGCTTGACTCGGAAAGGAATCAAGTTTTCATGGTCAGAAGCTTGTGAATCAAGTTTCCAAGAGTTGAAGAAAAAGCTAACAACCGCTCCAGTGTTAGCCGTGCCAGAAGGAAACGATGGGTTTGTGGTCTACACCGATGCATCCAAGCTTGGTTTGGGTTGCGTTCTTATGCAGAACGGGAAGGTTATAGCTTACGCGTCTCATCGATTGAAGCCGCGCGAGTTGAGCTACCAACTCACGACACAGAGTTAGCGACAATCGTTCATGCGTTGAAGATTTGGAGGCACTATCTCTACGGAGTTAAGTGTGAGATCTTCACGGATCACAAGAGCCTCAAGTACTTCTTTGAACAAAAGGAGCTGAACATGAGGCAAAGGAGATGGCTAGAGTTGGTGAAGGATTATGATTGCTCTATCAGCTATCACCCGGGGAAAGCCAATGTCGTAGCGGATGCCCTTAGTCATGCAAGTCGAGAGTGAAGTTGGGATGTCTTCTTACGCGAGAGAAGGAGCATATTCGAGATTTCGAGAAGCTTAGCACGAAGTGATTTACCCGTGCAGATCGGTGCAAGGATTCGTCATGACTTTGTGGTGAACGGACCCGAGAGAAGCCGTCGTGTTGCAATGGAGAAGGCAGTTCTGGAAAAGATGCATTTGAAAACAAGGCTAGAAGATATCAAGGGGTTCACTAGGCGAAGAACAACGCGTTATTATTCCGAGGAAGGTTATGTGTGCCACTCGATAGGGATTTGAGAGATAAGATCATGAGTGAAGCTCATGAGGCACCATATCTGACTCATCCGGAAGCACCAAATGTCTGAGACCTTAAGAGGAACTTTTGGTGGGAAGGGATGAAAAGGACGAACAGTATTTGTGGAGCGTTGTTTGGCTTGTCGCAAGTGAAAGCCGCACCAACGTCCGTCGGGTTTGTTGCAACCGCCAATCCCAGTGGAAATGGGAGCATATCGGTATGGATTTTGTGGTGAGTTTTTCAAGGTCGGTGAGGAAATACCGCTATATGGGTTATCTTCGATGGTCGACGAAGTCACTCATTTCACCGATTAGGATGACGTGCGGAGTTAGATAAGCTTGCTCAGCTTTACGTCAGAGAAATCGTACGGTTACATGGTGTACCGGTATCGATTAAGTCAAATCGTGACCCGAGGTTCACGTCAAGGTTTTGGAGGAGTCTGTAGGAAGCCATGGGGACCAAGCTAAATCTCAGTACAGCCTTCCATCCTCAGACAGACGGTCAGTCGGAAAGGACGATTCAAGTCTTGGAGGATATGCTACGAGCATTCCTAGCCGACAGAGGAGAAAATTGGGAAGAGATACTACCTTTGGTGGAGTTTGCCTATAACAACAGTTATCAGGCCACCATAGGAATGGCTCCCTATGAAGCGTTGTGCGGAAGGAAGTGTCGATCGCCACTTTATTAGGACGAAGTGGGCGAGAGAAAGATATTAGGACCAGAGATGGTTCAGCAGATGGTCGAAGTTATCGATCAGATTAAGTGGAGGATCAAGGAAGCTCAGAACAGGCAGAAGTCCTATGCGGACAAGCGTCGTACGGATCTTGATTCATGATCGAGATCGTGTTTTCCTTAAGGTTTCCCGACGAGAGAGTCGTTCGTTTTGGGAAGCGAGGTAAGTTGCGATCGAGGTTCGTTGGACCTTCGAAGTTCTCGAGAGAATAGGCCCGTTGCTATAGGTTTTTCTTTGCCGCCTAGCATCGAAGATGTGCACGACGTGTTTCACGTTTCTCGGTGAGAAAGTGCGTGTTCGACCCAAAACACGTGATCAAGCATGACCGGTGGTTCTTGCTCGGGATCCGAGTTACGAGGAGAGACCGGTGGCTATCTTGGGCGAAGTGAAGGAGTTGAGAAACAAGCAGATTCCTTTGGTGAAGGTGTTGTGGAATCACCATGGCGAAGAGGAAGAAGCTACGTGGGAGTTGGAAGACAAGTTCAGGGCTCAGTACCCTGAGTTGTTTCCGCCACGTGTTTGAAATTTCGGGGACGAATTTTTTTTCTAAGGAGGAAGGGATGTAATACCCCGTCCTTCCTAAGCTTTAGGCTTGCATGGCATGTTTTTTGAGAAGGGTCAAAAGGTTGACTTTTTTGTTTCGGTGATGCGACCGTCACGAAACCTCAGGCGTTGTGAAGAGTGTCTTATGAAGAATTCATAGACACTAAGTATACAGGTTTTCGAGCACCCACGAAGGTTTGGCACTCCGAGGAAGTTATCGAAAAACCGGACTTTTCATGGGTCTTTTAAAAGCATATCTTTTAAAACCGGACTTTTCCTATAAATAGAGGACTAGGGCCTTCATTTTCAATGTTCATTTCCTTCGTCTCTCTGTGTTTACGGACGAGCCGAGCAGCTCGATCTGCACGGAAGCATTGGGGAGTGGGGATCGGCGGGGAGGCTCGATGGCGGCGCCATTGCGCCGCCGCCACCACCGCCTATCAGCCCCTCCCCGGCAGCCCCGTTTTTCTGTTTTTGTCCTTTTCTTATTTTGATTCCGCCTTTTAGTAGATAGCATAGCATAGAACTCGGGATTCTAAAGGAACGGGATGGGAAAACGGCCAAAGGCCGGCTAATTTGGCCGCCGACCTCCATCAAATCGCCGCCGCCACCGTGAGCTTGTGGCCGCCGATTTGGTGGCCACCGAGCCACCTTTTGGATACGGGTCCTTTAGGTTTTGAGTTCCAAGCTATGCATTCTACTAAAGTACCGATTCCGTTTTTCTGTTTTTCGTGTTTCTGCATGTCGGAATGTTTTCCGTTGCTTCGAGTTTTCTAAAGGAAGTACATGCCCGGGCTATCCATTTTCGGTATAGTTTGTCATTCCATGTTCCTCGTTATGCATATTGCTTATGTTTCCATTTTCATGCATCGATTTTTGATGGTTTATCCTAGATCTGAGGATAGGCATCGATTTTTGAAGCTTCTTCGCTGCTAAGATTTGAGTCAACTTGCATGCATGCATATTTTGAAGGTAACCTATTATAGGTCTTGATGCCCTGAATATATTTCCCTTATGCATCGAGTTGATTTGAAAACCCGGAGAGTGCCAAATATGGGTTCAGAAAGTCGAAAACCCCCGTTTTGCTTCGATCTTCCTTTGGATCACGTTGTTGCTTTGGTTTGTGGGATATGACCCCAAAATTTGTTCTGTCTTGTTACCAGGTACCTACCAGTACGATCGGTGAAGCCATCGGATCTGTGGATAACTCCCGGTTGACGTTTTCGTCTGTTTAGGTTGGGTTATATATGCTTATTTTGAGTTATATACTCGATATTTCAAAATAAAAATGTGCACCGTAAAATGTTTTAATGAAGTTATTCTTGTTCTACGATCCGTGATATGGTTCTATTATGGTTGTGCACGGATCTCTATTCGTGGGTTGATCACCATCTTGAGTATTGATCGAAGGGATAGACCCGAACACGTGGTTATGGTTACGAGGGATAGACCCGGAAGTCCACACCGAAATGGTAATAAGGTGGTTATAGTTCGACGGTTTAACCACAAGTCCACACCGAGTTAGCGGTGGATACGTTCGGGCGTGAATCGTTGGATATGTTCAAGCCGAGATATTATGGGCTTGCTTTGGATATGTTCGGGCGAGTGAGATGTGATGGGCTGGCGGGATCGTTCGAGCCATGGTTCTTTGGTTCTATGATGGGAGTAAAGAATAACGGATCGGTATCGAAAAAAATTCTATTTTGCTTACTTAGAAGTGGATTTACATTTTAAAACCTTCTAAGGTAAGTGCTCGAACTGGCATCATGATTCTTTTGATTTATGATAAAAACCCAACCGAGTGCGCTAGTACTCACCCTAAACTCTTTTCAAAATGATTTCACGGATGGAGGTGGGGTGGGATCGAGGCGCGACGGGGGTTGAGTTCTTGGTTCTTCATGCTATGCTTCACGTTATTGTCTATATATATATATATATATATATATATATATATATGTACTCGATGTTGATGTATTCTTGTCCCTTATTTTGCTTTTCGATTGGGAACAAGATTTGCTAGTATGTTATTATGTTGTGAGTCTCGATATGAGCATGCTATGTGGTTGATCGGTGCGGTCGGCAAGATGAAATGCTATTTGTTTCCTTGCATTACTTATTTTAAATCAAGGTCACGTTCATTAAAGTTATGGTATCGATATTATTACATTGGTGGATTGTTTGCACCCTCCCTTCGTGATATGTCATAGTTATAGAGGAGATCTTGCCCGATTTCATGGTCACGTCTTCTTATCGTATGTTATATGTATTCTTCTTCCCCGCTTAACCCCACCCCTAATCACACCCCGACATCCGTGCCTTTCCTGAATTAGGGCATGACATTGCAAAGCAATCTTTATGACAAAACTTCCTGGGTCGCGCTGCTTAGGTGGTAATTGGTGCTGAAGAATAGCACTAGCTATCTCGGATACAACAACCTTTTAATCATCTGCAAACTTTCTCTTTTTTGATGCTAACTCCTTGAAAAATTTTACATATGCGGGCACATTTCCAATTACAGGAAGGAGAGGCAAGTTCACGTTCACCTTAGGGAGCATCTTGTAGAACTCCATGAATTGTTGATCCTTCTACTCATTTTTCAATCTGCTCGAAAAATGAATGAGAGGTTGGTATGGATTCTCGGCTTTGTGAAGCCTCGACCGTCTCTTCTCATCCTCCTCCATACTTACTTTTGGTAACTCCTCATTTACTTTAGTCAGACTGGTTTTCTTTAATGGTTTTTCCACTATGTTGTCGATCACTTTCCCACTTCTGAGAACCGTGATTGCTTGTGCATGTTCCAGCTGACTGGGCAACTTACCCTTCTGGCCTTGCTGCACCAACTCTCCAACAATCCCAACAAATTTCCCACTTGAGTTTCTATTCTTTCATCGATGCTTCTGCTGGACTCAAATCTCTGGTGGCTTGCTTGTAGGAAAGTCTCGTAGCAAATCTTCAAGTGTTGGCTTCCTAGGTGCTCTGGTTGCTCTTCGAGGTTGTTGAAGCGGTATTCTTGCCTCTTGTAGGAATTGTTGTTGTTGTTGAGGCTATCGTTCGAATCGAGCTCCTTAGCTATATCCCCCTTGATTTATATTTTGACCTTGATTTTGACTCCAACAGAAGTTAGGGTGATCTCTTCAACCGAGGTTGTAAGTATTTGAAAATTGATCATATTTAGGCCCTGATTGATAGCCTTGCTAGTAGCCTCGCTGGAATCCCTGCATTACATTTACTTGCACTTCTTCATATGCCATCTAGCTTATTCTTTGGCACACATTGGTTACCGCACGTTTCCATCGACATTGCCTGCTGCTGTTGGAACTGAGGTTGGGTTTGAGGCTCGTTCATCCTCAATAACTGCACTTGGCGAGTGAGTTCTGCCAACTGCTGTGTTACCGCAAAATTGAGAGTCACCTCATTAACTGCAGCTTGTCTTCTTCCCGCACTTCACCTTTACGTATTTGCAGCTAAAGTCTCCAAGATTTCACTGATATCATCGGCAGTATGATTGCCAACGTCTCCTCCAGCTGCATTGTCTATCATGTACTGAAAGTCCATAGTCAATCCATCAAAGAAAAACTGATTAAGAAGCTCACCTGGGTAATGGTGATGCAGGCATTATTGTGCAGCCACTTGAAACGATCCCTTGCCTCATGTAATAGTTCACCAGCAATTTAGTTGAAGGTAGCAATCTTTTCTCTCAGCTCTGGTGTCTTCTGGTTCAAACAATACTTGCCCATGAATTTTTCATACACAGCACCCCAATTCGTCAGTTAACCAGGCTGTAGAGACATAAGCCATGTCTTGGCTCTATCCTTTAAGGTGTACGAGAAACTCCTTATTCTCATAGTATCTTAGTGAGCACGTTCAATGGAAAAGTATAAAGAACGGCGTAGAACTCCCTTATTAAATTCAAGGCATCCTCTGCTGGCATCACATAGAACAATGGCAAAAGGTTGAAGTGAATAGGCTTCAACTCATAATTTCTAGCGGGGTCCCCCAGGACTATGCATGAAGTTGTCACCACAATGATGGGTCTAGTAAAATCATGCATCCTTAGGTTCTTTTACTCATTAACTCCTCGATTAGCTGCCATTTCTTCAAACACAAACTCTTTACCTGGAGATTTGAGTCTTAAATTCCTTGTGCAAAAAATACAACTATACTCGTCTCACTTTCTGACGAGCTTTCCTCCTCTAAGTCTGAAAGATCCAAATCTCTCACCCTATAAATGTTATCTAACACCGGTGCCAATTTTCTCTTGAGACTTCGGTGACCTAGCATAAACAATCATCAGACAAGAAACATAGATTACGCGCACCTGTGGGAGAAACAACCAAACAAAAATAAAGAAAAATAGAAGAAATAGGGAGAAGATAACACAAAAACACAATGCTTAAAGCTTTCCCTGGCAACAATGCCAAAATTTGTTCAACCTAAATTGCACCTCTAGGTTCTCGCAATAGTACGAGGTCTATGTAGGCAAGAAGTTTAGGGTTGGGTTGGCACGGATATCCAAATTATTTTCCGTCATCGAAATTACGGATGAAAAATTTTATACCGATATCGAACCGAATCATTCAAAGAATACCGAAAGTCGGATACCAAAGATCGGTGAGGACAAAATTTTATACCGTTATCGATCGACTTTTACGGAGATACCATACCGAGTTGGTATATCAAATTAATGAAAATTACCGAAAATTGTCGAAAATTACCGAAATTATCGAAAATTATCGGAATTATCGAAAATTACCGAAATTATCAAATATTACTTAATTATAATATATGTATATAAATATGACTATGTGACTGGTACTTTATATTTATATATACTTTAGCATAATTAACTTATTGATATTCTAATTTAAAATAAAACAATTAGTAAATCATGTAATTACTTCTCAAGTTTTATAATTAGCTATAATGATATTATGTTATTCTAATCTAGTGTCATTAACTAACTATATTGATATTATAATATACATGAAAATATATATTAAGGTTTGATTAAAATATAAAATACATATATAGTTATTGAAAGTTTAAAGTATATGTCAAACATAAGTATTTTTCATTACGTACTAATAATATCGCATATACAACGCATGAATTGAATATTATAATTAATATCATTTGATTATATTTATCCCATTTATTTTCAAAGTCTACTTATGAATTATAATATTCTTATCTCATTGTAGATTATTTATATAAGTTAGGCGTAATTTATTTCTCGATTATAATTATAGATATATAAATATAACTACATAACTCGTACTTATATATTTAATTTTATAATTATATATGTTGATATTAAAGTTTCAAATAATAACTTAGTAGATCATGTAATTATTTTTAAGTTTAACCAACATGTATCTCCTTACATTAATTCTTTTTTTTATTTTACATCATAATATACATAAAAGTATATATTAAGATTTGATTAAAATAAAAAAATCATATACTGTTATTAAAAGTTTGAATGTATGTAAAACATAAGTTATTTGCATTATCTAATAGTAATATAGATTATACTATAAATTGAATATACTATTTAACATAATCTATTGTATAATTTATATTACTCCGCTTATTTACTTTTAAAAGTCTATTTAAAAGTTATAAATATTTTAAACTCATCATAAATTAGTCATATAACATAGATGTCACTTAGTTTATAACTATAATTTTATTAAGTATAAAAGTTCTTATTCATTTTTAATTATCAATAATAATATAGTTTATAATTATCATTAATTATGACTTAATATATATTTTTAAAGTTAATACTAATTATATATAATAAATAAATATTATATTTCGATGCGGTATATCGTACCAAAGATTATACTGAATTTTTCGGTATGTATCGCATACCGGTATATACCGACATACCGGTATGTACCGATATATACCAAAAATTTTGATATATACCACATTATTGTATATATCGGTATACCGCGTTATCCAAAAAATTGATATCGTTACCGTACCAAAAATTAACGGTACAGTATCATACGTACCAAAAATTACGGTATACCAAAAATTCGGTATTATTCGATATTTTTTAGGTACGGTAAGTCCGGTATACCTATTTTTTGGTATTTTTTCCCATCCCTAGGTAAGTTAACCAAAGTCGGCCTCGGCATATCCGTACAATTGCAAAAGATTAATTCAAGTATTTGAGAAAGACTATGGTATTAGGTTATTCACCTTAATTAATCAATTAATGCTATGTTTACGAAATCTACCTACTCATGAAATTTTCTAATATTCAATTCAAACACTAGACTCTCATCACCATAGATTAAATCTAAATCATTAAATTCCACGAATAAATAAATTATTAGACTACTCGTTTCTGGTAAAGTCTACTCAATTGATCTATCAAGATGCAACGTGTTAATCTTTCGATCTCACCCGAAGCATGAACAATTAAATGATGGCCAATCACTCAAAAACAAGCAATATAATTCAATTGGAACACGAAATCCTTGTAAATAATTAATCAACCAATTTGAATCACCAAATTCCAGATGAAGAATTTAGTCCATGTTCATCTCACGGATCAAGCAAAAATCATTGTTAATCATCATTAAATCAAAACTCCAGTGGAATAGAGATAATCATTCTTACAATTTCAAGGTTGATGTTGAATTCTTTCAATCCTAAATGTTCTTAAATCAATAATTAACAAAAGAAATAGCAAAAACCAAGATTTTTAGAGAGAAAAACATGAAGGGTAAGAAATAATATATGAAAGGACTGGTATTTATGCTTCAGAAAATTAGCGCGCAGCGTCGGTTTTCAGCCTAGCGTCTATCGGGCCCATCTCTGTTTCTCGCAAAAATTGGCACACCCAGCATTGGTTTAATCCCGTCCGACGTTGGGGTGCTATCCCTGGATGCACGCTTTCTTCGTGGCCCAACGTCGGCCTCGACGTATCCGGTGTTGGGCCTCTCATCCACTTCGAGCAATATACCCTGCATCGGATTCGCCGAGTTCGGCTCTGAGGTGTGTTCTCTGTCTCACCCACAAAGTCGCCAGCGCCGGCTCCGTCGAGTCCGACACTGAGGTTTGTTCTTTGTCTCACCGATGAAATCGCATCCAAGACAGTTCACCGAGTCCGACTGGTATGCGTGCATTCACTGTTTTGCTGCGATAGTTGCACCCAGCACCGGCTTCGTCGAGTCCGACGCTGGGGTGCGCTTTTTGTCTTCAAATTTTCCAACACACTCAAAACCTTTAAAAATAAAAAATTAACTTGATTCCAAATAAAGATATCCCAAAATTATGAAACTAGGTATCAAGTTAACAAAAATGATATAAGAAAAACATAACAAAAACATGCATAACAACAGAAAGCCTTCTATATCTCATTTTCGTACTTTTGGTTGCTTGTCTTACATCCATAACAATGATAAAGTGCAATTAAAGATATCCGATAGAAAAAATGAATAAGGATCTTCCTTGTATATTCAGCGATTAAGAATCTAGAAGAGTTTATCGAGCCCTTAACAAACAATCTTATAATGTGGAAGTAACACCTCATATTTTTTTTTTATGAATCTACTATTGAGTATAGGAATCAGAAAAACATGAAGGCTATATCAACCTCTGAGAAATCCTCTACTCTCCTCAACATCACAAATGAAGTACCTATTTAGGGATTAAGAGAAAAAAGATGAAATATATGATGATTAGCAAGCCCATGTAAAGGATTGAGCACAACTGAAAATCCCCCACTTTCCAGAATCTGTCATAAATCAAGAGAAAACCATGCTAGCTGAACATCTTACTGTTGATAGAGTACAAGCTGTTGACAACACAATCCATCCGTTTCCAGCATCATAAAATTCTACTAATCAACTTGATGGAGTCCAAGGTTCGTCGACTCAAAACCCGGTTCGTGTTCCAAGTGGGCCAATTACAAGAACTCGAGCTAAGAAGTTCAAGGAAGGATTGCATGGATTAATTCAAGAAGTTTGGGCTCAAGAATTGACCAAGAAGCCCATAGAATATGACAAGCCCGACAGCCCATGTTTTGTCAATTTAATTACGTGTGATTGGGCTTTAGGATGAAGAGTATTATTTTGATTTAATTAGTACAGCCCACAAAATCAAGACTTTGTTATTTTCGGATTTATGGGCCTTTATTATTAGTTAGTTTTTCCTTATCAAATTAGGTTTAGGTTTCAGCCTTATATAAAGGGCTTATTGTCATGGACGAAAATTAGTTGACCAATGATAATTTTCGTGAGTTTTATGCCTCTCTTGAGAGTCTCGAATTCATCTTGATTATTCCAAGATGAATTCTTTATCGACGAATCATTCGAGTTCATCAATCTCGCTTGTGTGTCATTCGGTGTTTACGAGTTGTTGATTAACCATCTCTTTGGGGTTAGATTCAAAGGTTCGTAAATTCCATCCTTTATTTTCGCTCGTTTGCATCGTCGATCCAGCGTTCAATTCAACAAATTGAAGCAAGAATCATATCACAACTCACTGTTGAACTAAGTCCAGCATCAGAAGAAGTTTAAAGACATCGAAGATGGGTTGAAGATCATCCCACTTAGAATATCTTAGAAGATCCCACTGACAAGGTCATAACTCGAATATCAATTTCTGACTCAACCAAAGTTGTAGAAAAGCTTACCATTACAGAATCAACTCTATTCAGTTGTTTCTATTCTCAAGTAGAACCTAAAGATGTTCTCTGAATGCTAAATGATGTAAGCTGGACAACCGTGAAGCAAGAAGAACTGAATGAGTTCTTAAGGAATGTAGTCTTAGAATTAGTAGACAGACACGAGAAAAGAAATCGAGAAAACATGCATTCAAGTGGATCATACCACGACATCGCATCATCCTAGAATTTCTAAACCGGTACACTTCTCAACATGGTAATGAATCAACAATTGATTGAGCATGCGGCTTACTCCAAGCAAATCACAATTTTGATCTACATGCATTTAATAATCGAATAGTCAACTCATATAGACCCCTTACATAAAACATCTCATTTTCAACATAATAAACAACTGCAAATACTATATGTGATGACTCAATGAGGATTATAGGACAATATTCATTAAGTCAAACCTTCGAGTTGTAAACCCGAGTATCCTAATGTGGTTTTCCATACTCGTCACTTTTGAGCTTTCATTAGAGAAGCAACATGGAGCGAGAGGAGTAGAGTCATTTATTCCAACCTTAAGCTCACTTATTCAACCATCAACAAATTATTCCAACTTTTTTTATTTTTATTATTACAACAAACTCATTCATATTTTCATATTTTTTTTCGAGATAAGACACGCAAGGGAACTATATAAATAGCAACGATAATCAACCACACATATCACTTCATCATAATTTATTTAACGTGCCCCATCGCTAGACCAATCATTAACAGTTATCAATTCAAGTCATGCATCGATAAGAATTATTAGAAATCAGTTCAGACGTGCATACCCAATCAAATCATGCTCACTCAACTCTACTCGTATACTAGACGATAAAGCATACTCAAATCCAAACAAAAGGTATAAAAGGGAGGACGACACACCAAACAAACACAAGTCATATACAAACACATAAAGACGGCAAGCACGTCTCCACACTTCAGACAAGAACCAAAAAGGTAAAATGTAGAAGTTAACTTCCCTGAAATTGGGGGAGCATGTCAACTAGGTACGGCGGTGACTATGTCCAGTGGCATGAGTGTTCATGATATGCAGCTCGCCATAATTCTCACCTCACTTATTTAAAAACCTGAAAAGAAAAAGAAACAAAACAGCAAAATAACAAATAAACTAGTGGGTTGCCTCCCACACAGCGCTCGTTCAATGCCACGAGCTCTACCAATGAAAAACGGACTATCCATAGTCCTTCACCTGCAGGAATATCATCTCAACCAGAGCATCAGTATTAACAATGTAAGCACAAAGGATAGTCAAGGCAGAAAATAATAAATGAATTAAGCTTAAATCAAACATCTTATTCTTCAAAGAAAAATAGATAACCTCAACTCCTAGAGCACAATACTAATTTGGTGAATTAGGATGTTGAAATATTATAGATGCTATCTCAACGTTTGTCCTCTCCTGATCCTCTAACTGGTTCGGAAAGAGATCATGTTGTCCATACTTAGTCTCAGCTTGATGAAACCTTGACTCTTCACTTTCATCATCTATCCTGATTCTCTCCTCAACTTCATCATCTTCAAGGAATATGATAGAAGAAGTCTGCTTCAGTTGACTCGGCATCTCCTCCACACTTTGGTTGTGAACCAATTCTTCCATTGTCCTGGCTAACTGGCAGACTTGGATCATTACACGTTCGATAGATGCTTCCAATATTTCGAACATTTGTTGACTCGTCTATATAAAAGATATCAGTGTGTCTTCCTATGTTGGCTTCACTGGCTGACTCGCTGCAATCTATCCTCCAATGTCGGTTTCACCGGCTGGCTCTCCTGAATAAAAGCCTGCAATGTATCCTCCAATGTCGGCTAACAGATGTTGCCGAACAAGAGGTCCTGACTATATGAAGAACTCGAGGATGCCTCCAAGAGGGATCATAGGCTTAATGCTCACTGACCACGGGTATCGCTCAAAATAGTCGAATTGGGCCCTTCTTCGAAGAAGAATTTGCCCATCTGATAACTTTCTCCCACAGCCCTGCTCGATCATATTCGTATCGTTGGTAACCCCATTACAATGCACACCAACTACAAAAACAAGATCACACACACCTGTTGGAGAAAATAGTAACAAAGAAAAAGAAAGAAATAAAAAGAAACACGGTGGGAGAAACAAAAAAATAAAAGGAAACACAGAAAATAAAGCGACACAAAACCTAAAGCCTAAAGCCTTCCCCGGAAACGGCGCCAAAATTTGTTCCGACCAAATTGTTCATCTAAGTCGCTCGCAATAGTACGAAATCCTTCTAGAGCGGTAAGGTCGACCTAAGTCGAATCTCTCGAGGAAGGCTTAACAGGGCAACGGTTTAATGTCACACACAGAAACAGAAAAGAAATACTAACGTCCTAAAATAAAGGGGGTCTGTCACGGAACGGATGAAAGCAGGAAATAAAATAAAGCAGGTAAATGGGATGTACTTGGATAAAAAGAGGGATTGGTAGATACACGGAATTGGAGACGGTGTTTTAGGGTTCAAAATCTATCCTCGCTATTTATGAATCAAAGACCGGTACACAATGCATAAAACACCCACGCCTCTCACCTAGCATTCAACAATAACTAATCTCTCGACCCCGTCAATGTTAGACTCGAAATTAATGGCGGGAAATCTCTCAATCTAGCCGCCATCAACTACGAAAGATGTTTAAATACAAATGCACACGATAGAAAAAACTCTATCCACATATATTAATTACTTAACAACAAATCAATATCTCAACCACGTTCATTGTCAAACTTATATCTAACATAAATCTGCTTTCGCATTACTTCATAATCAAACATAAGCACATATATCAAGCTACACTATTCTTTCGAACACCATGTATGAAGATCATGAAATAATCAATTTATATGGATAAGAAAATTACAAATCATCAACCCAACAATCACTATTCAAGACAAGAACAAATCCTACATTTATTTCGTTACAAATCAATAATTTATCTCATGGTAGAAATTATCCCCATAACAATTACATGTATATAATGAAACGAGAAAACTTACAAATCATTCATAGATAAATTGCCTTCCAAAATCCGTAATCGCACAATCCAATTGTTAATCTAAGTACAATAATTAAATGAAAAGGAAAAGGAAAAGAATGGAGAAAGAAAGGAGAAGAAAATCGCGTGATGTGAGAATGTAGGTTAGAAAAGCGGCTGACATCTATTAAAACAACCCTCGAAAAGCCCATTTAAAACATCAAATTTGGGCCTGAAATCACGTCCAGCACCGGACGGGACTAGGTGTCGGACGCGAGCGCTCCCTGGAAAGGTCAGAGATAGCACACCAGTACCGGATGAAGTGGAGCACCGGACGTGAGGAGCTACTGGAATGAAGCAGAATAGAAACCCAGCGTCGGACGGAGACGAGGCACAGGACGGGTCATGAGGATGAAATGTGTGACGCGGGCGCATAGCGTGCAGCGCCGGACGCGATGTGGCGTGGTGCGGGATGGAGCACCGGGTGAATGCCCAGCGTGCACTGGAGGCTTGCCGAGTGGACGTTGGGGAAAGTCCAACGTCAGACGGGCGCTTACGTGCGGGGCGAGTGGAGCTGACGAGGCGACGTGGATGGAGTCGTTCTGCGGAAGAGCGACGTCGCAGCGGGCGCTGGGGCCCCAGCGCCGGATGGATTGCCAACGATGGGTGAGACTGGGCAAGCACCAGATGGGCTGGCATTGTGTGGGACCGTGTGGCGTGGAGAGCGCGGCATGCGCTGGACTGAGCGAGCATTAGCTGGGCTGGGCGTGCGACGGGAATGGTCGTTGGGCGATGCCCAACGCCGGACGCAGGCGGGCACTGATGGCGTACGGGTGCTGGTCGTGTGGCATCGCGTGGTGTAGGGCGCTGAGCTATGTGGACCGTCGGGTAGGTCGAGGCGTGCAATGGGTGAGCGTGTGGCAGGGCGAGGGATGACTGCTGACGATGTGCGTGGCGCGCGATGGGGCGCGGTGCCGACTCACAGCGATGGGCGACGTGTGCGACTTTGACGATTCGCTCTGTTCTCCCTCGCTCGAACTTCGAATTGCGATCCGTTGTGTCTACGAACTCCTATCAAGATTTTCTTCAATATAAGATAGCTCTTGGCATATCTATTTTGTCCTATTTAATGTTGTTTTCCTACAAAACATCGAAACAAACCTAATTAGTCTTAATCGATAAATACTAATCAAAACAACGACATAAATAGGACAACTCATTGAAAACGACATGCATAAGAATACCAAGAATAAATACAAAATCATACTAAATACTTAACTAATTATACAAACTTCTATGATCTTCTACACATTTTATGATCTAACTTTTGTTTGAGATAATAGGACAACATATGCAATAAAGTAAACAATTCAAATAGGAGATCAAAATAGTGGTAACATTAAACATAGTATACAAGCTCAATAGCTTTCAGTATACAAATTCAATGATTTTGTACCAACAACTCATCCTCAAGTTGTCTCAGCTGTGATCATTTTTATATCTCAACTAGTTTGACCAATCATATAGACTTCTGTGATCTTCTACATACTATATGATCTAACATTTTTATGAGATAAATGGACAATATATGTAATTAAGTAAGGAATTCAGATAGGATATCATAATAGTGGTAATAAGAAATATTGTTTACAAGTTCAACCAATCTTCTTTCAATATACAAATCCAACAATATCTCTTATTCTATATGTAATAATTTGATGTTAAAAGATATCAAAGATAATTATAAGATGTGCTAGAATCTTTATCTAATTAGGATTCTAATATAACACTATAAATATATGATATAAGAAAATCAATTGTACACACCTATGATTTTTTAAAATCACTAGAGGGGATATAAAATTTAGTGATTTTCATAGATTATTTCACTCAAGATTAAAGTTCAAGCAATCAAGATATAGTCTAGAAGATCAAAGTTAAAGTTTGCTTTTGATCATCTATGCCAAAAATTCTTAGGTAAATACGAAAAAACCCTTATGTTCTATAATTAATTATATAGAAGCATAATACGAATATAATCAATGTATATTGAATTAATATATATGATAGATTCTCAGGAAACAGAAAATTATATTTCCTTCACGTGTGTAAGTTGTAAATTCCACCGGTATCAATTTAATTGTGTAAAAAATTGGAATATTCCACTTTATAAAAAATTATATTCTTATGTAGTTTGGAAACTTATGGTATAGTAAATCTATACTTCGAGGTCATGCATAGTTTCGATTATTTGTCTTTGATCCATAATTGCTACCATAATCCAAGACAAAATCTTCTACACCGTAATGATGTCACGTTCAATATTTTGAAGCTTTGGAATACTATAAATAGATCAATCTTATTTTAGAAGTGTACATCCATTGATTATTCATAGTAGTCAAACATAATATGAAACACAGACTGAGATATGCTTATAGATTTAATAATTATGGATTATTAAATCGATAAGCAGATCTCGATAGATGTATGATATTATAATTTTAACGCATTATGTATTTTGTTCATTAGACGAAATTCGGATGCGGACGTCTGCAACTCCGAATTAATTATAATTAGAGATTAGTAATATAGAATGACAAAAAACTTGGTTGAGTTCCGCCTCACCGTGAGCTTACCCTTGTTTTAGTTAAAATAATTATATATTTATTATGGTGAACAATGATAATTAGATTTTGTTAATTTATAATTAAATTTATTCATTTTTAATTATAATTTTCAATTCAAATTTAGAATTTATTAATTCATAATTATGGTTTATAATTAAAAATTAGGGTTTATTATTGAAATTAGGATTTATTAATTCCCGTTATAGTTTATTAGTTCATAATTAGGGTTTATTAATTCAATATTAGGGTTTATTAATTCCAATGACGGTTTATTAATTCAAAATTAAGGTTTATTATTCAAATTAGGGTTTATTAATTCAAAATTATGGTTTATTATTCAAAATTAGGGTTTATTAATTCATAATTATGATTTTATTAATTTATAATTAAGTTTTATTAAACTAATTAATTTTAATTAGAATTAATTTAATAATAATTAATTGTTGTTCAATCGTGAAGGCAGTCACAAGACACGAGACCACCTCATTTAAAATTTATCAATACATAAATTTAATTAAATGATAATCATTGAATGATTAGGATTAGGGGTGTCTAAACGGTTGTCGGTTTTCGGTTAGAATCGGAATCGAATCGAAACTGATAAATTCGGTTATCGGTTCGGTTTCGATTCCAGAGTTGAAAAAAAATTAGGTTATTGGTTAACTGATAACCGAACGGTTCAGAACCGAAAAATCGTTTATTATTTTTAATTATTAATTAATTAATTAAAAATTCTGAAAATCAATTTTTAATTATTACTTTATTAATTATTTTAATTATTTGTTAAATATTTTATTTATTTATAATAAGTTTCAGTTTTTTAATTATTATTTTATTTATTTAATTATTATTTTATTTATTTTTATTATTAATTAATTTTAATTCGGTTTTTGTTAACAGAAAATCGAACCGTCAGAATCGATCGGTTTTCGTTAAGCGAAAATTTAAAACGGTTCGGTTTCGGTTCCACTTTTTTGGAGAAATTCGGTTCGATTAACGAGAAAAATTCGATTGGTTAATCAAAAACGAACCAAATTCTAATAGGATGGTCTGATCATGTGACCGTCCGCTCATAGATATGAGGTAAGGATTTTCGAACAACAATTTGGTATACAAATTCATTTTGGTTCCATTTTTGTAGAACGATAAACTCATAGAAACACAAGTTTAACTTTTGATCCAGTTTTGTAAAGTGAGAGTTTCCTGTTAGAACATTCATAGGTTAAGATACATGAGACGGTATTCAAATCTAAAGACTATCAAAAGCTGACAAACTTAAATATATACACAAAGTATAAGTTTGGAAACATCTCTCACTTTTTGTACTACAAATAATATCAATTTGATTTTAACATATAAAATATTATTCAATTCTTTTACTAAAAGCTTGTATTTAATTCATTTTCGATCTATCTATTTAAAAACTTTTATTTTTGTCTTTTGGAGATGACCATACACAAATCCCATAATTTTTACGTCTAATATACCCACTTATTTAAAACAAAAAAACAAAACACTAATGTCAACTTCTTCCTCCTTATAGTTAACTTTTTTACCATTATAGCAAATATATTATGGTAAAAAGTTGGCTTCCAACTTGTCAAATAAGAAGTTGACTTTTTTACTTTATTTTGGAGGTTCCATCACTTTTTTCTTCTTTTTTCTCTTTTTTTCTTAATCTTTTTATAATTTAATTTTTTTTAAACAATTAATTTTAGAATCATTAAAATATTTTCAAGACCTATTTTGAATCAAAGATTGCAAAATGATCTTTCATTCTACATAAAATTGTAAAAATAGAAATCAAATTTAAGTTGATTACGTATTACAAATATTATAAATAAAAATAAACAAAATAAATAAATATGCAATATCTATAGATATGTAGTTATATGTTTATTGTGGTGAGACCCATATAAAAATTGTTTTTTTAGATATAGGATTAGCGACAATGTTAGAAAGAAGTTTGAAAATTTTAAAAGCTAATGTGATACTTATGTAATAGTAAAAAAAAAATTACTTTATACTTTTACCATTAGAGATACCCTAACACATATTATGACATCTTTTTCAATCTCTTTATATCTATTATAATTTATTAAAATTAATATCAACAAAAATAATATATATTTTTTATGGAAGAAGAGACTATAATAATCCCGTCAAGTAGAATTCAATCCGAGCACTAAATTTTATGTTACAAAAGCATATCCAGTAAAGCAGATATTTATTAGGGGTCCAAACTTAATTAATTATTTTATTGAAATATATATTACCAATAACCTTTTCTAAAATTTCCTATACCCTATACCCATTATATTAAAATAAGACCAATTTTCTTGTTTTCAGTCGACCGGAGAGAAGGTTTTCTCGATCGAAAACAGAGACATTGATCGACCGGAAACAAGGAAATGTGTGGACAAATTGAAAAATAGACTAATTTTCTTGTTTTCGGTCGACTAATGTCTGTTTCCAATTGAGAAAGCATTTTTTCCGGTGGACGGAATACATACATTAGTCGACTGAAAACAAGAAAATATGTGAATAAATTGAAAAAATAGACTAATTTTCTTGTTTTCGGTCGATTAACGCCCTGCATTCCGATTGAGAAAGTTTCTCCGATCGATCGAAAATGTATATTGACGACGATAGGAAACGAAAATTAGTTTATTTTTCCAAATTGGTCAATAGTGTAGAATTAAAGATTGGGTATGGGAGATATTTTGAAAAAGTATATAGTTGTATATAATTCCACTATTTATTAAACCGGTATTGTGTTCATTTTCGAGTTATTAATATCCGCTATTATATATCGAGTATAATATAAATGAAACCGTTACACTAAGGTGGTGTTTGCATTTATTAAGATTTTGAAGGATTATTATTCACTGGACTAAATGCGTGATAAGATAATTTTGTTCATCAATCCTTTGTTTACTACAAAGGATTAGTGTAGGATTAAGATTGGGATAAATAATTCCCCCTTTATTTGGAGGATTATTTCTATCCTACCTATATTGGTTGGATTAATATTAATGAAAAATAATTCAAATAATTAAAATAATCTCGGGCTTTGGGATATCTTCAAATATTAATCCTTAAAAGTAAATACTTGATTGTGTTGGATTAATTTTATCTATTCAACCTAATCATGCAAAGTAAACACTTCCTAAATAAATTTGATTAAAACTCAAACGCAGATTCATTTCGGTTTTAAAAATAATTGCCTTTGTTTCTCCAACCTAACCAGAATCTGAACACACAGAAAACAATTAATTTCATTAATCTTTGTCTTAATACCGTTAAGCCACATCATGATTAAGGTGGGTTACTCGCAATCTCCGTAATCCCTCGCAATTAGGAAGTAAAAATTACTATAACACGGAAAATGTTTATTCGATCCTAAATAGCATGTCGAGTCCCATTAATGGCGAAGAGATCTTGAGCTTCACTGTTGGCGTTAAAGTCTTCACAATTTCTCCCTCGCACACTACACACACTTGGAGCACGTTTTCCCCTGTGCTCTCAAAAGGCTTGCGCCAGATTCTTGAATGAAAAACCAAAACCACAGCTTAATAATCTTCTTTTTTTCTTTTTTGAGGAAAAAGGGGATTCTCTTTTATCAGAAACCATGGAAGTCACCTGAGAATATATACAAAAGTGAAAAGATAAAATTCATTTTTCTTGGCTTAGTTTTGGGAATTTTGGTGCACGTCTCTTTCAAGGGAATTTCTTTTCTTGGATTCAAGTTGGAATAGTGTTTTAGGCGTTGAATTTTTCATTGTTTTGATTTTACTTTGCTTGATAAAAAGAACAGGTCTTGATTAAGATTAGAGAGAGAAGAGAAAGAAAATTTTGGGACTAAGGCTATCTCCAACTCAACTGCAAAACCTATTTTGCAGTCGATATACATCTCCAATATACCAGAACTAAACTCAAATGAGTTTGATGAAGTTCTCCTCCAAACTCGTTTTGCGTTTACATTGTAGCTAACTCAAATCACTTTTTGTACTGATGATATTGCAAAATAATCCACCTAAATATTGATAATTTATTTTGTGTATCTGAAAAAAAAAAATGTAGAGAAGAACTGTAGCTGTAGCAGTCGCCGGAAACAAATGGAGAAGAAGACCATTAATGTTAATTAGGGTAATTTTTTATTAATTAATTTGGGCTTTTCTTGGGCATAGGGATTGGATATATTAAATAGTTGTTTACAGCCCATTAAATTAAGAAATGGTATTCACGTTTTAGTTGCTGCTCTTTCTTTTCTCTTTTTCTTTTTCTTTTTCTTTTTTGAATTATGGTACATTAAAATATTGATAGTATTGTTTATTTGTTTTTTATTCTTATAATCTTGTTTCATTTTATTCTAAAAATGATTAAACTTAATTATTTAACTTATTCTAATTTGTAATTTTAAAATATTCATATAGTAATTATTAACTCATAGATAATAAATAATAATATTAATTATGGATTTATTACAATTTATAAGTTTTGAAAGGTTTATTTTGCAAAAGTATAAAAAACGGTATGAGAATAAATATAGAAAATATTCTTTTGAGTTAAAATTTGAGTTTATGTGTTGGAGATGGATTACTGTTTGATGTGAAAATTACTGCAAAATGAAGTTGAGTTTAGTGTTGAGTATTGGAGATGGCCTAAAGGAAGATTTCAGTCGGGCCCGCGTTTCCCGGTGATGATGATCGGCAAGAATCGGAATTCTCGATAAACATATTTTTCTTCCTAACAAAAGAAAGAAAAAGTTATTTCATATAATAAAAGGTTATTGGCGTATAAATACTTTTGGTTAATTTTGTTTCCCCAACAAACTTTAAAAATTATTATAAAATATATAAATTTAATGATTTTAGTATTTTTACCACGATTTTAAATTCAGATCAAATTAAATCTGACTTGACATATCGAAAATTTACTATAGAGTAAACGGTTAGTGATATAAACGACATCGTAGAGAGATGATATAAAATATCGTCGTTCCATCAAAATAAATCAGAATTTTTGATTTATAGGATTCATCGCGTCCACCCTCATTACAAAAATCAAGTTTTCTAGTTTGTTTCATCATCTGGTTCTAGTTGGATGTAAAACAATTGATATTTTATCTCTACGATATCGTTTATATCACGGACCATTTTGTTTATGGTAAATTTTCGAGATGTTAAATCAGTTTTAATTTGATTTAAATTTGAAAATCGTGATAAAATCTCTAAATTCATGATGTTTATGCATTTTGTGAAATTTTTTAAAATTTGTAGGAAAAACAAAAATTGATCCAAAATGGGTCCAATAACCCAATAATAAAATATTAAATAGATACGTATATATAGTTGAATAGAATGTTGGTGTATTCTTGTCCAAACGTCAAAGGTCTCTCTCCCCTGATTTCTCTCTCCCTCTCCCATTAAATTCCTTTTTCTCCTTGCTCTGTTTCCTCCCTCTCTCCCTTGGCTCTCTTTTCCTCTGTTTTCCGAGAGAAACAGGAGAGAGAATCAGAGCAACCTCTCTCTCTCTCTCCGTGATGAAAACCATGATCTTTGACAAGGTTCCGATGCAAACAAACCTTGAATGCTTCTTGGATTGCACAACTCCTGTGGTCCCATCTCAATTCTTGTCCCAGGTCCAATTTTCATTTTTTCCATTTTCTCATGTTTGTGTTAGTTGTTGTTTTATTACATTCTTGGAAATCATAGATACGTTATTGTTGTCTGTTTCCGTTGCAGAGTGAGATGAGGAAGCTCAATAGGCTATGGCATCCATGGGAAAGAGAAAAAGTAGACTACTTCACTTTAGGTGATCTCTGGAATAGCTTCGACGAATGGAGCGCCTGCGGTACCGGAGTTCCGGTCATCTCCGATGACGGACAGAAATTGATCCAATATTTCGTTCCTTATCTCTCTGCAATCCAGATTTTCACCAGCACTTCATCTGCGAACCGTTTGAGGTAATGTCTCAATATTTTCATTAGTATGTATCTAGGTTTGTTGAGCTATGTTTGGTTGTGCATTGTTAAACGCAGGATTTAATTTATAGTTTTTACTTGTCATATCTTTTGTGGCGCGGTTTGGATGTAGGGAGGAGAGTGACTCGGTTAGTGAGACGAGGGAATCCTGTAGCGATTCGTTGAGTGATGAGAGCGAGAGCGAGAAGGTGTCGTCTAGGTGGGATAGGTGCTCCTCCGAGGAGGGGATGTCCGACCACGACGCCTTCTGCCATCCCAGTGGGAGATTGGGCAATCTCCACTTTGAATTCTTTGACAAATCATCTCCTTATGTAAGAGTTCCTCTTGTAGACAAGGTACACAAATATATATATATATTATCCAACCCTTTTTCATATTCGGTTTTAGATATAATTAACATGTGTTCTTGGATTAGTATATAAAATGTAGTTATTGCTTAGGAGAATCACATAAGGAAAAGGCAAAGTTTTGTGAAATATGATAGAATCAAATAAATCATTTTTCTTCATAGACATCCAATAATTAGATTTAGCGGCTTTTTGAGTCTTTGCTTCTTGAATCAACATGATAGAAGAATTTTTAGGGAGAATATTGATCTTGTCTATTGAATATTGGCCGTTGTTCTACTTTCTCCTCTCATGGTCTAAAAGGAAACACTTGCTTCTTTGCTTGTAAAGAATTTTCCTAAACTTTATTTTTTGGTAGAAAATGTTCTTGCTTTTGAGCAGTTGATGTCTCAATTGGTATCAAAATGATTCCAATATGAAATGGCATTGGGGTTATATTCGTTTGATTATGACATGTTGATTTATTCTTGGCTCTTTAGATCGGTAGCTTAGCTCAAAGATACCCGAGATTGATGTCGTTGAGGAGTGTAGATCTTTCGCCTGCTAGTTGGATGGCGGTCGCCTGGTTAGTCTTCCCTACGAGTTGAAGTGATGCACCAAATGTAATATTGATCATGTTTGTGACGTTTGCTCGTCTCTATATACGATGTTTAGGTACCCAATTTATCACATTCCTGCAGGGAGAACTGTAAAAGACTTGCAGACATGCTTCCTCACATACCACACACTATCTTCTTCTTTTCAAGGTTGCACTAAAAATCTATGTCTTTATGCATATATTTCATTTCAGTAGCAGATGGCCTTGATTTTCAAATTGGGGTGGATTCCTTTGTTTAGATATGGATCTTGAGGAGGATGGAGAGCACGTGAAGAGGAGAAGGAAGAGAGGCGAATGCCTCTCCCTCACCCCGTTTGGTCTGGCCTCCTACAAGCTGCAGGGGGACGTGTGGGTGTCGGACAAGACGGGCCGGGACAAGGAGAGGCTGGTGTCGCTGGTGAGCGTGGCAGACTCGTGGCTGAAGCAGCTGGGCATCCAACACCACGATTTCAACTACTTCATGGGAATCCGGCATGGCTAGAGCTCTGAGGGCGGGCCTCGAAAGGGTTTAGTTGAGCTTGTTTTTGTGCTTTTCTTGGCTGCCCGGTCCGAGGGTTGCAGGGATCGGAGTGGGTGAACTTGTGGCCAAAGGCACCCGTGCGAACATAGTTTCAGGTCCGACGGGGCACCTGGCGTTGGGACTTTATGCTAGAACATGTAAAGATTACGCACGTTATCCAAGAAATATTGGATCAAGAGAGGGAAAGAAGTCATTTGAGGCTTTACTAAGTGTGATAGTTGATATGTATGCATTCCCTTGATGTCAAAAGGCCTCTAGAGGTGCTGGATGTAACATTACTTCTCATCATAGGAGGAAATTCTATTTAACATATCAGTATAATATATCACCTCTCACGTAATAATATTCGTACTTTTTCATGTACCAAAAATTACATCATTTGCTTGTTCTACATTTTTGTTATGTTCTTGTCCGGGCACATTATGACAAGTTCTAGCCTCGTTCGGAGATGTTATTGTTGGTTGTGTTAAAATTTGGCGGGTATGAAAAAAATGCTTTATCGAACCACACCAAATTTGGGCTTTCGAGTTGCTCGGGGAATGCCATATTAATTATGTTGGCCAGCCCAACCCAACCCAAAATCTTGTCCGGTATAAATTGTGTGTCCCCATTCCACCAAAAATCAGATTGAGCTCTTTAGGATATCTAGTGATCAAGGTGTTAAAGACATAACTTGAATTTTCTAATATAATAAAAATACATAAAGAATAAATATCGATACATACTCCATCCATTCACAATAACTATATCACTTGTGTATGGTGCTGGTTTTAATAAAATTATTGGTGAATGTTGTTTGAGTGAAGAAATAGTCACACCATGTGTTTGGTTCTGAATGATAGTAATGATTTTTGGTAAATAATGACTGATTGTGAAGTTGAATAAAAAGAAATAATGTCATAAAAAGAAAAATGATACATTTTTCGTGGATGCCAAATAAAACAATTGTGATATACTTATTGTGAAAGGATGGAGTAATATTTAAATAAAAAAACTATCAATATACATTGTATATAATAAATATTTACATACAAAATTATTAAAAAAAAAAGTTTCACCTAAGGATTATTAATTTTACAAAGAAAATTGTTGCTTTAAATATGCTTGTAAGTATGTTCGTGCAAAAAATTAGGTGCTTAGATTTGACTTCATCGCTCTAATATTATAGATGTAATATTTTGTAGTTTAATAATATTCAAGCATAAAAATGCTAGCAATACTAGAATAATAGTATTGATAGATATGGCCCAACCTCTCAGCCCACTCAGCGTGCCCAAACGAGCCGGGCTCGACCTAATGTCGCCTACTCTGTTACGCCCAAACATAGCCTCTAAACCCTAATCAAACCCTAATTAAAGCACGAGTCAAGAGCGAAGATGATGGGGTAACGGTGGAAATCATGGGCAATTATGGTGAAGATCATGGTCACATGTATGATCGTGAGCCCGCCAATCAAGGGATTCATTACAAGGTCTACGTTTATGTATAAATAGGAGTTATATTGAAGGTAAAAGGGTTAGCAAATTATCGAACACCAAAGCTCCTCGAGATACTCATTGTAATAAAATTATAGTGAACATCTTGAGGATCATCACCTCCGTGGACGTAGATCTCGATTCTTGATCGAACCACGTAAAACTCCCATGTGTTCTCTTATCGCTCTAAATCTTGCATACCAACGCATACGTATTTATCATTGGCGCCGTCTGGGAACGCTTTTCTTTTGAACAAAAAGTCATGGTTTTCTACAATTTAATGGCAAGGACACGCAAACGCTAGTACCGCCGGCGATGTTGGTAACAACCGCAGAGGAGGGCGATCGTAGTCACACGTCACGGGAAAGGGGATCGCGGACGCCACCGTGGTCACACACTTTGAGGGCTACATGGAGAATGCTTCCATACACCGTGATGGCCGCCCAACGAGGAGGAAGATGCCGACCTCGATCGGTGGGTGAGCAGAGGTTCACCGCTTCCCACGAGGTCCTCGGTCGAGCGATGTCTCGAATTCCTCAACGCCAACCTCAATCAATTCGTAGTTTCTCAACCGGAGGACAAACGGAGCGGGCCCTCAAGAGTGCCCGTGGTGATTACAGCAACCGAGGTCGTTCACCCTTCAATTAATCAACGCTCACCGCGCACAATGACCGCCCAATACCCGAGTTCATTCGCCTCGCCAAACTATCGCGACCATTCGCCTCATACCATCCGCGGAGCCGTTCTCCACCGGCGTAATGCCCATGCGATGGGCGGGAAAGAAGAGAGGAAAGGCGGTCGAACTCCCCGCCGGAGAGCGACAGACGCCGCTATCGATCTCCCACCTCCGAGAGAGATGGCAACGAGCTCCTCGGATTCGACCGCACGCCGGATTATCTCTCATTTCTCAAGGAGATTACGGATACACCGCCACAACGATACCGTGCTCCAAATATCGCCGCATACGATGGCCTTGGAGATCCTTCTCGACTTCCTATTCGCCTATACCACTAACATGGCAAACCAAGGATGAAAGATTTCCACACGTGTAAGGTCTTCCCCAGTGCCGATCTCCAACGCCGACGTTGGTTCACCTCGCCGTGATAAAGATCCATTGTTTCAAAGACCTCATGGATCGATTCAAATGGCGCTTACCAAAAGATGCCGCCCAACAACCTTCATCCGATCCGCCACAATCCGCCAGGCGTGACGAGGCGATGTCGATTTCGCCTCAAGATTCATCATGGAGTCCCTTAAAATAGATGAGAGTAACGATCTCTACATCATCAACGATTCAAGAACGGGATCCCACCCGGTGCTCAATAAAAGAGATCACCCGTGAGCACCGAAGACGGCTAGTCGCCTGGACCTTGGTTGACAACCGTCAAGGGGACGAGTCGGACCCAAGAAGAGAGAGAGATGCGGGTGAGCGGTGGTGAAGAGGAAGCCGAGGATCGAGGCGAGTTACCGAACCGGGTGCGTTCGAGAGAATCAAGAAGGCCCAAGAGAATCAAGGCTAGACCTCGGCAAACCACAGCAATAGCGAGCCCTGCGCCAAACCGTATGAAAATATTTGAGCTTCACACCGAGCTCTTTCGAAAACCCTCCTATGAAAGGAGGATCCAAAACAAAGTCAACAGAAAGTATTGTGACTACCACCGTGGGTGCGATCACGATCTGTAAGATTGCAGGATCTTGAGCTCACGAGTTGACGAGCTCGTCGAAGAAGGGCCGAAGAAGTACATCGGTGACCGGCCGGGTAGTAAAAAGCAGAGAGGAAAAATGGAGGTGGTAACAAATGCGGACCGACCTCAACGGCAAATGACACGAAGATGACGAGGACGAAGGTCCCAATACAATGGAGCGAGTTTATGCTATAACCGGATCTGCCCGTTGGTACGGCGAGGTCATCACTTAGAAATGAGGCTCTGAGGCCGACCCCGAGGAGCCGAAAAACAAGCGACTCGGGATGGAGAGAACATCGTGTTCTCCAAAGACGACTCAAGATGCAAGATTATGCCCACCAGACGCCATTACTATACAAGCCGTGGTGGGCAACAAGAACGCACATCGGTCTACATCGACATCGAGACCTCCGTTAGCATCATATTCCGAGCTGCTGGATAAACTTGATGTTGGAGGAATTAGTACATCCCGCACCTTCGATTGCGGAGCTTTACTCAGAGGCGGTTCAACCCGAGGGTGTCATTACCTTCCTGCACCGTAGGGCGTGCTCCTGTCGGTCACCAAGGCCATTCAATTTTTTGGTCCGAGCTCCTCTCCATACAACATTATCCCGGGAAGAGATTGGTCAGACGCAACCGTGGCCGTCGCTCCGTGTACCACCTCACCATTAAGATACCCACCCGGTGGGAGTGTTAAGCATTCGGGTGACCAAACGGCGGCTAAAGAATGCCTACGAGTCTCAACCCAAGATACGGCCTTACCTCAAGCCTAGCAATTCTGAGAACCTCGAGAGTTGCCACCTCGGGACGACCGACCGAGAATCTTCACTATCTGACGATGACCCTTCCAAAGTTGTCAAGGTCGGCACCTGTGGTTCGCCTAATATTCTTCAACAGTCATGCAGCCTTCTAAGGGAATACATGTGGATGTATTTGCATGGTCCCCACTTGACATGACCGGGGTCTCACCCGAGCTCATAACTCATCGTCTCAACATCGACCCGCCACTAAACTAGTTCGGCGAGAAGAAGAAGTTTTGCCGTGGAGCTTGACCGGTCATAAGGGACGAGGTAATCCACTCCGGAGGCTAAAACTCTGACGAGGTCAATACCCAACCGGATGGCTAATCCGGTTGTGGTTCGAAGCCCGAGAGGGACGACGATGTGTCGACTATACCGACCTCAATAAACACCGCCCAAAGGATTGTTACCCCTCACCGACATTGACAAGAAGGTGGAGGCATTGGTGGGACATGAGATCTTCGCCTCGATTTATACAAGCGGATACCACCAAGTCCTCGATGAGCCGGAGGACGCCCCAAAACAGCGTTCATCATCGACTTCGTGTCTTCGCCACCGGAAGATGCCTTTCGGTCTAAAAAGCGCTGAGCTACCTACCAAAGGATGGTGGATGCGATCTTCAAAGATCACATAGGGGAAATCGTTGAAGTCACGTCGACGATATAGTAGTCAAAAGCAAAAGGCGAGAAGCGTGCCGTCGACCTCGAAACTATCCTCCAGGCTCCTCGTGTCGCCCAACCTCAAGCTTAATCCCTGAAGTGCACATTCGTGGTGCACGGTAAATTCTGGGATCTTTGGTTTTCAAGAAGGCACAAGGCCAATCCTACCAAGGTGAAGACAAGTGCTCGACATGCGGTGCAAGAACCATCCGTGAAATACACAAACTCACCGGATGCCTAGCCCTTAGCAGATTCTATCTCGAGCCGCCGAGAAGCGCCTTTCCTTCTTCAAGATCCCGAGGAGAGCTCCAGTTTACCGCGGGAAGAACACCAGTCGCGCCGACAACCGAAGGAATATCTCGCCGACCGCCAACCCTATCCGCCCGAGCAAGGTGAAACCCTATCATTGTATCCGCCGCCTCGGACGAGGCAATCAAGTCTTGATCTTGGTGCGAGATGAGATGGGACGGCAACTCCCCATCTACTTATCGATCCCGAGCTCTCAAAGGACCGGAGACAAGGTACACCAACCTCGAGAAGGTAGCTCGCCCCGTGAACGCCAAGCGACGCCCGACCCTACTTTCAAGCCCATTCCGTCCTGTGTACTAACGGACTTACCTTTATGACAAGTCTTGTCAAAGCCGTAGTGTCTGGACGTATAGCAGTGGGCACTGGAGCTCGGCGAGCACGACATCTCGCACTCCCCGGCCCGGCCATAAAGGCAAGGTCACGACTTCTGGCGGAGGCCAAATTCACCGAGGTCGGCTCACCAGCGAGGTCACTCCCGCCTCACAATGGAGGAACTCGTCCTTGCATCGCCCGATGGTTCTTGGCGGATGTCGTGGGCTCGAGCTTCATGCAAGACGGAGCGGAGGCGCCTCCTCCTCCTCGGCCCGAGATAAGCAAGAAGTGGCGTCGCCTCCGGTTTACCTTCTCGACCACCAACAACGAAGTGGAGTACGGCACCGATCTCGGGACTCCGTCGCAGTTGAATTGAAAGTGGACAAAGTCCAGATATTCGGAGATTCCCAGGTCGTGGTAAACCAGGTCCTAGGCACATACGAGGCCAAGGAGGATCGAATGAAGCAATACCTTGAGAAGGCAAAGGAGATGCTGACCTCATTCAGGTATTTCAGTATTCACCAAATCCCACGAGGGGAAAACAGCCGAGCTGACGTCCTTAGTAAGTTGGCTTCGTCATCGGCAAATCCGCCAGTGGAGGAAGTTCATTCCAGAAGCATCGAGGCGCCCCACGTCGGCGTTATCACAGAAGTTGAGCCAAACTGGATGACGCCCCTGAAAGCCTACCTGGAAGTTGGTACACTACCTCAGGACCGGCTTGAGGCCAAAAAGATGATGGTGAAATCCGGATGTATCTCATATACGGGGCGCTCTCCGAAGTCTTACCTTCAACCCTCTTGAGGTGCCTTGGGCGTAAGAAGCCGACTACGTGCTTAATGAGATTCACGAGGATCTTGCGGAAGCCACATCGGGTCACGGGCTCTTTCAAAGAAGACCGAGGTCGGGATATTATTCGCCCACCCTTATTCAAGATTCGGCCGAGCTCGTCAAAAGTGTCAAAGTGCCGCTTCACTCCACGGTCAAAAGCTACCCTGCATCGATCGGCGGTACTGCGAGTCCGTGGCCTTTCATGCGGTGGGGATCGACATCGTTGTCTGCTCGATCGAGCACCGTGTCGGCCGATATTTAGTCGTAGCCATAGACTACTTCACAAATGGGTCAAGCCGAGCCACTTTCGAGCCTCACGAGCAAAAGGATTGGACATTCGTGTGGAAAAACATAGTGCCGCCGCTTAAGATACCGCACTTTCGATCTCGGACAACGGCACCCGTTCGTGGACAAAATTTCAAGAAATGGTGTGAAGAGCTCCGATCGAACAACGCTTCACCTCGATCCGCACACCGCAGCAAATGGTCGATCAAGTGATGAACCGCACGATCGCATAAGGATTAAAGAAGAGGCTAGACCGAGCTAAAGCGATCGGGCTGAAAACCTCCCCAAGTCCTCTGGTCCCTAAGCGACACCTCTGACTTCGCGGAGAAACGCCTTTCGCTTGGTCTATGGAACCGAGGCCGTCATACTGGCCGAAATCGGCGCAAGCCCACGCACTCTTCACTTTGACCGGGATGGGAACGAGGGACGACTCGCTGGCCAACCTTGATGCTCAAGAGAAACGCGAACTCGCCTTCATAAACGAAGCTAAGTCTGAGGGCCAGTCGCGCGGTATTACAACAAAGGGTCAAAGCCTCGCGACCGCAAGTGAGCGACCTCGTCCCACTAAATAATGAAGCCGCCAGAGCCGAGCGTCTTAACAAGTTGGATCTAACATGGGAAGGCCCATACCGCGTTCACGAGGACCTCGGCAAGGGGCTACAAGCTATCTCACCTATCCGTGCGCTTATCCCCTAACCTCGCATATCACTCATTTAAGGAGGTACTTACATAGCTTCGATTTCGGATCGGTGTCATGTTAGTCTCCTTATTGATTTGCGAAGTGCGATGTTATATACTTGTTGAATAAAATATTTATTTTCTAATGAGTATTTCACTTCGCCTCATTTTATTCATATCGCGAACATCTATTGGATATACCACATTTAAACCTTCACGAGGGACGCTCACGAAGATGAAAAACCCACTAAGTGGTACTCACTAAGCGCAGCACCGCACTCGTAGATTACTCATTGAATTGAACGTCTCGGCAACGCATATAGACTACTCATTAAATTGAACCTCTACATGCACGCATACAGATTACTCATTAAGTTGAAATATCTACATGCAAAAGACATCCAGATTGGATCTCATCAAATTATGCCCCTTTATTTGGGAAGATATACACTTCTGTATACAGTCTAAAAATGTTTACGACCAAAACGAAGTCCTAAGCTATGTTTGTACCTCTCAAGGGGGAAAATGTACACTTCGAACAAGTCCAAATACATTACGACTACATACAAAGTCCTAAGCTATATACAAACTCATTCGGCTTCCTAGCCCCACCGCTGTGTCTCACTGAAGCTACACCGATCCCGCACAAAATCTCCGTGTCGGCGATGAACTCCTCGAATAAACTCGGTGCCTTCGACCCACCAACGAGACCAGCCCCTGCGGCCTACTCCAGAAGCACTGGGCACAGGCCCGGGGACACCCCGACCTGAAGGGGGGACTCCGGTACCCCCACGGCCTACTCCGGGAACACTCGGGCGACCCGGTGCCACCCCGACCGGAAAGAATGATCTCCCACCCCAAGGCTTGCCGCCGACCGGCGCGACCACCGACCCCGACCGCTCTCCTTCCTCGCAGAAACCGAGCACGGGCCGAGGTCTCGCTTTAAAAGTGGGCGGGCAAACAATCGAGCACCTCGGCATGATCAAGGCCCCTCCCGGGCGCCTAACGCTGGACCATTCTGGTGTTGGATTTGTATCTTGAAAGCGCTTGGTTGAGCTTGTATACAATGTTTCTCGTTACCACTATTAGAATCTCCTATCCGATTTGAATACTTGATTGCATATATCCGTGTCCCTTATCTCATATATAAGTTAGATCACAAGGTGTAGAAGATCACGTGTCCGTATGATTGGTCAAGCTTAATGAGATATAAAAGTTTCACACCGAGACAACTTAAGGACGAGTTGTCGGTTTAGCCGCATATAGATAAGAAGTGACTCGACTTAGTTGCTTGTCTATGCCGGTACGTCTCGACGTATTGAAGGATCACGATGAGATGTGTTCTTCTATCCGACCGTCGTGAAGAACCAAGATCTCGGTGACTTACGATGATCTAAACCTCGATAAGGTATTAGGTGAGTATGAGTTGTCGACCATCACTTGACTTGTAATGGGTGAGGGTTATATGTTCTAACCCAAGATTCTCCGCATTTTGGGTGGTGGCGATGTTTGTATGTCACGCTAGTTATCTCATGTCGAGTCACCGTATCCGTTTAGGATGATGACGCCCCTTAAGGAGCTCAAAAGGTTTATTGTACTAAACCCCCGCAGTTGAGTTAGCTCAAGTACAATAATAAGGTCGAGTGGTACTACTTATGAAATGAAGTTATTAATTATTTTAAGCAATCGTAATGCTATAAATAATTAATGGACGCTCGATATCTTAAATACGGGATTCGTAATGTCTAAGTGCAAGCCCGACTCACCACTCGGTAATAAAGGGGTAAGTCAACATTCTTCTCTAGTGGCATGATCGAATGTTTATAAATTAATTTATGTTCGGGCTGAACATAAGATAATTAATTTATTTGAGGCCCATCTTTATTCCTTGATTTGATCCCTGGTCGGCCCATCCAAAGTTCGTAGCAATCGAGGAAAATCGGCGCCCCTAGTAGCTCTCATGGCAAGATTTTATTCTCTTTATCCACAAGGATATAATTATATTTATGGGACATGCATGGATCCTTTCCTTATGGGATTATGGTAACGCATTATAAATATAAGGTAAGAGATAAAGTCTAGGTTAATATATAAATAATTAACTAGAAATTTTCGAAAGTCCATTCAATTATGGAACAAAATTTACGTGAATTCCATATATTGAAATATGGAAGATATTTATGTGAATTCCATATATTAATTATGGTAGAAATTTCGTGAAGTCCATTCAATAATGGAAGAAATTTACGTCTATTTTCCATATAGTCAATTGGAAGAAATTTTGAAATTATATATAGTACAATCGAGAATCACAAATGAGAGGAATTTTTCGAGAGCCTCTTGAGAGAATTGGGTGATTTTCCGAAGCATTCTCCATAGATCGTCCTCACTCGACGCTGGAGATTGGGCAATCGGGATACAGTCCAGAAGGTCAAAGCACCAGTCTCGATCCATTCCGCCCGCCGATTCAAAGGTAAATACGAGAAAACACCAACGTGTTGCAATTAATTAAATAGGTGCATGCTAGGTAAATAATCAATGTATGGTGAATTAAATATCCAAGATAGATCCTCGGGCGAGGGCTAAACATATGTCATCCCTACACTGGTATCGAGCCGGGATCGAATTCGCTCGCTGGATTAATTCACGTTTGATTATTACGTGCGCTTAATTAATCAGGATCGCTGCTCATCGTGGCTCGCTTATTGTTTTTGTTGGTTTTGTTTTACACCACGAAAATCCGTGGTTAGATTAGATTTTATTCGTAAATCTTATCCGTAAAAGAAGAACGAAGACGAAAGAACGAAGAATCCAAACGACGGAAAACAGTCTCTGCGAGCCCCTCGGTTTCTCATGGCGAGCCTCGCGGTCGCGAGGGCGATCGCGAGGGCGCGGGCGGCGAGGGGCGCGTCACAAGACGAGATCCTCGGCGCACGCCGAAGCGGCGAGTGGTCCCGAGATTCGCCACGAGGCAACGCGGGCCGCGCGAAGCAGCGGCGACGGGCGCTGCTTCGGCGCGAAACCCGCGCTGACGCAGCGGATCATGTCGCGAAGTTTGCCGCCGGGCGACGACATCTCTCTAGATGTTCGGCGCGCCGGCGTGGCTGCGCACGCTGCTCGACGGGTCGTGGTCGCGTTAGCGACCGGAGGTAGCCGCGGCGACACGCTGGCAGCGGCAGCGCAGGTTGGGCGCGGTCGGGCTGACTGGCCAGCGCTGCCCAAGATGATTGGGCCGACCCGCCCGCACCGCTTTTCCACCCAACCCATTTTTTCGTCCGCGCCCGCACGCGAGGCCCATTTGTTGAATCCGTCCGTGTCTCGCACGCGAGGCCTGTTTTCAAGTTTAATTACGCACTTTGTAAATCTATGTAATATATTAGATTTAAATGTGCGGTGTTTCACGATTGGGCCGCGATGAACGTTTTATTTTATTTTTATCGCTCATATGCATGTCGTGGATGTTTAAATAATGCGGTAGCATGCTATGTATGTTTATATTACGTTGACAAACCTTTAAGTGTTTTACGAATTGATGCGCATAGTAAGCATGCTAGGTTTATCGCGCTTATCAAGCATATTTTAGAATTTCTGCGAGCATGTTTTACATGTCGAGTTCTATAGAAAAGCATGCTAGATTACGTGATCTGCATGGACAAACCTTTTGAATAAAAAAGACTAAGCAAGCAACCCGACTAATTAATTTTTCAAATTAAAATGTCAAGACCTCCACTTTTTGATCTCTAAACAAAGTGAGACGACTGTGAGTAAACGCCCACACGTGGCTTGCTTGCCTTGCTTATCATAAGTTTGTTAGATGAGATTTCTAAATAAAACATTTTAAATCTATTGAGAAGTTGGGAGTTTCATGTAAACGCCCACACGCCGGGCTTGTATGTGCGATTTTCATAAGTTCTCTAGATATAGATATAAATGAGATAACAAAAGAATTTGAATTGAAGCGGTATGGTTCGGTGAGTATGCCAATTTAAGAATTCATTTTCTCACGTGTTAAAATTGTGGTCAATGCTTAGACATCACCTCAAGTACAACTTCCCGCCAAGTCCTTCTTCGCGATAGTGATGTGGTTCAGTAAGGTCCAATCATTAATTTCATTTGTCATAAGGATAAGTTGACATGGATTGAAATTAAACGACTAAAAGGTATATTTTAGTCCGGTCGAGGGGTTCATGTAAACGCCCACACGCCGCGGGCTTGCATGTGGAATTCCTTGGCGATTGGAGGTTTCAATTAATATTGTTTTATCAAAAGGTTACAATATTATTGTTACGAATTATTTGCGATCAGATGCTTATGTGTTTACATTATCGCTTCGGATATGTCTCTTATGCCGATTATCAATATGCTCGCACAAAACCGTTATCCGTCCAAATTTTATCGAGTGGAAACGAAACATGGAATATGTTCTTATCATCGAAGAACACATGTTTGTTCTCACTACTCCTAAACCCGATGTCACTATCGACGATCGACTAATGAGCGCAGAGTCAGCGGACTTTGGAATAAGTCAAACAATATGGCTAAATGCTATATGATGACTACTATGTCGAAGAACTTGCAGTACCGACATCGAGATCGATGGTAGACGCGACTTATATTTGGTCAAGTCTCGAGAGTAAGTTTGGGCGGATCGGATCGACAATCACTTCCACACAATGAGAGAAATCTTGGCGTGTAAGATGGAAGAAGGAAGTTCGGTCCATGAACATGTCTCCCACATGACTCATCTCACGGATAGTCTTCGATCGGTTGGGAGAGGTATTGACGGCGGCCAAGGTCGATATCATCCTCAATACTTTGCCCAAGTCTTTTGAGAACTTTCGGCGTGAATGCGATCATGAGCAAGACCGAGTTTACACTTAGTCGCTGTTTAATGATCTCGTTGTTTGCGGAAGGAGTTATGGGAAATGAGCACATGCTTTCTAGCACATCTAAGGGCCCAAAATTTTCGTTGAAAATGGAAATAGAAAAGGGTACCAAAGGTGGTAGAGGCAAGGGAAATAGTGGGAGTAATGGGAGCAAGAACATGGTTGCCACCGGAGGCTTGGAAGAAGCCAAAGGAGAAGGCAAGTGCTTCAAGCGCAGTAAGACCGGGCATTGAAGGCCAGTGCCCTATGCTCATGCTCAAGGTACGCTGCTTGCTTTAGTAACGGAAACATGTTTAGCGACTTGTTCTACCCATTCTTGGGTAGTAGATACTGGTATGGCCCGATCATGTTTGTTACACCTGCAGGGTTCCTACCGATAAGGAGCTGTTTGATGGCGAGATAATGATCTCCATGGGCAACGCGGCAAAAGTCGAGGCCGTTGCGATTGAGATGTTACTTTATGTTTTGAGAAAACAGCTTTAGTTTTAAAAGACGTTTTATATGTGCCGGATTTTCGGCGGAACCTTGTTTCGCATTTCAAATTATTTACTCAAGGATATTCTCGTTATTTTGATAGTGGTGTTTCTATCATAAGAAATGACGGTTATCGTGTGTCGCACGTTATATAATTCGCTTTATACTATTTCGCCAAACATAATACCTATAACTATGTCAGATCTTCATCAAACCCTAAAAGAGAAAGTTTTCTTCAAGATGACTCTACTTTTCTATGGCATCTTAGATTAGGTCACATCAATCTAAATAGGATCCAAAGACCGGCTAAGAATGGGCGTTGGTAATCTCACTTACATCTGGTTCGCCCTGCGAATCTGTGATAGAAGGTAAGATGTCGACTGCACCCTTCAAAGCTAAGGGTTATAGAGCCAAAGAAATGTTGGAGTTAGTTCATTTCGACTGTGGACCGATGTCCACACAAGCTCGTGGAGGGTACGAGTATTTTGTCACTTTCATCGACGATTACTCGAGTACGGATACGATACCGCTTCACCACAAGTCTGAATGCTTTGAGAAATTCAAAGAGTTTAAGGCGGAAGTGGAGACGGCTAGGTAAAGTATCAAGTCACTGCGCTCGATCACGGTGGCGAATACCTCGAATGTGAGTTTATGGACTATCTAGTGAAGTGTGGATTTACATCCCAAACAAGATTTCACCGGCACACCACAAAAATGGTGTGTCGAGCGAAGAAATAGACTCTTTCGAAATGGTTAGATCAATGATGAGTTATGCAACATTGCCTATTATTTCGCCTCGGGGTATGCCTTAGAAACAATGCATACTTGCTAAATCTAGTACCATCCAAGTCACCGAAAAGACCCTTCGAGTTGTGGTTTGGGAAGAAGCCCGTTTAAACCACATAAGGATATGGGGCGATCCGCACGCGTCTTTGAACAAGAAGGCGACAAGTTGGAGGCTAGATCCGACGCAAGGTCGTTTATTGGCTATCCTAGAGGAACGAAGGTGGTTTATTCTATAGTCCCAAGGATCGAAGGTCATTATTAGCACTAATGCTCGATTCTTAGAAGAGGACTACATAAAAATCATAAACCAAAGTTGAAATCATTCTTCAAGAATTAGAAGATGATTGTATTCCACCACCGATTAGGCCAAAGGTGCGAGATGTCGAGTCTAGTGGGAGGGATCGACACCGTGATACTTCAAGAAATTGAAGTGGGTCGAGTTCCACCAGAGATACCGACCGCAAGTGGTACCCACCAAAGAAGTTGTGCAAGATGAGAACCACAAGTTAATGCACCCACCGTTGTCATTGTGTATATAGCACCTCGTCGTAGTGGGAGGTTGTTCGTCAACCCGAGCGATTTATGTTCGTGGGAGAATCTTCGATTTGTCCTGTAAAGTCAACAGCAATAATCGACCCATGGGCGCAGAGAGGCGTTATAAGACAATGATGCAAGATCATGGAACTTACGTTGACGAGGTGGTAAAGTCCCATGGATTTACCCGGTTGCCCAGCGAAAGTTGTGTGTATCATTTAGATATCAACGGTGATGTGGTATTTTTGCACTTTACGTAGATGACATTCTTCTATTTGGCAACAATGTGAAGTTGTTATCGGGACGAAAGAGTTGGTTATCCGATCGGTTCAAATGAAAGACTAAGGAGATACAAAGATACATTCTTGGGATCAAGGTTTACCGAGATCGCAAGAGGAAAATGTTGAGCTTATCTCGGGCATCTTGCAGACGACATCTGTGATTACTCGTTTAGTATGCGACCATCTTTGAAAGGATTGCTACCTTCGCATACATGGCGTTCCTTTATCTAAGGAGCACCACTTTTGATCGCAAAGGAGATCGAGGAAATGAGACAAGTTCCTATGTTTTCCGCCTTAGGAAGTCTCATGTATGCAATGCTATGCACGAGGCTTGATATCTATTGCAAGATGGCATAGTAGTCGACATCGCCTAACCCGACAAGCACATTGGTGCGAGAAGCATACACTCAAGCACCGAAAAGGACTCGAGATTATAGGCTGGTTACCATGCGATAGTCTAATGCCTTTGGGTTATGCACTGGATTTCAAGTCGACCGTGATGAGAAAAAGTCTAACCTCGCACTATGTGTTTACCTTGGGAGGTGGAACCGTATCGTGGAAAGGCAAAAGCGGCGATGCATTGAGACTCTACCATGGAAGCCGAACATGTAGCCGCTTCTTGAGGTCGCTAAAGAGGTCAGATGGTTCAAGAACTACCTCATGGATCTAGATGTGGTACCGGTTTGCCCAAGAGTATCATGGTTTCTCGTGATAACTCGTGTGCAATGGCAAACTCGAAGGAACCACGGATCCACAAGAAAATTAAACACATAGAGAGAAAGTACCATGTCATACGAGAAATTGTTAGACGAGGGGACGTGCTAATTGCAAAGATTGATACGACTCTATGCCGCAAAAAGTCTACGTCGGGTACGTTAGAGGACTTGGATTGCGCTAGATGGCACCCACTTAGAAAGGAAACTTTTGTATAAGTGGGAGAAGCAAAGTGATGGTTTTGTTTGTAATAGCTAGTAGAGAGACACATTGTATACTAAAAGTTTGCTTTAGTATAAGTGGGAGATTGTTGGATTTGTATAACGAAAGCGTTTGGTTGAGCTTGTATACAATGTTTCCTGTTACCACTATTAGAATCTCTATCCGATTTGAATACTTGATTGCATATATCTGTCCCCTTATCTCATATATAAGTTAGATCATACGGTGTGTAGAAGATCACGTAAGTGCCGTATGATTGGTCAAGCTTAATGAGATATAAAAGTTTCACTGGTGAGACAACTTAAGGACGAGTTGTCGGTTTATGCGCAGATAGATAAGTGACTTGACTTAGTTGCTTGTCTATGCCGGTGCGTCTCGACGTATTGAAGGATCACGGTGAGATGTGTTCTTCTATCGACCGTCGTGAAGAACCAAGATCTCGGTGACTTACGATGATCTAAACCTCGATAAGGTATTAGGTGAGTATGAGTTCTTGACCATCACTTTGACTTGTATATGTTCTAACCCAAGATTCTCCGCATTTGGGTGGTGGCGTTTCTTGTGTCACGCTAGTTATCTCATGACGAGTCACCGTATCCGCTAGGATGATGACGCCCCTTAAGGAGCTCAAAGGTTTATTGTACTAAACCCCGCAGTTGAGTTAGCTCAAGTACAATAATAAGGTTGAGTGGTACTACTAAGGAAATGAAGTTATTAATTATTTTAAGCGAATGAATGCTATAAATAATTAATGGACGCTCGATATCTTAAATACGGGATTCGTAATGTCTAAGTGCAAGCCCGACTCACCATCGGTAATAAAGGGTAAGTCAACATTCTTTCTCTAGTGGCATGATCGAATGTTTATAAATTAATTTATGTTCGGTGAACATAAGATAATTAATTTATTTGAGGCCCATCTTTATTCCTCGCATTTGATCCCTGGTGGCCCATCCAGTTCGCCCGTAATCGAGGAAAATCTACGCCCCTAGTAGCTCTCTATGGCAAGATTTTATTCTCTTTATCCACAAGGATATAATTATATTTATGGGACATGCATGGATCCTTTCCTTATGGGATTATGGTAATGCATTATAAATATAAGGTAAGAGATAAAGTCTAGGTTAATATATAAATAATTAACTAGAAATTTTCGAAAGTCCATTGAATTATGGAACAAAATTTACGTGAATTCCATATATTGAAATATGGAAGATATTTATGTGAATTCCATATATTAATTATGGTAGAAATTTACGTGAAGTCCATTGAATAATGGAAGAAATTTACGTCTATTTTCCATATAGTCAATTGGAAGAAATTTTCGAAATTATATATAGTACAATCGAGAATCACAAATGAGAGGAATTTGGGAGAAAACGAGAGCCTCTTGAGAGAATTGGGTGATTTTCCGAAGCATTCTCCATAGATCGTCCTCACTCGACGTTGGAGATTGGGCAATCGGGATCTGATCCGGAAGGTCAAAGCACGAGTCTCGATCCGTTCACCGCCGATTCAAAGGTAAATACGAGAAAACACCAACGTGTTGCAATTAATTAAATAGGTGCATGCTAGGTAAATAATCAATGTATGGTGAATTAAATATCCAAGATAGATCACCGGGCGAGGGCTAAACATATGTCATCCCTACAACAAAGCTCATTATGGGCGGGCAGGCGGCGTCGTTGCTTGCACAAGTTCGTATCAAGAGGCGTACCCACGATGGAGTCGAGGCGGTCTTTAAAGCTCTTGCTATTAGGCCCTCCTCGTCCTCAAGACCATGCCCTCGGCGAGCAAGCTCGCGCTCGGTCATCGGCTCGATATGGTAACCCGTGATTGGCGGATCACCTTCATATTCAAGATGCTCCTTCGAGATCCGAGCCGACTTCTCCGTCGTCACCGAGTGCTCTTCGCATTGTATCGCGCCTCGAATCACGTCGGCAGATAATCCCGCCCCGGGCCCAAGTCGAGCGATCCTTAGCTTAAGAGCCTCGTTTTCGGCCAGAGACGAACCAGCGAGTCGGCCTCATGCAACTTCTTTTCGATTCGGCCGACGATGCCGAGCCGACATCCATCTTGACGTAACTCGGTGGGTTCGTGACCGACTCCTCGAAGGCCACCTCTTCATCCTTCTCGGCAGCACCTCGGACTTCTTTCGGCTTTGTCGGCTCATGATCGAGTCCGAAGTATTGAGATGTGGAGTGCTAGAAATAAACAAGACAAAACGCATTTCAAGAAATTGTGTCTATTATTCAAAGTAGAAGTTAGGTACAAAAGCGGTCCTATCGACCCCGACAAATCGCCCTATTACATTAGGTCCACCGACCTCGTGCTCATTGCCGGGACCCACCAACCTCCTCGCCGCGCCACCGCCGCTGCTCCTCCAACGGCCGCCGATCTCCGGAAGGACGTCAAAGCTCGGCCCGCCTCCAGTTCGGCTCTCACCTCGCAAGGAATGCTTCAAGCTCTACGCCTTCATCTTCCTCAGACTTTGAGTTACGCCTCCACCGTCGGAGCGAGGCGAGGATGCCAGGTATCCACCACGGGAAGGAGGTCACCCCGCGATTATGCGGGCATAATTCATACACACCACCCGAGGATCGACCTCGACCCAACCGTGCTTTGGGTCTTGTAAAATCAGCCTCTCGGCGCCGCCTTTTCGGTGGGCGATATCACTTGCGGCCTCATTACGTTGCCGGTCGGAGACAAAGGAGGAAAATCTCTCCGACTCAATAAGCCCCGTTGCGAAGGCCCTCAAGATAGGTCCTCGCCCCGCCAGAAGGCACTTGTCTGTGCTGAGCCTTCTTCTCGCCTCCTACCGCCTCCTCTTGGGCGGCTTTCCACTTGCCACGGGCGCACCTGAGGCCGATCCTTCTTTTCGGCGCTCTCGGCGGCGCCTTTTGCCGGCGTCGCCCTTGCGGCGTCGGTAGCGGATTCAAAGAAGAGCCACCGGAGCTTCAGCAGCGCTTTCTCCACCGTCGATCGCGAGGCGCTCAAGAACGAATCCGACCATGCGGTGCATCTCACCTGCCACCGAGGCCGCATCCTGAATATAAAGCAGTTAGCGATCAAGAACAAAAATTACAATGGAGAAGAGCAGCGACTTATACCTTTGGGAAGGATAAAGGAGTGCTGGAAGCCGACACCTCGGGCAAGGAGCGGCCATGAACCTCTATCTCCAGCGTCGGGCTCGAGGTCGCCTGAGGTCCCGTCAGTAAGTCTCAGGGCATCCACCACCACCACGGGCTGCTGGGTGGACTCGCCCGCGCTTCGCCTTCTTCTTCGGCTGCTCCTTTCACGCAGATGGTGCAGGTCGCGTCGAGCCCGTTATCTTAACTTCTCTACTGGGGTCAATCTTCACTGCATCAGAATAATAATTTCATAGCACAACGAAATCGACGGGGAAGAATAAAAGAAGAAGGTTGCCTCACCCAAATTAGACCACGATCCCGGCGCCCGACGATAAACACTCACCAAAGATTGTTCAGTCATCCTCGATAATTAATCGATAATATCTCACCAAGATCATTCAACATTTCCTTCATATGGCCCGAGGCCCTGATTTCACATCTTTATTGTACCGAGGCCCACTGCACCTCGGATGCCCCTCAGCCCGCAGAAAGAAATATCTATTTTGCCAATGGGACACCTTCGAGGTGGCCGCTATCTTAAGCTTCTGCCGAGGAGACAGATAATACACCCCTCCTATAGACTTGATGCTAAAAAAACGCATCAAGATTTCAAAGGAGAACTCCTCGCCTATGCCATAACAGGACAGCCCTAGCCCCACTACCGACCTAATGGAGTTCGAGGTCAGTTGACATATGGGGATCCGAAAATATTCTTGAAAGTTAAGGAAAATAGGGGCAAAAGGAAACCTAAGTCCAGCTATCAAGCTATCTACATATATAGTAATAAATCCTCCTGATGGGCCATCGCCTATCATCCGTTTCGACAGCACCCCCATGCATCCTCCGGAATATGGTATTTCTGTAATCTCCAAAAGCTCCTCCGTCGTTAACGCCGACCTCGCCACGCCAATCCGAGGCCGCCCCATACCGATGACACCAAGGAACCCTAGTAACTAAGTCCATGGATTTACCTAAGCGGTTATGGCACATATAGTCCTTCACATCGGAAATGGGCGCCGTAACCCGAAACCGAACCAGAATTATCAGAGCGAGAAGAGGAATGAGAAGATGAAGAATACATACTTACTTTTTCTTGAGCGAGATATCCGACTTCTTCAACAAGTTTGAAGGAAGAATTGGGAAATTTCTACAAGTATGTTCTCTGGAATAAAGCGTCGAAGGGGAAAATGAACAGTTGCCTCATTTGGACCTATTTATAGGACAAATGGCGCCTAAAAGCTGCCGTTTCAATTATCACACGTGCTCATCTCGCGATTGGATATGTAGTCGACGCGGCGCGCTGCTCGGCGCCCAACCGCTGGCGCGATAGCGTACTCTATGGTAAGACAGACCGCCACCGATCAACGTAATGATTACATTGATCTCGGGAGGCTCGGACCTCTGACCACGCCCATGTCCGCTCTGACCGGCAGGAGCCATTCAGTCGGACCTCGGCGTCCTCCGAGCGCAGGAGCCATACTGTGTCGAACCTCGGCTTTCTTCAAGAAGCGATCATTCAGTCGTACCTCGGCTTTCCTTCAAGAAGCGACCATTCAAATCGGACCGTGTCCCGCCAACCGGACGCCGCCTTACAAGAAAAATCTCCCTGCGGCTCGGACCTCGACGTCCTCCGGAAGAAGCGAAGCCGCTTGCAGCCGAACCTCGGTGTAACCTATACAAAGACCGTTATCCAGTCGTAATTGACTTCCTTTGCAGAAGAGATCGAGAACCTTCAACAACAACTTCACCAAGCAACATCCCGCCGGCAAAGCACATTCTCCACTTCACTCGGCACGGCTATTCCCGACTTTTCGGGGCTATGATAGGATATGGCCCAACCTCTCGGGCTCACTAGCGCCCAAACGAGTGGGCACGACCTAATCTCGCCTCTACGGTTCGCCCCAAACACAACCTCTAAACCCTAATCAAAACCCTAATTAAAGGCGGAGTCGAGAGCGAAGATGATGGGGTAGCGGTGGAAATCATGGGCAATTATGATGAAGATCATGGTCGATTCTGAAGGATCGTGAGCCCGCCAATCATTGGATTACAAGGTCTACGTTTATGTATAAATAGGAGTTAGATTGAAGGTAAAGGGTTAGCAAATTATGAACACTAAAGCTCCTTGAGATACTCATTGTAATAAAATTATAGTGAACATCTTGGGATCATCACCTCCGTGGACGTAGATCTCGATTCTTGATCGAACCACGAAAACTCATGTGTTCTTTATCTTTTCTAAATCTTGCATACTAACGCATACGCATTTATCAAGTATTTAGTTATAAAGTTACGATTTTGCATGTATATGTGGATACCTTATTATATTTGTGTAAAATATAATATTATAAATTTAGCTGGAATAATAATCGTTGTTAGTAACTATAATATATTAATAGTTAGTAAAAATAATAATATAAGAATATACTAGTAATAGCGGGGTATTGTATTCATATATTTATTATTAGTGAGCAGTTTAATTAATGAAAAGAATATTATAGGAGTAGTTTACATACATCACTACAACAAAAAATGGATATTACAACATAGCTATGGAGGCATTGAACATAGAGTGTCATAATAAGGCCTCTATCGAGGCATCAAACCTTTTAATGCTTACGCGACTGACACTTGTGGTAAGCTATGACAACACAAAAAACCAATGAGGTTATATATATCTAATACGACAGGATTCAATGCCCTAGAGTATTCATTAATCTGAAAAATAATTAAAAGTGAATTTTGAGAGATTAAAAAAAATATGAATTAAGATATTCTTAACGACAGCTCATTGTTGTCATTTCTTCTTTGGCAGTAACAAGTAAACTGCTTGAGGTAAAAGACTGGTTAAAGAAATAAAATAAATTTTCCTTTTTTGCTTTTGAAGTCACAAATTCATTTCAGAATTATTAAAACAAAACTGGAATTTACACAATTTATTTTCCCGTATTACACGAAAAAATCTCCCTCCAAATAAAAAATTTCATTTACCGATATGTATTGCACCAACAAAATCCTTTCACACTTCGAAAGAGATGCAAGAATTTGTAAAACCGCTACTTAGTTTCGTCTCAGCCTTTGTCCCTCCGTCGTCGTGCCTACAAAACTCAAACCTCAAAAATGGCGGCCAAACAGCGACCGTCGGATCCCCTGCCGTTCCCATTGGAGATCTATTCACATCCCTGGATCGACACATCCAGCGCATAATTCCACATTGGGTCTCAGACCAAGGTACATATAATCAATTCATTGTTTTCCGTTCAGAGATTTATTGTATAAGATCTCGATATTAGTCTTCAATTTTGTTTGATTACTGTTTCAATTTTCATTTTTATTTGGCCAAGGTATATAGAATCAATTGTTCTGATTTTAGTTCTCACAATTGCGCCGAGAGATGGGGTAGTTTTTTTATGCTCAATTTTCATTAGGTTTTCTATTTCCAATGCTCTGACAAATTCACCCTAATCCAAGCTTCTCTAATGCATGTATTAGCATATTTGGATTTTATCAGAATTTTCCATATTTTGTTGACTCTAAAAGATTTTTACATATATTTGAACTTATGTTTGAAGTTATTTTGGATTTATCTTGATTCTGGATACTTTGGATTCTATGAGAATGAACCCACCAAAATTCAAATGTTCGATATGGGCTTGTTTTGAAAAATGAGTATACTTTATAATTTAAGATTTTGCTTAATTGTCATAAAGTCCACTTGAGTTAAGCTTGTTGCATTGGTCTTTCCCTAAACATCAAAAGATGTCTCAGTCAATAGGAAATCTTAACACTTTGAGGACACAATAATTTTATGTAGTGAACTTCTTCTATGTTGCATCATCGGAGGTGTATCCTGCCTTTACCAATTACTTTTTCTTTAGATGACATATGTGATCATTGAACAAAGACTCTTGAACTTGTCAACGTCAAAGTAAGAGTTTTAGAATAATGAGGACAAGTGACAAAAATTGTTTACCAACAATATTTCATGTAGCTTCATCTTACAATTGTTTGCTGACACTTGATTGAAGTAGGGCCTCTATATCATTCTGTTGTACTGAATGATTGTTCTTCAAAGATAATATTATCAAAATCACGGTTTACTGTTTTTTTTCTTTCTAAATGCATTCTAATTATTGCAGACTTGGCAAGAAACGAACTGTATCTTTGTTTCATGTACGGGATCGGGAATAGAGTCTACCAGAAAGGAACATGTTCTGAAGGCTAAGGGTTCTCCATCACATCCCTTGTTTTAGGTTGGACTGTCTAGTCTTGTTCCATTTACTTGGCAATTTTGTAGGCTGAAGAAGATTCACTGATAAGATCAAGCCTTGCTGTTGAAGCAGTCAAAACAACAACACACTATTTGCTTATCAAGAAGCAATATATAGCATAGAGACAAAATTTTAGAAAATGGGGACAAAACAATAAGAAGAATCAACCATAATCGGTAAGCTTTTCACCATCCTACTCATGTATTTTCACCATCCTAAGAAGGTTGTCCATCACGTCCCTTGTTTTAGGTAAGCTTCTTAATTTAGAAATATGGAGATGCCAAATACAGTGGAGCTCATAAAAACTCACAAAGAAGAGACAACAGAGAAAGAAGGCTATTGTTTGTTAAACAATATTATGACTGGAACCTGGATTGCTGGTAATTCAATCAAAAAAATACCTTTCATTCTCTAAATATATTGAATAATCATGTATGTTATATTTGTCTCCTAACTGCCTTCGATTTCAACTGCTTCTCTGTTTGAAGATTTGCAGCTTGTTCGATATCATGTCTGTGACCTTGATACATTTGATGGTGAGTTATGCTTTACATTCCTAACTGCCTTGATATGATTTGATTCAAGAACATGCCAAATCTTTGCTAAGCTTGCATTAGTTTACATTCTATTTATAAATATCCAATGTATGGAATGATCCAGAAATTTGAGAAACAAGGAAGACCATGGTCACTATCTCCTTTGACATGCTCAAATATATATATATATATATATATATATATATATATATAGACAATTAAAGATTATTGCAATTCTTTGATACAGGAATAATGCAAACGTTGGATGCGAGGTAGATTAAACTCAACCTGAATGAGGAATATCATAGTGGGAGTTGCGATGACCTGTTTATCTGTTGCACACTTTCAATTCATAAACTTAAATTTAGTTGTTGTTTGATGGAATTTGTTGTACATCGTTATCTTCATTCTGCTTAAAATTTGGCTGAGCCAAATTAACTAGCTTTTTAAGTATTTCTTTGGCTTTATAGTATACAAAGAAAGAGGAATAATTGAAACTTGTGATGGTTGCAGGACCTGCAAAAAATTGGAAAGTGTGAAGTGGTGCTACTGAGCTTAGGCATGGCTGGGATAGATGTAAAGGTGACAAAATCCTTGTGCTAGCCAAGGAAAAAGCTTTGGAACTGATAAGCTACATACCCATAGTTTTGGAACAAAGATTTTTCGACCTTTGTGAAAGACGTTAGTCTAGTTTGCTTTTGAAAATTGTTGGTAGGGTTAGTGCTATTTTACTAGTGATTAAGATTACACAGTTGTTTTTTTTTTTATTAATCATTTTCATTGTTATGAAATTTGGATCAGTAGTTGAAATATTTACATATATCCTTTATATTTGTGTTAAAAATGTGTTGCAGTTATTAATATTTATGTTTTAATAATGTTGATATTTTTATTGATGAAATAATAATTAAATCAAGAAATTATAATACATACGTATATGAATTTAAATGTGCATAAAATACGGCGCTTATGGGGTCAATAAAAGATGTTGGATTAGATATGTTTTCTCAACGTCAGTTATTGCCGTATGTGGCTAAAGATCTGAATTTCAATCGATTTATACTGACATTTTCAAGTGTCGTAATGGCTAGTTTTATCTTTAGCAACACTTACTTAGGCGACGCCAAGAATCAACGTGGAGAAAAGTGAAATGTTGCAATAAGTTGTTTACTGCGACATTCTTAAATGTCTCTTAAGACGATTTTTGTTGTAGTGCATAATAAGTTATTTTGACCAGAAAATTCTTTGTCTTTTATTTTTATCGCTACTTAATTTGTTATATTTGTCATGATCGAATTTCGCTAATGACGACTTAATCCGAAAATTTACAACTAACACAAAGAAAGGTAGAAACAACGAAATGATAGGATCGTTATATTCGATTTGTAGCTAAATAGTCAAACCTTAACAAGGATAAACAAAATATTTAATTAATGATCATAAGGATTCGTAATAATACATAAACACACCAGATACATAGGTTCGACTGGAAGTGAACATAGTTGTTCAATAGCTGAGATTCAATACAAAAGAAAGTGTTTTTGACAAAAGATTTGAAATAAGATACATATATGAGAACACATAACTTGATAATTATGACTACAGTCAACATAAGTCCATCTTGCACTTCACCATCATTCATCACAGCTTAACATGCACATTTATAAATACCTACATGATTAAGTAAAAAAGTACTCTGTGGACATATGCCAAAAACTTATACATGCTTATAGAAAAATATAATTATCATGTCATGTAAACAGTAACACATGAGAGTTTTATTAGAAAAGTTAATGTCTACTAAAAGTCATTTGTGATTCTTAAAGTGCATCTGATTAGTTTAAGTTCTTTTAGCATTCTACCATATCTGAGCTTGTGTGCTGGGAAAGTAGTCACTTTCCACGGACATGATGACCTGTCAACCCTCTCGCTGACTCATGATCGTAAGTGTACACTAATCCTTACTAGTATCTTGCCTAGTATAGGATCTGAATTCGATTATATAAATTGGCAAAGCCAATGCAGATATGTATAATACACAAATCAAAAGAATTTATGGCAAGATAATAATTTAAAGATTTCATATCAAAGCTTCTTGAAAAGAAATAATTGCTCAATATAATCATTCATCTTGTTTGATATATAAAAATACCCACCTGGTTGCTTCTACAACTAGTTGTGCTCACTTTACGGCTTCTTCCTCCTTCTCGTGTTTAACTTTCATTGTAATGAATAGACGATAAGGCATTCATAACAAAAGATGTTATTTTGGAAAAGAAAACTATTGAATAATGTTATAAGGATTTGCATTCACTTTAATATTTGATTATTACTAGTTCACACTCGATTACTCGACTTAATTACTTGAAGAGAGCTATTGTGCGATCAGCCACCTTTCAACACACATAGATCTGAAATGCAACGATATCAGAGGATGAAATCTATTTCATTTGAAAAACATGGTCTCTAGTTTAATTGGGTGCGAATGGCGGGAAAAACAAACAACCAAGCTAAACGATATCTCTTTTTTTTGCCAAAAGGGGTCAAAGTTGTCTAGAAAAAATCGGCATGACCTATTCATTTCTGAAGGGAAATATGATTTTTCCTTGCTTCCAATGATCTATCTTGGATGTTTAATTCACCATACATTGATTATATTTCTAGCATGCTCCTATATAATTAACTGCAACATATATGGATTTTTTCGTGTTTATCTACAAATTTATGGCACAACTGATCGATGACGGGATCCAGTTTTGATCTTCTGAACTGTTTCCTAGATGCCTGATCTCCAATGCAGAGTGAGACCAATCTATGGAGAATACCAAATTTTTACCCCTTATGGTGTGATTTTCGAAAATCACTATGCTTGAGGATGCTACTAATTTTTTCTCATACCCTGTATTTATAGTGCTCTCCTTAGAATCCTAATGTGATAGGATTCTGACACATATAATAAATACGATAATTATCTTCTTATCATGAAGATAATTCATTTTTAGAATAATTATCTCTTGATATCTTTTGATATCAGATAATATCTATCTAGACTATGAGATTTATTAAATAAATAATATATAATCTGAACACAATGAGATTGTACAGGAGAGGGACAAAAATTGCATGGTATGAGGTCTTGGTGGGCTAGCCCATGGATCATATACAAGAAATAAAGATGGGCCTAAAATGAATTATTTATCTTATGTTCAGCTCAAAATATAAATTTATTCATAAAAATTTATCCATTCCACTAGAGAATAACTGTTGACTTACCCCTTTATTATTGAAGTTGGGTAGAGCTTGTATTTAGACTTACTAATTCCCGTATTTAAGATATCGCAAGTCCATTAATTATTTATAGCATTCTATCTGTTTAAAATAATTAATCTTTTAATAATTATTAAAGTAGTACTACTCAATCTTATTATTGTACTTGAGCTAACTCAAATTTAGCTTTTTGAGCTCCTTAAAAGGACGTCATCATCCTAAATAGATACGATAACTCAATACAGATAATCAACATGACATACAAGCACTACCACAACCCAAGATATGGAGAATATTGGGTTATCCTATGTAACTCTTATCATAACAAGTCAAAGTGATGGTCAGTGACTCATACTCATCTGAAACCTATCGAGGTTTAGATCAATGTAAAGTCATCGAGATCTAAGTTCTTCATGACAGTCATATAGAAGAACTCATCTCATTGTGATCCATCAATTCATCAAGATGTACCAGTATAGACAAGCAACCAGGTCAAGTTACCTCTTATTTATACTGCAGCTTATACCAATAATTTGTCATCAAATTGTCTCATCTGTGATCCTTTTTATATCTCAACTAGCTTGACCCTATGATCTTCTACATATTGTATGATCTAACTTTATATGAGATAATGAGACAATATATGTAATTGATGGATCCCGCTGGGTACAATCTGGTGTGATTGGGGGAAGGAATACCGACGCCTATATGGAAGTAGTCATCGAGTAATAATAGTCGATCTTCGATTAGTTCAGATAAGGGAGTCTTGATGTGAGAGATATCAATTAGTAGACCTACTAACTGCTGAGACAACTGGTCAGTTGGACTGATAACTGATGCGCTTACGAAATATGGTGGTTATCGGTTTACCTTAGAAAACCGATACATAAAACTTAGGTCGATATAGCTTAAGTTTTGGTTTATCTCTTCCGATGATCGAATCGTACCGAGCAAGAGTGTTTCAAAAGATAATGTGTTGTTGTGTACTGTTGATATCAGTTCAATAACATGTAATTTAAGCACAGTACAGAAAGTAAAGAACACGTTGATTTTTATGTGGTTCGGAGAGATCAAATCTTACATCCACGAACTGATTGTTCAGTGAATCCACTACTCGACATTAGGTCTTGTTTATAAGGAACAAGAATAAACCCAGATACTGATGTCACCTTACAGTATCATGCCAAACTAGGTGTTATCTTCTACGTTTACTAGTGCTAGGAAACCCTAACTACTCTCCGTGAGAAGTCGACCAACCTTCTAGCTTACGGGTGCTAGAAAACCAAGCTTTCGGAAACTGACACTTCGTTGCTTACTTGTCCAAACTCTTATTTAACTTTGGGGGGTTTTGTAGAGATTTTTTCATATATATCTGAGTTGACATAAATATCAAACTCGATGAATCTAGGCTTGATATATTACAATAGAATATCCTAGATTTGAGGAAGTGTATACTGAAACCTTGAGCTAATATGTATATGTGAGCCCTGAAGGTATACTGATAGCACAGTTAACTTCCTTCTTCGAAATCGTTATTTGGAGAACTTCGGCTTTGAGCTTTGATCACTTGAGAATTCAATTGTTCAGCGTTTCGATAATCTTCAAATGTTGGATTATGCCCATATATATAGGGAGAGATAAGAATAGAACCGTTGGAGGGATTTCTATTCAAATTCTTCCTTTTTGTCGTTCGAAAATATTCCTGTTGAATCCTTGTACGTCGTTGTCAGAAGTCTGCATCATCGTACACTATAGCTCTGTAACTTTGAAAATATGGCATGTGTATGGAAATCATATTTTACCCTCTTCCCGATGATCTATCTTGAATATTTAATTCACCATACACTAATTATATGTTGGATTTTTATACTGGAAGCAGATTGGTTGAGCTTATATACAATGTTTCCTATTACCACTATTACAATCTCCTATCTAAATTGTTTATTTGATTGCACATGTATGTCTCTTTATCTCATATATAAGTTAGATCATACAGTGTATAGAAGATCACAGAAGTCTGTATGGTTGGTTAAGCTTAATGAGATATAAAAAAGATCACAACTGAGACAACTTGAGGACTAGTTGTCGGTATAGGATGGCGTATAGATAAGAAGTGACTTGACTTGGTTGCTTGTCTATACCGGCACGCCTCTAACGATTGATGGATCACAGTGAGATGAGTTCTTCTATACGACCGCCATGAAGAACCTAGATCTCGTGACTTTACGTTGATCTAAACCTCGATAAGGTTTTAGGTGAGTATAAGTTGTCGACCATCACTTTGACTTGTTATGGGAAGTAGGGTTACAAGAGATAACCTAATTTCTCCATATCTGGGTGGTGCTAGTTACATCAGACGAGTCATCGTATCCGCTAGGATGATGATATCCCATAAGGAGCTCAAAGGTTTATTGTACTAAACCCCGCAGTTGAGTTATCTCGAGTATAATAATAAGGTTGAGTGGTACTACTTAAGGAATTAAAGAGATTAATTTTAAGCACGTCGTAAAGCTATAAATTATTAATGGACATGCGATATATTAAATACCGGATTCGTGAAGTCTAAGTGCAAGCTCAACTCAACTTCAGAATAAAGGGTAAGTCAAGATTTATTCGCCACGCCCAATTCCCGAGGGAAGGCACGGATGCGGGGTGTGACTAGTGGGGTTAAGAAAGCGGGGAAGAGGAGAGGATACATAAAGCATACATAATAAGAAGATACGATCATAAAATCGGGCAGCATCTCCTCTATAACTAGGACATATCCTGAAGGGGAGGGATAAGCAAACAATCCACCAACAGAATTATATTGACACCATAACATCAATGAACGTAAATTTGATTCATTATAATGAATGTAAGAAAGCAAAATAGCATTACACTCTGCTGACTAGACCGGTCAACCACATAGCATGCTCATTTCGAGACTCACAACATAATAACATAACGAGACTTGTTCCCAATCAGAAAGCAAAATAAGGGACAAGAATACATCAACAATGTAATATATATATAACACAATATCGCAGTAGCATAGCATGAAGAATCAAGACTCAACCTCGCCGCAGCCTGGCCCAAATTCTCCTTCATCCGTGAAGAGATTTGAAAAGAGTTTGGAGCGAGTACTAGCGCACTAAGTTGGGGTTTTATCATAAATCAAAATCACTATCGTGTTCGTAGCCTTACCTTAGAAGGTTTTAAACGAACCACTTTCTAAGTAAGCAAAATAGATTTTTCGCTTTTCGACACCGATCCGTTATTACCGTTGTTCTCATCATAGAACCATGGCTCGAACGTATCCACCATCCCATCACATCTCATTCGTGAAACATATCCACCATCCCACAATATCTCGCCCGAATATATCCAACCACCCACCGGAACGATCCAAATGGCTAACTCGTGTGGACTTTGTGGGTCAAATTCGCCGTAACCATAACCACCTCATTACCATTTCCGTGGACTTCTGTGGTCTATCCCCTTCATAACCATAACCACGTGTTCTGGGTTCATCCTCACGATCAATACTCAAGATGGTGATCAACCCACCGAATAGATATCCGTGCACAATCACAATAGAACCACATCTCGGATCAGAGAACAATAATAACTTCACCAAAACATTTTACGGCGCACATGTTTTATTTTTGAAATATCAGAGTAAATAACTTAAAATAAGCATATATAACCCAACCTGAACAGACGAAAACGTTAACCGGGAGATATCCACAGATCCAACGACCTCACCGATCACACTGGTAGGTACCTGGTAACAAGAAGAGACAACTTTTGGGGTCACATCCCACAAAGCAAAGCAACAACGTGATCCAAACGAAGATCAAAGCAAAACGGGGGTTTTCGACTTTCTGAACCCACATTTGGCACTCTCCGGGTTTTCAAATCAACTCGATGCAGAAGGGAAATATATTCAGGGCATCAAGACCTATAATAGGGTACTTTCAAAATATGCATGCATGCAAGTTCACTCAAATCTTAGCAGCGAAGAAGCTTCAAAAATCGATGCCTATCCTCAAATCTAGGATAAACCATCCAAAATCGATGCATGAAAATGGAATCATAAGCAATATGCATAACGATCGAACATGGAATGACAAACTATGTTGAAATGGATAACCCGGCATGTACTTTCTTTAGAAAACTCAAGAAACGAAAATCTCGACATGCAAACGCGAAAACAAAAACGGATCGGTACTTTAGTAGAACGATAGCCCGGAACTCAAAACCTAAAGGACCCATAGCCAAGGCTGGCTCGGTGGCCACCAAATCGGCTACCACACCACGGGCGATTATAATAGGCGGCGGCGGTCTCGCTGAATAGGGTCGGCCCCATTGCCGCCTCGATCCCTTGTAATCCCGAGTTCTATGCTATGCTATCTACTAAAAGGCTGAATCAAAACAAGAAAAGGACAAAATGGAAAACAGGCTGTTTGGCGGGCCGATCGGTGGTGGTGGTAGCAACAAGAATGGCGCCGCCGAGCCTCCTCTTGATCCCCACTCCTCCAGACTGGCCGCAGTCAGTATTCGAGCTGCTCGCTCATCCGCAAAACACAGAGACGACGGAAATGAACGTTGAAATGGGCCCTAGCCCTCTCATTTATGGGAAAAGCGAGGCTACGAGTCGCTATGCAAGTGCCCTTTTTCAAAACCCAAAAGTGACGATCTTTTGTAAACGGACTCCAAATTTACCCATGGACTCAAAATAAAATACCGTATACAATGACTATAAACAAGATATGCTTTTAAAAGATCCATGAAAAGTTCGGCCGATAACTTCCTGAGTGCTAAACCTTCGTGGATGGTCGAAAACCTCAGATACTTAGTGTCTATGAATTCATCATGAGACATTATTCACAACGTCCGAGGTTTCGTGACGGTCGCATCACCAAAGCAAAAGTCAACCTTTTCGACCTTTTCGAAAAACATGCCATGCAAACGAAGCTTAGGAAGGACGGTATTACATCCTCCTCTTTAGAAAAATTTCATCCTCGAATTTCAAACACGCATGAAACAACTCTGGTATCGGGCCCCGAACTTGTCTTCCAACTCCCACGTAGCTTCCTCCTCGCCATGGTGATTCCACAACACTTTCACCGGAATCGCTGTTCCTCAACTCTCGATTTTGCCCAAGATAGCCACCGTCTCTCCTCGTAACTCGATTCTCGAAAGCAAGAACCACCGATCATGCTTGATCATGTGTTTGGGTCGCATACGCATTTCTCAATCGAGAAAGGTGAAACACGCGGCACATCTCCGATGCTAGGTGAAAACGCTAACCTATAAGCAACGGGGCATATCCTCTTGAGAACTTCAAAAGGTCCAACGAACCTCGGTCGCAACTTACCTCGCTTCCCAAATCGAACGACTCCTCTCATCGGGAAAACCTTAAGGAAGACGCGATCTCCGACAATGAACTGAAGATCCGTACGACACTTGTCCGCATAGGACTTCTGCATGTCCTGAGCTTCCTTGATCCTTCGCTGATCTGATCGATAACCTCGACCATCCGCTGAACCATCTCTCGATCCTAACATCTTCCTCTCGCCCACTTCGTCTCCAATAAAGTGGCGATCGACACTTCCTTCTCGCATAACGCCTGTAGGGAGCCATTCGATGGTGGCCTCGATAGCTGTTATAGGCAAACCCACCAAATGTAGTATCTCTTCCCACTTCCTCCTCTCGCGTTACCACGATCGCCGCAAAGATATCCTCCAAGACCGAATCGCTCTTTTCGCATCGACCATCCGTCTGAGGACGGAAAGCTATACCGAGATTCGCCTGGTCCCCACGGCTTCTGCGACTCTTCCAAAACCTCGACGGAACCTCGGGTCACGATCCGACGAATCGATACCAAGACACCATGTAATCATACGATCTCTAACGAAAGTCGAGCAAGCTTATCTAACCCGTATGTCATCCGAATCGGTAAGAAATGAGTCTGACTTCACGACCGTCGATGATAACCAATATAGCGGTGTTTCCTCACGCCGACCTAGGAAAACTCACCACAAAATCCATACCGATATGCTCTCATTTCCACTGGATTGGTAGCGGTTGCAACAAACCCGACGGACGCTGGTGCACGCCTTTCACTGCCGACAAGCCAAACAACGCCCACGAACGCGCTACATCCTTTTTCATCCCTTCCCACCAAAAGTTCCTCTTAAGGTCTCTCAGACATTTTGGTGCTTCCTAGATGAGTCAGATATGGTGCCTCATGAGCTTCACTCATGATCTTATCTCTCACCCCTATCGAGTGGCACACATAACCTTCATCGGAATAATAGCGTTGTCTTCGCTTCGTGAACCCCTCGCTATCTTCTAGCCTTGCTTTCAAACGCATCTTTCTAGGAACTCGCCTCCTCGGCGCACTCACGATTGTTTCTCATCGACCCATCCTTCTTCGACGCACGTAATCGGCGCCCCCACGGTGACACGCTAGGTCGATAAAACCTAGATCCAACAACTCTTGCAATCGCGCTTTAAGTTCTTGCAATTTTTAGGTGCCATTCGTATGGTGCATTTGACATCGGTGTCGCCCCGGTTCCGCATCAATAGTGAATTCCACTTGTCTATTAGGCGGCAGCACCGCAAGTCCTCGTGAAACACGTCCCGATATTCACACACCATCGCTCATTTGCAACCGCTTATGGTTCATCGCGCTCGCCAAACTTACCAAGAAAGTTTGATAGCTTCCTTCTGATCATCCTCAACGCAAAGGCTTGAGATCATAGGCACGGAAACACCCATCCTTATGCCGTGGAAACAAACTTCCACCTTCGCCGCTCGAAATCAACTTCTCTCAAGACAACGATAGTCGCTCGTGCTTTTCCAACCAATCCATGTTAAAGATGACATCGAAATCTTCCATTTCGATGACATGCAAGTCGACATAGACCTTCGCTCACGATTTCACCTCCGGTTCGGCATATCTCTTCGCCTTTAGCACTTTCCCGACGGGATGCTAATTCCGTGGTACTCGGATTCCTCGGGTACCAAACCCAACCTCTCACACGCGATTCTCAAACGAAGAATGTGAGGCTCTGCATCAAACAAAGCGAAACGGGTTTATCACTCATATGGATTATAATCACGAGATTTCCAGAGCTTTGTCCGTCGCCGATTCAAGGCATACACCCCGCCTCGCCGCGGTGGCCTTTAGTTTGTCGGCCTCGATGACCTCCTCATTCCTTTGTTCATCCTCGGTGAGCCGGATGTCTTCTCACCGCGGCCGCACTACGGCCCTCCTATTGATGGACAATCTCGAGCTTAATTTCCGACTTTCTATAATGATTACACTCGACGCTACCTGCTCGCACGCCCAAGTGATTCCTCCGCATTTCGGCACCTGTTTTTCCACACCCCGCCCCACCGCCGCATGGGTTGAAAATTCTTCCCAAGGTTGCCTCGCCTCCTCGAATACCCGATTCCCCGAATCATCGGACCGCCTCGTTCCCTCGAACACCGATTCCTCTCTCGATCTTCCCATTTTCGCCTCTTCCTCCGTCACCGGCTGTCCGGTGGCATCGTTTTTCCTCGGGAAACATTGACTCAATGTTTAAATCCTGCTCAAGGATCGCATGATACGCCGATCTCCCGATCGATGAGCGAAATTTCGATCTCTGCCTGAGTCCTCCTCGAACCTATCTTCCTGGCAGCCCGCACAACTGTGCACGCTGTGATAATAAGATGCATTTATTGAACGAGCGATTGTACTCGTGATTGTCCTTCTCCTTGTCAAGATTCCGAACTCGTTTCTCCGCCTCAGAACGCCAGCACTTACTTTCTATGAGTTCTTCCTGAAATCTTCCCACGATACCTTCCCCACCGTCCCGGTGTTGTGGTTCTCTCACCGATTCCCACCAGAATCAGCCTCATCGGCCACCGAAGATCGCGACCAGCCTTTTTCGCTTCTTCGCACCGATGTATTCAAGATCCTTTCGTGTATCGATCCAGCCTCGCCAATCTGTTCGCCGAGACCATCAAATGTAGGGGATTCTACCGCAAAAACTCTCGATCGCATGTCACCGAACCAAAGGTGGTTCTCGGCTTCTATGTTATTTTCCTCCGGTTTTGTTTCGCATTCTATACCGACGCTGAAACATTAGAATCAACGCTCGCATAAATAATCGGTATCATCGCATAGCATATATCATCACCCATAATCACATATCATCACATACGCCACATATCACGATCACACATAATCATGCATCTCATATCATCGCTATGCATCTCACATAACATCATCACATATCATCACAACATAGCTCATATCACATATAAGCATAAAGCATAAATATCCTATCATAGACAAATATAGTATCAAGATTATCCAGTGTCCATGAAGGATCAAAACACATAATCATAGGTATGTTTACCAAAAGGTCGATATGAGCAAAAGAATCGACCCTTATCGCCTAAAAGATGTCGCCTCGCTCGCATGAGCAGCAGACTCATGACCGATCACACTGCATATAACCGACTACCTAGATGTCTGCCCTCCATGCCTCGGTTGAATCCAATCCCAAGTGGAAAATGGAAAACATCGGAAAACGATCGGACAAAACGCTCCGATCGATAACAAAGCAATAAACTAAACTAGAACAATGATAAACTAAAGCTAGAACGGAATTAAATCGAAACTAAAGTGCAAAAATATGAAAACTAGAGAAAACTGAACAAATTCGGCTTAGAGAGGTTCTGGGCTGGGTGGCTCGCTTAGATATGTATAGGTAGAGGAAAACCCCAAATCGCGCCCCGTAAACATTCTCGACGATTGCGGCCGCCCTCGCGGTCGCGAGGTCGGTCACTAGCCTCCCGCGACTTCAATCGCTTTGCTCCGCTCTCTCGTCCGAACTCCGATTACGATCCGCTTATGCCTTATGGACTCCTATCGAGATGCTCTTTAACATTGTAAACTTTTCACATCCATATTTTTCATATCCATTTCATCATCTTTGATTACATCTTTGCCTTATGCATCGATTATCACCTGAAAAGCCTATAAAACACCAAAGAGAAACCCCAAGAGCAGTATCTTCCAAAAATAGCTAAAAGATAAAGATCGACTATATAAACGCATTTAATAGATCTATTTCATCTTGATATATCATCAATAAACGAGTAAATGCGATTATCAATGCCCGCTCACTACTCCCCATTCATATCAACTGTCACATCTCATCTTTCCTCCTCTCTCTCCCTTCCTATCAGGGTTTGACTGGCCGCTACCTGTGAAATGATCCCATGGTAGCAAGCTCTCGTGGGTATGATCCCATCCAAGACGTGCCCCATTGCCTAGGGTCTCGCTGAACGATGTTCCCCGGTTCCAGCCTCGGCGCCGCTTCTTCCTCTACATGCTCGGCCCATCCGAGTCATCCACTATTCGGATCACCAAGTCCTCGAGTCCTCACCGCCCTCCTCGCCCTCCTCCGTCTTTCTCCTCTTCGTAATCTCCTTCCCGGATGCCAACCGACATCGCTCGGTGGCACCGTGATTCCGATCTCGGCCTCTTCGCCACAATCGGGTGGATCATCTCTCACCGAGCGGTCCTCGCCGAAATCATTCCCCGTCCGTCTGGCGGCGAGGGTCGAGACGGAGGGTAGGATCGCGATCCCGACGAATCGGCGATCGCTAGCGCCGGCCGCTTCTCCCAAAGGCTCTTCGTGAACATCATCCTCGCCATCAACTGGATCGCCTCGAACATGCCTCGCTATCATATCTCGCCGATGGTACGCTCGATGATCGTCCACCGCTCCACACTCGAGCAAATAACTCGTGAAATCCAAGGTAAGATGTTCAAGATAGGTTCCGACGAACATCACGCACTCGCCTTTTCGCCTATGGTGGTCGCCAACTCGCTGGTAGCCTCTCGCTCATCCTAGTAGGCCTCTATTCGGATACTTTCCCACTATCTCAAACCTTTCTCCATAAACCAACAAATCTTCCTTAAACACTCCCAACGGCTCATGGACATTCCTCGCACATTCTCGTAACTTACTTGATATGCTCATCCATCCCGTAGATCAAACCAACGCTGTCTCGGGCCATCAATATCCATAAACCTACATGTTAGTTTATCATAAACAACAACAAATATTCATGTTCCTCTCTCTCGTCCCAAATTTATTCGACAATCGTGTCTCGTACATATTCACTTTCAACACATATCAACATAGATATGGACATTCATAAAAAATCACGTAAGCAATTACATGATTCACTTACAAGCACTCGTTTATCAAAATAAACAAGATTTCAATCAATAACACATTCCTATGTAAACACATAGATTCATATCATCAATTCGTGATCATCTCAATCACATCACATCATATCATATCAATGATTTTCATATCAATGATTTTATATCACGCCCACATGTGCCCTTTCATCCCATCGACAATCACTTCCATATCCACATCATCATCCAACCACATCTTATCCACATCACGTTTACATCACGTAAACCCTTACCAGGTCAAAGCACATGAAATCAAGATCACATCAAGCATCACGTAACCACATAAAGCATCAACAACAAACACATACCTCATCCCCTTTAAAGGATGCTGCCCGACGCGAAATGAGGGTAATCAGACTGATAAATGCTTTAGAAGAATAAGTTCTAAACACTCAATTTCAAGAACGATAGATATAAAGCAAACGAATCGCTTCGATATCGCTTAACTACGAAACTAGATGCAAAGAACATTGCTCGACATAAAGTCGCCACGCCCAATTCCCGGCGAAAGCGCACTACGCCGGGCGTGATTAGGGTGGGGTTAAGAAGTAAGAAGGAGGATACATAAAGCATACAATAAGAAGATACGACTATAAAATCAAGCATCTCTATAACTAGGACATATCCCCGGGAGGGTAAGCAATAATCCAACAATGTAATTATATCGACACCATAACATCAATGAAAGTAAACTTGATTCATTATAAGTAATGCAAGAAAGCAAAATAGCATCACATCACCGACTAGACCGGTCAACCACATAGCATGCTCATATCGGACTCACATCATAATAACATAACGAGCCTTGTTCCCAATCGTAAAGCAAAATAAGGGATAAGAATACATCAACAATGTAATATGTATATAACACATCGCGTGAAGCATAGCATGAAGAATCAAGACCAACCCCTCCGCTCGCTCCAAATTCTCCTCTATCTCGTGGAAGAGATTTGACAAAAGAGGTCAGCGTGAGTACAAATACACTCAGCTGGGTTTTTATCATAAATCAAAATCATGATGCCGTGTTCGTAGCACTTACCTTAGAAGGTTTTAAAACGTAAACCACTTTCTAAGTAAGCAAAATAGATTTTTCGTTTTTCGATACCGATCCGTTATTATCGTTGTTCTCATCATAGAACCACGCCTCGAACGTATCCCGTAAGCCCATCACATCTAATTCGCCCGAACATATCCAACCAAAATTTCACAATATATCGGCCTCGAACATATATGTCACCCCACGCCGAACGTATCCAACCGGCTAACTCGCGTGACTTGTGGTCAAACCGTCGTAACCATAACCACCTCATTACCATTTCCGTGGACTCGTGGTCCATCCCCTCGTAACCATAACAACGTGTTCGGGTCTCATCCCCTTATGATCAATACTCAAGATGGTGATCAACCCACCGGTCAGAGATCCGTGCACAATCACAATAGAACCACATCTTGGATCGTAGAACAATAATAACTTCACCAAAACATTTTACGCACATGTTTTATTTTTGAAATATCGTAGTAAATAACTTAAAATAAGCATATATAACCCAACCCGAATGCATAAAAACGTTAACCGGGAGATCCACAGATCCAACGACTTCACCGATCACACTCGTAGGTAACTGTAATACTGAACAACTTTTGGGGTCACATCCCACAAAGCAAAGCAACAACGTGATCCAAACGAAGATCAAGCAAAACGGGTTTTCACTCAACCCACATTTGCACTCTCCGGTTTTCAAATCAACTCGATGCGTATGTAAATATATTCGTGGCATCAAGACCTATAATAGGTACTTTCAAATATGCATGCATGCAAGTTCACTCAAATCTTAGCAAGAAGTTTACAAAAATCGATGCCTATCCTCGATTCTAGGATTAATCATCCAAAATCGATGCATGAAATGGAATCATAAGCAATATGCATAACGATTTAATATGGAATGACAAACAATGTTGAAAATGGATAACCCGCATGTACTTCCTTTAGAAAACTCAAGCAACGGAAACATCCCGACATACGTAAACGCCGAAAAACAGAAAACTGGAATCGGTACTTTAGTAGAATGCATAGCCTTGAACTCAAAACCTAAAGGGCCCATAGCCAGCGGCTGCTCGGCACACCAAATCCGGCCATAACACTTGGCGGCGGCGGTCTTGGCCAACAGTCGGCCTCGATCGCTTTCAGCCTCGTCCCTTTAGAATCCCGAGTTCTATGCTATGCTATCTACTAAAAGGCGGAATCAAAACAAGAAAAGGATAAAATGGTAAACTGGCTGTTTAGGGTCGATCGGCGGTGGCGGGCAAGCAGCCAAGAATGGCGCTACCGCCAAGCCTCCCTACCGATCCCCACTCCTTCGGGCTCAGCAGCAGATTGAGCTGCTCTACCGTCCGTGTAAACACAAAGAGACGAAGGAAATGAACGCTGAAAATGAAAGCCCTAGCCCTCATTTTGTTTCAATCAAAAGTGTACTCTTAATCGACTCATAATCGAACGAGGTGTTATAGTAGGGAAAGTTAACCCTAGTCGTCTCTCAAGGAAAACTTAACAGGGCGTTACTAAGTTACCACACGAAAGCAAATAAACTCCTAAACACTCTAATCACAAAGGGGTTGATAGATTGCCTAGGCGAGGAAGAATAAAAGAAAGAAGGACAAATTAACTAGGCGGAAATTGACAAAGCATATAAATTATCTAGACAAGAATTAAACCCTAAATCGAAGAACATGGAATCAAATTATAAACCCTAAGCATGAATCAAAAGGATTAAACGGAAGACAAGAATTCTTAAACAAATACCAATATTAATCATAACCAACGTAGAAATCAATATCAATCAAATCCGAGAAGACAAAATAAAGCGATAGAAGAAACTTACGAACAAATCGAACGATGGAATTGATATTCAAACTTCAGAGTATGAATCCAATAATCTTTACAATAATTCTTCAATCACAACCAAAGAAAGAGAAGGAACAATACTAGAATAAAGAATAAGAGAATTTCGTGAGGAGCCTCAAATAAAAGACGAAAAAATAAATATGCAAAGTAGGTTACAACGCTTAAAACACTATATATAGTGCCCAATATTAATACGCACCGGACGCCAGCCCAACACCGGACGCTGCATGCTCAAAACAACGCTAAATGCGAGAGCCCAAAGACCGACGCAGTGAACGCCGACCTCGCATGCTTCGACGAGAGCCACGACGCAGGAGACGCCGACACGCCGACGATGGAGATGATTCTGAAAATGACTTCCAGCCGGACGCGGCAAGTATCGGACGATCTTGGAGAGGCCACCCAAGACGCAGCCAACGGACGCGGCGCCTTCGACGATTCATGTAAAAAGTCCAACACGGACGCGAGCCAAGCTCCGGACGCGAGCGCCTGAAGCGAACCCACGCCGGACGAAGCCCAAGCCGCCGGACGCGAGTCTTCTTTGATGCCAGGCGACGATGACGCGACTCCAACATGGGCCACGCCGAGTCCGATCATGTGCGCCATTATGTACTTAAATGTTCAAACGCTATCATACCCTACACGTAACACAAACGAATATGATTCCAACAAAAGATATTCAAAAATAACCAAAAAGGAATCAAATCGTCGAAAACAAACAAAGAAAAACAAAACAAAAACATGCAAGACAACACCCCCACACTTAACTCTTTGCTTGTCCTCGAGCAAATTTTAGTTTCTTGAAAAGAATGGTACACATAGAATCAATACTTCAAATAGAATCAATCAAATATTCACATCCCTTCAATGCATCTTAATAATATAGTTCTCAATATAATGATCCTCATTCATCAATCCAAACATGTGACTTATCATAGAATAGTTGTGCTTCGACTCACCATGATTTCAGAAATCAATATACAACTTATATGGTTCCCTTTCATGTAAGATATCCCAATGACAAAAATAAATAAGAACTTGTGGAACTTAAAACCGATTATAGGACAATAATCGTTAGGTGGAACCTTCAAGTTGTATACTCGAGTATCCTAACGTAGATATCTATACCCATAGCATAGAGTCTCCATTCGAGAGACAACACAAGCAAGAGGGTTAGAGCCCCTTATTCGAATTTCAAGCCCACTTATTTCACAACAACGAATTTCTTTTTCTTTTCTCTCTCTTTTTTTTTTTTTTTTTTAAAGACCATACAAGAGACGGGTTCCATTTACGAAGTATATGACAACCGATCACACACCTTGTCTAATCAAAGCTTCCTAATTATGTCCCACAGTTCAAATTGGCACCTTAGTTTCATCAAACTAAAAACCATATACCAAGATGCAATAAAATTCAGATGAAAACGCAATTAATTCAACTTAAAGCATAATTCTTCATATACCATTGATTTCAAGAAACTAAAGTCGTCTCTAATCCAAACAAAAGTTAAGAAACGAAAAAACACAAAACGATGAAACAAACAAAGCAAACCAAACGGAACAAACGAAATGAAACCCCCCACACTTAAAACAAAAAGGTCCTCATTGCAGATAAATGAATAAGAGAAAGGAAGAGGAGACTTCGAAAGCTAAGAAACGGAACGGCGGGGATCAAGAAAAAGACAAAACCTACAAAACAAAAAGAAAGAGCAAAACAAAACAACGAAACAACACGACACACACAAAAAGGAAATAACATACACTCCAATAGTGAAGAATCACTATTGGTCGACGGTGGACGGGTGGAGGAGGAGGCGCCATGAAATGTAGTCCACGTTGCTCCATCGAGCCTCAAGAGGGCCATGCATTGATTCTCGCTTAATCATCTCGCCGGTTATACTCATTCCAACGCCGGTTCTCGCCATGCCACAATTGATTCTGTTCACAAGACGCTGATTTTTCCGATCAAATCGAGAATATATGTTCGACGAAACTCGTCCAAAGGTCCGCCAATTCACTCCTAAACCGTCCCAGCTCCTCACGTATAGAATTATACCGACCCGATGCATATTGCCGAGAAGGAATCATGGATGATTGGATCTGTCGCTCGAATGGGCTCAGATCCCTCCCGCATCGGTATGCCTGGTCACCTTCATCATCGGATGGAACAGCTGGTATCAAGATGACCATATCACCCGGTGCATGGGATGGTCCCGCACCGCCGCTGGGTCGCTACGCATCGCGCAAGCATATATCTCTTCACGCACCTCCGATTATGAGGTACTGTGAGTAGTCTCGTTATATGCAAAAGGAGCGCCAGCACTCACTAAGATCAATCATCTTAGGTCGATTCGATCTCGCCCAGAACCGGTCGTCCATCATTATTAATGATCCCTAAGTTCACCGATGCACCGGCAGGGATTTGGCACAAGGTGGCCGACATTTCACGCCACCGACCACCGCAAGTGGTCCCAAATAAAGAATGTCATGAAATCTTTGTCTTCTTTACAAAGACATGTGAGCAAGAAGACCTCAGAAGATTGACCTTATTGGCCCGCTCATTTCCGAAAACATTGAATGCTATAAATTTATGGACCATTGCCAATGCTTCATCCTCGATAAATCCACTCGGCATTCCAACAGATGACCGCTTATTAAACCCCGATAATTCCTTCCAAGCTTTCTAACATTGAATGAATGGGTACACCACGCACCGTAAGTAGAAAATCCAAACACACCTTCATAATACGAGGTGTTATAACATACTCTTACCCCAATGTATTTACAAGACAAGGAATCGATTCATCATCAATACACATCGCATAATAGAATTCAATCAACAATGGGTTGTAACTGTAAATCCATCATAGCATATCAAGCAACCCCAAATTCTTCAAATATTTCTTAACCCTATCCTCAAGACCTAAACTTTGCATCAATTGCCAGTTGAATTAACGCGGAGGAGTGATATCTTGAAATGAAAATCGACGATAATGTGTACCTTCCACCGGATTATAAATTGGGAAAGTGGCAAAGTACATTATACTGATATCCTCCTCTGGTTGCTCCATAGGAACATCGTCGGCTCGTGGATGACGAGAACTGGACCCGGCAACATTCTTAGTCCGAACCATGGTGAAATGCTTGCAAGAGGGCACTGTAAGGAAACATCGAACATAGATGCGAGCACTGGGACGAAACGCCGGTTGGTGAAGCGGCCGATGGAGGCGAGGCAAAAGTCGAGGCCTCGCGCGACGCTTGAGAAACGTCAGACGGAAGGCGGCTCGATGTTGAGGCGCCGGACGAGTGAAAACACGGATGGAGGCGAGGCGCGTGACGGAGGCGAGCGGCGCCGATGGAAACGCCGACGAGTGAGTGAAGATTGGCGCGAGGCGCTGGCGCTGGCGTGCAAGCGCCGGACGGAGGCGGGCGCACGGCGCGCGATGGAAAGTGAAACGCCGGACGGACGAGAAAGGAGGCGCCTCGAGGTTGAGTCCGCGGGATGTAGCTCCGACGAAAAGGATAAAGAGCGACGGGAGAGGTGCATCGAGAGGAGGAGAAATCTGCTCGAGAGAGAGAGAGAGAGAAAGAAAGTTAGAGAAAAGAGGGTTAGAAACCCTAGTTCACGAAAATATATATATATAATTTTATTTTTTATTTTTTAGAACGATAAAAGAATTGACCCAGCCACGGTTTCATGGCGTCCCAAGACCGGGTCACCACCGCCAATGTTTTGTTTTATCCGTCCGCGCTGGTGTGTCGTCGCCCAACATTTGATTATCAACCCACGCCGTTGGGCGCGCCTCCGACCAATTTGTTGATAGCACTCCCGACGACTTGTTGTTTGTACCCAACACGTGATTTCGCCGAGTCCGACTAAAACCGGGTACCTTTCTCGACGTGATTTTGTAAATTTCGACTTTTTCGACCATGTTCCAATTCTAGATAAAATTACTCCTCATCCTGCACCACACAAAACCACAAAAAGAAATCAAAACACAAACAAAGACAAAACCGAAAGAAAACACGAACAAAACATAAAGAAACCTGGGTTGCCTCCCACGAAGCGCTTGTTTACTGTCATTAGCTTGACAAGAACAGATCATGACAACTAAGGATCAGCGATGGAAATAGATTCCACCGTGAAGGAGGTCGGACCCCCTTCTACATAGGGCTTCACACGCTGACCATCGACTTAACGATTCATCCGAACCTTCTTTAGTGAGCACAACCAACCATACGGCTTCACTTCCTCGATAATGAACGGCCACTCCAACGAGACTTCAACTTCCCGGAAAAGCTTCACCGAATTGAACAATAAAACCTTCATACCGGCTTCAAATCTTTGTGCACAATGTGTTTGTCGGATGGCCTTCACCTTTTCTTTGTAGATTCGGCATTGTCATATGCCTCATTACGTAATTCTTCAAGCTCCGAGAGTTGTAACATCCTGCGCTGGGAAGCATCTTGCATCTCCAAAGAAATGGTTTTAATGGCCCACATGGCCTTGTGCTCAATCTCCACCGGAAGATGGCACGCCTTCCCAAACACCAAACGATAAGGACTCATCCCAAGAATACTTTTGTATGCGGTGCGGTACGCCCATAGTGCATCGGGTAGTTTGGTGGACCAATCCTTTCGAGAAGGTTGGACCATTTTCTCTAGAATCCCCTTGATTTGCCGATTGCTAGTCTCGGCTTGTCCCGATGTCGTGGGTGGTAAGGCCGCCACCTTGTGGTTAATCCCACTCTTCTTCATCAACTTTCGAACAACTTGTTGCAAAAATGCTTTCTCCATCACTAATGATTGCTTTGGGAAAACCAAACCCGCAAAGATATTCTCCCGCACAAACTTCAAGACGATATAAGAATCACATGTCCTAGGGGATAGCTCGACCCACTTGGACACGTAGTCAACGGCAAGCGTAATATATTCAAAACCAAAAGATTTAGGAAAGGTCCCATAAAATCAATTCCCACACATCAAAAATTTCTACCACAAGAATATTATCATGGGCATCTCATTCCGGCACCTATAGATCCCGCAGGTCAGCATCGATCACAAGCACTAGAACGCTGGGCCCTGAACAATGATGGCTAGAGAATCCCGATCGAGGACCTTGAAAGCAGCTTTTGTCCACCGAAATGCCCTCCATAATTACCATTGTGGCATCCTTCCAACACTGGGATTGCTCTTCCTCTGGCACACATCGACGGATCACATCATCCTTCCCGATTTGAACAGATATGGCTCGTCCCGTAAATATTGCTCGCACAAGGTTAGAAAACGCCTTTCCCGAAGGTTAGATCGTGTCTCATCTCCCACAAGCAAGATAATTCACAATGTCGTGAACCACGGAAGATGAGACCGCAAAAGCATTTTCATAGGGGAAGTCATTAGCAACAGTCTCATGCAAGAGTCTAACACTCGGGGATTGAAGACGAGACAAATGATCAGCCACACAATTCTCACTCCCCTTCCTATCCTTAATCTCTAAGTCGAATTCTTGAAGGAGAAGAACCCAACGGATCAACCTAGGCTTTGCTTGAGGTTTGGTTAACAAGTACCTTAAAGCTGCATGGTCACTATGGACAATTACTTTAGAACCTATGATATAAGAGCAAAATTTTTCTAAAGCAAATACCACAGCTAACATTTCTTTTTCAGTGGTCGTGTAATTCACCTGTGCATGATTCAAGGTAGAACTAGCATAGTAAATTACACGGAGCATCTTATCAACACGTTGACCTAAAACAGCCCCTACAGCATGATTGCTAGCATCACACATGATCTCAAAATGTTCATTCCAGTTCGGGGCTACAACCACGGGGGCACTAGTCAACTTTTCTTTCAACACAGAGAAAGCATGCATACAATCATGATCAAACACAAAAGGCACATCTTGGGCAAGCAAACGACACAAGGGTTGAGAGATTTTTGAAAAATCCTTAATAAACCTACGGTAGAAACCCGCATGCCCTAAGAAACTCCTAATCCCCTTAACGTCAACAGGTGGTGGCAATTTTCCTATAACATCAATTTTAGCCCTATCCACCTCAATCCCATCATGAGAGACCAAGTGCCCGAGTACTATACCGCTCTTAACCATGAAATGACTCTTTTCCCAACTTAAAGTTAAATGACTCTCGACACATCTATTAAGCACATGATCAATTTTAGCCAAGCAGTCATCAAACGAGGAGCCAAAAACAGAAAAGTCATCCATAAATACCTCCATGTAGTCATCGATCATTTCTGAGAAGATGGACATCATGCACCGTTGGAAGGTTCCGTGTGCATTGCAAAGACCAAACGGCATACGCGGTAAGCAAATGTCCCATGCGGCTCGTGAACGCCGCTTCGATTGGTCCTCCCGAGCTATGGCAACCTGATAATAACCGATAAACCGTCAAGAAAACAATAAAACTCGTGATCGGCTAACCTATCAAGCATTTGATCAATGAAGGGTAGAGGAAGTGATCCTTTTTGGTGGCGGCATTCAGCTTTCGATAGTCAATGCACATGCGCCATCCCGTGGTGGCTCGGACCGCACCAACTCCCTTGCTATTCTCAGATACAGTGATGCCCCCTTTCTTCGGCACTACATGCACGGGGCTCACCCATTCACTATCGGCGACAGGAAAGATGAGGCCTTCGCCTAAGAGTTTGTAGATCTCCTTCTTCACTACTTCGTAAATCACAGTGGTTCAACCTCCTTCGACCGTGTCTCGCCGGCCTAGCTCCTTCTTCCAAGGTGATGCGATGCATACACGTGGCGGGGTTAATACCACGGATATCAGCCAAACTCCACCCGAAGGCAAGCTTGTTCCTCTTCAAAACACCAATCAACGTATCTTCCTCATATCGAGCCAAAGTCGAGGAGATGATCACTGGCTTGACTCTCCCTTCCTCAAGGAACACATACTTCAAATCGCTGGAAGCTCCTCGAGTTCAACAGTGGCTCAGGAAGCTTGCCAACCACGTGCTAATTCTTGCTCATCGGCCGATCCCATGAAAACCTCTTCAACTGTGTGTGCCTGCAAAAATACATTCTCGACCAAGGACTCAATAGCATCGACAAAAGCACAATCATCAATATAATGAGCAGTAGGGGCATTAAGGTTATCTCTCACAGAAAATGTAACCGTGGTCCCTAAAACAACCATCTTAATAAGACCACTATTAACATCTATCATGGTATTAGTGGTGGCTATAAACGGGTCACCGAGGAGAACAAAGTGAGACCTACCATCCTCTCGCGACATCCCCAACTTCCAAGACCACAAAATCCATCAAAATTATTAGACCCCACATTAACCATAACATTTTCCACTACCCCTTGGGGTATCTCATAGATCTATCGCCTAATTGAAGGGTCATGCCGCTGGGTTTCAACTCCTTAAGACCTAATTTCGAAAGATAGAATAAGGCATCAAATTAATTCCCGCCCCAAATCAAGCATACCTAAGGCATCTTTCCCATTCCCCATAGCAATCTTAATGATAAAGCTACCGGATCGTGAAGCTTGGGTGGAAGAGGAAGTTGCATGATTGAATTAGCCGCCCTGAGACGCACCACATTGTCAATGTCTCCCCGTTCCTCTTCTTCGAGGCGAGCTCCTTAAAGAATTTGACATAGGCGGGGACAGCCCGGATGACGCCCAACAGAGGCAAGTTGACGGTACTTGAGACAAAGAACTTGTAGAAATCACCGAATCTGTTGGTCCCGCTAGCATTCGCCAACCGATGGGGATAAGGGACCCGGCTTGAACAATGTCTTTGTAGATTGTCCCGCGAACATAAGGATTGGTCGCTTTGTGCAACTCACTCTCATTTTTTCTCGAAACCTCTTCTTCAACATTAGGTTGCTCAACGTCGACAGTGGGTGCCGATGAAGGTACTGGAGTCGGCATAGTCACCATGTTATCGATAACCTTTCCACTTCGGAGCACCGTCACGGCATGAGCTTGATGAGCTTGCCTGACAACTTGTTCCTCTCACTCACCGCCTCATCTCATTAATAGAAGTAGCAATCGACCCATAGTTTCCTCAAGACGCCTCATCGCCGCCTCCGCATCGCCGATCCTCCGATTGTTCTTAGCGATGTAGGCGCGAGAGAATCATCCTCAGAGTCCGCCGAGATTGCGGGGCCGCGTGGAAACGCTATTGCTGAGGGTATTGCTGCGCGGTGGAGGCCGGAGGTACCGAGGTGGCGGTGGCCGCCGCTTGTAAGGATATTGTGGGAATGACGGCCGCCGATATGGTGATGAGGATACCGATATCGCCGACCATAAGTCTGCCGCCGGTGGATATACCGAGCTGTGTCATCACGACGACGGTATCGCTGCAGGAGGGCGTCGAGTTCGTGTGTTTGAACCCAACCCCGACCTTGGTTCTCGATTCTTCCATCTAGAGTCAGTACTACGGCCGGTTTTGCTCATAAGTCGGCCTCGGCTCATAAGGTGGTCGAGGCCGAAACCTTGCATAGAATAAGCCTCTACTCCTCCTTCATAGACGGTGCTCCCATATTAGGACAAATATCTCAGATGTCCCATTTCCATGCAAATTCCACAAGGATGCATAGAGAAATCTCGTGGAGGTGCGCCGAACTCCCGCGAAGGAGCATCGAACTCTGGGGTGGTGAAGGAACTCACCGCTTCATCTTCATCTCGCTCATCTCTCTCATAAGTCGCGCCATCGCCTCGTTAATTCCGATCCTGTCTCCACCGAGTCGATGTAAGATCGGCGCGCATTAGATGCCTTCGGAGGAATTGCTCGCCATGACGCCAAAGATCTCGCCAAGAGCCTCGGCCGTGATATGAGCTATGTTGCCCTCGCCGCCGCCGCCCTTTTCCCGATCGGATTTCGTGATCCCGCCATAGAAGAATTCGCATAAAAGAACCAACGGGAAGAAGTGATGTGGGCATTGCCTCAAGCTCTTTGAATCTTTTCTTGCTTCATGGAACGGCTCATCTAGATCCCGCTGAACGCCATAATTTTTGATCAAGATCCTGGTCTTCGTGCGGATAGAACCTCAACATGAACCGCTTCCACCATAGAGTTCCAATTTGTCGAGAGTCGGCGGAAAGCTCATAAGCCAAGACTTGGCTTTATCCTTCGAGAATAAGAGAAACAACGATCTTCAACTGTCTTCGCTCGTGCCAAGCAGGAGGGAATGACCGCACCACTTGATTATACTCTCGATAAAACTTAAGGCATCCTCATTTGCCATGCCATGAAAAGTGGGAATGAGGTTGAAATGATTTGCTTCAACTCATACCCACGTGTCGCGGGCACAAGACGATAGATTTGTAGTCTCCCTATCTTAGGTGGAAGTAATCCCCATCATGCGAGGGCGCTGCTCCCGCCATGATTGTTGTTCACATTCTCATGGTTATTGTTTCGCCGGTCACCCATGATCCCGGTGGGGATTCTTCAAACAAAAGATTCTCTATGGTAGTAAATCCTCCTTCAAGCGTGAGAGAATTGTCCTCACGTAAGCTATCACAATCGGAGTGATCGAACTCGTCACACAAGGCGTCATGTTTCCTTGGCTTGTAGTATACTTCAACGGGATGCCAATCTAGAGTTAGACTTCCGCCCTGCATACACAACACTCAACAAACGAGATCAAACGCAATCAGGTAAAAATAAGAAAGGTAAGGAGAAGAATAAAATCGAAAAATAGGTAACATAAGAAAACGCCTAAAGTTTTCCCCAACAACGGCGCCAAAATTTGTTTCAATCAAAAGTGTACTTAATCGACTCATTATCGAATGAGGTGTTATAGTAGGGAAAGTTAACCCAAGTCGCTCTCAAGGAAAACTTAATGTATGCTACTAAGTTACCACACGAAAGTAAATAAATTCCTAAACACTCTAATCACAAAGGGTTGATTGATTACCTAGGCGATGAATAATTAAAGAAGGAATGACAAATTAACTAGGCGGAAATTGACAAAGCGTATGAATTATCTGACAAGAATTAAACCCTAAATCAAGAACATGGAATCAAAATTATAAACCCTATGCATAAATCAAAAAGATTATATGGAAGACAAGAATACTTAAGCAAATACCAAAATTAATCATAACCAACGTAAAATTAATATCAATCAAACCGAGAAGACAAAATAAAGCGATAGAAGAAACTTACAAACAAAATCGAACGATGGAATTGATATTCAAACATCGTAGTACTAATCCAATAATTCTTACAATAATTCTTCAATCACAATCCAAAGAGAAAGAACAATACTAGAATTCCTTGAATAGAGAATTCTCGTCGAGCATAATAAATGAAAAGATCGAAAAAATAATAATGAAAAGTAGGGTTCTGACATTTAAAACAAGTATTTATAGCGCCCAAAGTAAATCGCGATGTCGGACGCGAACCCGCGCGGACAGCGTGCGTTCTAAACGGCGCGGCCCACGGACTCAGCCAACGCGGACTCGCATCTTCTCGGATGGAGGAGCCGGCGCGGACGCAGGAGGCGCCGAGCATCGTCGAGCCCCTGGATGAATTCACTTATAGTCACGGCCGGGGCCGCGATGTAGCGCCGGACGACGGAGTCTGGGACAGATCTTGCACACCCAACGCCGGACGTAGCCGGCGTTGGACACGGGGTCTTCGGGGCGATCGTGCAAAAGCGTGCAGCCCGGACGAAGCCGGCACGGACGCCGAGCACTCTCGGAAGCGTACCCAGCATCGGACGCACACCAAGCGCCGGACGCGAGTATTCTCTTCGATGCCAGGCGATGCGATGCGCACCCAGCGCCGGCTACGTCGAGTCCGGCGGCAGAGTACGCTTCATTATGCGTGAAATGTTCAAACGCGATCATTCCCTACACAAAACACAAACGAATATGATTCCAACAAAAGATATTCAAATATAACCAAAAAGGAATCAAATCGTCAAAAACAAACAACGAGAAATAAAACAAAAACATGCAAAACAACGGTCGCATCGCCGAAACAAAAAGTCAACCTTTTAACCTTTTCTCGAAAAACGTACCATGCAAACCTGAAGCTTAGGAAGGACGGGGTATTACATATTCTCTAGTGGCATGGATGAATATTTATGAATTAATTTATGTTCTGGGCTAAACATAAGATAATTAATTCATTTGAGACCCATCTTTATTCCTTGCATTTGATCCTTGGGCTGGCCCATCAAGGCTTGGTACTGCAGTGAATTTTGTCCCTTTCATAGGAGATTTACATTGGGACTCTGTTCTGATTCTCCTATATCTAGATAGATTATATCTGATATCATTAGATATCAAAGGATATTATTCTTGATAAGGTGTATCTTTAAAGATAAGATTGTACTTATTAGATATGTAGAGATCATATCCTATTAGGATTTTAATGATGCATTATAAATACAAGGTGAGAGAAAATCATAATTAACTATTCCATCATAGTGATTTTTGAAAATCTCACATTGTGGAAGAAGTCGAATTTTTGCAGTATTCTCCATAGATTGCTCTCAATCAGCATTGAAGTTTTGGCAGACGGGATATAGTCCAGAAGATCAAAGCACGAGTCTTGATCCTCCTTTTGTCCGACAAATTCATCGGTTAACATGAGAAAACACCAACAATTAATTATATAGGTGCATGCTAGGTATATAATCAATATATGGTGAATTAAACATACAAGATAGATCCTCGGGAGAAGGTTAAAATCAGATTTCCCTACAATTGGTATCCGAGCCTGGGATCAGTATCTTGGCTCTGTTGGATTAATTCATGTTTGATTATTACGTGCACAATAAATTAATGTGGGTCTGTCGTCATCATGGCTCGATTGTTTGTTTGGTTTTTTATCGGATTTTGTTTTTCACCACAAGAAAATATGTGGTTAGATTAGGATTTATTTTTTGTAAATCAAATCTGTAAAAACGAAGAACAAAGACGAAGAATGAGACAACACAACGGAGTCCCATCGTAAGGCTCTACGGGAGGCTCTTCGAAAGCCGAACCCACAACGTGAAGACGTACGGGTAACAACACGCTAGGCGTGCTCGGTGCTCGCAGCACGCCACTCGGAAGCAGGTGTGGTGCTTCTCGCTAGAAGACAGGCAGCAGCACTCGGTGCATCTCAGTAGCCTCAACAGTAGGTGGGCGGCAGTGCTCGACGTATCTCGGCAGCTTCGACAACAGCTCACAAGCGATGCTCGGAAGTCTCGGCTATTGGGCGAATCGCCGGGTGACGTTGGGCGAAAGCGTGCACAATGTGCGTGGCGCTCGGTGAGACGTACACGATGAAGGCTGGTGATGCACGACACGATGCTCGACGGACGGGTGAGGTTGGGTGAACAAGCACGATGGGGCACGCATTCTATGCGTGGACCCACGTGCATGCTCGACAACTCGCTAGCGGATGCTCGACGGTGCTTGATAGCCTATCTCGATGAGACTCGGTAGGGCGACGGGGATGGTGGACGGCGTAGTACGTGCGACGCGCGCGATGGGCTGTGCCATAGCGCGCGGCCCAGCCCATTCTTAGCCGACCCGGCCCGTTTCTGGCCCATACCTGATTTTTTACCCAGAGCAAATTATTGTGACCCGACCCGACCAGATTCACTGTTCCAGCATGTTTTTCATTTTTCGGCCCAAATCAAGTTTTACCGAGTCCGGTCCGTGCCCGTGCTGTTGGATTTGTATACTGAAAGCAGTTTGGTTGAGTTTGTACACAATGTTTCCTGTTACCACTATTACAATCTCCTATCTGAATTGTTTAATTAATTGCATATGTATGTCTCTTTATCTCATATATAAGTTAGATCATACAATGTGTTGTAGATCCTGTGTTCATCGATTGGTCGAAGCTTAATGAGATATTAAAAGTATCACCGAGATAACTTGAGGACGAGTTGTCGGTATAATTGCGGTGTAGATAAGAGTGACTTGACTTGGTTGCTTGTCTATGTTGGTGCGTCTCGGCGTATTGATGGATCACGGTGAGATGAGTTATTCTATCTCGACCCCGTGAAGAACCTAGATCCTGAGCCTTACGTTGATCTAAACCTCGATAAGGTATTAGGTGAGTATGAGTTGTTGACCATCACTTTGACTTGCTATAGGTGAGAGTTACATGAGATAACCAAGATTCTCTGCATCTTGAGTGGTGGCAGTGCTTGTATGTCATGCTAGTTACCTGTGTCAAGTCATCGTATCCGTTTAGGATGATGGCGCCCCTTAAGGAGCTCAAAGGTTTATTGTACTAAACCCCGCAGTTGAGTTATATCAAGTACAATAATAAGGTTGAGTGGTACTACTTAAGGAATTAAAGATATTAATTATTTTAAGCAAATGAGCAACTGTAAATAATTAATGGACGTACGATATCTTAAATACGGGGATTCGTGAAGTCTAAGTGCAAGCCCAACTCAACTTCGAAAATAAAGGGGTAAGTCAGCATTTATTCTCTAGTGGCATGAATAAATGTTTATGAATTAATTTATGTTCTGGGATGAACATAAGATAATTAATTTATTTGAGGCCCATCTTTATTCCTTGCATTTGATCCACGGCTGGCCCATCCAGACTGTTGCTTAGAGAATTTCGTCCACCTCCTTCTCAGAGTCCCACTGGGACTCAGCTTGATCATCTCTATCTTAAGTGATATGATTATATTTATTAGATATGCATAAATCCTATCATGATAGGATTTAGGGTGGCATTATAAATATAAGGTGAGAGAGATAATCAAGGCTAATCCTCAAGTTAGAATTTTCGAGAATTATACTTCCTAAAGTGTGAGAGTTTTCGAAAATTTTGTGAGAAGGAAGAAGTTGATTTTCTATAGCATTCTCCATAAATTGTCCTCGCTCGGCATTGGAGTTTAGGCAAATGGGATACGATCCGAAGATCAAAGCACAGTCTTGATCTATTTATCCCACAGATTCGCGGTAAACACGAGAAAACTCCTCACGTGTTGCGATTAATTATATAGGTGCATCTTGGGAATATAATCAATGTATGGTGAATTAAACATCAAGATAGATCCTCGGGAGAGGTTAAATCGATTTCCTACAATTGGTATCAGTGCGGGATCGATGTCTTGGCTCTGTTGGATTAATTCACGTTTGATTATAACGCGCAATTAATTAATTGTGAATATGTCGTTCATCGTGGCTCGTTTTATTTTTGTCAGATTTTGTTTTTCACTACGAGAAAATCCGTGGTTAAATTAGATTTTTTCTTGTAAATCTTATCTGTAAAAGAAGAACGAAGACGAAAGCACGAAGAACGAGATAACGGGAGTACGCCAAAAAACCGGATGCATGGTCGACGATGTGCGGGCGATGGCACGCTGAGCGTGCTCGGCATTCGCAGATACGCCGATAAGCGTGCGTGCAGTTTCTCGAGAGGTCGGCGGTCGGTAGGACAGGGCTCGTGTCTCGGCGGAAACCTCGTGAAGCTCGGCGGTCAGCGGGCGGCGCGGCGATGTGGCTCGGCATGCCTCGACGAGTCGGGCTCGGTGGCCTCGGCGCGATTCTCACGCATGGAAACCTCAAAGAGGTCTCGACACAGACGATCGACAGCGCACAAGGTGCTGTGCGCTTTCAGCGGGCAACAGCAGGCGGGCTCCGTGCGGCAGTAGCGCGATTCTCGCGCGGGAAACCTCAACGCCCGGATTCCTCGGCAGGTCTCGGTGGGAAACCTCAGCGAAGCCTCGCCAGGTCGTGCGAGTAGCAGCAGGCAACGCGGATCGGCACGCCTCGGCGAGTCGGGCTCGGCAGTGCTCGACGGCCTCGGTACGATTCTCGCGTACGGAAACCTCAACGAGGTCTCGACAGTGCCTGGGCGACAGCGCGCACAGGGTGCACGGTGCTCGGCGGGCAACACTGGGTGGGCTCCGTGCGACGAGGGGCGCACGATTCTCGCGTGGGAAACCTCAACGCCCGAATTTCTCGGTAGCTCTCGGTAGGGCCCTGGCGTGAGGCCGGGTGACATCCCGGCAGGAGCTCTCGACGGGCTCGGCAGCGTCTTCTCGGCAGGAGGCACGGAGGTGGGCGGCGTCGTGCGAGGTAGGGCGGCGGATGGTGGGCGTGCTGGGGGTATGCACCTGGCGGCCGAGCCCAACTGGGTCGACCACCCAATTTGGCCCGAACCCAGATTTTCGTCCCGAACCAGATTTTTTGGCCCGATTCCAGATTTTTGGCCCGATCCAACCCGTTCCAATGATCCGGCCCATTTTTGTTTTTTCGGCCTAAATCAAGTTTTGACGAATCCGGTCCGTGCCCGTGCACGCGAGGACCTTTTTCGAGTTTTGAAGATTCATGCTTTGCCAATTTATGTAATAAATTAGGCGAAATCTGAGATCCACAGTAGGCGCGATGAGCGATTTTATTTTATTTTTATCGCTCAAAGCATGTCGTGGATATTTAAATTATGCGAAGCATGCTATGTATGTTTAATTACGTGATAAACATATTATATGTTTCGTGATTGGATGCGCATAGTAAGCATGCTAGGTTTATACCGCTTTTTCAAGCATATTTTAGAATTTCTGCGAGCATGTTTTACATGTTGAGTTCTATAGAAAAGCATGCTAGGATTACGTGATCTACATGGACAAACCTTTTGAAACAAAAGACTAAGCAAGTGACCCGACATATTAATTTTTAAATTAAAATGTCAAGACCTCCAACTTTTATCTCTAAACAAAGTGATACACACCGCGAGTAAACGCCACACGTGGCTTGCTTACACTTGTTTGTCATAAGTTTGTTAGATGAGATTTCTAAATAAAACATTTTAATATATTGAGAAGTGGGAGTTTCATGTATGGCGTCCACGCGAGGCTTGCATATCGATTTTCATAAGTTCTCTAGAGATAGATTTAAAATGAGATAACAAAGGATTTGGATTGGGCGGTATGGTCCTTCATTTTCTATTTATTAAAATTGTGGTCATTGCTTAGACATCACCTCAAGTACAACTTCCCGCCAAGTCCCTTCTTGCGATAGTGATGTGGTCTAGTAAGGTCTAATAATTAATTTTATTTGTCATAAGGATAGGTTGACATGGATTGAAATTAAGCGACTAAAGGTATATTTTAGTCCGGTTGAGGGGTTCATGTATACGCGATCACGCGTGGCTTGCATGTGGGGTTCCTTGGGCGATTGGAGGTTTCAATTAATATTATTTTATCAAAGGTTACAATATTATTGTTACGTAATTATGTGCGATCGTATGCTTATGTGTTTACATTCTTGTAATACCTTCGATTATTTAAAAGCTAATTACGATATTAATTTCAGTAAATTAAAGTTTTATTATGCGAAATTGATAAATAAATTTTGAATAATGATTTCGATTACTTTAGAATAATAAATTCTATGTATTATTCACAAATGAATGTGAATTGAAAATACGATTATGTAACGATTTCAACAAAGATTATTTCAACGTCGATTATGTATCGATAATTAAATATTCGTGATATTTTCTAAGTGTATGAGCTTAGAATCAAATTCCATTATTATTAGAATGATTTAATAAAGTGATTATGACTTTATTACGACCATTTTAAGATGAGTCGATAATTAACGTTTTGAGACGTTTCAAACGTTAACGTTTAGAGATGACTTGAGAATCAAGTCTAATGATCAAGGAATTATGATATTTAAATTCCTATGATTATTTTATGTAATTAGAGTATTATTTAGCATTAAAATAATGTTAGAACATTAAGGATTAATTATTGAGCAAGTTTAAAATTTTCGAAAACCCTAATTCGAAAATTAGGGTTTTCTCACATGAAATGATACTAAAATTTTTTCCTATGATATAATTTATCATCTAAGATATATATTATGATATATATCTATTATTAGCATGAAAAATCAAAATTTAGCACTTAAGAAAGAAAAGTGTCGTGACTTATGGTGTATAACATTATTTACGTCAAAATTTTTGCTACACTTTGCATGTTGTGTATTAAATCATTCAAGTGGAATATTTTTGTACACTCCAACCAAGACTTTAACTTGGTGAATCAAGTGGGATGTATGGAAATGAAAGAGCCGTCTATGTTGACTAATTAAGTGAGGTTTAAATTTTTTTATTCAAGAAAAGCATTGTGTAAGAGATATTTATTTTGATGAGGTATACATTGATGAGTCACAAAGTGAAAAGAATTATCTTGCTTTTATGGTATGTGATGGACGACGGCTTCTTCATCACAAAGCAAGAGAGCAAATTGTTTTGTTCAAGATGCTTTAATTTGTGTAAGAGATGACATAGTCATTGATGAATCATACAAATAAATTATGTGTTTTCCTTGTGTGTGGTGTGTGATTGCGTGACTGCTATTGTGTCAAAATTCAAAGGAATCATTTTGTTTTGTTCAAAATGGTGTAAGAGATATTATTATGTGATGTAATACATGGTGAGTCATAAAGTGATTAATAATTGTCTTGCCTTGTGCAATTGTCGTGTGTGTGCCGTAAAATGCACAAGGAATGGTGCTTCATTTAATTAATTGAGTAAATGATTTTTAAAGTGTGTAAGATGAGTCATAAAGCAAATAAAATATCTCATGCTTTATTTGAGTGTGAGTGAACCGTGAGAGTTGTAGGCTAGGGAATTAAGTGCATTAAGTGATAGGATTTAAAACCATTTCTCCTTCCCAAACCAACTCACTGCCGTGAGCTACACAAGAGAAAAAAATGAGTTCTTCATTTTTCTTCACCAAAATCCTTGATATAAAAATCCTTTGCATCGAAAATCGACAACGGTTAAAAGGTTAGGAATCGAACGACCTTTAATTATCGTTAAGATTTTCATTTTCTAACAGTTAGATTTATATATATGCTTAGGTTCATAATGTGAAAATTATGAAAATATTGCAATCATGCTAAGTTGTTCACTAATAATGTTTAGTATAGTGTATATACTTCATTTATGATGTTCTAAGTACAAACTAAGCATGTTAAGAATCTTAGCATGGTGATCGAAAATTATTAATGTTCATATGTTAATGGAATCATGCTATATGATAGCCAAGGAGCTTATAGTGATTATTTGGAAATTTTTTGAAACTGTATGATATATATATATAAAACTGCCGAAAATATGAGGAAATTATATGTTAAGGTACAATTTTTTTTAATTTAAGAAATGTTATAGCATATTGTTGATCTAGGACATTAGTTATGCACTCTATGATTTTACTAAAATTTTTGAGAATTAATTACTCAAATTGTTCATTATGGCCGAGAGCTATTGGGATGATTCATTGATGTATGGTTTGATAATGTTGGATATTATGGAAGATTTATGATATAGGATGGTGTTTAAGTATTGTATAATTTTGTTGGAATTTTATAAAATCATTATTATATAGTTTGGTATGTGAACCGAGGCATTGAACATTAATTCATTGGTGTAGAAATTGAAAATGTTGAACTATAGGTTATAATTATGATATGGATTAATGTTGGGGCCTTGTATAAATTGATTAGAATTTTAGAAAATTTATTGGACAAAATTTGGAAAAGAACCGTGACCTATGAGATTTAATTAGTGATGTCCAAAATTTTCTATAGTTAATATTAATAAATATTAGTGATACTATGATAAAATAGTACACTATATGAATTTAGAAGAATTTTTGGAAGAAGAATGAAAATTGAGCTTAAAAACCGAAAGCTTGCATAAATATATATTAAGGATTTTAAATCCTTAATATCAAGAAAAATAATACATTATATGTCTAGAAATTATTTTAGACATATTATGAAATTATGGAATTTTATAAACGTAGTATACTATGTTTATGGCGAAACGTTATATTAAATAACGTTAGAAATGGAAAATAATATTTAATGAATTAGTTAATTAATATTTAAGAAAAATATTAATAGAGTTCATCGATTTGCGTGAAAAATCGAGAATTATAATTTTATGGAAAGAAATTGATTAATAATCAATTTATATTGAAATTGTTTATTTAATGTGTTAAGGAAAGTCAAAATGTTGACTTTTGATACAACGTATGGAATACGTTGATTAAATACACTAATACGTGAAAACCGTATTAATTTTATAAGAATATCTCGAGTGTGAGAAAAGATTTCATAATTGAAATCATTTTATTAAAAGACGTTATTACACGTCCAACGTTTATCCTAAATGGTTAATATGAGACTGTAGATCATATTACGTCTCTCTCGAAATACGAGAATTATTTTATTAAAATACTCGTTGAAGCAGTATTAAAATTTGTTAAGAGATTCGAGTTATTATTTTATAAATTATCAAAGTTGGTCAAACTTTGATATTCTCGAAAAACGTGCCGACGTACTAAAATACTTTTTACGTAAAGGTTAGACGCGGACGTGACAAGTTGACAAAGCAAGAAATCGTTTAAGACGATCTATAGTCCAGGTGGGCTTTACTATACTCGAACTGATAAATCTTTGTCAAATGATTTATTTATGATGCCTTATTGCAAGCAATATTTATGAACTGATTTATTTAATTACCTGCCCAAAATATTTATGTTTTGTGTATGTATCCAATCCATGATGTTTGATGCATATTGTTGGGTAGCTCCCACTTTATGACATGCTTGAATTCGTATCCTTGTAAGTACCCACAAGGATGATGGAGAATTCGTATCACGTGCCGAGATGGCGAGGATGTTGTGCACCGATTATTTGTATTGTGTCTTTGAAAGGGTGCTCGGCGGTCATGGCGTCTGTGAGAGGAGGCCTCTCCAAATAAGGAATTATTGTTGGGTGAATTATTGTGGTGGATATGGATCATACATACGTGGAAAAATGCTTGGCGGCGATATTTATGGAAAATGATGAGAAAATATTTAGTAAGCACGAGTATTTCAAATTAAAACCACGTGTATTCTTGTGATGGGGCAAAGGTAATTTAAAATTGATAAATTATTTTGGCATGAGCCATCGAGTGCATTCTTGTACTCACCGCATATTTGTTTTAAATGTGCAGTTGGTGATGATGGTGATGGAGGAGAGATGTTGAGTAGTCGAAAGTCTTTTGTGTATTTATTATATTTTGAAAGAAACCTCGAGTGCATATCGTCATATATGCATTCACATGCTTCATTGCAGCTTAAATATGTTATTGTATTTTGTTATTGGCATCGAATCATTCCAAATTATTGAATCGTTGTTAAAGGACTAGTAGCCTTTATATACAGTAATTACCGGTGCCTTGTAAATAAGGTTCGACTTTAGAATACGGTTAATGTTACTTTAAAATCTTTTGATTATTCCTATTGAATATCTTTTATTCACTGTTCCAAGTTCCAGTTCTCCCTAATCTGTCCTTTGGATAAGAGAAGCTGTGACAGAGTGATATCAGAGTTGTTCGCTCTTTGAACCCAAAATCTCCTTTAAGGTTAAGTATAGATTGAGTCACTAGACTTCTAGAAATCATCTGACTATGCTCAACACTCCATCACCTCAAGCTCAACCGGGAAAGAGGTAAATTATTTTTCTCATCTTTGAAAAAAAAGTGAAGTTTGAGATTTATGAATTTGATTTGGTGTCGATAGAACATTATCGACAAATGAAATGAAAAGGGGAATGTTATGAATAACCCTGAAGGATTGGTTGAAAAAATTTTCGCAGGAAATGCGTATGTTCAAAATGAGCTATGTTCGTCATATTTGACATTTTATTCTTCAATTCTCAATATTGTTTTTGATTAATGACTATGTCATCCTAGTTGGAACATAGACGTAATAAGGAGCATGATCCCTTATTGAAAAGAACATAAACGAACAAATGTACGAACCTTTCCCCTTCTTACGTTAACAAAAGAAAAGAAACGAGCTCAGAATAAAAGCTAAGGCTTTCCACCTCGTTGAAGTCAACCCAGAGATTACGATTTCGGCATGTGCGACTCGACTTCGACTTCGACATGTGTGACTCGATTTTGACTTCGGCATGTGCGACTCGATTACGACTTCGGCATATGCGACTCGACTTCTACCTCGGCATGTGCGACTCGACTTCAATCTCGGCATGTGCGACTCGACTTCGACCTCGGCATGTGTGACCTTGACTTCTACTTCGGCTTGTGCGATCGTCGACTTTGACTTCAGTAATTTTATAACATCGATTTTGATATTTCGACCTTGGTATCTTGTACTACCCCGACATCGGCAACGGCATGCACGACCTCGGTGTCGGCATCGCCAACAATCTTGGCGCGAGCGCGCGCAAAATTTTCCTGCTCTGCGCAGTGATTTCGTTTTGACCCATTCTCCTTCGTGTGGACTCCGATTTATACACGGTTTTCGCCTACGTACTCCTAACACACTGTAATTCATTTGTTATGAAGGACCAAATCCCTGGTTCCTACTCCAGAATTTACGAGAATCAGTTAAAGTTAGTTCTATGATTTTTTATAGAATGAGAACTTTATAGTATGATAAGAACCTTAGAATGTTACTAAGAAAGTAGGATTTCGATAGTATAAGTAGAACCATTACCTTCATAAGAACCTTTGTTGATGACCTACTACAAGTATACAAGGTTTCAAATTTTATTCATTACCTAATTTACGTCATTGAGTTTAACTATACGACTAGCTCAATTGAGAAATCATGCGAGTTTTCATTTTTCCGAAAGAAATTTACAACTGAAACCTTATAAAGCGTCTTTTGAAACCAAGTCTGTGTGTGAGAAAATAATTGTGACTGGTCTCGCCAGCCCATATGATCAAAGAAATCTCAGTAGTCGTCATTCTGGTCTTCGGACCCTAGATCCAAATTATTGAGTCAAAGAGATATAGATTCAATCATTAAAGATGTCATATGGATTTATGGCAAGACTCTTGTAAGTAATCGTGATAAATTCTCCTCGATTCTTGAAACCATCAAGTATGATGAATGTTGACTTACCTTGTCACCTAAGTACGAATTAGTAAAGCGATAAACATCAGGCATGATATAGGTTGACTTATTTCAGTCACCTAAAAGTTTCAGACCAGTAAAGTGATAGACATCAAGAAATTATGATGTAAAGAAAATCTCGATGAGACGAGATATTTTCCCTATGATACACATGGAAGTGATGACCCTTGATGGGCTTTACAAAGATTGATAACAGTGAAGTTATACCTTCATATGACTGTTATGATAATAAAGTTATGAATAAGATACTCTTTAGCATTGAATGCAAGAGTAAAAGTAAAGAAAAGTATATGATATATGTGGGATATAATTTCCCTCACCATGTCATAACGAGAGAGATTACAACTTATCTTTAAGATAGTTGTTTGTCCCTAAACCCTCGTTAGTAGGTTGGACATGTTTAAAAGAATAAAGATGCATGCAAGATATTCTTTTCAAAGAATATATATATAAGGAAATGATAGCATCTCAGAAAAATAGATCTCTCGCTTTATACCTCAATCAATGAGATTATGCTTGAGCATAATCAATTTCAAGTAATTGAAACTTGGTTAAATAAGCGATAATGAGATTGATGAATCATAATCCTTGAGATTGTGTGAATGACTAGGATAGCCCTAGTATGTAAATCAGGTATGGAGAAAATATCTCCAAAGCAAGACATGGTAATAAGATGCTTGGAATTTAAGTTATGGTGTCTGAATGTACTACCTTACCAAGCCATACGATAATAATGACGGTTCTAACCACGAATGAGAATCAAGTATAACGAAAGTAATATTACTTTCGGATACCATGTTCAAGAAAAGAGACAAAAGTCAAAATAATCAAGAAACTATGAGCTATACAATTATAAGATAGCCCACGACATGATATAAGCTTCAGAGACATATGACTTGATAAATAAGGTTTCCTTGAAAAGAGTTAAAGTAAGGATATATGAAATATATTCCTAAGATCGATAAGGTGAAAAGGGAATTGAATCATTCATATTGGATTAGGAATGAATGATAGTGATAGAGACATGACGATCTCTGATAAGATTTAAAATCAAAATATCAATATCAAAGGATAGGTTGGTGTAGACCCAACCACGAATGCTATTGGTAAAAGCATAACGGCATCGATACCGAAAAGGATATAGTAAATGGGGTGATAGTAGACTATAGCAAGGGAACATAAGGTCCCAATGCAAAGGACAATGATATCTGAAATAGATGTTTACTTGAATGAGACGGAACACCGTAGACCAAAGCCTTTACTTCATTAATCGAAAACCGAGGCTAACAAAACTAAGAAGGCACGATGGGTATGAGAAAGATTTCTAATACCTATAATATTTTTCTTTACCTATAATAGTTTGTTCGATATAGGTGCTTCATGTTCTAACATCGCACAAGTATGTGCAGACACGATAGAACCCAATTCGGGATAAACGAATCAAGAAATGAAGATCTCTTCACCTATTTGAGAAATATGGCCGTCGCAGGTGTTGCTCAAACTTAGAATTGAACCTAGGATCGCCTAAGGTTCTACCCAATGATTTGGATCATTATATCTATGTGTAACGTAGATATAATTCTAGAGACAAGAAGATTCGGAGATGGCTGTCATTCACGGGATTAGTGACCTGGGCCTAGTCTCTTTGTTAGAGGTTTTACGTAACATGATATTAGTATCCACTATTTGCTTATGCGAATAAATTTAGAACGATATACGACTAAAGGTGTAAAACGTAAAATGGGTGATAAGATAAGTGTCATGAGTTGTGTCGTAAGATGTCTACAGGTTATATATGTCTTAAAGTGTTTAAATCTTTAAGAGATCTTTTTGTTTAAAATTCCCTCTATTTCTTTAATTTAAGTCTGACTTATCTAGAAATATATGTTCTGAGATGGTAGGAAAAGGAGTACGAGTAAGAAGATAACCAAGCGCCCACAAGCTTAGAACTCACACGGGCATATCGGCTCTTTTACTATAATCTGGCATGAATTTAGGGATGTTTTGAGGAATTTACGCACCGTTGGAAGGATGCTTGTAACTATGGAGTTCGGGTGAGGATGGTATCCAGAGGCTTATTAAATGGCTTGCCAACGGAATGGCGAAGTTTGCAAAAAGTATCAAGAGAATATCTTCGCATGTAGAAAACTCCAAGACTTGGGCAGACCTACCAGGATTTATCGACCGACTCAAGCATACATATTATGCGTATGGAACTGCACCTACTAGCACTTGTCCCGGTCCTCGGCAAGTCACCTAGTATGGTACAAAGGAGTGGTTGTACCCTGATGTCCCAACGCCGCCCACGTCCCGTGCGCAGATTATACACGAAAAGGATGAGAATGGCAAGAGGACAGATCTTACCGCCTCGTGGACTAGGGAACTACCTCTACCAACTCAACCATACTTTCGATAAAAGCAACACAGACTTACGGTCTTTGAAGAAGAAACGGGAGCGACTTGACCCCGGCTCTCAGAGGAATAGATCATCGGTGGTATGAGCAGAACGCACTGGGAGAAAGGCAAGTTTCCAGTGAGGAGTGCGATTCGATGAAGGCCACTCGAGACATAGAGTCCTATGATCATATGAGACTTATATGTAGATAAGGGTTAATGTTGAAAATGGTGTGGCTAGAATATGTAAAATAAACGTAGTGTGGAGTATGTTGTAAATATGTTAAAATGGTGTCAAAATTTTGAGTGTAAAAGAACTAGATGCTATGAAATTAGTCGACGATAGACCGACCTCGTAATTAATATATGAAAAGTCCTCACCGAGGCGTTTTGATGTAACATATTTTATGGTCCTTGTAGAATGGTATTCGATATACGACAACGAATTGTTCCGAATAAGATATGGCCACTATGAGATAGTAATTATGCCATTCGGACTAACCAATGCACCAGCCCTATTCATGAACCTCAAAAATCGAGTGTTCCACACATACTTAGACAATTTTATCTTAACCTTTATGAATAACGTTCCTATTCATACGAAGAAGGAGAAAGAATGTAAAGAACGTCGAAGGGCATCTTTACAATTTTAAGAGCCAGGCAAATTTTGCCAAGAACAGTATTGTGATTTTCGGCTTAAAGAAATATTCCTCAGGCACATAGTGTCTTTAGAAGGAGTCAATGTAGATCGGGCAAAGGATAAAGCAATTAAGAATGAAAGTCGTCAATGACCTAAAATGAGATCAGGAATTTCTTAGATTAATTGACTACTATCAGAGAGCCATTGAGAACTCTCTAAGGTATCAAGGCTGATAAAACAGCTACCCCCAAAAAAAGAATCAAATTTACATGGATTAATTAAAGTAAGGCTATGTATTAATATGAGAAAGATAATAGCTTACGCATCACAATGACTTAGGCCACACATATAGAAATTCCCAACTCACGACTTGAAATAGTAACGATAAAATAAGTACCAAAGTCTTTGAGACATCACTCCTATGACAATAAGTTAAAAATCCTTCACAGATTACAAAAGTTTGAATTAATTCTTCGAGCAAAGAGACTTGAATACGGGATAGAAAAGATGGCTCGAATCAGTAAAAGATTACAATTGTGATATAAATATCACATACGGAAGGTTAATGTAATTCCTAATGCCCTAAGTTATAAAATTCAGTCTAAATTATGGTATGTCCTTATGGAAAAGGAAAACTCATTGGAAAGTTTAAGAAATGAAAACAGAAATAGTCTGGCAATCAGGAACGAGCGTGAGTTGTTTTCTCACACTCAAAGTAACATATGACTAACGAAAAAGGTTAATAAACAAAAAGAGAAAGGATGAAAATGAGAATAGAATACGAATTAAGATAAGGAATGAATAGCTGAAGGATTTTTAAGAAGCGCTGGACAATGTCATATTGTCTAAGGAAGGATTATATATATATTTCAAGCAATAATAAGCTTAGAAATGAAACCATGAGTGAAGCTCATGATCCTTCTCATACCGACTTACCAGACAGCATTAAGATATATTATGATTTACGAGAAAAGTTAAATAGTAAGGAATGAAATGAGATATAACTATATGGTCGAGCAGTGTCTCGGTTACCAACAAGTGAAGGCATTGTATCAATGACCTTATAAGAGGTTATAATCTCTAGAGCTACACTAATAAAAATGGAATGACATAGCAATAGATTTTATGACGGGTTTGCCAAAGTCATAAAGAAGTCGCACTGCTATATGGGTGGCAGTGTATTGACTCACCAAATATATTCATCTCTGCCTATTCAGATGACTCGTAGATCTGATGAGTTAGCTCGGTCGTACATAAAGGAAATTGTATACTTCAGGGGGTACCAAAACCTATCACTTCGGATAGAGACTCCAAGTTTACCCCTAGATTTTGAACTAACTCACAAAAAGGAGTTAGACACGAGATTGAACCTTAACATAAATGTCCACTTACAGATAGATGGACAGTCAGAAAGGACAACCCAAACGTTTAGGGATACGATGAGAACATTAATGTTAAATCAAGGTACAAGTGGGAACGTATAGTACCACTTGGTAAGTTCACGTATGACCATAGCTGTCAAGCAATTATCAATATAGCTTTATGAGGCATTACGTGGAAAGAAGTCTTGACCACCACTTTATTAAAATAAAGTAGGTGAGAGAAAGTATGAGATCCTGACGTCGTAAATGAAATGATTAAGATATCCGCAAACGAGGCAAAGAATAAGAGAAACTCAGACGGATAAAAGTCTTATGACGACACGCTGAGATCCGAATCGATTTTAAATGCGAAACGAAGTTTCTTAAGATTTCTCCATTAAGGGAAATTATAAAGTTCGAGATACAAAAATGTTAAGATCACGCTTTATAGGACCTTACGAGATCCTAGTAATGATAGCCCAAGAGCTCATAGATTGGTATTTCCGCAAATTTGGGAAAGTACGTAATGTTTTCCACGTGTCACCGTTATGAAATATGAAAATGACCCAAAACACATGATCCGCCATAATGACGTGATCTTTAACTCGATGAGTTGTGATGAAAATCTCGACTAATTTGATCGTACAATTCAATGATTAAAGAATCAAGTTTCGATCTTTAATGAAAGTCGATGGAGGAACCATGGACAAAAGAAAATCACGTGAAAAAATTTAAGATATTATGGTGTTAAGATACCCCATACTTTCAAGGTATGCAAATTCAGGGACGAAATTTCTTTAAGGGGGGTGGAATGTAATACCCCGATTATTTAAAAGCTTAATTACGATATCAATTTCGTAAATTAGAGTTTTATTATGCGAAATTGATAAATAAATTTTCGAATAATGATTTCGATTACTTTGGAATGATAAATTCCTATGTATTATTCACAAATGAATGTGAATTGAGAAATACGATTATGTAACGTATTTCAACAGTATTATTTCAACGTCGATTATGTATCGATAATTAAATATTCGTGATATTTTCTAAGTGTATGAGCTTAGAATCAAATTCCATTATTATTGGAATGATTTAATAAAGTGATTAAGACTTTATTACGACCATTTTAAGATGAGTCGATAATTAACGTTTTGAGACGTTTCAAACGTTAACGTTTAGAGATGACTTGAGAATCAAGTCTAATGATCAAGGAATTATGATATTTAAATTCCTATGATTATTTTATGTGATTAGAGTATTATTTAGCATTAAAATAATGCTAGATCATTAAGGATTAATTATTGAGCAAGTTTAAAATTTTCGAAAACCCTAATTCAAAAATTAGGGTTTTCTCACATGAAATGATACTAAAAAATTTTTCTATGATATAATTTATCATCTAAGATATATATTATGATATATATATCTATTATTAGCATGAAAAATCAAAATTTAGCACTTAAGAAAGAAAAGTGCCGTGACTTATGGTGTATAACATTATTTACGTCAAAATTTTTGCTACACTTTGCATGTGGTGTATTAAATCATTCAAGTGGAATATTTTTGTACACTCCAACCAAGACTTTAACTTGGTGAATCAAGTGGGATGTATGGAAATGAAAGAGCCGTCTATGTTGACTAATTAAGTGAGGTTTTAATTGTTTTATTCAAGAAAAGCATTGTGTAAGAGATATTTATTTTGATGAGGTATACATTGATGAGTCACAAAGTGAAAAGAATTATCTTGCTTTTGTGCTATGTGATGGCCGACGGCTTCTTCATCATAAAGCAAGAGAGCAAATTGTTTTGTTCAAGATGCTTTAATTTGTGTAAGAGATGACATAGTCATTGATGAATCATACAAATAAATTATGTGTTTTCCTTGTGTGGTGTGTGATAGCCGACGGCTATTGTGTCAAAAATTCAAAGGAATCATTTTGTTTTGTTCAAAATGGTGTAAGAGATATTATTATGTGATGTAATACATGGTGAGTCGTAAAGTGATTAATAATTGTCTTGCCTTGTGCAATTGTGTGTGTGTGTCGTAAAATGCACAAGGAATTGTGCTTCATTTAATTAATTGAGTAAATGATTTTTAAAGTGTAAGATGAGTCATAAAGCAAATAAAATATCTCATGTTTTATTTGAGTGTGAGTGAACCGTGAGAGTTGTAGTTAGGAATTAAGTGCATTAAGTGATAGGATTTAAAACCATTTCTCCTTCCTAAACCAACTCACCATAGTGAGCTACACAAGTGAAAAAAATGAGTTCTTCATTTTCTTCACCAAAATCCTTGATATAAAAATCCTTTGCATAAAAAATCGACAACGGTTAAAAGGTTAGGAATCGAACGACCTTTAATCCTAACGAACGACCTTTAATTATACGTTAAGATTTTCATTTTCTAACGGTTAGATTTATATATATATGCTTAGGTTCATAATGTGAAAAATTATGGAAATATTGCTATCATGCTAAGTTGTTCACTAATAATGTTTAGTATAGTGTATATACTTCATTTATGATGTTCTAAGTACAAACTAAGCATGTTAAGAATCTTAGCATGGTGATCGAAAATTATTAATGTTCATATGTTAATGGAATCATGCTATATGATAGCCAAGGTGCTTATAGTGATTATTTGGAAATTTTTGGAAACTATATGATATATATATAAAACTGCCGAAAATAAGAGGAAATTATATGTTAAGGTACAATTTTTTTTAATTTAAGAAATGTTATAGCATATTGTTGATCTAGGACATTAGTTATGCACTCTATGATTTTACTAAAATTTTTGAGAATTAATTACTCAAATTGTTCATTATGGCCGAGAGCTATTGGGATGATTCATTGATGTATGGTTTGATAATGTTGGATATTATGGAAGATTTATGATATAGGATGGTGTTTAAGTATTGTATAATTTTGTTGGAATTTTATAAAATGTTTAGTATATAGTTTGGTATGTGAACCGAGGCATTGAACATTAATTCATTGGTGTAGAAATTGAAAATGTTGAACTATAGGTTATAATTATGATATGGATTAATGTTGGGGCCTCAGATAAATTGATTAGAATTTTAGAAAATTTATTGGACAAAATTTGGAAAAGAACCGTGACCTATGAGATTTAATTAGTGATGTCCAAAATTTTCTATAGTTAATATTAATACATATTAGTGATACTATGATAAAATAGTACACTATATGAATTTAGAAGAATTTTGGAAGAAGAATGAAAATTGAGCTTAAAACCGAAAGCAGATAAATATATATTAAGGATTTTAAATCCTTAATATCGAGAAAAATAATACATTATATGTCTAGAAATTATTTTAGACATATTATGAAATTATGGAATTTTATAAACATAGTATACTATGTTTATATAAATGTTATATTAAATAACGTTAGAAATGGAAAATAATATTTAATGAATTAGTTAATTAATATTTAAGAAAATATTAATATAGTTTATCGATTTACGTGAAAAATCGAGAATTAGAATTTTATGGAAAGAAATCGATTAAAATCAATTTATATTGAAATTATTTATTTAATGTGTTAAGGAAAGTCAAAATGTTGACTTTTGATACAACGATGGAATACGTTGATTAAATACACTAATACGTGAAAAGTAGACACTTTATAAGAATATCTCGAGGTGAGAAAAGATTTCATAATTGAAATCATTTTATTAAAAGACGTTATTACTGCGTCAACGCTTAACCTAAATGGTTAATATGAGACTGTAGATCATATTACGTCTCTCTCGAAATACGAGAATTATTTTATTAAAATACGCATTGAAACGGCGTATTAAAATTTGTTAAGAGATTCGAGTTATTATTTTATAAATTATCAAAGTTGGTCAAACTTTGATATTCTCGAAAAACGTGCCGACGTACTAAAATACTTTTTACGTAAAGGTTAGACGCGGACGTGACAAGTTGACAAAGCAAGAAATCGTTTAAGACGATCTATAGTCCAGGTGGGCTTTACTATACTCGAACTGATAAATCTTTGTCAAATGATTTATTTATGATGTCTTATTGCAAGCAATATTTATGAACCGATTTATTTAATTATCGCCCAAAATATTTATGTTACGTATGTATCCAATCCATGATGTTTGATACATATTGTTGGTAGCTCCCACTTTATGACATGCTTGAATTCTTATCCTTGTAAGTACCCACAAGGATGATGGAGAATTCGTATCCCGTCCCGAGATGGCAAGGATTTTGTGCACCGATTATTTGTATGACCGTGCCGAAAGGGTGCTCGGCGGTCATGGCGTCTGCGAGAGGAGGCCTCTCCTCAGCTGGAATTATTGGGTGAATTATTGTGGTGGATATGGATCATACATACGTGGAAAAATGCTTGCCAAACGATATTTATGGAAAATGACGAAAATATTTAGTAAGCACGAGTATTTCAAATTAAAACCGTGTATTCTTGTGATGGGGCGAGTAATTTAAAATTGATAAATTATTTTGGCATGAGCCACTGAGTGCATTCTTGTACTCAGATTTACATATTTGTTTGTAAATGTGCAGGTTGAGCTGATGATGGTGATGGAGGAGAGATGTTGAGTAGTCAGAAGTCTTTTGTGTATTTATTATATTTTGAAAGAAACCTTGAGTGCATATCGTCATATATACATTCACATGCTTTCCGCTGCAGTTTAAATATGTTATTGTATTTTGTTATTGGCAGTCGAATCTGTCCAAATTATTGAATCGTTGTTAAAGGACTAGTAGCCTTTATATCTGTAAATTACTGGTGCCTTGTAAATAAGGTTTGACTTTAGAAGTACGGTTAATGTTACTTTAAAATCTTTTGATTATTCCTATTGAATATCTTTTAATCACTGTTCCAAGTTCCAGTTCTCCCTAATCTGTCCTTTGGATAAGAGAGGCTGTGATAATTACTTTTCAGATATGTCTCTTACATCGATTATCAATATGCTCGCACAAAATCTTCTTTCCGGTCCAAATTTTATTGAGTGGAAACGAAACATGGAATATGTTCTTATCGCTCAAGAACACATGTTTGTTCTCACTACTCCTAAACCCGATGCCTTTATCGACACATCGACTAACGAGCAATGAGTCAAGGCGGACTTTAGCATAAGTCAAACAATATGGCCAAGTGCTATATGATGACTACAATATCCAGCGCTTGCATTGCGGCAAAGATCGTCTATGGTGAGACGTGATGAAATATGGTCAAGTCTCGAGAGTAAGTTTGGGCGGTCGGATCGGACCGCTTCCACACAATGAGAGAAATCTTGGCGTGTAAGATGGAAGAAGGAAGTTTGGTCCATGAACATGTCTCCCACATGACTCATCTCATGGATAGTCTTGATCGGTTGGGAGGAGGTATCGACGGCGGCCAAGGTCGATATCATCCTCAACACACCGCCCAAGTCTTTCGAGAACTTTCGGCGTGAACGCGATCATGAGCAAGACCGGTATACACTTAGTCGCCGCTAATGATCGCGTAGTCGTGGAAGGAGTCATGGGCAAAGGAGCACATGCCCTTGCTAGCAAATCTAGGGGCCCAAATTTCCCGTTGAAAAATGGAAGAAGAAAAGGGCACCAAAGGTGGTAGAGGCAAAGGAACTAGTAGGAGTAATGGGAGCAAGAACATGTTCGCCACCGGAGGCTTGAAAAGCCGAAGGAGAGGCAAGTGCTTCAAGCGCGCAAGGCGGGCATTGGAAGGCAAGTACCCTATGCTCGAGGCTCAACGACGCCATTTGCTTTAGTAATGTGAAACATGTTTAGCGACTTGTTCTACTCATTCATGGGTAGTATATACGGTGCGATCGATCATGTTTGTTACACCTTGTGGGTTCTGCGGACAAGGAGCTGTGTGATGGCGAGATAACGATCTCCATAGGCAACGCGGGAAAGTTGAGGCCGTTGCGATCGGAGATGTTACTTTATGTTTGATATAACAATTTTAGTTTTAAAAGACGTTTATATGTGTCGGAGTTTAGTGAAACCTTATTTCGATTTGAAACTATTTATTCATGGATATTCGATTGCTTTTGATAGTGGTGTTTCTATCATAAGAAATGACGGTTATCTGTGGTGGCACTTTATATAATTTGTTTTATACTATTTTTGCCAAACATAATACCTTTAATTATGTTGTATATACATCAAACCTTAAAAAGAGAAAGTTTTTTTTCAAGATGACACCACTTTTCTCTCGGCATCTTAGATTAGGTCACATCAATCTAAATAGGATCCAAAAGCGGCTAAGAATGGGCGTTGGGTGATCTCACGTTACTCTATTCCCGGTTTGCAAATCCTGTATAGAAGGAAATATGTCGACCGGACCCTTCAAAGCGAAGGGTTATAGAGCCAAAGAAGTGTTGAAGTTAGTCCATTCGACCGTGTGGACCTATGTCCACACAAGCTCGTGGAGTACAGTACTTTGTCACTTTCATCGACGATTACTCAAAGTGCGGATACATATACCGCTTCACCGCAAGTCTCGAATGCTTGAGAAATTCAAAGAATTTAAGGCGTAACTAGAGGCGAAGCTTGGTAAAGTATCAAGTCATCATGATCTAATCGCGGTGGCGAATACCTCGATAACGGTTTATGGACTATTTGGTGCGGTGTGGGATTACCTCCCATTTCGCTACACCGGGCACACCACAACAAAATGGTGTGTCGAGCGAAGAAATATGACTCTTTAGAAATGGTTAGATTAATGATGAGTTATGCAACATTGCTATTTCATTACGGGGTATGCCTTAGAAAAGCGGCATACGTGCTAAATCTAGTACCATTCAAGTCGATCGAAAAGACCCATTTCGAGTTATGGTTTGGGCGCAGTTTAGTTTAAGCCACATAAGGATATGGGGTAGTCCAGCACATGTGCTGAAAAAGAAGGCTGACAAGTTGGAGTCTAGATCTGATGCAAGGCTGTTTATTGGCTATCCTAGAGGAACGAAAGGTGGTTATTTCTATAGTCTTAAGGATCAGAAGGTCATTATTAGCACTAATGTCCGATTCTTAGAAGAGGATTATATGAAAACCACAAACCAAAGTTGAAATCATTCTTCAAGAATTAGAAGATGATCGACACATCACCGATTAAGCCAAAGGTGCGAGATGTCGTATCTAGTGGGAGGATCGACACCGATACTTCAAGAAATTGAAGTGGTCGAGTTTCCTTTGGAGATACCGGTCGCACAAGTGGCTCCTATCCACAAGTTGTGCAAGATGGAGAACCACAAGTTCTGCACCCACCGCCGCCATTGTGCCGATGGCGCCCGTCGTAGTGGGAGGGTTGTTCGTCAACCCGAACGATTTATGTTCGTGGGTGAATCTTGGTTTAGTCCCGTGAAACGAGCAGGGCAATAATCGACCCATGGACATACGGTGAGGCGATACAAGATATTGATACAAGATCATGGCACACCTCTATGGACTTAGAAATTGAATCCATAACAGACTATGGATATATCGACGAAAGACACCACTACCGGATGGCAAGGAAGCCATAGGTAGTAAGTGGGTATCTGAGAGGAATAGAGATTCGAGATGGAGGTTTCGCTTTTAAAGCCGGGCTTGTGGCGAAGGGTACACTCAAATTGAGGGCATCGATTTCGATGAGACCTTTTCGCTGTAGCAATGCTCAAGTCCATCGAATTCTTACGGCCATAGCAGCCACTTAAACCTTGAGGTTTGGCAAATGGACGCGAAACCGCTTTTCTAAGCGGTTACCTTGAAGAAGGTAGAGACATTTATATCGCAAAGCAACCGAAGGTTATGTGGTGAAGGGTGAAGAGCATCTAGTATGGAAGCTTAAGAAATCCATTTATGGACTTAAGCAAGCTTCAAGATCCTGGAACTTACGCTTTGACAAGGTGGTAAAGTCCTATGGATTTATCCGGTTGCCTAGCGAAAGTTGTGTGTATCGTTTAGATGTCAACGGTGATGTGGTATTTCTTGCACTACGTAGATGACATCCTTCTACTTGGCAACAATGTGAAGTTGTTATCGGGCGTAAAGAGTTGGTTATCCGATCGGTTTCAAATGAAAGACTTAGGAGATGCGGCGTACATTCTTGGAATCAAGGTTTACCGAGATCGCAAGAGAAAAATGTTGAGCTTATCTCAGCGTCTTATATTGATCTTGTGATTACTCGTTTTAGTATGCGACGCCAAGAAAGGATTGCTACCTTCGGACATGGTGTTCCTTTATCTAAGGAGTAGTCACCTATGTTGCGAATGAGATAGAGGAAATGAGACAAGTTCCTACGCCCGCCGTAGGAAGTCTCATGTACGTAATACTATGTACGAGACCCGATATCGCTATCACGGTGAGCATAGTAGCTAGATATCGATCTAACCTTGGACATGCTCATTGGATCATGGTAAGCATATACTCGAGTACACGAAAAGGACTCGAGATTATGAGCTGGTTTACCATGCGAGATAGTCTAATGCCTTTGGGTTATTCGGACTCGGTTCCAAGTCGACCGTGATGAGAAGAAATCTACCTCGGGCTATGTGTTTACCTTGGGAGGAGGGCGTATCCGACGGAGTGCAAAGCGGCAATGCATTGCGGACTCTACCATGGAAGCCGAATATGTAGCCCCCGGAGGTCGCTAAAGAGGTCTGTATGGTTCAAGAACTACCTCATGGATCTATATGTGGTACCTAGTTTGCCCAAGAGTATCATAGTTTACTGTGATAACTCAGGTGCAGTGGCAAACTCGAAGGAACCACGGACCCACAAGGCAACGAAACACATAGAGAGAAAGTACCATGTCATACGAAATCGTTAGACGAGGGATGTGCTGATTGAGAAGATTGGTACTGAGGATAACCTAGCTGATCCATTCACGAAGATCCTGCCGCAAAAATTCTACGAAGAGCATATTCGAGGACTTGGATTGCGCAAGATGGCACCCACTTAGATAGGAAACTTTTATATAAGTGGGAGAAGCAAAGTGATGGTGTTGTTTGTAATAGCTAGTAGAGAGACACATTGTATACTAAAAGTTTGCTTTAGTATAAGTGGGAGATTGTTGGATTTGTATCTTGGCGAGTTTGGTTGAACTTGTATATAATGTTTCTTGTTACCACTATTACAATCTCCTATCTGAATTGTTTACTTAATTGCATATGTATGTCCCTTTATCTCATATATAAGTTAGATCATACGATTGTGTTGTAGATCATGAAGTGCGTATGATTGGTCGAGCTTAATGAGATATTAAAAGTATCATGGTGAGACAACTTGAGGACGAGTTGTCGGTATAATTCGCGCGTAGATAAGAAATGACTTGACTTGGTTGCTTGTCTATCTGGCATGCGTCTCTAACGTATTGATGGATCACGGTGAGATGAGTTCTTCTATCGACCATCATGAAGAACCTAGATCTCGGAGACTTCGTTGATCTAAACCTCGATAAGGTATTAGGTGAGTATGAGTTCTTGACCATCACTTTGACTTGCTATGGGTGAGTGTTACATGAGATAACCCAGATTCTCTCGCATCTTGGTGATGGCGGTCTTGTATGTCATGCTAGTTACGTGTCGAGTCACCGTATCCGTTTAGGATGATGGCGTCCCATAAGGAGCTCAAAGGTTTATTGTACTAAACCTGCAGGTTGAGTTATCTCAAGTACCATAATAAGGTTGAGTGGTACTACTTAAGGAATTAAAGATATTAATTATTTTAAGCGATCGTAACAACGTAAATAATTAATGGACATACGATATCTTAAATACGGGGATTCATGAAGTCTAAGTGCAAGCCCGACTCAACTTCGAAAATAAAGGGGTAAGTCAGCATTTATTCTCTAGTGGCATTTATAAATATTTATGAATTAATTTATGTTATGGGCTGAACATAAGATAATTAATTTATTTGAGGCCCATCTTTATTCCTTGCATTTGATCCACATTTGGCCCGTCCAGACTGTTGCTTAGAGAATTTCGTCCACCTCCTTCTCGAGTCCCAGGGACTCGACGATCATCTCTATCTTAAGTGATATGATTATATTTATTAGATATGCATAAATCCTATCCTGATAGGATTTAGGTTGCATTATAAATATAAGATGAGAGAGATAATCAAGGCTAATCCTTAAGTTAGAATTTTCGAGAATTATACTTCCTAAAGTGTGAGAATTTTTAAAAAATTTGTGAGAAGGAAGAAGGTGATTTTCTATAGCATTCTCCATAGATTGTCCTCACTCGGCATTGGAGTTTAGGCAAACGGGATACAGTCCAGAAGATCAAAGCATGAGTCTTGATCTATTTATCCCCGACAGATTCGCAGGTAAACACGAGAAAACTCCTACGTGTTGCAATTAATTATATAGGTGCATGCTAGGAATATAATCAATGTATGGTGAATTAAACATCCAAGATATATCCTCGGGAGAGGGTTAAAATCAGATTTCCCTACACGTACATGCAAGGCCCGTTTCGAGATTTTTTGAAGATCTGTACTTTGCAAATTTATGTAATAAATTATACAAGTGAAGTACATGATCCACGAGTGGGCCGCGATGAACGAATTATATTTTATTTTTATCGTTCAAAGCATGTCGTGGATGTTTAAATTATGCAGTAGCATGCTATGTATGTTTAACTACGTAGATAAACATGTAATATGTTTCCGTGATTGGATGCGTATAGCAAGCATGCTAGGTTTATCTCGTTTTGGAGCATGTTTTAGAATTCTGCGATCATGTTTTGTTGGATTTGTATACTGGAAGTAGTTTGGTTTGAGCTTGTACACAATGTTTCATGTTTCTGAATTGTTTACTTGATTGCATATGTATGTCCCTTTGTCTCTATATAAGTTAGATCATAGAGTGTGTAGAAGATCACAGAAGTCCGTATGGTTGGCTAAGCAATGAGATATAAAAGGATCACGGTGAGGCGACTTGAGGACGAATTGTCGATATAAGTTACGGTATAGATAAGAAGTGACTTGACTTGGTTGCTTGTCTATACTGGTACGTCTCTGATGTATTGATGGGTCACAGTGAGATGAGTTCTTCTATCTGACTGTCGTGAAGAACCTAGATCTCGATGACTTTACGTTGATCTAAACCTCGATAAGGTTTTAGATGAGTATAAGTTGTTGACCATCACTTTGACTTGTTATGGTTGAGGGTTACATGATATAACCCAATATTCTCCGCATCTTGGGTGGTGGCAGTGCTTGTATGTCATTCTAGTTACCTGTATCGAGTCACCGTATCCGTTTAGGATGATGATGTCCCCTTAAGGAGCTCAAAAGGTTTATTGTATTAAACCCCACAGGTTGAGTTATCTCAAGTACAATAATAAGGTTAGTGGTACTACTTATGGAATTAAAGAGATTAATTATTTTAAGCAGTCAGAACGCTATAAATAATTAATGGACGTGCGATATCTTAAATTCGAGGATTCTTGAAGTCTAAGTGCAAGCTCGACTCAACTTCGGTATAAAGGGTTAGTCAGCATTTATTCTCTAGTGGCATGAATGAATGTTTATGAATTAATTTATGTTCTGGGCTGAATATAAGATAATTAATTCATTTGAGGCTCATCTTTATTCCTTGCATTTGATCCCTAGGCTAGCCCATCAAGACCTTAGCTGCTGGATATTTTTGCCCACTTCTTAGTAGAGTCCCACTGAGACTACGCTCTGATTCTCCTAAGTCTAGATAGATATATCTGATATCATTAGATATCAGAGATATAAGAGGATATTATTCTTGATATGGTGTATCTTTAATGATAAGATTGTATTTATTTGGTATGCAGAGATCCTATCCTAATAGGATTCTAGGGATGCATTATAAATACAAGATCGGAGAAAATCAGAATCAATCCATCCTCATATTGTGATTCTCGAAAGCTACAAGGAGAGGGAAATGAGGTGAATTTTTGCAGCATTCTCCATAGATTGCTCTCACTCAACATTGGAGTTTTGGCAAACGGGATACAGTCTCGAAGATCAAAGCACGAGTCTTTATCCTCTTCTTTGTCTAAAAAATTCGCAGGTAAACACGAGAAAACACCAACGTATGTAATTAATTATATAGGTGCATGCTAGGTATATAATCAATGTATGGTGAATTAAACATCTAAGATAGATCCTCGGGAGAGGGTTAAAATCATATTTCCCTACAATTGATATCAGAGCCTGGGATCAGTATCTTGGCTCTGTTGGACTAATTCACGCTTGATTATTACGTGCGCAATTAATTAATTATGGATATGTCGTTCATCGTGGCTCGGATGTATGTTTTTGGTTTTTTGTCGGATTTCATTTTTCACCACGAGAAAATCCGTGGTTTGATTAGGATTTATTTTTGTAAATCAAATCTGTAAAAAAAAGAACGAAGACGAAGAACGAGATGAGATGACGGAATCCGGTTGAATGGTGCGATGGGAGGCTTGTCAGATGGCTGGATGCACAACACGAGGACGTGCAGGCGACGGCATGCTAGGCGTGCTCGGCACTCGCAGCATGTCGCTCAGCATTCGGTAGCAGGTGGATGAACAGGTCGATAGCTCTCGGCCAGGCAGCACACAGACAGGCATGTGGGTTCTCGACAGCAGGCGGGCGGTAGCGCTCGCTCGGACGTCTTCGGCAACTGGGTGTACGGGGCACATGTTTTGGCGTGCTGATACTCGTACGCCTTGGAAGAATACGTAGAGATGTTGGCGGTCTTCGGCAGACGGGCGAGCATCGTGCGGTTTCTCGGGTGAAGTTGGGCGAGCAACGCACGACGGGGCACGCATCCTGCGTGCAGACCCGCACGCACGCTCGGCAACTCATCCGACAGTGCTCGATGATCTCGGCAGCTCATCGTATGGGACTCGGCGCTGCTGGACGACACTACGAGGTGGGGCAGCAGGAGAGATGAGATTGGGCGGCGGGGTGTGTTGGGCGTGCTGTGGGTTGTGCCCTAGCGCGCGTCCCAACCCATCTTAGGCCGACCCGACCCGTTTACAGCCCAAACCCGATTTTTCAAGCCAGATCCAGTTTTTCTGACCCGACCTGGCCCAATTCACCGTTTCGGCCCATTTTTTTATTTTAAACCCAAATCCAATTTTGACGAGTTCGGTCTGTGCCGTACACGCGAGGCCCGTTTCGAGATTATTGAAGATCTTTACTTGCAAAATTTAGGTAATAAATTAGGCAGGGAAGTACAGGATTCACGAGTAGGCCACGATGAATGAATTTTATTTTATTTTTATCGTTCAAAGCATGTCGTGGATGTTTAAATTATGCAGTAGCATGCTATATATGTTTAATTACATAGATAAACATGTAATATGTTTTCGTGATTTGATGTGTATAACAAGCATGCATGCTAGGTTTATCGCGTTTTGGAGCATGTTTTAGAATTCTGCGAGCATGTTTTACAAGTTTAGTTCTATAGAAAGCATGCTAGGATTACATGATCTGGATGGACAAACCTTTTGAAACAAAAGACTAAGCAAGAAATCCGACATATTAATTTTAAAAGTTAAAGATGTCAAGACCTCCACTTTTAATCTCTAAACAAAGTGGTACACTGCTGTGATGGCGACGCCCACACACGTGGCTTACTTGCCTTGTTTATCATAAGTTTGTTAGATGAGATTTCTAAATAAAACATTTTAATCTATTGAGAAGTGGGAGTTTCATGTATGGCGATCACACGCATGGCTTGCATGTGCAATTTTCATAAGTTCTCTAGAGATAGATTTAAAATGAGATGACAAAAGAATTTGAATTGGAAGCGGTATGGTCTGAGTGAGTATGCCAATTCTAAGAATTAATTTTTTGCTGTCAAAATTATGGTCATTGCTTAGGCATCACCTCAAGTACAACTTCTCGCGAAGTCCTTTCTTGCGATAGTGATGTGGTCTAGTAAGGTCCAATCATTAATATCATTTGTCATAAGGATAAGTTGAACTGGATTTAAATTAAACGACTAAAAGGTATATTTTAGTGCGGTCGGGGTTATGTGTGGCGTCCATACGCTGCGTGGCTTGCATGTGGGATTTCTTGGGCGATTGGAGGTTTCAATTTATATTGTTTTATCAAAAGGTTACAATATTATTGTTACTAATTATGTGCGATCGTATGCTTATGTGTTTATATTACTTTTCAGATATGTCTCTTACACTGATTATCTATATGCTCACACAAAATCCTCTATCCGATCCAAATTTTATCGAGTGGAAACGAAACAAGGAGTATCGTAGAAGAACACATATTGGTTCTCACTACTCCTAAACCCGATGCCCTTACTGACGCATCGACGAATGAGCAGCGAGAGTCAAGCAGACTTTGGCATAAGTCAAATAATATGGTTGTAATACCCCGGATATTTAAACACCAATTTTTGAAATTTTGAAGGAATTTATTTACGATAAATCCAAGAATGAAAATGAACGTCGATAATTTTCGATTTTGAGTGAGTAGAAAATTCTATTAGTTTTTCGCATATAATGGATCATAATAACAAACAATTATGTTTTTAAATACATATGGAATATTAACTAGACAAGGAATTTTACTAAAATAAATATCTTCTCTTTATTTTCATAAGTTTCAAAAATTAGGGTTTTCATAAGGAAAAAAATGTTATGTACACATTGTGATCATGTGTAGGATCACTTTATTAATGTGATGAGATGTTATTTTTATTTTGTTTGTATATGGAAGATATTTAATTAAAGGATTAGATAAGGTAAGATAATGACATTTTAGAGATAAGATAAGGTTTGATAATGATATTTTCTTTAAGATAAGATTTGTAAGATATTTTATTAATGATAAGATAAGGTCATTAATGAAATTTGACTAAGAGATGATATTTATCTCTTTTAATGTTTAATAAAGTCATGATATCATGAGTAGATAATATTTTGTCCTAAGCTTTATGATTTTCGAAATTAATGCTTTGCGTGTTGATATATGTACCAAATAATTTAATTAATTGCACAAGCTTTAATACTTGATAAATATCATGAAATCAAGGTCAATCTTATCTCCTAAATATCATAGGATTTTCGAAATTTAGGGAGTAATGGAAAAATAGAAGGAAAATTGTTATTTAAGTTCTAAGCTTTATGATTTTCGAATAAAATAGAGAATTTTGCTAGATTTGTGCAAGGAATTTATTTTATGACACAAGAGCATTATTTTTATATAATACTTCATTAAAATAATTTTAGTTATTAAAAGAATGAAGATTTGATAATTTATCCTTAATTTTTAATTATAATTCAATAACTTCACTTTAGTATATAGAATTGTTCTTAATTATTTTTTCTATGATTTATTCTATATCTAAGACTTATATTATGTCACATAGCTATTAATTGGAAGAAAATAAAATATGTAACATATATTTATGCATAAGGATCAAAAACTTGGACGAAGGTGTGAAAAGAAGAAATTTTTCATCTCTTATGATAATGATGAATAATTATTATGATGTAGAGATATTATTAATGTTAAGATAAGGTGAATTATTAATTAAACAAGTGGATGTGCTATTTTTTTGTACATGGCCGAAAATATTGACAAAATAAGAAAAAAAAGAATTTTGAAACTCTTTGATAGTGATGTTTAATCTTTGAAAATGATATGTATTAAATGATATAGTATAAAATAAGATAAAATTTTATCTTATATTACAACTTGGGGACCGAAAATTAAGAGGATAATTAGAGGTGTAAATTTTTTACTTTTAAATAAGATATTTTGTTAAAGTATGATTAAAATATCTTATAACTTCTATAAATAGAGATCACACCTCTCTTATATCCATTATGACTGAAAATTGAGAGAAAAGAAGAGAGAAAGTGTTCTTCAAAATTCTCTTCAATCCTAGGTAGAAAAAACGTTGTCGACGCCGATCAATCCTGATTAAAAGGTTAGAAATCGTACAACCTTTTTATATATACAAAAATATTAGAAATTCATCCATGAAATATTAAGTTATAAGCTTTTGTTATTTCATATGATAATTGAGAAATTTTGTTAAAATATTTAAGTTGTTAATTAAATATGTTTATATGATGTTTATAAGCATGTATTATGAATTTAGTACAAAGTTGAGCATGTTATAATTTTCTTCATGAAAACCGAAATTATGTGAGAAATATATGTTGATGACAATGAATTTTAATTGTTGTTTTGAGCATGAATTAAAGATAGTTAGTAATGTTTAAGTATGTATGATTTAAATCATAATTTTTGGAAAAATATTGAATATTATGTCATGATAAATTCGAAAATCACAAAGTATGGAATATTGATGTATAAGTTGTGTATGATGGATATTAAGGCATATTATTGATATATGATGATAATAATGTGTTATGTGAAATTATAGGAATTATTGGATAAGTTTGAAAATAAATGCAAAAGGACCGAAAATAAAGGAAAAGAAAAGTTAAAGTTTCAAATTATTTTATTACATGTGATCACATAATTAGGCCCAGAATTTATGTGAATTTTTAAATGAAGTATAAATAAGTTTACGTTGAAATATTTGTTGAGTGACGTAAGACTTTGAAATATAAAGTACTATGATTAAATTAGTTTCATGTATGTAGTTGGGCTTGATTGATTGCTAAAGTGAATTTATGAAATTTATTGAAGTATGTTAAATAATAAATTGGAATTATAGAATATTATGCAAAATCAATGATTTTATATGTTCTAAAGTGAATTATGAGAGATAAATTAGTTTGAAGTTCGTAATAACTTGATTAAAGTATGAAAGCATGAAATATGTTAGTACGTGAGTATAGCTATGTTATTTCCTTAGCTAAATATGAGTTTCTCTGAATAAAATGAATAAGACGTGTAAGGTGGAAAATGGCGAGAAAATGTTGCTAATAAACTAGAATTGTTGAAAAACCATATTAAGAAAATGCGTTAGTGCGCGACGAAATTAGTTATGAAATTAAGGTTCGTAAGTTACGCGAAATGATGTGAACTGAAGAAAAGAATGTAAGGATGGAGTATCACCTCTCTTCAAGACGCGACGAATCTAATCAACGTAATATAGTTGTTAAGTGCGATAAAAGAATCCTCTAATGATAAAAAGGTTGATGTTAGTAAATCCGTTGTTTCGGATCGATGATTTTCAGAAAAGCGTAGTGATGTGCTAAATCTCATTTCTTACGTTGATTAGGTTCGGCTCAGAAGTGAAAGGAGACGACAAGTGATCATTAGTGACATAAGAACAATAAGTTCTTAAGGTGGGCTTTCTTATTTAAGCAAAAAGGGCTCTCTTGGAAAATGGGATTTTATGGAAAATATTTATCGTTATTACTTTTATCTTTTCTTATCGCAAATGTTGAAATACGATATTGTGCGCCAAAATATTTTATGTTTTGTATATATCCATTCGGGTTGGCACCGCCAACGAGATTACTGGTCGGATCCTCTGGTGAGATGCTAGTTAGGATTGTGTACACTTAGCCTCCGAACGTTCCCGGTCGGTCGTGCGTCCGGGTGAAGTGAGGCCTTCCTCCCGGTGCGTTCCATAGCCGACTTGGAATAACGTTGTAAGAAAATGCTTGGCCAGGCAATGTTGCGAAAATGATGAAAATGTTTTAGTAAGCACAAGGCCTTTCAAATAAAACCCTTGTGTCTTGCTGTAATGGTGGCAGTACAATATTTCGTGAAAGAAATGAAAAATATTTTCGGCATGTGTCCATTGAGTACTTTGTACTCAGCCCTGCATGTTTGTTTTTAAATGTACAGGTTGAGCTGGTGATGGAACAGAGCGGAATTGAGCGAAAATCCTTTTGTCAACGTAGTATGAAACATCTTTTGGTTCGCCTTGAGAATGCATCTTCATATGCATGTCTCACACGTTTATTCCGCTGCTGTGACAACCCAACTTCCCAAGGAAGTACGGATCATATGGATCGTCACCGGTATGATAAAGCAGCGGATATAAACATAACTAATCAATGCAATTAACCATTTAACTATTCGACAACGCATAGGCTAAAAAGGAATAAACAATTTAATACCAACTCAAGTCACGAAGGACTCACAAAAGTTTCAAGGTTCAAATATAACCCAATCAGGGCACAATTCAAAGTACGAGTGCGACCTCAAATTCAATACGGTATGAATGCAGTTATAATCAAAACACCAAAAATTATCAGAGTTAGGCAGCAATAAACGTGTGGACATGCATATGACAACACATGTTCAAGGTTCCAGAAACATTTCTAATAAAACATCAAAATAACTGCCACTCTGCACCACTTCGCACCCATCATCGATCCTTGCTCAACCTGCACATAAAAAACGAGATGCATGGCTAAGTACAAAAGTACTTAATGGACTCATTGCCTAAAATATTTTCTTTATCAAAAGTTATTGAACAGCCCACAATAGCACATGAGGATTTTAGTTGAAAGACTCATGCCTATCAATCATTTTATCATTTTCCAAAAGTGTCCGACCGGACTATTTCATCTACGTTGTTCCATATCTGATCATTCATTCATTCATTCATTAGCACACTATGGAGGTGGCCACCTACACATAGTCGCCGTGACCGGTCGAGGTAGCTAACCTTAACACACAGTCACACGTGTACACAATCCGAGTTAGTCCTTAACTAAGTCGGATCCGATCGATACCCTTTTTTAACGTTGGTGGACCAACACATTCACATACCACATTGGATATACCAATCTCAGATATGATAACAACAAAACATAAATATTTGGTAGTCAATAATATTTCATGGAATAATATTTCATAAAGCGTTTGTAAATCATGCTTTGAGATAGATATGCATATCCTTTTTTGTTTCAAGAGAGCCCACCTGCTAATCCAAAGCTAGTAAGTCTAAATGAGCAGGGTGTGGTTGTTCTTCCTCGCCGACTACGTACGATCAAACCCTTCATAAGAAAATAGCGTTTCTTAGATTCTTTTTATCGATCGAATGTCGTTTACAAATTACGACTTAAAGTTCCCAATTAGGGTTTCTTTATGATTTCATTTGATTGTTTTAAGACAATTTCTACTATCTTACATTCTCAATTCCCAAGCTATATTACTTCATCGTTCATAGGTGAACTTCAATTATGAATCACATATTCCGAGTCTATCCTCGACTCTTAACCTAAGTGTTATTCCAACGTTATTACGTTATAGATTTTCGGTAATCAAATTATGATTGGTAAATTAGGATATTCTCAAGCCACTAACTAGACTTAACAATTATAGTTACGTCCTAGTAGATTATACTTGACGACTTGTCGTATTAGCACGACAATTAAAAGAGGAGTATTGACTTATGATTCAAGTGAGCACGTGCTATCACTATCATGTAAGTAAGTACTTAAGAATAAATGAAGTGCTTCGGAAATATTAACTCGACTTTTGAGACATAAGGATTGACATCTTATGTTCGATTCTTTGCTTACACATTACGACATTGTTTGTTTCTCTTAACTCGTAGGAGATTATATAAGTCGTAAAATCGTTATTCGTTATCGAGTTGTTTTAACGCTCAATCTAATATCGTATTGAGTTGTCGTTATTGAGTATTAACATTGTAGCTGGGCTTTTGGTTTTTCTAACTTAGGAACTCACGTTTGAGTATCCTTTTAATAGTAGCAAACCTTAATTTATGTCTAACTTCGATTCTCGTTGATTCCTTCTTAAGTTATCAAAATTGATCGATTTCTTTTGGATTCTCGTACATATAGTATTATGTTGTTTATGTTTGGGGTTTTGGTTTGTCGGTACAATATAAACATAAACATTCAACACGAAACAATACCATACACAACATAAACCATATTAAAGCATTAGAAAACCCTAATTTCTAACATAATACACAATCATTGTGTAAGTGTGCATAAGTGTTCCATTCATTCACCATAATCACAACCATCCATTCTAAGCTTATAATTAACTATCATAGTACCATTTAACAATAGAATTACACCCATACTTAGCCATTTTGTTACGTTTTCGATAATTAGCTACAATTAGCATATGTATCCAATAAATTCTAATAAAATCATATTATTCTGCTATCATACTATAGAGTTTAATTACCAATTCAATATCATCATATAAAATTTTAAACCATAGGTTAAAATGCTCAAAGTTTTCGGCAATCACAATTTAATGGGCTTTGGTGTTCAATAAATTCCACAAAAATTATATCATGCTTATACCATATACTAAACATGAAATATCATTTCATATCATGTATTAAAAATTAAACACATGCTTTTCACCCTTATATATTTTCGGTAATCACATATATATATATATATATACATACATATTCAATAAATTTCATTCTTTCACAATATGTTTATATTATGCAATAACATGTAATATTAGCATTAAACACCAACCAATATTTATAATATCACAAATCTTATTATTCTCAACAATAAAAACCAAATAAATCACTAGATATATACATATAGTTCACGGTTATAAAAGCAAAAATAGGAGAGGTGTTTGAATAAATCCAAGGTTAATATATGATGTTCATATCATACCTTAAACACCATATCTCAACTATTTTCAACAAACAAAAATCAAACAATAATCTAAAAGTATATATATATATATATTCAGTCCTAATAAATAAAAATAGGAGATGTGTTTCAAAAATTTCAAGATTCATATATGATGTTCATATCATATATTAAACACCATATCTCAACTATTTTCAACAAATAAAATAAAAATCAAAGGCTTAAAAGCCCTTAAAGCTCTTGGCCTTTTCAAGGAAAATACCAAAATATTCTAAAAAATTATTATATTTATTTTACATGCTTATAATACATTAACAAGCAACAATATCAAATAATATTGACAAAATCATGTTTTATCATATATAAAAAGAAATAAAGCATAAATCGAAAAATATCAAACATGATCCAAAAATTCTCAAATTTTAACTACAGTCTTAGAACATCATTATAAGCATTTTTCATTCATTTCTTGAGAGCATTTGATGGCTCAAAAGTCACACAAAAAATTGAGGAGCAAAACTAGGGTTTTTTGTGAAATAAATCAAGAAAAATCTAAAAAAAAAATCTATTGCATTAAAAATGGAGAGAATGATGAGTACTACCTTTGTATGGTCTTAGAATAATTATTGAGGGTTGGAAAGGTTTGAAATGGAGGATTAAAGGCTCAAAAGTGTAAAGAACAAAGAGAGGATTTTGAAAAAGAGAGAGAAAATGTGTTCCAAAGTGTGTGGGCTGTAATGTACGATTTGCTCACTGTATTGGCAGCCTAAAGGGCTGTCATTACCCATTTGGGGTGGTCTTGGCGGTAGTTGGGAGAAGGATTGGTCAAATTACCCGTTTTGGCATGTTAATACCGACTCTTTAAGTTTTAACGCGCTTTCGATTGAATTCTCGAAAGCTTAAGGTTTTATTTTATTAAATAGACTTTAAATGAATTATTTCAATGTTTAAATAAATTTCATGAAGTTCGGACGACGTCCGATAAGTCAATTCCCAGTTATCGCGGAAAAACAACGTTCGGCGATTAAATTATGCAAATTCGAAATTCTATTGAATTCTTGAGCTTTCATAATTTATTTGAGTCTTATAAATCATTTATTATTGATTTAGACCCTTGGTTCGAGTTTCGGGTCGTTCGGATCAATTTAGGGTTTTTTCGATATATTTTCCCTGCGTTCGGTTAAGTTCTTCAGGAAATTCCTTCAGAAATTTATTCTTATAATTTCTAAATTCATAATAATATATTCCTTCATGATTTTGATTTTTATCACAAATTATCATGATTAGCACGGTCTGGAACTTGTTCCGCTCGTGAATAGTGCTTTTAAGACTGACCGGGCAAGTATGACCGAAAATTCTCATTCTTTGGCTTCTCACATGTTTTCACGAGAGGATTCTAGAAATGAAATCCTTTTGTTAAGATTCACTCTCGATCTTTCATTCTAGTTCAAGTTATTCAGAAAACCCTAATCTGGTAGGACTAGTCACTAGTTTTTTATTTCTCTAGTTTTCGGTCTCCGAATCGATTCTAATTCGTTTCATCGGTTATCTTAAACATAATTAAGGTCCAAGCACCACAAATAATTGGTCTAAGCATCACTAATAAAAGTTTTAAATTTTTCGGGTTATTATAGCTGCAAACTCTTGAAACTCTTTTAAATTCTATAACTATGTTAAGTTCTTGAATGGCTTGTTGGAAACCTTGTAAAAGCCACTGTTTTGTCAGAACCTTCGAAACAATTCTTTATATAAATTACTTACTTCTATCCTTAATCTCATTTATGCTTCTGCAACATCTATGCTTCCTCACATGTGAAATGAGTTGAAAACCTCCTTCTTTTATATTTACTTAATCCAACCCCAAGTCGCGGTCTGATAAGGCGGTCCTTCAGGATTAGCCGAATCGGGCTGTGACAATGGCCAAGAGCTATATGATGACTACTATGTCCAAAGGCTTGCAGCATCAGTCGATGGTAGATGTGACTAAAATATGGTCAAGTCTCAAGAGTAAGTTTGGACAGTCAGATTGGACAATCCGCTTCCACACAATGAGTGAAATCTTGACGTGTAGGATGGAAGAAGAAAGTTCGGTCCATGAACATGTCTCCCACATGACTCATCTCATAGATAGTCTTGATCAGTTGGGATGAGGTATCGACGGTAAAGCCAAGGTCGATATCATCCTTAACACGCTTCCCAAGTCTTTTGAGAACTTTCGCATGAACACGATCATGAGCATGACCGAGTATACACTTAGTCAGTTGCTCAATGATCTCGTGGCCGTGGAATGTGTCATGGGAAAAGGAGCACATGACCTTTCTAGCACATCTAAGGGCCCAAATTTTCCATTGAAAAGTGGAAGATGAAAAATGGATGCCAAATGTGGTTGAGGCAAGGAAAATAGTGGGAGCAAGAACATAGTTGCCACCGGAGGCTTGAAAAATCCAAAGGAGATGGGAAGGTGCTTCAAGTGCGGCAAGACTGGGCATTGGAAGGCTAAATGCCTCATGCTCAAGGCTTAAGGTACGTCATTTGCTTTAGTAACGAAAACATGTTTAGCGACTTGTTCTACTCATTCATGGGTAGTAGATACGGGTGTGACTGTGTAATACCCTGGATATTTAAACACCAATTTTAGACATTTTGAAGGAATTTGATTACGATGAATTCAAAAATGAAAATGAACGTCGATTATTTTCGATTTTGAGCAAATAGAAAATTCTATTAAATTTTTCGCTTATAATGGATCATAATAACAAATAATTATGTTTTTAAAATATATATAGAATATTAACTAGATAAGTATTACTCTAATAAAGAAAATTACATCTTCTTTTGTATAAGCTATAATTTTCGAAAATTATAGTATGCACATGGATAAATTGTGATGAAATTATGATCAAGTGTAGGATTACTTTATTAAAGTGATAAGGTATTGTTTTGTTTGTATATGAAAAATATTTAATTTATGTGATAAGGTTAGAAAATGACATTTTGAAGATAAGATATGATTTGAAAATGACATTTTCTTTAGGATATGATTTGCTAAGATATTTTAATAAAAGATAAGATATGGTAATTAATGAAATTTGACCAAAAGATGATATTTTTGCTTTAATAAAGTGACTACATCAAATAGATAAAAAAATTTGTATTTATCTTCATAATTTTCGAGAAATAGGAATAAATGAGTAGATATTTATCAAATAATTTATTTAATTGCACAAGCTTTAATACTTGATAAATATCATGAAATTAAGGTCAATCTTATCTCCTAAATATTATAGGATTTTCGAAATTTAAAGAATAATGGATAAGTAGAAGGAAAATTGTTATTTAATTTCTAAAGCTTGTAATTTTTGAATAAAATGGGAAATTTAGCTAGACTTGTACTAAAAATTTATTTTATGGTACAAGAGCATTATTTATATATAATCCTTCATTAAAATAATTTTAGAAAGAATATTTGATAATTTATCCTTAATTTCTAATTATAAGTCGATAACTTCACTTTAGTATATAAAATTTTTCTTAATTATTTTTCCTATGATTTATTCTATCATCTAATATCTATATCATGTCACATAGCTATTAAAAGGAAAAAAATTAATTTATATAACATATTTTTATATAGGGGACAAAAATTTGAATAAAAGGTGTGAAAAGAAGAAATTTTTCATCTCTTATGATAATGATGTATAATTATTATGATGTAGAGATATTATTAAATTTAAGATAAGGTGAATTATTAATTAAACAAGTGGAGGTGTTATTTGTTGTGACATAGCCGAAATCTTTGACAAATTAAGAAAGAAAGAATTTTGAAACTCTTTGAAAATGATGTTTGAAAGTGATGTGTATTTAATTAAAAATGAAAGGATGAAGTATCACGACGAATCTAATCCGTAATATAGTTGTTAACGATAAAAAATCCTTTGATGTTAATAGAGTTGATGTTAGATAACCGGGTGGGCGGACTAATACTAGGAATAGTATTCAGGATACGGACGGTCGTCGCGATAGGACATATCATATGAGAATGTAGAACTTAAGATTTAACATACACTTCTAACATTTCAGTTCAAAAGGGGTTAGCCATCAGATCCAAAGGATATGACGATCTGAAGGACTTCATAGTTCACGTTATTATGATATCCAACATGAAAATAAAACAGTTCAGAGTTGCAGCGGAAAGTGTGTGAATACATATATGACGATATGTATTCAAGGTTATCCATTTCTAATGAACATCAAGGACATATGGCTTTCTCAACACTCCTCCATCATTAGCAACCGAGCTCAACCTGCACATTTAAAAACAAACATGCAGGGCTAAGTACAAAATTTGTACCCAGTGGACTTATGCCGAAAACATTTCATTTTCGTTTAATTACTCGCTGATATAGTGGTAAGACACGAGGGTTTTATTTGAAAATGCCTCAGGCTTACTAAAATATTTTCATGAGTTTATAAAAGTTGCTTGCCAAGCATTTTCTTGGTGTACGTGATCCATATCCTTATTATCATTCCATCATGTTATCATAGTCGAAAGTCGTGAAGGAGGCCTCCTTCTACGACCCGTGACCGCCGTGAATTGTCCTTACAAAGACACGGTCACCATCGGTGTACACGTTAATCCTAGCCAGGTATAAGCCTTCCGGCATAGGATCCGATATCGATTTTCATTCAAAAGTTGGGAATAACCCATCAACATCACATCATTCATGGATAGGATACGACATACAAAACGTAAACATTTTGGCAGGTAATCATTTAAAAATTTTAGCATTAGTTGAAAAGTGCCGTAAACAAAGACAGTTGAAAAGAGCAGCAAAGTTGTTCTATTTTGGTAATAAAGCCCACCTGGAAATTATTGATCGTCTTTAACGTTTTCCTTATTCGTCAACGTCCAGCTGGTGCGTCAGCGTCCACACCTTTATATAAAAAGGATGCTTTAGTACGTCGTTTACGTAGTTCGAGACTTACAAAGTCTATAATCCAATTCGATATTTCTTATCGACGGGAATTGAATTCCTTAATGAATTCAATTTGTTTCTCAAACGCGTATCAATTTAACATTTCTCGTTCTTCGATAGAAACGAGATATGTGTTATAAATGACCAATTTACCCCTCTTGGTAAATGGTCCAACGTTTTCTCACGTTTTTCGATTTCATGACTTTAAACATGAAATCTTTTCATATTAATGTGATATCATTAGCATATGATACGTCTTACGCATTTTAGCGTATTTATCGAACGTCTTTCGTACGTTGATTTCAAAAGTCAACAATTTTGACTTTTCCTTAGTAATTTAATTACTAAGTCTTATTTTAATATTAAATTCTTTTGAAAATCAATTTCTAATTGATTTCTTTTTATAAACTGTTTTAATATGTTTAAAAATAATTTTTAAACATATAATTCATTATAAATAATGAATTTAAGGATTTAAAATCCTTATTTCTATTTTTAAAATAGCTCACGGCTATTTTGAATTTTGACAATCTATTATTTTCGAAAATTGTCCATAATTTCCAAATATGTCTAAAATAATATTAGACATATAATTTTATTAATAACCTTAATTTAAAAGGATTTAAAATCCTTAAAATCTTTAAAACTCCTCGGTAATTATTAAAATTACCAATTGGTGTCTAAAATTTTTCTAATTTTATATAGTGTATTATTATACACTATGGTCATTAATATGTCATGATATCAACCAAACATTGTCCAATCATCACCTTATTATTAATACAAGGTCTCGGCATTTATAAATAAATGCTTAATAATTTTTCTAAAATTCTAATAAATTATCATAAGGTCCATATATTAGTCCATGACATATGTATGTCATATAAGTCATGATATAACATTAATATACCATATAAATGGTATATTAGCTTTCGGCTTTTTCACTAAGCATATCAAACAATTTTATAAAATTTCCAACATATATATATATCATGCTTATAAACTATAGTGTAACAATGTAACATCATAAAATGCATCAAAGACCATTTGAATCATCACCATTTTTGAGTATATACTCACGGCTTTTTAATTCAATGGGTAATTTTTGAATTCTAACAAAAATGGGTAATTGATTAAAACACAAATTTTACAAAAAATCATTCACAACAAAAACATAGGATGATTTTAAAACATACTCAAGATCTAGATAATATACTATTGCATGTCATGAAATAAATTCACACACTAACATATATATCAATACATGTCTCGGCCTTTATTTTAAAATAGTAGATAAAATTTTTCAAAAATTCTAATTAAATCACTATAGACTTTTATAACATCATAGAGTAATTATATGTTCTTGCATGCTTCAAATAAAAATGATTCATCAACATATAATTATATATATATGTTCGGTCATTTAAAAAAAAATATATAGAATTGATCTTCTAAAAATTTCCAATAATTGTCTATACATTCTTAGTTCATCATAACACAAGATTAACACCTTGCATGTTCAAAATGAAATCATACACATATATATACATATATATATGTTTCGGTCCTTATGAAAAATATAGCAAGAATGTTTTAAAAAAAGAAATTCTCAATTAAATCATATGCATTCTCAATACATCATGAATCAATAATATCATATTGCATGTATCAAATAAAAATCATACATTCACCTATTTTTCTTATGCTCTCGATTTCAAGAAGAAATTGGGCATGGATTTTTCTAAAATTTCCAAAATGAATACTATGAACACATATAACATCATAGATCATAAATTCATGCTCAAATGTTCCTTATAGCTCTCGGCCCTTACTAGCATTTCTCATACATGTTCAAATAAATTTTTAAAGTATGATTTTAGGCTTCCAAATAACATGCTATACATTCTTAGAACATAATATACTCATAGATTTAAAAGTTTTGAGCTAAATTTTCACATGCAAAACGTTTTTAAGAACAAGGATACACATCTACTCATTTTCTCCTCATCAAAGCACATGTAATAGCCAAGTATCACCAACAAAGTTCATCAATAACACATGCAAGAACTAAACCCCCTTTTCAGAATTTTCGAAACCTTAATAACCAAACAAGCTCTTGATCGGTCCTACCTTGGTGATATGGATTAAATGAACAAGATACAAAGTATCAAGGTGTGGTATGGAAGATGAAAGGAAGAAAAATCGAGGCTTGAAGGGGGAAGAAGCTCACGACTTTTGCTGAAAAAAAAAAGGGGAGAAGATGAATGTTCTTGAGAGAGGTGAGAGGCTTGGAGAGAGATGAAATGTTTGGAGTGTTTGGGGTGTTTGAGTGTAAGTGAGAAATGAAAAAAATCAGAGGTAATCCTCCCCCTATACCCACCCCATTCTCGGCCTTCTCTCTCTCTCTCACACAAGAGACTCTTCAAGTCTTAATAGTATTTTATGTAGATAGTGGGCACTCTCATGAGTGCCTACACATAGAAATCTGAAAAAATAGGTAATATATATATATATATGTATATATATAGAGAGACTCACATAAAAATCTGAATATATACATGATATATATATATAAAAGAGTGATAGAATAAAAATTACACCTTGTTGCATACATTTATGTAGTACACGGCTTTTATGCCCAACACACATTAAATTATTTAATGCATGCTAAACATACATATATATATCATATAATATAATTTAGATGATATTTAATATCATAGGTTAATAGCATAAGTGAAGAAAACAAAATAATCCAACCTTGTGCACAAGAAACTAGCTATCGGCTATTTGGATAATCATAGGTTAAAAAAAATTTTATTTCACATCATTCATAAGTATTTTCATCATGGTGTATGATTTAAATAATAATTATAGCATAGGATAATTAGAAAGAGTATGAAATTTCGAAGGAAACCCTAATTTCGAAAATTTAGGGTTTTCGAAACTAGTTTGATATTTTTACAAAATTCTAAAGTTCAAGCATTAATTAAATGCTTATTAGTACTGTAATATCATAAAAATATCATAGGAAATAATTTCCTAAAGTTTCTTGATCATTAAAACCATCGTTCATCTTATCTCTAAACGTTGACGTTTGAAAACGTCTCAAAACGTTACGTATCGACTCATCTTTAAAATGGTCGTAAACACTCGTAATCTCATTATAAAAATATTCCATTAATAATGGAATATAATTCCAAGCTTGATTGCTTAAGGAATATCGTGACATTTCAACAGTCGATAAGCATTTGACGTTAAAAACGTACTGCCGATAAAAGTTAAAACTTTCGATTTCTTTCATTCACTAACTTGGAGTGAGTGTGTAACAGGAAATTATTCCTTGTAAACAATTGATATCATACTTGATTTCATATGTGATTTGATTTCACGGCAAAAATTTTATTTTACGGGTTTTAAAGACCGTAATTAGGCTTTTAAAACTGCGGGTTATTACATCCTACCCCCCTTAAAAGAAATTTCGTCCCGAAATTTGTATACCTTAAAAGAATAATCTGGGGTATCGTTCCTTCACTGTATCTTCTAGCTCCCACGTGGCTTCTTCTTGTCCGTGGTGATTCCACAGCACTTTGACCAGCGAAATTGATTTGTTCCTCAATTGTTGAACTTTATGGTCTATTATTGCGATAGGCTCTTCTTCATAACTCATGTCTGGATTGAGAACTACGTCGTCTTGACGGATCACGTGTTTTGGATCGTACACATATTTCCTTAGTTGAGATACGTGAAATATGTTATGCACATTTCCCAGGTTGGGCGGAAGAGCCAACTTATAGGCTACTGAGCCTATCCTTTCTAGGATTTCGTATGGTCCTATGTAGCGGGGTCTTAGTTTTCCTTTCACATCAAATCTTGTGATCCCCTTCGATGGAGAGACTTTGAGAAATACTTTGTCTCCAACTTCAAAATGCAGCTCCGATCACGCGTTATCAGCGTAGGATTTCTGTTCTATCTTGAGCTTCCTTGATTCTTTGTCTAATCTGTCGGACGATTTCAATCATTTCATTCACCGCTTCTGGCCCTATTATCTTCCTTTCACCTACCTCATCCCAGTAAAGTGGTGATCTACACTTCTTGCCGTACAAGGCTTCATATGGGGCCATATCAATCGTCGCTTGATAACTATTATTGTAGGCAAACTCAATAAGAGGTAAAATGTCTTCCCATTTTGCACCTCGATCCAGTACTACGGTTCTCAGCATATCTTCTAGGGTTTGGATTGTCCTTTCTGACTGCCCATCAGTTTGTGGGTGAAATGCTTGAAGTTTAACTTTGTTCCCAACTCTTTTTGTAGGCTCATCCAAAATTTCGATGTAAACTTGGAGTCTCTATCCGATGTAATGGATTTTGGTACTCCATGTAGCCGTATCACTTCTTTTACATATATTTGGGCTAGTCTATCAGCTCCATATGTATTTTGAATTGGTAAAAGTGAGCGCACTTGGTGAGTCTATCCACTATTACCCATATGGTAGTGTTTCCTTTTCTAGACACTGGGTAATCCGAATGTGAAATCCATCGTTATTTCGTCCCACTTCCATTCGGTATACCCAACGGTTGTAATTTCCCATAGGGACGTTGGTGTAAAGCTTTTACTGTTGGCAAACAAGGCAACGTTCTACTGAAAGAAGCTATGTCTCGTTTCATGCCTTCCCACCGAACTTCTCTTTTGGTCTTGGTACATCTTCGTCTTGCCGGGTGGGCGGTATAAGGTGTATCATGAGCTTCACTCATTATGTCGTTCGAATCTCAAGCATCATCGAGAACACATATCCTTCCTTTGAACATTAAAGCATTATCGATGCTTCGAAAATTTTCAATTCGCCAGTTCTCACTCTTTCTCTTATCTTTTCCAACTTTTCATCAATCCTTTGTCTCTCAATGATCCTTTTCTTAGATCGGTGTCATGGTATCAGTGTAGCAATACAATTCGATCGTCTCGGTCGTTTAATCAATTCAATTCTTAAATTGCTGAATTCTTGACAAGTTTATCTTCTTGTGTCAAGAGATATCCCAAATGAGTTTGATTCTTACGACTCGAGGCGTCGGCTACTACATTCGCTTTACGGGTGATAATTAATACCACGGTCGTAATCTTTTACTAGTTCGAGCCATCTTCTACGCCTCATGTTTAGATCTCTTTGCTCGAAAAAGTATTTCAAACTCTTATGATCGTATAAATTTCGCATCTCGCTCCGTAGAGATGGTGTCTCCATATTTTCGATTGCATGAACCCTCGTGAGTTCGAATCTAACGTTTGTGAATTTTTTTTTTTTTTTTTAATTTAGTATAGACTACGCTTTTTGCTAACTCTAAATCGTGTGTTGGGTAGTTTAGCTCATGTGGTCTAAGTTGTCGTGATCGTATGCTATTACTTTTCCTTCTTGCATCAAAACGCATCCTAGTCCGTTCTTTGAGGCGTCGGTATAAACCACATACTCTTTATCGATTCTCACATTCCTCGATTCCCGGACCGCCAATAGCACTTGTGAGTTCTTGAAAACTCCATTCCTCACCCAGTGTACTTAACTCCTTTTCAAGTAATTGGGTCATTGGTGCTTGCTATTTTGGAGAATCCTCAATGAATCTCCTATAATAACCCACTAACCTAGAAAACTCGGATCTCATTCGAGTTCGCGGTGATTTCCATTCTTGCACTTCTTCCACTTTGGTGGATCCACTTTGATTCCATCGGAGACACGATGTGTCCTAGGAACATTACTTCCTTCACCAAAATTCGCATTTCTTGAACTTAGCAAACAATCTTTCATTCCTCAAAGTTTGTAACACCATTCTTAGATGTTCCTTATGGTCTTTCTCATTTTCGAATAGATGAGAATGTCATCTATGAAAACCAATACAAACTTGTCTAAATACGGATGAAACACTCGGTTCATGAGGTCCATAAACACCGTTGGTGCATTAGTTAATCCGAATGGCATAACTACAAATTCATAATGGCCATATCTTGTTGAATGCGGTTTTAGCTATGTCTTGGTCGTACCTTGAGTTGATGGTATCGACTTGAGATCAATTTTTGAAAATATACTGCTCCTCTCAATTGATCGAACAAATCGTCGATTCTTGGTAAAGGATATTTATTCTTGGCGTCATCTTGTTCACTCTCGATAGTCTATACACATCCTTAAGGATCCATCCTTTTCTTGACGAACAAAGCAGGCTCCCAGGCGATACACTAGGTCTAATGAAACCTAGGTCCAACAGTTCTTGAATTTGAATTTTCGGTTCTTCCAATTCCTTTGGGGCCATTCGTAGGGTGCCTTTGACTTTGGAGCCGATCACGGTTCCAAGTCGATGGTAAATTCAATTGTCTATCGTGAGGTAATCTGGTAGATCCTTAGAAATACATCCGAAATTCCACGACAATTTCTATGTCTTCTACCTTGATTCGGCTTTTCTTCTCCGTTCGTGTAAACGAAAAGCATGGTATCCTTTCTTATTCATCATTTTCCTTGCCTTCAATGCGGACACAATTGGAACTCTCTTCCCATGCGATTCCATGGAAATCGTTGCTTCTTGCCCGGAAAATGAAATGATATTTTCCTTTCCTTGCAAAGAATAGTGGAGTGGTTTGCGACTAACCGATCCATTCCTAGGATTATATCTCGTCACCCATGGACATTATGTTCAGATTATTTGCTAGAACCCTTAGTGATCCTAAGTTCAACTCTAGGTTCGAGCAGAAATGTGTAACAGTCATAATTCCTCCTATAGGTGAAGAGATTCTCATATCCTGATTTGCCTTTATAGCACTCAGTCCCAACAGATCTACGCATGATTTTGCTATGAAAGAGTGCGAAGCACCCGTGTCGAACAATACTATAACAGGCATGTTGAGAAGGATTCCCATACCTGCCAGGTTTCCCTGGTCCTGTTCGTTTTGTTGTCGGTGCAAAGCATACGCCCTAGCTTGAGGTAGCTGCGGCTGGCGTGGTGCTTGCCTTTGTTGGGGCTGTTGTTGTTGTCTGGGCTGCTGTTGCCGTTGACGTTGCCGTTGTGGTTGTTGTCTTCGTTGCTGAGGTGGTTGCCACTGCTGTTGTGGTATTTGTTGTTGTGGTATTGCATTTGTTGTGGAGGTTGTTGCCATTGTTGCGGTTGTAGTTCTTTGTTGAGGTTGGGGCTGAAATTGGATAGCCCTCGGTGTTGGACATTACGGGTTGGTTCGGCCTTACAATTGTTTCGAGCGTATCCCGGACAAAAGTTTGCGTAATGTCCTTTCATACCACACCTAAACAGTTTCCACCGCCCGCCATGCACATTCCGTGTGCATCTTTCGGCATTTGGGCACGGAAGAGCCCTTCACGCTCTTGTGGTCCCTTTGTTGGAGGAATAAAGGTTGGCTTCCTCCATCCTTGCCTTGATTTCTTGAGTTCCCCTTGCTGCTGTTTGTTACCTTTGTTTTCAAAGTTTCCCCTACTGCTATTACCAAAACTAGCATCCCATTTTCTCTTTCCTCTGTCCATAGTATTCTGCATCTGAGCTGATCCCGACTTATCCTCTGGCATTGCTGCCTCAATGTCCAAAGCTCGTGTAAGAGCCTCAGTATAAGTCATGTCTCCAAGACCAGCAAGAGACATTCTTATTTCTGGCCTTAACCCTGATCTAAATTTCTCGGCCATCTTTAAATCCGTGTCCACTTGATCCAGTGCATATCTAGACATTTCGCAAAAAGTGCGATCGTAATCGGTTACCGACATCTTTTCCTGTTTTAACAAGAAGAATTCATGTTCCTTCTTCTTCTTGTAACTCTTCGGTACATATTTATCATACACTTCTCTTTTAAAATCTTCCCAAGTCAATTCCTCCATCTCTTTCTGCTTGTGAAAGTTTTCTTCGGCCTCCCACCGTAAATCAATGAGCCCATTTAAGCTGGAAGGCTACACATGATAGTCTTTCTTGTGTTGTGCACCTTAGAAAAGTGAAAATTCTCTCGATGGTTCTCATCCACCGCTCGGCATCTTCGGACTACCTTTCCCATTGAAAGTAGGAGGGTTTTGTCTTAAACGGTTCCTCTATCCTGCGGTTAGGTTGAGGTGGAGGTGGTTGAGTGCTGACTGTTCCTCCTGTTCGGAGTTCTACCTCGTCTCCTAGGTGCCTCGCCTCTTATTTCTCGTTCGGGATCTTGTCTAGGAGGCATTACATTGTGTAAAATATATCATTAGCATCATGTATCATTTTATAACTTGAATATGTATAAATTTCATTTTTTGCCTTTTTAGAAGCGATAACTTAAATAAAATATTTCATTCTTGTCATACATAAATTTGTTGCAAAAGCCCTCTTGGATCACACATACATACAATTGCAAAAGCACCATAGATAACGTACTTTGCAAACACAAGTCCTTATATCAAGGATTACTCACATGCTTGCTTCCAAAATATTTCAAAAGAAAAGGCCATACACATATCGGCCTTAAGGCTTTACAAAAATTAAAGTCATGCACGATGGCTTTATAGCCTTACAAAAATTCAGTTTCCCCCACTGTTCAAGTTTTTCAAAAGCATAAATAAAACATACATAAAAATAGATAACATAATCCTTCAAACTTTACATCAACATCACTAGCTACATCAACTCCTAGAATCTTCCTCATCTTCCTCAGGATCCTCTTCCTCCTCGTCCGAGTCATCAACCTGGCCATATGCTCTAGAGGGTCCAGCTCCATTACTCTCTACCATCGGGATGTCACGCAGTGGACCATAATCCACACGAATCGGACTGTAGCTGTCATGGATGGGATTATACCCATCAAGAGTACCTGTCACACTAATCCGTGCTGTCTGACGGAAACTCTCAGCTGGCGGTAAGGGTGCTGCCATCGGTGGTAGAGGCGGAAGTGGTGAACGCACCGGATGTCCGAACATCGGAGGTGGAAAGCAGGGCTCCCAACGCTCTAGGCCTGGCTGCTCCGTCCGCCTGAACAAGTCTGCCCTCGTCAATCCGATATCGTGGTACCACCGGGTCAACAATCCGTGGAACCTCGGTGTATAGCCACTCAGGTGACTCATCACGCCATGTATACTCCCGTGGAGGGAGATAAGGTCCTCTCGGTGCTGCGCCATAAATGCTATATACATACGTCAGGTGGCTGATGAACCTGGGTAAATCACCTATCAAGTCATATCCCCCAGTCGCACGATAAATGTAATCCCGAAACCTCACGAGCATAATCTTCCCAATCACATGGAAGTATAGTGAGAAGGCGCTTAATGCCGTCGTAGTCCGTCACGCCGTATACTCGCATTCCTCCACAACCTAAAGTAATACATAGAAATTCCCTAAATCTTCGCGGCACACATCCAACTTTCCCGATAAATCGAATAGTCTCCTCGGGGTCGGGTTAGGTCCTATCCTCCTCCTCGCAATGTAACGCATTTCCTCCATCATCACGATCAAAACTAACCGTTAGACACTACTAATATCCGATAGCGGATAGGGTAGCTTAATACTTGATTAATCAACTAGGATAAACTATTCAACCTATAACCAAACATTCTTAACCCGCCTAGTAAACAAAACTCCTATTGCTATGCTAAGCTACTTAGGATATTATAGAGTCCTCGGTTCTATCTAAAACTCAAGCTGAACTTTACCCAGACTCTACTGTATTTGGGAGATGGAAAAAGAGATTCTGTCCTTCATAACAAATGGAGTTCAGAACGTTAGGAATACGCAGGCGAAAACCATGCGTAAAACGGAGTCTTATCGAGAGAGTACGGTTAAAAACAAATTTACTGCGCAGTGCAGAAAATTTTCGCGATTATAACGACGTTTCGAGAAGGTGCTATTAACGACATCATACACGCTATGGCTGCTGCCGACTTAGTATAATTATTACGTCTACGTCTTCAAATTGAGGCTTGTCGTTCTGAAATCTCGGTCCATGATCACGCAAGTTGGAAATTATGGTTATGATCGCTCGCTTTGGCGTGATACAAACATCCACCTTCTTCATTCCTCATAGTCAACATCGTTCTCGATCATCTTTACGTCCCTCTCGCCGTTCAAAACCGAAATTAAAACACATTCATGCTTCCTATCATTCTTTTGTTTTCTTTCATTATGGGAACATACTTCCTATATCGTCTCACGTTCTTCTCAAGAGCATAGCATACTTTGTTATCAACATAGATTTCATAATTCATAAACATAACATCAAAATCACATCATTCTTCGTTCATACATAGCGTACATATCATTTTGTTTTCATACATTCATCTTAAATCATCATGATTCATTTCAAACATACATTTCAACTTAACCACTTCATATCATTGCTATCAAATTTCAAAATTTAAGATTTTTGAAAAAAATTTCATTCGTAACTCATCATTTCAATCATCATCACATTACAACTTTCCTTTTCCCTTTTTCTTCAAAAAAAATCTTTTCAAATTTGGTCATCATATAAAAATTTTCGTTTCATAAACTCAAATGAAACTAGTTACCTTTTCCCCGTTGAGCTCGATGTGATGGAGTGTTGAGAATAGCCAGTAGATTTTCTAGAAGTCTAGTGACTCAATTCTAGACTTAGTTTTTAGAAAGAATTGGAGTTTCAAAGAGCAACCGCTCTGATACCACTCTGTCACGACCCCACTCAGGATGACCCGGAGTGAGCGGACTAATACTAGGAATAGTATTCAAGGATACGGACGACTGTCACGATAGGACATATCATATGAGAATATAGAACTTAAGATTAAACAAACACTTATAACATTTCAGTTCAAAAGGGGTTAGCCATCAGATCCAAAGGATATGACGATCTGAAGGACTTCATAGTTCACGTTATTATAATATCCAACATGAAAATAAAACAGTTCAGAGTTGCAGCGGAAAGTGTGTGAATACATATATGACGATATGTATTGAGGTTATCCATTTCTAATAAACATCGAGGACATATGGCTTTCTCAACACTCCTCCATCATAGCAATCGAGCTCAACACGCACATTTAAAAAACAAACATGCGGGGCTAAGTACAAAATTTGTACCCGGTGGACTTATGCCGAAAACATTTCATTTCGTTTAATTACTCGCGATATAGTGGTAAGACCTGAGGGTTTTATTTGAAAATGCCTTGGCTTACTAAAATATTTTCATGAGTTTATAAAAGTTGCTTGCGAGCATTTTCTTGGTGTCGTGATCCATATCCCTTATTATCATTCCATCATGTTATCATAGTCGAAAGTCGTGAAGGAGGCCTCTTCTACGACCCGTGACCGACCGTGGTGTCCTTACAAAGACACGGTCACCATCAGTGTACACGTTAATCCTAGCCAGGTATAAGCCTTCCGGCATAGGATCCGATATCGATTTTCATTCATAAGTTGGGAATAACCCATCAACATCACATCATTCATGGATAGGATCGACATACAAAGCGTAAACATTTTGGCAGGTAATCATTTAAAGAATTTTAGCATTAGTTGAAAAGTACTGTAAACAAAGACAGTTGAAAAGAGCAGCAAAGTTGTTCTATTTTGGTAATAAAGCCCACCTGGAAATTATTGATCGTCTTTAACGTTTTCCTTATTCGTCGGCGTCCGGTGGTGCGTCGGCGTCCACACCTTTATATAAAAGGATGCTTTAGTACGTCGTTTACGTGGTTCGAGACTTACAAAGTCTATAATCGATTCGATATTTCTTATCGACGGAATTGAATTCCTTAATGAATTGATTTGTTTCTCAAACGCGTATCAATTTAACATTTCTCGTTCTTGATAGAAGCGAGATATGTGTTATAAATGACCAATTTACCCCTCTTGGTAAATGGTCCAACATTTTCTCACGTTTTTCGATTTCATGACTTTAAACATGAAATCTTTTCATATTAATGTGATATCATTAGCATATGATACGTCTTACGCATTTTAGCGTATTTATCGAGCGTCTTTAAAGACGTTGATTTCAAAAGTCAACAATTTTGACTTTTCCTTAGTAATTTAATTACTAAGTCTTATTTTAATATTAAATTCTTTTGAAAATCAATTTCTAATTGATTTCTTTTATAAACTGTTTTAATATGTTTAAAAATAATTTTAAACACATAATTCATTATAAATAATGAATTTAAGGATTTAAAATCCTTATTTCTATTTTAAAATAGCTCACGGCTATTTTGAATTTTGACAATCTATTATTTTGAAAATTGTCCATAATTTCCAAATATGTCTAAAATAATATTAGACATATAATTTTATTAATAACCTTAATTTAAAAGGATTTAAAATCCTTAAAATCTTTAAAACTCCTCGGTAATTATTAAAATTACCAATTGGTGTCTAAAATTTTTCTAATTTTATATAGTGTATTATTATACACTATGGTCATTAATATGTCATGATATCAACCAAACATTGTCCAATCATCACCTTATTATTAATACAAGGTCTCGGCATTTATAAATAAATGCTTAATAATTTTTCTAAAATTCTAATAAATTATCATAAGGTCCATATATTAGTCCATGACATATGTATGTCATATAAGTCATGATATAACATTAATATACCATATAAATGGTATATTAGCTTTCAACTTTTCACTAAGCATATCAAACAATTTTATAAAATTTCCAACATATATATATATATATGCTTATAAACTATAGTGTAACAATGTAACATCATAAAATGCATCAAAGACCATTTGAATCATCACCATTTTGAGTATATACTCACGGCTTTTTGAATTCAATGGGTAATTGATTTGAAAAAAAAAATTCTAACAAAATCATAGGATGCATAAAACATAAAACATACTCAAGATCAAATTTAATCATACACCATAAAATTCCATGTAGCTCTCGGTCCTTGGTAGAATTTCACATAGGATTTTCCCAAAATTCTAAATAAAACATATAGTGTATGATTTACACACAATAATATACTATTATATATAAATACATGTCTCATGTCTCGGCCTTTATTTTAAAATAGTAGATAAAATTTTTCAAAAATTCTAATTAAATCACTATAGACTTTTATAACATCATAGAGTAATTATATGTTCTTGCATGCTTCAAATAAAAATGATTCATCAACATATAATTATATATATATGTTCGGTCATTTTAAAAAAAAATATATAGAATTGATCTTAAAAAAAAAAAAATTCCAATAATTGTCTATACATTCTTAGTTCATCATAACACAAGATTAACACCTTGCATGTTCAAAATGGAATCATACACATATATACATATATATATGTTTCGGTTCTTATGAAAAATATAGCAAGAATGTTTAAAAAAAATTTCTCAATTAAATCATATGCATTCTCAATACATCATGAATCAATAATATCATATTGCATGTATCAAACAAAAATCATACATTCACCTATTTTTCTTATGCTCTCGATTTCAAGAAGAAATTGGGCATGGATTTTTTCTAAAATTTCCAAAATGAATACTATGAACACATATAACATCATAGATCATAAATTCATGCTCAAATGTTCCTTATAGCTCTCGGCCCTTACTAGCATTTCTCATACATGTTCAAATAAATTTTTAAAGTATGATTTTAGGCTTCCAAATAACATGCTATACATTCTTAGAACATAATATACTCATAGATTTAAAAGTTTTGAGCTAAATTTTCACATGCAAAACGTTTTTAAGAACAAGGATACACATCTACTCATTTTCTCCTCATCAAAGCACATGTAATAGCCAAGTATCACCAACAAAGTTCATCAATAACACATGCAAGAACTAAACACCCCATTCGAAATTTTGAAAAAAATAATAACCAAACAAGCTTTGATCGGTCCTACCTTGGTGATATGGATTAAATGAACAAGATACAAAGTATTAGGTGTGGTATGGAAGATGAAAAGAAAAAATCGAGGCTTGAATGGGAAGAAGCTCACGACTTTTTTGGAAAAAAAGGGAGAAGATGAATGTTCTGAGAGAGAGGTGAGAGGCTTGAGAGAGATGAAATGTATGGAGTGTTTGGGGTGTTTGAGTGTAAGTGAGAAATGAAAAAAATCAGAGGTAATCCTCCCCTATACACCCCATTCTCGGCCTTCTCTCTCTCTCACACAAGAGACTCTTCAAGTTAATAGTATTTTATGTAGATAGTGGGCACTCTCATGAGTGCCTACACATAGAAATCTGAAAAATAGGTATATATATATATATATATATATATATAGAGACTCACATAAAATCTGATTATATACATGATATATATATATAAAAGAGTGATAGAATAAAAATTACACCTTGTTGCATACATTTATGTAGTACACGGCTTTTATGCCCAACACACATTAAATTATTTAATGCATGCTAAACATACATATATATATATCATATAATATAATTTAGATGATATTTAATATCATAGGTTAATAGCATAAGTGAAGAAAACAAAATAATCCAACCTTGTGCACAAGAAACTAGCTATCGGCTATTTGGATAATCATAGGTTAAAAAAATTTTATTTCACATCATTCATAAGTATTTTCATCATGGTGTATGATTTAAATAATAATTATAGCATAGAATAATTAGAAAGAGTATGAAATTTGAAGGAAACCCTAATTTGAAAATTTAGGGTTTTGAAACTAGTTGATATTTTTACAAAATTCTAAAGTTCAAGCATTAATTAAATGCTTATTAGTACTGTAATATCATAAAAATATCATAGGAAATAATTTCCTAAAGTTTCTTGATCATTAAAACCATCGTTCATCTTATCTCTAAAGCGTTGGCGTTTGAAAGCGTCTCAAACGTTACGTATCGACTCATCTTTAAAATGGTCGTAAACACTCGTAATCTCATTATAAAAATATTCCATTAATAATGGAATATAATTCCAAGCTTGATTGCTTAAGGAATATCGTGACATTTCAACGATCGATAAGCATTTGACGTTAAAAGCGTCATCACGATAAAAGTTAAAACTTTCGATTTCTTTCATTCACTAACTTGGAGTGAGTGTGTAACAGGAAATTATTCCTTGTAAACAATTGAAATCTTACTTGATTTCATATGTGATTTGATTTCACGGCAAAATTTTATTTTACGGGTTTTAAAGACCGTAATTAGGCTTTTAAAACTGCGGGTTATTACATAGTAAGTCCGTTGTTTCAGATCGATGATTTTTGGAAAAGCATAGTGATGTGCTAAATCTCGTTTCTTACGTTGATAAGGTTCGGCTCAAAGGTAAAAGAAGACGACAAGTAATCTCTAGTGACATAAGAACAATAAGTTCTTGAGGTGGGCTTTCTTATCAAAACAAATTATGAGCTTTCTTGGAAAATGAGATTTCGAAAGTATTTACTGTTATTACCTTACTGTTTTTCGTATTCTGCAAATGTTGAAGCACGATATTGTCTGCCAAAATGTTTTATGTTTTGTATATATCCATTCGGGTTAGCCGGGCCAACAGGAGATTACGAATTTGGATCCTACTAGCGAGAGACTAGTTAGGATTGTGTACACTTTAGCCTCTGAACCGTCGATAACGGTCAGTCGTGCGTCCGTGTGAAGAGAGGCCTCCCTCCCGACGCGTTCCATAGCCGACTTGGAATATACGTTGTAAGAAAATGCTTGGCCAAGCAATGTTTGAGAAAATGATGAAAATGTTTTAGTAAGCACATTGCCTTTCAAATAAAACTCTTGTGTCTTACTGTGATGGTGGCAGTACAATATTTCGTAAAGGAAATGAAAAATGTTTTTGGCATGTGTCCATTGGGTACTTTGTACTCAGCCCTGCATGTTTGTTTTTAAATGTGCAGGTTGAGCTGGTGACGGAACGGAGTGGAGTTGAGTGGAAATCTTTTTGTCAATCTAGTATGGAACATCTTTTGGTTCGCCTTGAGAATGCATCTTCACACGCATGTCTCACACGTTTATTCTGCTGCAAACTCTTGAAACTTTTTTATATTCTATAACTATGTTAAGTTCTTGAATGTCTTGTTGGAAACTTTGTAAGAACTACTATTTTGTCAGAACCTTCGAAACAATCCTTTATATAAGTTATCATCTTCTATCCTTAATCTCGTTTATGCTTTGCAACATATATGCTTCCTCACAAATGAAATGAGTTGAAAACCTCCTTCTTTTATATTTACTTAATCCAACCCCAAGTCGCGGTCCGATAAGGTAAGTCTCTCGGGATTAGCTTAACCGGGCTGTGACAGGCTAATCATGTTTGTTACACCTTGCAGGGGTTCCTGCGGACAAGGGAGCTGTTTGATGGCGAGATAATGATCTCCATGGGTAACGCGGTGAAAGTCGAGGCCCTTGTAGTCCGAGATGTTACTTTATGCTTTGATGGGATAGTTTTAGTATTGAAAGACGTTTTATATGTGCCGGAGTTTCGACGAAACCTTATCTCGATTTCCAAACTATTTATACATGGATGTTCTGTTGTTTTTTATAGTGGTGTTTCTATCATAAGAAATGACGAAGTTATTTGTGATGGCACTTTATATAATTCGCTTTATATTATTTCTGGCAAGCATAATACCTTTAATTATGTTGTATCTACATCAAACCATAATAAGAGAAATTTTTCTTCGCTAAATGACACCATATATCTTTGGCCTCTTAGATTAGGTCACATCAATCTAAATAGGATTCAAAGACTGGCTAAGAATTGAGCGTTGGGTGATATTACGGTTACTCTGTTCCCAGTCTGCAAATCTTGTATAGATGGAAAGATGTCGACCAGACCCTTCAAATCGAAGGGGTATAGAGCTAAAGAAATGTTGGAGCTAGTCCATTCGGACCAATGTCCACACAAGCTCGTGGAGGGTACGAGTATTCTGTCACTTTCATTGACGATTACTCAATGTACGGATACGTATACTTGCTTCACTGCAGGTCTGAATGTTTTGAGAAATTCAAAGAATTTAAGGCGGAAGTGGAGACGAAGGTAGGTAAGAGTATCAAGTCACTGCGGTCTAATCGCAGTGGCGAATACCTCAGTGTGGCGAATACTTCATGAGGGATTCCATGATGAGTTCATGGACTATTTGGTGCAGTGTGAGATTACATCCCAGCTCACTACACCGGGTACACCACAGCAAAATGGTGTGTCAGAGCGAAGAAATAGGACTCTCTTAGAGATGGTTAGATCGATGATGAGTTATGCAATATGGCCTATTTTGTTCTAGGGATATGCCTTAGAAACAGCGGCATCTTTGCTCAATCTAGTACCGTCCAACTCAGTCGATAAGACCCATTTCGAGTTATGGTTTGTGCGCAAGCCTAGTTTAAGCCATATAAGGATATGGGACAGTCCAACACATGTGCTGAACAAGAAGGCTGACAAGTTGGAGGCTGGATCTGATGTAAGGCCATTTATTGGTTATCCTACAGGAACGAAAGGTGGTTATTTCTATAGTCTTAAGGATCAGAAGGTCATTATTAACACTAACGCCCGATTATTAGAAGATGACTACATGAAAAACCACAAATCCAAAGTTGAAATCATTCTTCAAGAATTAGAAGATGATCGTATTCCACCATCGATTAGGCCAAAGTGCGAGATGTGGGTGTCAGTGGGAGGATCGATACCACTACTTCAAGAAATTGAAGTGGGTCGAGTTCCACTGGAGATACCGACCGTATAAGTAGCACATACCCAAAGAAGTTGTGCAAGATGAGAACCACAGTTCCGCACTGCACCCACCGTTGCCATTGTGCCAGTAGAGCTCCGTCGTAGTGGGAGGGTTGTTCGTTAACCCGAGCAATTTATGTTCATGGGTGAATCTTCGGATTTAGTCTCAGGAAACGAGCAGGCTGTAATCGACCCATGGGCATACAACGAGGCGATACAAGACATAGATGCAAGATCATGGCACACCGCTATGGACTTAGAAATTGAGTCCATAACAGCTATGGATGTATATGAGAAAACACCTCTAACAGATGGCAAGGAAGCCATAGGTAGTAAGTGAGTATACAAGAGGAAAAGAGATTCAGATGGAGAGGTTTCGACTTTTAAAGTCAAGCTTGTGGCGAAAGGGTACACTCATATTAAGGACATATTTTTCGATGAGACCTTTTAAATGCAGTAGCAATGCTCAAGTCCATCGAATTCTTGGCCATAGACTCACTTTGAACACGAAGGTTTGACAAATGGATATGAAAACGGCTTTTCTAAACGGTTACCTTGAAGAAGGTAGAGACATCTATATACAGCAACCCGAAGGTTATATGGTGAAAGTTGAAGAACATCTAGTATGGAAGCTTAAGAATTCCATTTATGGACCTAAGCAAGCTTCCCGATCATGGAACTTACGCTTTGACGAGGTGGTAAAGTCCTATGGATTTACCCAGTTACCTAGCGAGAGTTGTGTGTATCGTTTGGATGTCAACTGTGACGTGGTATTTCTTGCACTTTATGTAGATGACATCCTTCTACTTGGCAACAACGTAAATATGTTATCAGACGTAAAGAGTTGGTTATCCGATCAATTTTAAATTAAAGACTTAGGAGATGCAGCAAACATTCTTGGGATCAAGGTTTACCGAGATTGCAAGAGAAAAATGTTAAGGTTATCTCAGGCGTCTTACATTGATACTGTGATTACTCATTTTAGCATGCAGACCGCCAAGAAGAAATTGCTACCCTTCAGAAATGATGTTCCTTTATCTAATGAGCAGTCACCTATGACTGCAAAGGAGATAGAGGAAATGAGACAAGTTCCTTACGCTTACGCTGTAGGAAGTCTCATGTATTCGATGCTATGTACGAGGCCCGATATCTGCTATACGGTAGGCATAGTAGCTAGATATCAGTCTAACCCTGGACAAGCTCATTGGACTACGGTAAAGCATATACTCAAATACATGAAAATGACTCGAGATTATATGCTAGTTTACCAAGAAGATAGTCTATACCTTTAGGTTATTCAGACTCAGATTTCCAAGCTGACTGTGATGAGAAAAAGTTTATCTCAGGCTATGTGTTTACCTTGGGATGAGGAGCCATATCTTGGCGGAGTGCAAAGCAGCGATGCATTGCGGACTCTACCACGGAAGCCGAATATGTAGCCGCTTTGGAGGCTGCTAAGGAGGCGGTATGGCTCAAGAACTACCTCATGGCTCTAGATGTGGTACCTCGTTTACCCATGAGTATCAAAGTGTACTGTGATAACTCAGGTCCAGTGGCAAATTCGAAGGAACCACGGACCCACAAGGCAACAAAACACATAGAGAGAAAGTACCATGTCACACGAGGAATCGTTAGACGAGGAGATGTGTTGATTGAAAAGATTGGTACTGCGGATAACCTAGTTGACCCATTCACAAAGAGTCTACCGCAAAAAGTCTACGACGAGCATGTTCGAGGACTTGGATTGCGCAAGATGGCCCCCACTTAGAAAAGAAACTTTTGTAAAAGTGGGAAAAAATAAAGCGATGGTGTTGTTTGTAATAACTAGTAGAGAGACACATTGTATACTAAAAGCTTGCTTTAGTATAATTGGGAGATTGTTGGATTTGTATGCTGGAATCAATTTTGTTGAGCTTGTATACAATGTTTCCTGTTACCACTATTACAATCTCCTATCTGAATTGTTTACTTGATTGCATATGTATGTCCCTTTATCTTATATATAAGTTAGATCATACATTGTGTAGAAGATCACAGTAGTCTGTATGGTTGGTTAAGCTTAATGAGATATAAAAAAGATCACAGCTAAGATGACTTGAGGACGAGTTATCGGTATAGGCTGCGGTATAGATAAGAAGTGACTTAACTTGGTTGTTTGTCTATACTGATACGTCTCTGACGTATTTATGGATCACAGTGAGATGAGTTCTTCTATCTGACCGTCGTAAAGAACCTACTTTACATTGATCTAAACCTCGATAAGGTTTTAGGTGAGTATGAGTTGTTGACCATCACTTTGACTTGTTATGGGTGAGGGTTACATGAGATAATCTAATATTCTCCGCATCTTCAGTGGTGACAGTGCTTTTATGTCATGCTAGTTACCTATATCGAGTCACTGTATCCGTTTAGGATGATGACGCCCTCTTAAGGGGCTCAAAAGGTTTATTGTACTAAACCCTGCATGTTGAGTTATCTCAAGTACAATAATATGGTTGAGTGATACTACTTAAGGAATTAAAGAGATTAATTTTAAGCGATCGAGCGCTATAAATAATTAATGATGTGCGATATCTTAAATACCGGGATTCGTGAAGTCTAAGTGCAAGCTCGACTCAACTTCGGTAATAAAGGGCTAAGTCAGCATTTATTCTCTAGTGGCATGACTATGTGCAAGCTCGACTCAACTTCGGTAATAAAGGGCTAAGTCAGCATTTATTCTCTAGTGGCATGAATGAATGTTTATGAATTAATTTATATTCAGGGCTGAACATAAGATAATTAATTCATTTGAGGCCCATCTTTATTCCTTGTATTTGATCCCTGGGCTTGCCCATCAAGGCCGGGTGCTGCAGTGAATTTCATCCCTTTCATGGGAGATTCCCATTGGGACTATATTCTGATTCTCCTATATCTAGATAGATTATATCTGATATCATTAGATATCAAAGGATATTATTCTTGATATGGTGTATCTTTCAAGATAAGATTGTATTTATTAGATATGCAGAGATCCTATCCTATTAGGATTCTAGGGATGTATTATAAATACAAGGTGAGAGAAAATCAGAATCAATTCATCCTCATATTGTGATTCTCGAAATCTATAATGAGAGAGGAATGAGACGAATTTTTTGTAGCATTCTCCATAGATTGCTCTCACTCAACATTGGAGTTTTGGCAAACGGGGTATAGTCCAGAAGATCAAAGCATGAGTCTTGATCCTTTTCTTTGTCCGACAAATTCACAGGTAAACACGAGAAAATACCAACTTGTTGTAATTAATTATATAGGTGTATGCTAGGTATATAATCAATATATGATGAATTAAACATCCAAGATAGATCCTCGGGAGAGGGTTAAAATCAGATTTCCCTACATGTTTTACATGTTGAGTTCTACAGAAAGCATGCTAGGATTACGTGATCTGCATGGACAAACCTTTTGAAATAAAAGACTAAGCAAGAAACCCGACGTATTAATTTTTTAAACTAAAGATGTCAAGACCTCCATTTTACTCTAAACAGAGTGATACGCATTGTGAGTAAACGTCCACACGCGTGGCTTGCTTGCACTGTTTATCATAAGTTTAGATGAGATTTCTAAATAAAATATTTTAATCTATTGAGAAGTGTGAGTTTCATGTGTAAACGTCCACACGCGTGGTTTGCATTTGCAATTTTCATAAGTTCTCTAGAGATAGATTTAAAATAAGATGACAAAAGATTTTGAATTGGAAGCGGTATAGTCCGAGTGAGTATGCCAATTCTAAGAATTCATTTTCCACTATCAAAATTGTGGTCATTGCTTAGGCATCACCTCAAGTACAACTTCCCGCGAAGTCCCTTCTTGCGATAGTGATGTGGTCTAGTAAGGTCCAATCTTTAATTTTATTTGTCGTAAGGATAAGTTGACATAGATTGAAATTAAACGATTAAAATGTATATTTTAGTCTGGTCAAGGGGTTCATGTGTAAACGTCCACACGCGTGGCTTACATGTGGGATTCCTTGGGCAATTGGAGGTTTCAATTAATATTGTTTTATCAAAAGGTTACAATATTATTGTTACGAAGTATGTGCGATCGTATGCGTATGTATTTACGCGTGGCTTACATGTGGGATTCCTTGGGCAATTGGAGGTTTCAATTAATATTGTTTTATCAAAAGGTTACAATATTATTGTTACGAAGTATGTGCGATCGTATGCGTATGTATTTACATTACTTTTCAAATATGTCTCTTACACCTATTATCAATATGCTTATGTAAAGAACATGAGTTTATGGGTCTGTCTCACACAGATGGACAAGGTCAAGTTCTCATTCAAGTTCTTTTAGAATTCAGCGAATGGGACATTCCTGTTAAACACCACGATAGGGAAAATAACGATCTTCGTTGAGAGCTTCTTCGAGAGAACATTACTCTGGGAAAACAAGATCGCGGAGAGCAAAGAAACTCACAGCAAATTCTGCAATATGGCTCACTTTAGCCTTTGGACATCAAGGTTTGCTCAGATTGACCAAACCGAAGGAGCAGAGTGCGGAAGACGAAACATGACATGAAGAAATTCCTAGCGGACGAGCATGAAGAGCATCAGGTTCCTCAAAAAAGAACATCTCGGGCACCTCCAAAAATGTAAGGTGGCCGACAAAGAAAAGAGAGTCATGTGACTCAAAGCTGGATGACTACCCACCAAAAAGAAAAGGACATGGGTGGGTAAAGGAACATGAAGATTACCACTAAGAAAAGATGAATTAAGTGGGAATTAAAGTATACCCCACTCTCCAACAAAACAAAATGTCGGCAGAAAAAGTGGAGTACACAGGAGAGTCATTAATAAAAGATGGCCCAGCAGCATATGAAGGAGCAAAAGACCGGTCGTCAATTCATAATACCGGTCGTACTGTCTTAAAACTGGACAAAGTGTCGACAAAAGATATGGACCCAACATCACATGCGATCAAGTTGTCACGGAGAAAAGAATCCAAAGCAACAACTTAAGAAATTATATAGGGTATCAAACCTCTATATAAGGAATGGAAGAATGAAGCTTGGATCATCGACCATCATCCAAGTTTCCTTCAAAACAAGAAAAATAAATTCTCTCTATAATAGTTTTGAGTTCCTTCAAGCTTTTCCTTTTTTTCTTTTTATAGTTTTTAGAGTTGTATGTGCATAGTGCACACGGCTACCATAGGTAGCTAAATAGGTTCGTCTCCTCCCAAAAGGAGGTACATGTATGTATTAAGTATTTCATAGCTCCTCAATAAAAGTTGAAGGCTTTTGCCCGACTATTTCGGTATCTTTTAGAAGTTATCTCCATAGAAATCGACTAAGTACCCTACGCCAGAAATGAAGTAGTGGCCGGGCCGGCTGACCCTGCTCGTCGAACTTTTAAATTTTTGGGCTTAAAATATGAAGCCCAAACCAACCTCAAGGCTTTCGGTGGGACGGATTTTTAAATAATTTTAATATATAAAATTAATAATTTAAATTTTAAAAAAATAATTACTTAATTAAGATCTCATAACTCCTTAACTTAAATAAAGAATCAGTGATGAGAATATTTTGAGCTTACTTATTCTTATGATAATGCTTCTTGTATATCTTAACCTATTTATGTATTCATGTGATGATGTGCGGTATAATTTTAATTCTTTAATTTAAGGAGAAAAATTAGTAATTACAAATCAAAGATAAATAATATTATTAAACGTCAATCCCACTTATACGCATAAAATAATAGAAGAAAATAAATTAATTATACAGTATATATTTAAGATTAATGATTCAAAATATATTTTACATACTATAAGGTCATTAATCATCACTGTATATATTTTCGGAGATTATTTCTCTTATAATTATTTTGAATGATTTATGAGGTTATTATTTTTTCCAGAATTTATTTTCCTGACCACTATGTGAATTAGTAAGAAAATTGTTACTATAAAAAATAAATAATTATATAAAATATAATTAATATTATTAAAAAAATTATAGATATGTGTAATACCCGCAGAATTAAATGCCTAATTACGGTATTTAAAAAAAACCCGTAAATTAGAAATTCACTGAGATGATTCAATCCATAAGATATCGAATAATGATTTCGATTATTTACGAAGGAATGAATTCCTATTTTATATTCACTGAGAATTGTGAATTAAGGAATAAGAGTATATGAAGTGTATAGTAGTATTTTACTTTAACGTCGATTTCATATCGATAGTTAAAACGTCGTAAATTTTTCTAAGAAATTAAGCTTAGAATTAAATTCCATTATTAATGGAATAATTTAATAAAGTGATGAAGACCATTTCGAGATGAGTCGATAATGAACGTTTTGCAACGTTTTCAAACGTTAACGTTTTGAGATGAAAGCAGCGTTTTAATCGATCAAGAAATTATAGGAATTAATTTCCTATGATTAGTATATGTAATTACAGTATTATTTAGCATTAAATCAATGCTAGATCATCAAGATTTGATAGTGACCAATTTTTCAAACGTTTGAAAACCCTAATTTTCGAACTCGATTTTTATAGCATAAAATGATGCCATTAATTTATCCTACGATATTATTTATCATCTAAACCATATGTTATGATATATATGTCTATTAATGGCATGGAAAATAAAATTTGACCTATTACAAGTGTGAGAGCCGAGAGCACCTAAGTGCTATAACAAAATGTGTTGTTAATTTTCCCACTATTACATGTATCTAAGTGACATTGAATTAATTATATCCTAACTAAAAATTAAAATCAGATATATATGTATATATATAGATAATTTTCGTGCATGTGTGTGTAGAGTGAGTTGTGCATGTGTGTGACTAGTATAAAACATACATGCAATGGGAGACACTTGTCACCCATAAGCTACCACATACCCCCAAACTTCACCTTTCCCACACCCTACACCACCGATGACCTCTCTCTTTCTTTCTCCCCCCTTTCTCATCTCTCATTACTCTAAGGTCAGCCCCAATTCACCATGGTTTCGTGCAAATTTGTGCATATGAGGTGTGATGAAAGGCTTGCAAGAAATCAAGGTACTAAATCTTATCTATAATAAAACCTGGAAGTTATCTCACGAAATCAGTAACTTCACGAATTTATTTGACTAAGTTACAGTGGTCCGATGATTGTGAAGTTTTAATATGTTGAACATATATGTGTCTAATATGCCTCTGTAAACTTTCAAGTCCATCCAACTTGATTTGCTATTTTAATCGTATTTTTAGAAAGCATCGCGCAAATCTGTGAAATCGCCGTGTTCATCACCCATAGTCCGTGGCTTTCATTTTAAGTTTGGCTAATTATAAAACTCTGAAATTTGGCAGAAACATAATTAAGCATGTCTATAATATGTATGTAAATTTTCAGAATTTTCTAAAAATATTTACTATTTATTCCAGATTTTACAAGTTAACTGCACAAAACTGTCACGGGAGTGATAGCTTGTGGTAAAATATTTTTAGCTCCCAATTTATTGTGAATCATTGAGTGAGGCTTTTTCTGGATTAAACTAGACTTAAGTGGCTTTTCAATATGATTGGTTTCATTCCCAGATTCCTTATAATGAACTCACGGTGAATTTTTGAAGTTGATACATTACAGTAAGTTGTTTTGGACAAACTGCCTTGGTGAATTTTTCATATAATAGGCTGTTCGAGTATGACGTTTACGTGAGATGTTCAAGCCGTTTGTAGTCCGATTTGGACTTGGGTTTCTTCATAAGAAATGTTCCCCACCATGTCTAGTTATGATCTGGAAAGTTTGATCCCAAACCAAGTTTTATAGGTATACCTTTCATCGACCCAAAATCACCTACTGGAAACTGTCCATTTCCATCTAGTCAACTTCGAGCTTATGTATTTCTCGATGCGTTAGATATTTTCCAGTGTGGTCTTCATGACATATGTAGTAATTGTTACAAGGTTTCTAAATTGGTAGCCTGCAGCCATTTTGGCATTGTGAGTCAAAGGTTACGAGCCTCGCAAAACCCCTCGTCGTTAAGCTAAAACTGGAAATTCTGAAAAATTTCTAAGTATAGAAGTCAGTTTGAGTTGCCCACTTTGAGACCCTATATCTTCAGAACCACGACTCTTTTGGATTTAATTCCTTCTTAGAACTTGTAGTACATGTTTAGAGATTTCCAGAATGTATCTTTGTGCGACCATACGATTCTGAATCGAGAGTTATGGGTCGTCAAAGTACGTCACTGGGTTGTTTCAAGCTGTTTTGCTGAAATTAAACACTTGAAAATTTGACTAAGTGTTGGAAACCCTTTGTGAAATATGCCTTATGTGACTAACATGCTAGTAATTGATGCATTCATTATGTTATGTCGCAAGGTGCGATAGAGCATTATAAGATGTACGAACTATGATAAAACATCATGATACGATATTTTCACGAAAGCATACCTTAACGTGAAATATTTGACTAGGTGCTACCACATGGTCAATTGAGTGTATATCATACCATGATATACACTAAAGTAGAAATATGGGTTCTAAGACCCAATGGATTTTTAGCTCCAAAACCTCAAGGCCAAGAATAGATGGGCTAAGTTTCAGGACTTACTGATCAAGAAATGGGATTAATGCGATCTACGGTCCGGTGGGCTTACTTTTCAAACAAGATGTGACTTTCTTGTTATTCCAAAATGAGTTTATTTACAATGCTTATTCTACAACTGTTGACAAATGTTTCTTGTACACCGCCAAAAATATTATGTTTTGTGTATGGATCCTATCTGTTATGCCGGGTAGAAATTGTGGCGATAGTTGGAACTATATTATGACGAGTTATGTCATTTGTTGGGTCGCCCAACCTTTTATTAATGTCGGGTCTGTCTTGGGATGATAAATGCCCAGCTAGGATTGGCGTGAAGGTTGGAACTATATGCTATGTTAACATATGCTTGTGAGAGCGATGTCTTTGTATGCGGGATTACACCGGTCACGGCGTCGTAGAAGGAGGCCTCCTCTCGACGTTTGATCTTTGATATTGTTATGAATTGTGACTATGGGATACGGATCATACACACCAAGAAAATGCTCGGCCGGCGATGTTTCTGAACGAAAATATTTTAGTAAGCACAGGCATTTCAACTAAAACCCTTGTGTCTTACCATGATATTGGCAGTGTAATCAAATTCTAATGATAAAATATTTTTGGCATGAGTCCACTGAGTGCATTCTTGTACTCAGCCCTGCATGTTTGTTTTTAAATGTGCAGGTTGAGCAGATGATGGATGGAGCAGTGTTGAGCAATAGGATTATTGTCGCTGAAAAGTTTATACCTTGATAGTACATCGTCATATGTACTTATCACATGTCTTCCGTTGCAAGAACCTAAATTTATGTACTAAAGTCCAAGAATATACTTGACATATGTTTTACAGTTTATTGTTAAAAGGAATCTCCCTGTATAATTATTCATGTTTAGAGTTACAATCCCTTTAAATCGTATTTAGGATTTAGGGGCTGTGACAATATGTATATTAAATAATATTATAAATATATATATTTAATATAAATCAGGCGGGCTTTTTTGGCCCCAAGCCCGGTAGGCCTGGGTTTTTTTTTGGGCGGACTTTTTAGGCCCGATTTTTTTCGGGCCTTTAATTTTGAAGCCCAAACCGACCCAAACCCCGGGTACCCCGGGCGGACTTTTCGGGCCGGGCTCATTTTGCCTGCTCTACCTACGCCCCACATAGCAATAGACTAGAGTTATGCCGAGTGTTGCTGAAGGAGTTCCAACGTAGAGGATTCCATCTATTGTGATCGTGTGGTTGGTAAAAGCTGAGAGGTAGCTCAAAGCCCATAAAAATCCAGCGATCCGAATGAATAATACCCCACAACACTTTGGTCAAAAAAGGTATGAAGTCGAATAATCGGTCAATAATTTTTATTTGATACGGAAGCATGTTGGGCCGATTGTTAAGCATGGTTTATCTCCATTAATGAATATGTTATGGAAATAGCAATATAAAGCATAAAAGAATGGTGATTTAAGAGGTAATTTGGTCTTGAAAGCATGAAATGGGTAGATCTTGAATGTTTTTATTTGTTTTACATGTGCTAAATTTACAACGATTCTACTCAACTTCATCTTCAAATTTTTCTTTTTTCCAATAATAAATTTGCATAGTTTCTTTAATTTGATATTAATTAGCTAAAATCAATAATATAGAGTAAAATTGAGAAAGCGATGTTATTTTGGAATATACTAGTTTGTAACCCGGCGAAATTCGATGGGAATTTCTTTTACGTTGTAATTTATGAGTATAAACTTAAACAAGAAGTTATAATGTATAAACTTCCACTATTTTTATCCGCAAGAGCAAATATAAATTAAGCTAAATATTTTTTTTAAAAGTTAATAACAAAGTATTATTCTAAATATAGAAAACGAAGACTAATTTAAATAAAAGATTTTTGTAAAATATAAAAAAATAACTTTTCAATTAAATCTTATATACCTGTCCAAATTTTGTGCCGTGCACTACATTAGTTGTTGTATTGTGCGTCTAACCATCTTTATCATAGATTAAAGTTTTTACAAATTTTGCTAATGACTCGTGAGATTGCGACACATTTTTTACAATAGCTGAACATAAGTTTTAATAGGTATTGTCCTACTTTTGAAAGAGACTGATTATGTCTAATTTTTTATGATCAGAACAAAGAAAATGACAAATGTCTTTATATCAGAGTGATGTTTCTAGATATGATATATAAGTTCCATTTTATCAAGTTTCGATGAATAATCACTTTAAATTATAAATAATAAGTATAAATTTTAAAATTAATTTAATATTTTGCTAGAGTTCAGCTACCATGAGTTGTTGACCACGATAGAGCACGACGTTGAAGCGAAACGATGAGGTTAGGGTTCAACCACTTAGATTCGTTGATCGCGGCGGAGCACAGTAATGAACCTATCTAGAATTTATCTACTCGTACACGTCTCAAACTCGATTTAAAAAGTAATTTTATCATGTATAATAATAACCGATAATTACACAAACCTTTCTAAAATTCAAAAATATGAAATGCTACAATAGTGTTTAAGTCGTTTTAAATTAAAATCAGTATATTAGTAAACACCAATAATAAATAAGTATAAATAACAAAAGATTAAATATGAGAAAATTTCACATAAGCCGTCAATTTATGTTTGGACCCATTTAAGACTTATATACCCGTATATGTCTCATATTCGCTTTAAGAGTGATTTACTATATATTCTCATCTCAATAATACCCTCTAACTGTACAAACTCATTTAAATTTGTAAATATAAGTTGTTACAATCTTGAACCCAAAACTAACATTAAAAAAAATTATACAAATTATATCCTTTTGATTATATTTATAATTTGTGAAATCTCATGAAAAATTAATATGAGATTTGTATCATTTAATTGAAATACAATGTAATAGTTGGCTAGAGTTCAACTAATTTTGAGTTGTTGACTGCAACATAATATGACGCTGAAGCAAAATGATGAGCCTAAAGTCCAACCACCCAGAGTCATTCATAGATGTGGAACACAGTGATGAATCAAAATAATAAGATTATAATTTAGCTACATAAACTCGTCCATAATGTATACACCGTGCTTATCCTAAATCATTAATACATATCATTTCCAAAAACTAAGCATAAAAAACAAGAAAATCAAAACTTTCTATTTCGATAATAGTTACATTATTATTATTATTATTATATATATATATATATATATATATATATATATGGGTTGGTTCACGTGAGAATGAAATAAGTGTAAGAAATAAGAATAAATCTAAGACATTGATTTTAGTAAATCAATGGACATGATTTATTTTCATTGTGCTACAAATAATAACTACATGTGCTATAATTTTTTCCTGTGTTTTCGTCCAACGATATATAAGTAATTTAATCTTAGATTTTTTTTTTCTTAATTTAAGGTAACACATGGTTCCTTATTTTTAGGGATTTTTTATAATCCATCCTTTAACTTATTTTCTACAACATTATTTCAGTTTCAATATTTAATATATGCAGATTTATTTATGATTCAAGCTAGCAAATCCATGGAAAACTCAAGTAAAATAATTTATATATTGATTCATACGTGTGATTCAGACTATAGCACAAGTATAATATTTTCGTAGCATTTTTTTACTTATTCGTTGCACATACTATTAAAATTTTGAAACTTTTTCAGTTCATTTTATACGTTGTTCTGTATATATGCAATATTATCGATGTATATGTGCTATAGAACATATGTATATATGCAAAAAATAAAACACTCAAACGTAACAAAAAATAAATAAACACAACATATGTACAGAACAAAGAATCAAATTAATTGATAATAATTTACAAAATTTTAGTATATGTGCACAATTAATAAACTAAATATGCTACAAAAATATTCCATCAGTGCAATAAGTATTTAAAAACACGTATAAATGAATAAATAAATTTTTTTACATGCATATGTGCAAAATGAATAAGCTAAAAATACTACAAAAATGTTTCATCAGTGCAATAACTTAAAAACATGTATGAATCAATAATTTTTTTAACATGCATTTTTCATGATTTTTATAACTTTGATCACAAATAAATTTTCAGATACTCCCTCCGTCCCCCAAATATAGTGTTATGAATCTTCGGCACGAGTTTTAATAAAATTTGTTGAATGTATTATGAGTAGAGTTAAGGGTCCCACAATAATATAATATTAAATTAGTTAGTGGTGGGTCATAGGTGGTAAAATGTATAAATAAATAGGTTGTTGAAGGTAAAAAAATAGAAGTAGTGGTGGGTCATGGTAAAATATGTAAATAAAGAATATTATTGAGGGTAAAGTTGAAAATATAGTTTTCATAAATAGATAAGAAAAAAATTGGGGAACGTCCCAAAAAGAAAAATTATGAAGAAAATTGGGGAACAGAGTGAATATTAAGTATAGAAACTGAAATAATCTATACAAAATAATAAGTTAAAAAATAGATAACAAGAAATTCCTTAAAATAGGTTAAAACTGTGTTTTGCCTATATTTAAGGAAAAAAATATTTCTAATAATAGTAAATTAATGATTTAACCTTGAAAAATATCCTGTAAAAAAATTATAGCACATATAGCTACAACATGTAGCACAATAAAAATAAATCTTGTTCATTGATTTATTAAAATCAATGATTTAGATTTATTCCTATTTCTTACAAAAAAATCATTCTTACCGATCCATATATATATATATATATATATATATATATATATAGTTATCCCAATTTAAAAGTTGTCTGTAAGTGTTTTATCTCTACAATGTCATTTTGAAAGTTAAGGGAGCTTCTTTGAACTCAACATTAAGTGTCAGGCTAGCTCTCAATGAACATTGACTCCGTCGCACTAAAGAGAATTTGCAACACACTTAGAGTACACTCGTTTAGAGACTAACATAAACATATTATTCTTTAAAATATATTATTATTAGAGCTAATCTTTTTTTTAAAATTTTATTATAGTTAAAATATGATATTCCCGTAACATAGTACTTAAAAATTATATTTTTGTAATAACATATATAGGATAAAAATTATAAATTCATATTATGTTTATAAAATCTTATTGAGAGATTTTGTTAAGTGATAGTTAAGCATAAATTAAATAAAACTCTTATTCTGCACTATATATAAATAATTGAATATCAGTGGGTTAATTTTCTTGGATGTCTACTTACTCAGCATGTTACTATCGTTAATTTAACTTGTAGATCATTTCTAATTTTATAGTTTTCGATAAATATAGAATGTATGATATAAATGTAAGTGATTTTATATTTGAAAAGAATTGCCATCATCGTTCATATCAATTGCAATTGATGATTTGTATATGTAATAGAAATGTTAATGAGTACAATAAATAAGTAATATATATATATATATAGGGGTTGGATTCAGTGAGAACTCATCTTTTTTGAGAACTTGAGAACTGTGCACAGACGTATAAAGTTGATGAATAAAACATATAAAGTTGTGCACAACGAAAACATTCTAAAATTGTTATACAACAAAATAATTTTAGAAAGTTTTCGTTATACACAACTTTATACCGTTTTATGCATGATCTTTAACGTCTTATGCATGGTTCACATAGTTCGCAAAAAAAAAGATGTGGTTCTCATTTGATCAATCCCATATATTTATGTCACGACCCAACTACTTAATCAGGTAATTAGGCCGTGACTTAGGTTAAGAAGGAAATTTTGATAATCAATAACGACAATTGTGATTACAATTCATATTAACAACAATGGGTGACCACAACTTTCACCATAAAGTAATCAAACATTTATGGTTTAAAGAGGTGAAATATAGATTACCAAAGGTTGGTTCTAGGTCCTCAACCATAATAAAGGATCGAGCTAAGAAAACAACGGTTGAGGACGGATATCATAACGGAATAACCAACGGGAATATAGGTTTCCAAGTATGCTTTGTAAACTTTGAGAATTTATCAACTTCTTAAAACATGGTTTGACAATGATCCAATAGCATAACATTGAATCCAACAAAAACAATTCTGAGCATTTGAGGAAATTCTTATCACAGAGCATTGAACATGATCACTTCATCATAACATAACACATAAGCAAATAAAGGCCAAAGTTCGGCAACGAAAACGTGGCTGAGAATTATGTGTGAAGACATAACTCTCTGGGCAACAAAACATGACCATAACAATTGAACAACCTCAACATGAATCAACATTTAGAGAAGCTCCTTTGCACTGCATTCGATTCCAGCTCAACCTGCATATTTAGAAACATATGCAGGGCGTGAGTACAAAAATACACTCAGTGGGTATACGCCAAAAACATAAAGCATAAAAATAAACTTTGCCCTTAGGGCTATATACTTGGCTTGCCATATCATATGCTTTCATAATAAATACTTACTTGCTCATATCATCATATCATATGCATATGCAATATTTCATGTCTGCATGCAACTTTCTCTTTTCCTTCCCATATCCACGAATTATTTCTGCGTGTTGACAAGTAGGCCTCCTTCTCAAGCACCTTAACATCACATACCCGAGTTGGTCCCGAAGGTTACCAACTACGGTCATACCCGACGTTGGTCATTTCTTTCTTTCTTTCTTTCTCGTGAATAGGTAGTGCATTATGCTTATACTCATGCTCATACATCATGCAAATCAATTAACTTTTCAAATCAATGCATATCATTTCATGCTATCTTCCATGCAAAAGCATGTCATATCATTTGAAAATATATAAAAGCATAAGCATATCATTATATAAAATATTTATACCCACCTGACGACAGTCACTTGGGACTGTACCTTACGTCTTCCACTTCTTTCTTCTTCCCATTTGGTTCATCAATCCACATAGAACGGCATAAGAGCCTATCAAGAACCAAACAAGAACATGACTTATCTAAGTCGTCGCTACAACTATATTCTCGATATCAAAACACATGATTTATCAATACTTGGGTCATTGCATCCTCTAATCTCTTATTAACAAATAAACTCTACCAAAATTTCGGCAGAGTAATGTTTATAAAACGCATCGCCATATCAATACCAACTCAACCAAACTTATCCCAAACACCATCAAATCATCTCCATATGTCTAAATGAGCATAGAAAACTCAACAACAAGCTTCAACTATCCAACCTTAGCCAAAAACCTAACGGCCCCTTAAGACATAGCTTATGTCCAACGTCGAACGTCACATGAGACGTCATCCAACACCAACAAACCTCTATACATGCTCAATTATCATCAAAGCTCATCAATCTATCAAAAAAATACAAAGATCAAAACTTTAGCTTTGAAAGCCCATTTTTGTCGGCAAACTAAAATTTTACAACTTTTGAATACGTCGGCCGAAAAATCTGAATAAATCATTTTAAGCATTATTCATATCATAGAATCCAAATATGAAGTCAAAATGATCAAATAAAAATCAAAAATCCAACATTATGAGAGCTAGGGTTTCGACCAACATAGAAGTTTTGTATAAGTTCGTTTTCAAACGTTTTTCTTGTTCCAAACATGTTTATATCAATCCAATAACACATATTATATGAAGGAAATTCAATCATATCAACATCACATATTCAAAATCAAAGCATCCCTCTTTTCGAAAATTTCATGAAATTCTCTAACAATCAAATATGATCCACAAATTCAACACTAAACGATACGTAAACGTCGAATCTATCATACTATTAACAAATAATCAACAAAATATAATTCTTCATAATTTCTTCAAAATAACCAAAATTATGAAATATACATATGCTCATGATTTTAAAATTTTCAATCCGTAGATGTGTTTTAGAGACGAGATTATACCTCGTTTCGAATACTGATCGAAAATTCAACGGTCGGATCTTTCTATTTTTTCTCAAGATTTTTGAAAATCTCATGTGTGTGTGAGTGTGTGTTGGACGTGAGTTTGAGAGAAAATGAGGGATGAATAGTTGTTCCAAAGTATAAAGTGTATATTATGTAATAATTTAATTTTGATTTTCTTAAATAAGTGAGTATTCATCACTTATCTAGAAACATTTTTCTTTCTTTTCTTTTTCTCATTTTCTTTAGTAAATAAATTATAGTTTTTCATTAGAAATTAAATATAATTATTGTAAAATAATGCATAGCATTTTTATAATAAGAAATCGGAACTAATTATCCGATAAAATAATCTCTACTTAAATCTTTGCTTTTGAACTCAATAATATATCATAAAAACCAAAATATAATTATAAAAATATATTCTTGACTCTAAAAATCATTTTAAATATTATGCTCTTAATTCGAGCTTAATCGGCAAACGTCGACGTCACAAAAGCATAGATTTTGAAATTCTAAATTTTTTGAAATCAAGACTTCATTGAGCATGTATCTATCATCTCAAGACCTTTGGGATCTAGGTCTTCTTATTCTAAATAAAATATAATAATCTTATCTTAGATTCTGCCTCAATTTTATCTTCTTAACCCAAAGCTTAACTTAAAAGCTTCTAACTTAAACAACTCTTTCTTAAGGATGCAATGCCCTTCTTATAAGCTCTTAATTAGGAGCTAATCTCTGCCACAGGAACACGGGGTATTACATTCTCACCCCCTTACAAAAATTTCGTCCACGAAATTTAGTACCTTTGCTGAGGTACTTCTTTATCATCTGATCTTTAGCTTCCATGTCGCTTCTTCTAAATCATCATGCTTCCATGTTGATTAAGATGCATTCTTGCTTTCTTTTCGTTGCTGAAATCTTATTCAAGAACTTTTGTTCTCTTGATGTATAAGGTGTTTTGGTTCAAACACATATCTTGGTAACTGCGATACATGGAACACATTGCGAATATTGCCGTAGTTTGGGGACAATTACTAAGCTATAGGCAACTGGCCAAATCTTCCTTAGAATATCGTACAGTTCGCTACATCTTGATAGCTTCTTGGATTCTTTTCTTTACTTGTCGTACGATTACGACCATCTTTTTAATCATTTCTGGTCCAAGCACTTTTCTTTCTCCAAATGCGTTTCAATAAAACAACAATCTACACTTTCCATCGCGGATGAAAATATGTACTGAAATTCGATCTTGTACTTATGTTTACTGAAAATTCGTCCAAAACGAAATGTAACCTAGAGTCTCTGTTTGAGGTGATTGAAACGAGCACTCCATGTAAACGTACCATCTCTCGACGTACACTTGAGCTAACTTATTAGCTCCATACATGATAGAGATCAGAATATCATAAGCGTACCTCGTGAGTCGATCAATTGTCACCCATGCTTCGATTTGGTTAATCAACATGTATGTCTTCTCATCTTTTCAACTTTATAGAGAACATAACGAACTGATCCACAAAATTCATGATCATATACTGCAACAATCTTCTTTTTTTGCTTCATGCTCATAAACTAAATCTCGTTCTGTTTGTAGAATTCCGAGGTATACACTTTTCATACAATTCTTCCTTGAATTACTCCGACGTAACAACCTCTAATTGCTCGGAAGAAAGAACTTTCTGACATACTCTTCACCAGAAAACTGTTGACCCATCAACATCAACGATATTCATAGGAGATATTCTTGATCAGAATTCGCTAAAACTTGGAAACTTGCTCAATGAAGCGAACTCGTTCTTTATCATCAGCTTGGTTATCCACTTCATTAAAAAAATAAAAGATTTTAACGCATAAAAAGCTCTGCTATTCTACAATGGGTTTAAGAAGAGAAAGTACAAATGAATATGGAAAAGAATTGCACTTTCTTATTTTTCCCTTTTCAGAATGAGAATTTCTTCTCTGGGTAACATACTGCATTGCAAATGAATATCAAATTGCAGCATATTTCATTTATCAAAAACAGGGAAAAAGTTTTCAATCAATAAACAGGCTCAGATCACAAAGATCTTCAAAATGGATTATCACAAGATTACGATATGAAATAAAACAGTTGGGTAGTGATTATATATCAAAAGAAAATTTGCCTTTTTGAGGACTTTTACTGAAGCAGGGAAAAACTTTGCCATTTGGGGTTTTCAGGTATATGGATGCTTTGATATCTCTAGCAAAATACATCCGATATGATCTACAACTATAAGCTTCCATTCTGTCCACGAAAAGCTGTCTTCGAAAGGCAATTGGCTGATATCTAGGGTTGTAGCTATGCTGTGCCAATAACTAGTACAACTCAATTTCATACACAAAAATCTCGAGACACCTGGGGTCTCGATAAACTAGCTTGAGTCTTTTCTCAAATCTCCAAAGGAAAAGTCTTGGAAATATAAGAGTATAGAACGAACTGAATCGATGTAGAAATCTCAAGAGATGCAAGAGACTGATTACATTAATCTGGTCAATAAGAAGCATTTCAATATCGATTTAAGAATAATCAAATTGTATAAGATCTACTTCAGATTCAGGGATAAATAGCTGAGCTTTTGATAAAGAAGACTCTATGTCTTGAGCAGAGGTACTAGCATCATGCTCAGGAATAAAAGAATCAACATCCATGGTTTCAAGGTTTTTACTATCATCATCATCAAGTGGATAAGGAAAATTATCAACCAATTAAAGCTGATAAACAACTGAGATAGATTTAGCAATAGGGAAAGATGAATCAAAAGAAGGGGGCTTGAGTGTTCATAATATTGTAATTTGATAATAACTAGGAATCTGAAAAATCAGCTCGCTCAAAAGCAATAAAACCAAACTCAATATAATCAATGGAAACAGCAACAACCCAAATCTTGCCACTCATTAGGCAATAAAGGAATCAACTGGAATTTTCCATCTAATCTCGATACGTCTTGCTCAAACTTCACTTTCCACGAACAATGGAATTGAACAAGAAATTCGTTCAAGATAAGCTACTCGTCTGATGCATATAGATATAAATTCTCTTTGATCTTTGCTGATGAATATAAACGAAACGACGACAAACATAATGACGATAACGAGATAATAACAACAGGACGACGACAAACAAGTCGTACTCTTCCGAACTGTCCAGACGATCCTCGTCATCGCAGATAAAAACAATAATTGAACTCTTGCGAAAAACATATTCATATGGTTCTGCCATCTCTTCTCAGAATTTCTTTTCAACCTTAGCTTATAGAGAAATAGCTCATTTTAATCACACATTCTCATATAACAATTCATTCATCAAGGCGTATACTCAAACATCATCATACTCATAAACATAATCATAATCATAAGTATAAGCTTTTACCTGGTGAGCTAGAGATGATGGGATCGAATGCTGAGCTTCTCTGAAGAACAACTGACTTTTTAACTCATATTCTTATTCAGAATCAAACAATTGATTCCATAAACTCAGAGTCTCAAGATAGAGTCAGACAACTGACTCCATAAACTCAATTTCTCAAACAGAGTCATCTCAAAAGAATTTACATACTCAAGGTGCACAAACTACACAAATCTCACAAGGATTCTTGAATTTAAAATTCAAGACAACTCACAAGCTACACAAGGATTCGTAAGGATTTACATGCTCAGATTTCAAAACTGTGCTCAGTTGTGCAAAAGTTCACAAGGATTCACAAGCTCAGAATTCAAAACTGTGTACAGACTGCATAAATTTACAAGGGTTCACAGGTTCAGAATTCAAAACCGCTCTGATACCATTCTGTCACGACCTAACTACTTAATCAGGTAATTAGGCCATGACTTGGGTTAAGAAGGAAATTTTGATAATCAATAACGTCAATTATGATTACAATTCATATTAACAACAATGTGTGACCACAACTTTCATCATAAAGTAATCAAACATTTATGGTTTAAAGAGGTGAAATTTAGATTACCAAAGGTTGGTTCTACGTCCTCAACCATAATAAAGGATCGAGCTAAGAAAACAGCGGTTGAGGACGAATATCACAATGGAATAACCAACGGGAATATAGGTTTCCAAGTATGCTTTGTAAACTTTGAGAATTTATCAACTTCTTAAAACATGGTTTGATAATGATCCAATAGCATAACATTGAATCCAACGAAAACAATTCTGAGCATTCGAGTAAATTCTTATCACAGAGCATTGAACATGATCACTTCATCATAACAGAATACATAAGCAAATAAAGGCCAAAGTTCGGCAATGAAAACGTGGTTGAGAATTATGTGTGAAGACATAACTCTCTGGGCAACAAAACATGACCATAACAATTGAACAACCTCAACATGAATCAATATTTAGAGAAGCTCCTTTGCACAGCATTCGATTCCAGCATCCTCTCGAGCTCAACCTACATATTTAGAAATATATGCAGGGCGTGAGTACAAAAATGCACTCAGTGGGTATATGCCAAAAACATAAAGCATAAAAATAAACTTTGACCTTAGGGCTGTATACTTGGCTTGCCATATCATATGCTTTCATAATAAATACTTACTTACTCATATCATCATATCATATGCATATGCAATGTTTCATGTCTGCATGCAACTTTCTATTTTTCTTCCCATATCCAAGAATTCTTTCTGCGTGTTGAGAAGTAGGCCTCCTTCTCAAGCACCTTAACATCACATACCCGAGTTGGTCCCGAAGGTTACCAACTACGGTCATACCCGACGTCGGTCATTTCTTTCTTTCTTTCTTTCTTTCTTTCTTTCTTTCTTTCTTTCTTTCTCGTGGATAGGTAGTGTTTTATGCTTATACTCATGCTCATACATCATGCAAGTCAATTAACTTTTCAAATCAATGCATATCATTTCATGTTATCTTCCATGCAAAAGCATGTCATATCATTTGAAAATATATAAAAGCATAAGCATATCATTATATAAAATATTTATACTCACCTGGCGACAGTCACTTGGGACTGTACCTTACGTCTTCCACTTCTTTCTTCTTCCTATTTGGTCCATCAATCCACATAGAACGGCATAAGAGCCTATCAAGAACCAAACAAAAACATGACTTATCTTAGTCGTCGCTACGACTATATTCACGATATCAAAACTCATGATTTATCAATACTTGGGTCATTGCATCCTCTAATCTCTTATTAACAAATAAACTCTACTGAAATTTCGGCAGAGTAACGTTTATAAAACGCATCGCCATATCAATACCAACTCAACCAAACTTATCCCAAACACCATCAAATCATCGCCATATGTCTAAATGAGCTTAGAAAACTCAACAACAAGCTTCAACTATCCAACCTTAGCCAAAAACCTAACGGCCCCTTATGACATAGCTTATGTCCAACGTCGAACGTCACATGAGACGTCATCCAACACCAACAAACCTCTATACATGCTCAATTATCATCAAAGGTCATCAATCTATCAACAAAATACAAAGATCAAAACTTTAGCTTTGAAAGCCCATTTTTGTCGGCAAACTAAAATTTTACAACTTTTGAATACGTCGATCGAAAAATCCGAATAAATCATTTTAAGCATTATTCATATCATAGAATCTAACTATGAAGTCAAAATGATCAAATAAAAATCACAAATCCAATATTATGAGAGCTAGGGTTTCGGCCAACATAGAAGTTTTGCATAAGTTCGTTTTCAAACGTTTTTCTTGTTCCAAACATGTTTATATCAATCCAATAACACATATATGAAGGAAATTCAATCATAACAACATCACATATTCAAAATCAAAGCATCCCCTTTTTCGAAAATTTCATGAAATTCTCAAACAATCAAATATGATCCACAAATTCAACATTAAACGATACGTAAACGTCGAATCTATCATAATATTAACAAATAATCAACAAAACATAATTCTTCATAATTTCTTCAAAATAACCGAAAATATGAAATATACATATGCTCATGATTTTAAAATTTTCAATCTGTAGATGTGTTCTAGAGACGAGATTATACCTCGTTTCGAAGACGGATCGAAAATTCAACGGTCGGATCTTTCTATTTTTTTCTCAAGATTTTCGAAAATCTCATGTGTGTGTGAGTGTGTGTTGGACGTGAGTTTGAGAGAAAATGAGGGATGAATAGTTGTTCCAAAGTATAAAGTGTATATTATGTAATAATTTAATTTTGATTTTCTTAAATAAGTGATTATTCATCACTTATCGAGAAACCTTTTTCTTTCTTTTATTTTTCTCATTTTCTTTAGTAAATAAATAATAGCTTTTCATTAGAAATTAAATATAATTATGTAAAATAATGCATAGCATTTTTATAATAAGAAATCGGAACTAATTATCCAATAAAACAATCTCTACTTAAATCTTTGCTTTGAACTCAATAATATATCATAAACATCAAAATATAATTATAAAAATATATTCTTGACTCCAAAAATCATTTTAAATATTTTGCTCTTAATTCGAGCTTAATCGGCAAACGCCGACGTCACAAAGCATAGATTTTCAAATTCTAAATTTTTCGAAATTAAGACTTCATCGAAGATGATCATCATCCGAGACACTGGGATCTGGGTCTTCTTGTTCTCAATAAGATCTAAGAATCTTATCTTAGATTCTCGCCTCAAATCTACCTCAATTTATCTTACTCAACAGAGAAGCTTAACGTAAAAGCTTCTAACTTAAACAACTCTTTCTTGGGATGCGATGCCTTCTTATGTTCTCTTAATCGTGTGTCTATCTGCTCTGAGAACACGAGTATTACATATATATATATATATATATATATATATATATATATATATATACATCTGCATTAATTAATTGTTAAATATTAAAATTTAATTTGATATTGAAAAGGTCATAAAATGAATAATTTAGAAAAAAAGAATACAAAACATGGTGATATCACCTAGGATTAAGAATCACCATGACTCTTTCAATAAGTATCGGTATATATATATGACAAAAACTTGGATGATTTCCTACCACCGTAGTTTCACCCTTGTTTTTTGTTAAAATGATTATATATTAATTATGATGAGTAAGGATAATTAGATTTTATTAATGTATAATTAAATTTATTAATTTTTAATTATAATTTTTAATTTAAAATTAGAATTTTTTAATTCATAATTATGTTTTATTAATTCATAATTGAGATTTATTAATTCATAATTAGGATTTATTAATTCACAAGTAGGGTTTATTAATTCAGAATTAGGGTTTATTAATTGAAAGTTAGGGTTTATTAATTCACAATTAGGGTTTATTATTCAAAATTAGGGTTTATTATTTTCAATTAGGGTTTATTAATTGCAAATAGGGTTTATTAATTCAAAATTAGAGTTTATTAATTCACAATTGAAGTTTATTATTTCACTATTAGAATTTATTAATTTACAATTAAATTTTATTAAACTAATTAATTTTAATTAAAATTAAATAATTAATTAATTAATAGGAGTGGTCTCCGTAGGGAGACCATCCATCCATATATATATATATATATACTGGATTATCTAACCAAAACAGACGTAACAACAAACATTTAACAAATTGTGGTGGGCGCCGCGTAACAAGGTTGTACCTTCATCTCACAATAGCAATATTAGCATAAAACTAATCCCAAAATTTCCCTCTTTTCAATATTTGCGTAAAACTAAACCCCCAATTATTCTGCAACTTCAAGAACCCTTCTTTTCATTGAATTTCACATCTATATACATACACAAACCTGTTACACACACACACACACACACACTAACAGACACATTAGGCTCTTCACTGTGTATAGAAATGGATGATGGAGATGGGGGTTTAAGCTTTGATTTCGAGGGCGGGCTGGATTCGGGCCCGCGCATCCGACTGCGTCCGTACCCGTAATCCAATCGGCGGCGGATTCCAACGCAGCCGCCACGGTGGCCAATTCTACTAATTCTTACGCGGCACCCCAGTCGGTGGCGCATACGGCGGAGGGATGGGCGGCGGAGGGCGAGGAGGAGCTTTCGGCAGACGGTGTGCAGGCACTGGCTGCGATCTCTGTGTATGAAAGGCGATGCCTGTGGGTTCCTTCATCAGTACGACAAGTCGAGGATGCCGGTTTGCCGGTTTTTCGCCTTTACGGGGAATGCCGTGAGCAGGATTGTGTATATAAACATACGAATGAAGATATCAAGGAATGCAATATGTATGTGAATGGTGCAGCTTGAAATTATTCTTGTTGTTTCTCTTTTTCTGTTAAATTGTGTGTAACTTCCAATATGAATACTGTTTATCTTTGTTATCTGAGAATATGGGGATTGAAGAAGGATATATCTGCAGTCGTCTCGTTTATGCTTGATCCTTTAGGTTATTGGGAGTTTTTGGCATTGTATGTATAGAATATGTGGAAACTTTTGTAAATTTCCATTGCATGTTTAGTATATGGGGAACAACATTGTAAATTTCCATTGCATGTTTAGTATATGAGGAACTTGTGTTGTGTATAATTTTGTTACGAAGCAAACAATTGAAGAACTTATCTTTGTCTCTTGTATCATGCTTATTCTTTATTCATCTTTGGTTTTGCGGAAAGATGATTATATTTCATGAATTGATGTTTTCATTTCATATGTTCTGCTATCAGCTTTATGAAACCATTTTTCTTACTAGTGGTGGTATGTGACAGGTACAAGCTGGGATTTTGTCCAAATGGTCCCGATTGTAGGTACAGGCATGCGAAGTTACCTGGACCTCCACCCCTATAGAAGAAGTTCTTCAGAAGATTCAGCAATTGGCTTCATTTAACTATGGAAACTCTAACAAATTTTCTCAGAACCGTAATTCTAATTATGCTCAGCAAACAGAAAGATCTCAGTTTCCTCAAGGACCCAACGGTACACATCAAGTAGCAAAGCCCAGTACTACAGAATCGGCTAATGTTCATCAACAGCCACAACAAGCACAGCTGCCTCAGCAGCAGGGCAGCCAAGTTCAAATCCAGAATACAGCCAACAGCCAGCAAAGTCAAGCTAGTAGGAGTGCTACACCCCTGCCCCAAGGAACATATAGGTGTGTTCCAAACAAGGTCTTTAATTAGGTGGAAAACTTCTTGTATTTATATGTTGATGTTACTTTAAGAGATCCATCCCACATCAGCTGTAATAACTGTGTTTTTTGTGTTTAATTGCTTGTTCTCACTCTTTGGATGATATGTATTGTACCTTTGCTCGTTCTTTTGTTCCTGGCTGGTCCATGATGAGAACAATATGCATGCTTTTTAGTGAGTGTAACGTTATTTTTTTGTAAGATGCAGACATGTCGCTTTGCCTTTTTTGCAATTTATTGGCTCTGATTGTATTGCCGCGTTTTAGGTTTAGTGGAAAGTATTTTACATAATGAGGTCATGAAGAAACTCCTAAACAAGATATCTATTGTTTAGAGTTTATAATTAACTTGGTCAATTGATATGAAACAGCTGAAATTCTTTCTGTCTCTTGATGAGAAACTTTGTCCCTATTCATTAATCCACTTTTCTCAAACTAGTGTTTTCGAAAAGAAATTCTTCAAATCAAATCGTAGGCAAGTTTGCCATTTTGAAGTTTTCTTCTGTTGATGCAAATAAGAAGACCATTATTAATTTTCAATTCTAGCTGTATTGGTTTAAGGGCGATAGGACTCAGAAAAAGCTCGGATTGTTTCTATTAAATTCAAATTTATTCTAAAATCATTGAGCTATTAAATCTATGAAGGCCTTGTGTGACTCCTAATTATCTTTTGGATGGCTCAGTATACCAACTTGATTGGATGAAGAGTTTATCAGTGTCTCCTTGATTTTAGAAAATCTTAGCTGAAATTTTGAAGCTACCTGTGAGCGTTCTGTCCTCAATTAAATATACTTCTTGCCGTGTGAGAGAGTTTCAGTGTCTTCTTTAGTTTGATGAGCACTAGGGTAGTCGTTACACTCTGGTGGTTCATTTATGACTCGTTATTCATAAGCTATTGCTCCTAAATAAGGAGTTTTCCTTGTTGTCAGGCACATACTTTTTTTTTGGGCAGTGACCATGTGAGTGCTTTATAAGATTTAATCAGTCAAACTCTCACCCCTCAGTCACAACTCTTTGAGGCTGACACTCGTTTTTCCTCTACTGTCATGTAAAATATGAAGTGCTCTGTGAAGTTACTGAAACACGTCGCCATGCTCAGTAAATGTAGCTAATTATTCTTCAGCTGCATACTGTTGGCAACATACGGAGCTCCCTTCCCCCTAAACTCACACACGTACACGAAAAAGGTTCATAAAGTTGGTCTAGGTCACTTATATACATATTCCAATTTCCATGTGCATGTGGTTGTCTTAGGTACTTTGTGGTGAAAAGTTGCAACAGAGAGAATCTGGAACTATCTGTACAACAAGGAGTATGGGCAACACAGAGAAGCAATGAGGCTAAACTTAATGAAGCATTTGAATCTGTTGACAATGTGATTTTGATCTTTTCAGTTAACAAGACTAGACATTTTCAGGTGATTTGTGCATGTTATTGACATAGATAATGATTTGAGTAGCTCTGATTCAAGTATCAGATAGCTTGATAAGGTTGTTTTAGTGTTCAACAATGACTTGTTGTGGTGATAGATCTATTTGTGGTTTAATAGGGTTGTGCAAAGATGACTTCCAGAATCGGTGGATCAGTTGGTGGAGGGAACTGGAAGCATGCCCATGGAACTGCTCATTATGGACGTAACTTTGCTGTCAAATGGTTGAAGGTCCTCACCACTTGGCATACTTGATTAAGTTTTATATGTTGTTGAAGGAGCTTCAGTATTCAGATCTATTTGTTATTTGCTGTTTGATTGTTGTTATGTCTTTTGGAGGACCTAAAGATGGCTGTCAATGTTGGACGTGTTCTATTTGTAGTATCAGATTCCTAGGCACAACATTAGTTAAAGAGCTCTACTAGCTTGAGAAATAGGTGTCTGTTAGAATACTTTGTTGAATACAATGGTGATGATTGGACCGAACTTTACATACCCATTTAATTACCTTTGCCATCATATTATCCTGTCAGAATTTGCAATTTATCTGATGCTAGATCCCACTATCTTGTACATTGTTTGGTTTTATTGGCAGTCAAAAGAATCCATTTATGATTATTTTCAAGCCAATTAGCAACAAAGTTCATGATGCAGACGACAATTTACTATCTCACAATTTATTTTATGTTGTATAGTGAAATTATTTGAGTCTATACTAATCTAATGTCAGCGCGTTCAATAATAGTCTTGTTCTGCACGTGTACAATTCAGTCTTCAATCTGGGATTCTAGAAGGTTTCGTTGCGCCTATCCTTGTTATTCTGATAGTTTTAGCTATCTGCATCCTTTGAGATGGTCTGGGGTCCAGTGCATATGTTGAGTTCTTACTTGATCAGCATACTATGGTATTTGGTATTTTACATATAGTTGATGGCATAGGCATGTTAGTTTGTGATGATGTTGTCACAGATTCATTCGTAATGTTCAGATCAGATTGTTCTACTGATGGTGGATAGATCAATGGTAATACAGATTGCTTCATATATTTGTTACGTCATACAGTATATGAGTCATCATCTATGATGAGGGAGATAGTTGCTACTTTTTGTGTTTCACATTCACTTTTACACAAAAATCTTAAACATGAAATTTCTCCTGTAGTATTTGAATTTCTAAATGCCTTCATTGTTATGCTAGCCTAGACAGAATATTTATCATAGACCTTACTTTTGGTACTTTTGGGGCAATATAGGTTGCTGTTATATGTCATTCTTCATATGCTACTCTGAGATTCTGAAATATTCTCTATGGTGCTTGCTTGCAGCTCTGTGAACTGTCTTTTGACAAAACTCGGCATTTGAGAAACCCGTATAATGAGAACTTACCAGTGAAGGTAAGTTGCATATCTGAGTCTTATTCAAATATATCAGAATATTTTGTTTTGTTTCTTTTACTGTCAGCTTTTTTAATTTGTTAACCATCGAATGGTCTTCACTTTCGGGTTTTAACTTAAAAACTCTAATTTACTTAATGAATTGATTGCATTTCAGTGGTAAACAAGCTCCAAGTTTGATAGGGGCATTTGTGGAATTTTGTGAAATAAAATTGTCTGCAAACAGATTTAAGTCAAATTTCTACAGTAGCATATGTTCCCTATTGAACATTTAGCTTTTGACAGTACATAAAATAGATGTTACAGGAAGTTAATTCATTTAGTAAGTTCTCATGGTTGATGTCGGAAAGTTTGATCACATCTCTAAGATTTTTTTCTTTTTGAAGCCATCTCTAAGATTTCTTTTAAATCTCTCTAGGTTGTCTGACAACTAAGTTATGCAGATATATGTTATCAGAAGAGAGGATGATATTAAGGATGACTTTGTGAAACATGATAAGTATTGCAGATTATTCAGTCATATTAGATGATTGAAAAGATGTCCACGTCTTTTATCTTCCAACAAATACGGGATCATATTTACCTTCTTCTTTTCCATACCGACCAAGTGGAGATTACATTGTTTATCTCATTGCAGATAAGTAGAGACTGTCAAGAACTCGAGCCTTCTGTTGGCGAGCAGTTGGCATCATTGCTATACCTCGAGCCAGAGTGTGATTTGATGGTACTTAAATCTCAACTTTCTGAATTCAGATTCGCTCTACTCTATCTAGCATATCTTTGTCAAAAAGGTTTTAGGACAGCTCTATCATGCTATTGTTTCTTTCTTCTTTTTTTTCAAATATATATTAGCCTTGTGAGATAATCATGCTGTTTTTGTGATTATCTGATGTAAAATTCAAAACTGTCGTCTTTCGAAGGCTGTCTCGGTTGCAGCAGAACAGAAACGTGAGGAGGAGAAAGCTAAGGGAGTAAGCCTTGATAATGGAAGTGACAACCCAGATATTGTACCCTTTGAGGACAATGAGGAAGAGGAAGAAGAAGAAAGCGACGAAGAGGACGAAAGCCCCGGGCAGGCTTTCGCAGCTCAAGGTAGGGGACGAGGTAGAGGTATGATGTGGCCTCCTCACATGCCTCTTGCTCGTGGTGTTCGGCCGTTCCCCGGTATGCGAGGTTTCCCTCCGAACATGATGGGAAACGATGGATTCTCTTACGGACCTATAAATCCTGATGGTTTCCCAATGCCCGATCTCTTTGGCATGGCGCCCCGTGGTTTCGGACCGTACCCTAGATTCCCCGGTGATTTTGCAGGTCCAGCCTCCGGGGTGATGTTCCCCAACCGGCCTCCCGGAGGATTTGGGATGATGATGGGCCCTGGTCGGCCTCCCTTTATGGGCGGAATGGGCATCGCAGGTGCAGGTGCAGGTGCAGCTGCAGTAAGAGGCGGTCGGCCGGTAGGTATGCCCTCTTTTTATCCACCACCGCAACAACAGCCTTCTCAAAACCCCAGTCGTTCGAAGAGAGATCAGAAGTTACCGTCTAGTAATCGGAACGAGAGCTCTGATCAAGCCAAGGGACAAGACATGGCGGGACCTAACGATGATGAGCAGAATCAGCAGAGACGAAAAGCTCGACAAGATGATCATTATAGCGGTGGGAACAGCTACCAGAACGACGAGAGCGAAAGCGAAGATGAGGCGCCGAGGCGGTCGAGACACGGTGAAGGGAAGAAAAAGAGGCGGAGCTTGGAGGCGGATGGTACTGCCGTCTCCGGCGAGAACATTTAGCCGTGAAGTTCGACATTTTGTACAACCTTGTGTTTATAACTGAGGAAAATGTGATGTAGGCTGATCACACACATTTGTGAATCGGGAAAAAAATCGAATTTTGAGTACTCGGTTATTCTTCACACTTTTTCCCCTTAATCTACGAACATGTCATAATTATTTTGTACTATAAAAATATTAGGGTGGCTTCTAAGCTCATAATTTTATCAAGAATGCTAGTATTACATATTATCACAAAAGAGTAAATATTGGGTTATATTCTAACGTTTTACTATTTTTCAGATAACATACCAATTAAACATATTGTTATTTTAATCTTGAATGTTTCAAAACATATCTTTTCTTTTCATTCTGGTGGAATTTATGGCATTCACCTTTGTACCTGGCTAACAGGAGAGCCATGTATCATGTATGATTGGCTAGTTGCCACATAAAGGAAAAACGGAAAAATAGCTAGATGTCGTTATTCCTCGACGCTGCCCTCATAGGGTGTCGATCAACGGCTAATCATGCCTGAAACTTTCATCACCGCTTGAAAATGTTACCAAATGTCATAAAATCAGATGTATTCTCGTTCAAAGGGTTTTTCAGCAATAGGTAGCCCATTGTCATCCGATCACCAGTGTTGCCGGAATCACACCTGAAAGTTTAGTGGGCTATGCTTAGCAATACATCTTCATCGCCAAAATTACATAGGAAAAGGTGATGAAATGCCACGAAACAAAGCTTATATATTCAAAGGGCTTTCCAACAGTAGGCAGTCTATTGTCATCCAATCACCGGTGCAGTCGAAATGGCGTTTGAAAGTTGGCTCATCTACAATGAACATCGGGATCCAATCGGAAGGACATTAATAGATTTTTTCTTTGAAATATTAAGGATTAAAATAAAAATATTGTTAGGTTATTATTAACTAAAAAGTCACGAAATATTGAGATGTAAACTATTATTTACCCTATCACAAAATATTATATAATTTTTGTTGAGTTAATAAATATTGATACTAGAATCTTGAGAATGTAACTTTACAGGCGCGGCACAACTCCTCTACTTCAATTCTTTGGTCAATGGTCATAATATGTTAAAATTGAGATATCAAATTTTATGTGTCTTTTTGTTTGAATAATTAGAATTTTGAAGATCGATCTATTTGTGCACACTATATTAGGCATACTTTTATTCTTGTTGATTTTAGGATTATCAACTTATTCCCTAAAATAGAATAATTCGTATTGGATTATCATCCAATTTTAAAATAGGTTTACATATAGAACTCCAACGTGTCAAATCAGAAATTAGATACTAAAATTTTGATCTAATTTTGAAAATGCATTAAAAGGTCATGGTTTTTCTTAATGCTTATTTTGAAGGTGATAGCATTTTTGTACAATACACAAAAATTCCGACTTTAAATCGGTAATAACCTTAATTTTGAATAGAGTGATACTTGCATTTCAGACAAGTTCCAATGCAATCTGTATTCAGACGATATCAAATTTGGACAAAATTGCACATTTAAAACCACTTTGTATTCATAAAAAGCAAGATGAATATAAATACAATATGAATAACAGAATCCTCTCAAATCCTGTTTTACCTAACTGTATTTATATACTTCCAAAATGCAGGAAAAAAAAAAAAAACTGATATACAAGTTCTGTAGCTGTTCAGCTACACCTAAGATAGGCAAATGTCTTACTATAAAAAATTTCACGTCAGCCCTCCGACTCCATCAATACACGTCATGTCATGTGTTAGGCTTCACCGCGACTCCACTCTTCGACGAGAATCTACATTTACCCCTTCGAAGAGTCTTCTTCGCCTTCTTCAGCTCTTCGGCTGCCCTCACCGGCCTCTGCAGATTGTGGGGGTTCGGCTCCACCATTAGCGTTGGTGGTTTCAGCTGAATCTGGTTCGATCTCGTCTGATTTAGCTTCGTTTTCCAAGAGCTCGCCTTTTGGTATTGATGGAGACGGAGCTGTTTCCAATGCATCAGCAGAGGTCGGAGGCGGTTCGAGTGAGTCCGAGCTTTCCCTCCACTCGACCCACTCCGGTGTTTTATTGGAGCCAACAGTTTCAGGCACATCGGTTTCCAACACGGGCTTCGATTCAGGAGGTTTTGATATGGCGCTATCTGCCAAGTCGTCCTCATCTATCTCAACATCATCAGCAGCAGCTCTTCCATCAACATCCTCAGCGTTGGGTGATGAGGATGTGTCCGGAGCCTCTTCGTGCTCATTGTCGATCCTCTCGTCCTCGAAAGCAAACCAGTTGGAGTTGGTGAAGAGCGATCCTCCTCCACTGGAAACACAAGACATGAACAGAGAATATGGTCAGCTCACATCCACGTCGATAAAGACATCTCAAAAGATGAACATATCTACTTACCTGTCCTGATTATCGCCCAAATGGAGGGAGGAAATAACGACTTCAGCAGATTCGTCGTCGAAGTAGACATCCTGCGTAAGTTACATATGTTAGCTTTTTTCGAGGCACAATCTTGTTTTACAAAGTCGCTAGCTACCAAATTGGCGTTGGCCACTCGGATTCTCATATATTTGTCGTTCAGATAACCAACCCCGTTATGGTAATAGAAACGAATTAAAGTTAGTGGAAAAGCAAGGCAATGGCTTTTAGAATGCAAGACACATAGATAAAAAGAAAATCGGAAGAGATGGTAGACAATGACGAAAACAAAGTACATCGTTAAATTGTCTTAGTCTATCACAAGACTTGTGTAAGACACATCTGACAGGTCAAATATCCGGCGTACTTGTAATTTTGTTTTGAAGTGTTTGGATCTGGATCATGACCCGTCAGACCATCTTGCACAAGTTTCCCCCATGATCTATAGATGCAGCTAATTCATTTATCATATACATACCTCATCATCTTGTTCGAGGAGGAATGTCCCTGCGAAAGCAAACCGAAGAACAAATTCGTTATTCATTTTATCATCGCCAGGAACACCCTTTCTACGAATATTTGTTCCAAGCATAGTGTATTAAGAAACAGGTGCTGAAAAACTGACAAAACAAACCTCGTTAATAGCATCATTACTGTAAATTCCGTATTTAAAGGCCTGGTTCAAGTTATTTGCCAAAGCTGCAACGTCATAATCACTATCTTGGTAATCATCATCGTCACTATCTCTTGTTCGATCTTGTAGTGGGGTCGGTCTCCTGCCGAGGAATATACAACAAAAATCCTAATCGGGAGTCGAAACAGGAAAGTGGACTGAACAAAATAGATAAACAAATCACAACTGCAGGCAACAGAAATCATAATGGAAGTATCCGAATATCAAACAGATACAAAACAAAAGAAGCCTAAAGATCCTATGACCTCAGACGAAATTCCCTTAACCAACCACCCACTTGATATCGAAACATTACACATAAAAGCACTAACCCGCATGTCCATTGGAATACATTTTCCAAAGCATTGCGCTTAAGCAGAACATTTGTCTGCCAATTTACCCAGTCGCTGTTTTCCTGCAAATTGGAAGACTTGGCATCACTTAAAACATCACAATAACCGAGCCTTAAGAGTATATAAGAATGGAATCAAATTCAGAAAAATAAAAATTAAATTAAATTAATCCAAATACATCCAGCACCCCACTAGGTTGAATATGATCATAAAACTAGCCATCCGGGGTGATGAAAATGACAGGAAGATGAAAATAGAATGAGTTTTGAGCAAACCTGCAAGATCTTCTGAACCTCACTATCACTATTCGCCAATTGAATAAGTTTGTTAGCTATGCGGGTTAGATGACCGATATTCCCAATCCTGGACGGCAACTTTCCCTCAGCAGAGACAGTTGGCTGCAAGCACGTCCAGTAAAAGGTAGCTTTTAGTAATTACTATATCTTCAGCAAAAGCTAATGAGAATAAAGAAACGTAACTAAAAACAAAAAAAAATGAATGTAAAACAAAATACCTTGCTCTCATCAGCAGCCAAAGTGAAGTTCTTCTCAGAATCAAGAATCTTCCCGACAAGATTGCACTCATGAAGAAGGTGGTCAACAAACTGATGATTCTTGCTCCCCAAGCACAATATTACAATGTGTTCCACATGATGATGTAAGAAATTATTATAAGGATACCTACGGTCAAAAGAGAGGCCACAAATTCAAATACAATAATGCTTTCGGCATGACTAGAGAATTACCACATGGGGCACATAAATCACGTACCAAATTATCGACCAGCTACCAATAGTAAAGATAGATCAAACAAATAAATAAACAAAAGTATAAATAATTTGCAGTACTAAAAAGTAAGAAGTATCTGACTAGCAAAGCGGAGGAGGAGGTGCACTTACTGAAAAAACAATTGAAGAATGTGTTCCACCGCACCCAGGCGAATCAGTTCCTTTTCTGCAGCTTCACTACTAACAGCAACTAAGACTGAAATGAACTCTATAATCTGAGAGAAACACAAAAAATAAATGAGAAAGGGGCATTAAATTGCAAAAAAAAAATAAAAGAAGAGGAAGAATAATAAATGAAAGTGAGCAATATGTTTGATACAATTGGTTATGCATATGAATGTAGAAGCAATAAATTGTTGTAGGATAAACAAATGAATTTTCTGAATCAAAGTATTTCTCAATGAAGCAATTTCACTCAACAATGCAACAGTTAATATAAAATATATTTGACAGAAATAGAGAAATCTGAAGGTTGCTTAGGTAAAGTGCAGAAAATACCTTCAACCGACACTTTCCAAGAGGTGGCTGCAATTTTCCATACGTAGTTAGCAGAGTATGTTCCTCAGATGAAACGTCCAAAAGCTTGAGCAGATCACCTGCCCGATACACGTTTAGTATTGTCTCCTCATTCTAAGATTATGAAAGAATTACAAACAGTGAAAATTTGGACATAAACAAGGAGAATAAGTACATGTATTCAGTTGACCTAATTCACATAGTTAAATTACAATAGTAATACACCTTCGCTAAAAAGACTCATAATTTACTCCCAGGATCGAAATAATCCTGAAAAATGGATCCAAAGTTACCTAGGCTCTCCAGCATGCTTCTAATAGTCTCGGGATTAGCTGTGGCCCCAGGTCCATGAGTGTTTTGACGATTATACATGTAATATATACCAGATGTCAGCCTCTTGGGGTCTAACAATGATATACAAACTAGTAACAGGTTGACCAAAACAGTTTTCGGTCTCGACTCCTCCAATGCGTGACGGAATAATCTTCCTATAAAACTGACAGCAGCCAGTTTCCAGTGACAATAAGAAAAGGGGGAAACTAGAGAAATGAAGAAGAATTTAGAAAAAGTGCAACCCTGGGCTGGAGATTTTTGCAGCTAATCCCGGGGGAGCCCATCGAGTAATGGTACAAAGAGTTTCTGCAGCATTAGCATGAACTTCAGGGCAGTCCTGCAAATATATATTTCAGCTACTCGAATATTATTGGCGAAAGATTTTTAGTATTCCGTTAGGAGCATGTGATTCTATAAAATATCACAACCGAAAAAATAGTATTATAGTTGTAGCTTTTCAAGGAAAAGAATATGGATATTTACAAAATAAATCACGAATTTAATTTTCTCAATTGGGGCGTCCCCAATTTTTTGGTAATTGAAAAGATGACATGGACAACAACGTGGGATAAAATCGATGAGAAAGACGACATGGACACCAACTTGGCCTAAAACGCAATGTAATTCCATTCCAAAGGTCGTGGATTCTATCTTATTCCCACATATTACACTTTTGAGTTTAATTACACAATGAATGTTGTTAGTCTAACCTAGCATCCATGTCATTTTTCTGATAAATTTTAGTCCAAGCAGGAATCCGTATTGTCTTTCCGGTCGCTGGGAAAATTGGGAAGTCCCAATTGCAAAAATTAAAAAGATTTGGTATTTATTCACATAGGTTTGAAAGTTGGGTGGAAATTGCAAAATGGGTATAAATTCGTGATTTATTTTGCAATACCCCAAAAGAATAACTTAAACTTCAACAAAGAGCAAAGGTATCACATACAGTGTGATGCCTAAGGGTCAGCTACCACAAAAACTAAAAAGCTTCGGTAAACATCGTGCCCTCGTTAGAAACACACAAGAGGCCAAAGGCCTTAAGAACTGACGGAGGCTTGAGGAGAAGAGGATAGCATCGGCATAAAAATTCCTCTTTGCCTAATGTAACTTACAGATGAACTGAATTTATCCACAATGATATTGAGGATATCCATGTCTTCCAACCACTGCATAGTGTCACCGCAATTGGCGTAAATATGTTCGTCGGCACCAATCAATCGAATTAACACCTGTCAAACAAGAAACTATTAGAACTCTACCAAACATACCTTCTTAAAGAGAGACGGGGAGGGTCCGAAGACTCCGAACAACAAACCTCCATTATAGATGTGATTCCAATTAGGTCGACTAGCTTTTTAATGATATCCTGATGATCCTGGACAAACATTAGATCAAAATTGGATTAGGCTCAATAGGAACACAATATCCTGCTCACAGCTCATAAATTCAAGGCCCGAAGCAAATGAGACAGTTGATTACTAAAATATACTGAACTCACTCGTATATAATTCATTAGAGAGGCTGTCTTCCGCAGCAAGAGGCATACAACAACCTGGCACATAGCGATAAAAGAACAGCAGAACATCAGATACATTTTAGCATAATTTACTGCAATATCAATTATATAATTTATAATTACAGCCAGTGAGGCAATGAGAAATGTCTCTACTCCGCTTCTAAATTCACTTTTTAAATAGAAACCAATGTTCTACATTGCGATTTTAAACCATTTTAAAATATACTTTACCAGCAACCATCTTATTATATTGGAATAGACAATCATAATATACACTTAGAGATCAGATCACACCATTAACTAGATTGCAAATAACAAAATACTTTATATACATATGCAGACAAAAAATTGCAATGAGCAAAATCAACTCTGTCGTAAATCGTAATACACCTTTTTAGGTCTATTATGCTAAGCAAACAATAAAAGTTTCCTAATGTACCACCAACTGAGCGTATTGTACCTTGCTAAAATAACCAGCCAACTGAGAACTATGCGAGTGCTCGGGATCCAGAAAAGAGAATAGTAAGTCCATCAACTGTGAACCAATAGTGGGAAGAAATTAATAAACTCCGGATCAAAACGACCTAGAACAAGAACAAATTTTGTGCATCTTTAAAACCTCTTCATCATCTACCAAAGCCTTGAGTATTATATCAACCTCACATGTAAAAATTTATAGCGAGAAGCGGAACCTACACATGGGAAGAAGGAAATGATGTAAACGGCTGTGTCAGAAATATATTATCAATTATAGTAAACGGACTTGGCATGCAATGTCTGGCAACATTAGCAGACATCTAGTCCAAAGAACACTTAAATGCTCAGCGTGCTTCAATATCGTTCTTTACTGGCACCTTCAGGAGCTTCTTGCACTATATACTGAACAAGTTGTTTAACTTGAGATCTTTCCCGCAAGCTGTGAAAGAAAACTTGGTATAAACTTAGTCTGTGGAAGGCCAAACATACTCAACTTTTGAATAAAAACAGAACTCGGACAAGCATGAATGGTTTCCTGTTAATATGGAATCAAATAAATTCCTGAACAAATAAGGAAAGATAGCTTGAAAAAATACAGGAAAAGCAATAATAAACACTGATACTTATTTCCATGGCTGCATAAGCATATTCCATCAACTTGTAAACACAAACTTGTGGAGCAGAAGATATGTACTTTCATTTTCTCTGCATTTTATCAAAGAAATGCTTTCTTTGCAAAAAAAAAAAAAACATATTTTATTGTAGCCAATATCCAAGTTTTGATTCACTTATCAAAGCCTTTAAATGTGTAGTATTCCTATTGAGTGCCAAAATAATTGCACGTGATTCACTTTGGTTCAGCTATGGATGAACCAGCTGAGGACCACTTTCAGCAAGACATGATTGTCAGAAAGTAACGAAGGACTTAATAACATGGCAAGTGCAATATGAAGGATTAAAATTAAACTATGCAAAAATGTTATTTTAAGTGAATAGGAGATTACAAGCTGATAAGTCGTCCATTAAGTGCCTTGCACTCCTGAATTATTTCATCCTCATCCAAGAGCTCATCCAAAGAAAAGTTATCCTTATCTAAAATGGTCTCCACCTGACAATAATCAACAGAAGAACTAGCATCAAACACCCATATACATATGCATAATAGCACATTACAATGTAAATAAGCGCAGATGAAGTGGATTAGGAAATCTCCATAAACAAATTCTACTTGAGAACACAAAGTTAATTATACACCAATAAAAGGGTTCTAAAAAGAAGTGAATGAAAAACACTGGCTAGAAGCCTAGACTAAGAGGAATCATCAATCGCTTCCCATAAATAGCTATATTATGTCTGTGTGAGAAAAGAGAGAAATCCCAATCCTGGTCAACAGCTCATTAGTATCACTTGTAATTAAAAGAAGAGGTGGGGGTAATCCAGACAGGAAAACACGCAAAAAAGTTTATGAAAAGAAGGAAACAGGGGTGAAAATAATTATATTAAAAAAGAAATGCAGAAAACCCCTCCATAGGAATCACAATCTCCCATTTAGCCGAAAAAAGTCAGAACTAGCCCTCTTCACTGCGTCAAGTAAATCATTTTGAATAATAGATCACATCCCTAACCAGTTCGCCACGGCTAAATATTCTTCCTTGTCCAAAATTCACTCTACTTTTCAAAACAATCAGAACAACATTCAGTCTCAATTCAACAAGTACGCTGTATACGGAACCATTGATTTGTCCTGCAATAACACAAATGACGTGCCATATTAATGACCGACCCACACACCACCCACCACATGGCATGGTTTATTCAGGTATACTGTTACATTGCTACCGGAGAAATGCAGACAAGCATCAATTCCGCCCATACATCCGGCTTCCAATCAAAAGCCTTACGCAACAGAATCACGATTTCACTCTAGCACATTGGAGAACAAGCATGCAAGCTCCACAGCCTTCTAATTAACAAGAATAATAGATCCGATTCTTGAATCACTAATCAACATCTCACACTTCAAGAAATGTAAATCACTCGGCATGACGATATCCAATAACAAGAAACAACATGCCAAGAATTTCGAATCCAACAAGCATTCCCAAGATTCATTTTTGAAGATTGAATTTGTGCACTTACTGGCGATGCAGTTGAGAGACCAGCCATATGCCAAAACATGGTGAAATTCAGAATCTTGATTATTCAACAGTAACTTCAACTCAGATCCGTTCGCTCAAAAACCCTAGCTCAAAAGCTGACTCAAGAAAATCCCTGAAATCCCAAAAAGAGAAGAAATGATCAATCTTTCTAACAATGTCAAGAGACTAATAAACTCCCAAATGCGTTGAATTTCTGATAACGAATCTCACTCACCGAGAAAAACAGATGTAAATTCACCATCTGCTTCAATCAGGAAGCGAGTATGACTTTCAAAGAGAAACAAAGATCTGATATAATGCAGTGACATATATCCCCACAAAACTTACCATCAAAAGAAATTTTAAGGAACTTTTCCTATCTATTACTTTATTGGGGTTGAGAGGGACTTCGACTACCTCTCTACCTCTCTCTTTCTCCATACAATGGAATTGGAGCGAGAAACAGCTAAAACAATGATGCTTTTGATTGTATATGCGATTGAACCAAAGCCTAATTTGGGCATTTTGTGGCCATCTCAAAGAATCAAGAATCAAATGAAGCCCACAACCAACTGCCCCCGAAATTGTTTATTGCGTGAAAATGGCAATATGTCGCTATTGCCCTTCTCCTACCTTAAATCTGCTGCCTAGTTTAGTATTTACTCAGCGTCTATTTAAAATGTTTCACTTTCTTTTTTTGATTGTCTCATTATAAATATCTCATTCCATTTTAGGGAATAACTATCTCTTCAAAAAGTATGAGCCTACCCACTTTTAACACTTTAATTACTTTATATATTTCTCTTAAATACTCGTGTCAAAAAAAATTGAACACTTTAAATAGGACGGAGGGACTATTTGTGCGCATCAAATTTTATCTTAGTTGCACGCAGATTACCAACTTCAAATGTCACTTTAATAAGATGTTATGTTACGCAGTCAAATGCCACATGAGGTAAAAAAAGGTGTTGGATGAGTTGCACTTTGAATATTAAACTGGTATGTAACTCGTCGAATTTCGATAGAAATTATTTAACATTATAATTGTAAGTAATTATAAAAACTATTTTTCAGGATTGATAAAATCATTTAATAATTTACAATATTATCATAATTTTTCAGAAGAAATGCTATGTGATATGTCAAATTATAATAGAAAAATAGGTCAAACTTGAGATTCTTCGTTTCTTTTCCATCTCTCTTGTTTGCAAAAAAAAAAAATCAAAAGAAATTTATCAAATTCAAAAGTTAATAATAAGTTTTCTAGTCAACGTATTTAAATCGAATTACTTTATTTTCTTGCAAAAGTGAAATAGTTTCCTACCATTCTCATGTAGTTATTAATCTCTTTATTTAAAAATATGGATGTTGATGTATAAAATAATTAATTTACACTTATTAGATATAAAACTAAATTAAAATCTAAATTATATATATAATATTTTATGGTAATAATATCATCTTAAATAAAACAACAAATGTATAGTTTATTTATATGTATAATATTGAAATTAGTTATATAGATAACATATTCAGATATTTATTATATCCTATACATAAGTAAACACAAGCAATAATCTTGTATATAATCAATAGATAAAAACATAATCAATATCAATCTGATATTGTTAATGTAGTCAAATTAGCATCATCTTCTAATTGGGATAAACTAATAATTAATTTATACAATGAAATGATCGTAAAATCCATTACTAAATATTTTGGACCCAATTTCACAATTATAAAGAATTCACTTCTTTAATTAGTTAATTAGACCAAAAAATAAAATACAGCAATACATTCTTCTCCTGACGGTGGCTACACTTCTCCATTACTTTATCTTGATGTTCATATTTCATTCTACCAAATACATGACTACGTTGCTAATTGTCATAATTTGAACATATTTCATATCTTAACTAATGAAGAAACATATTCTAATCAACTTCTCCAAATGCTGGTTTTACTTAAATGTGTATGCTTTGCTTTCCTGCAAAATAATGGACAATAGTATGAGAGAAAATCATGATTTAAGGAACATGATCGTTTTTCTTATCACCATTCATCTTAATTTGAGTATTGAATTTACTTCTACATATCTTAAAGTTACTTTAACATGTAACATACATAATTATAAAAATATGCACACTCGATCCAAATACTTTAGAATTTTTTACTCTCTTTGTATAGGAAGCTCTTAAGCAGTCATTCTTAAAAAAAATAACAAAATACCCTATACTCTATATTCACATAACAAAGATCTAACAATACCCATATTCTAAAAATCAAAACAGTTTATCAAATCGAAAATAGTACTTTTTGCAAAACAAATGGAACCTTAGGAAACTCCGATCGAACATTCATCCACATGTATATAGCTACAAAACACCATCATGTATTTCTCGTTGGAGCATAGCTACATATCAATATGAACAATATAGAATCTCAAATAAAAATGACTATCTTCACTCTTCGAGCTACATAAATTAACCAACCAACATTTTTTGTTTCATAACATTTAAAGCCAAAAAAATTAAACATCAAAGTTTGAAGTTGTATAAGGAATAAATAAGAATTTGATCCTCGTTATTTACCTTTGTCATATACTATTTGGTTATCGATCTTGATCATCTTGATTATCTCATTAAAGTAGAAATCCACCATCCTCTATCAAAAAAATCACAACCTCAAGAATGTAAAAGAATGATAGTAACCATTGATCTTGTAGCATTGAACAAAATTATGTGGAAGGTTATACATAATTAGTATATCAATCTACAATGATGGTAACCATTGATTTTGTAGCATTGAACAAAATTATATGGAAGGTTATACATAATTAGTAAATCAAGTAAATGGATGTACACTCTTTAAATAATATTAATAAGGTAAACACAATATCTAGAAGCTAATTTATCGGTATATATAAAATATGATTTTTAGACATTTCTCCGAAAAAATTAACAACAACAACAATAATAATAATAATAATAATAATAATAAACAAAAAAAATCGTCAAAACCAATTTGAGAATCGAATTCGTACCTCGGTAACTGGAAACACAATGGCGAAGGAAAAAGAAATCTTTGATATCAGCATATATAGTTGAAAATGTATGGTATAATGTTTCATTGTTTAAATTTAATCTAAGAGATGGAAAGTTGATTGAAGATTTTTAGACACTTTCCTAACCAAATGGGTTGACCTCCATCCTTCCACATCCTTCCAAAATCAGTTTGAGCGAAAGTTTATTATTGTTAATATGGAAACTTAAATTTGGTATTATGGAAATTATGATAAATAAAATATGGGAACATTGAAGGATAGATTAGAATAATTTAGATAATTGAGAATAAAAAAATCTAGTAATGCCACATAGGATTGTGGATGAATGTAGTGCCTCTAATATGTAATAGTATATAGAATTATATAGATATAGATTATTTATTCTCTTCACACAAAAAGAAATATATTGAATTATTGAAATTTTAATGAAAAATTATTGATAATTATATGGATGTACCAATTATTTTAAAACTAGCAAAAAAAATATGATTATTGATACATAAATACACCAACTTTGAGCCCATTTTGTTTTTTTTCACGAACTTTAAAAATTATCACAAAATACATAAACTTAATCACTTTAGTAATTTTACCACGATTTCAAATTCAGGTCAAATTAGATCTGACTTGGCATCTCAAAAATTTACTATAGACAAAATGGTTAGTGATATAACCGACATCATAGAGAGAGGACATAAAACATCGTCGTTCCATCAAAATAAATAAGATTTTTTTATTTATATGATTCATCGAGTCAACCCCCGTTACAAAAATCATGTTTTCTCGTTTGTTTCATCGTTTGGTTTAAGTTGTGATCAAAACAATCGATATCCTCTCTCTATGATGTCGTTTATATCACTGATCGTGTTATCTATGGTAAATTTTCGAGATGTCAAGTCATATTTAATTTGACTTGAATTTGAAATCGCGGTAAAATCACTAAAGTGATTAAGTTTGTGTATTTTGTGATAATTTTTAAAGTTCGTGGGAAAAATCAAAATAGGCCCAAAGTTGGTATATTTATTAGAAGCAAAATTTGCCCTACCGAAAAGCCATTCGGTGCAGGGGTTTGACTGGTTTGGGCTAAAAATTAAAGGCCGAAAAACCGAGCCTAAAAGCCCATGAAACCCCCCCCCCAAGACCTCTGGGACTTCGGCCAAAAAGCACGCCTAATATTCTATTAAATATACATATTTATAATATTATTTAATACACATATCTATAATTTTTTAATAATATTAATTATATTTTATATAATTTTTTATTTTTTATAGTAACAATTTTCTTACTAATTCACATACTGGTCAGGAAATTAATTTTTTTTTGAATTGCAACACGTCAAAATTCTAAAAAAAAAATAATAACCTCATAAATCATTCAAAAATAATTCCTAAGAGAAATGATCTCCAAAAATATATAGACTGATGATTAATAATTTTATAGTATGTAAAAACTATTTTGAATCCTTGATCTTAACTATATACTGCATAATTAATTTATTTTTTTTATTACTTTAGGTGTATAAATGGGATTGACGTTTAATAATATGATTTATCTTTAATTTATAATTACTATTTTTCTCCTTAAATTAAAGAATTAAAATTACACTGCATTAAGACATCATTGCATGAATACATGAATAGGTCAAGATGTACAAGAAACATTATCATAAGAATAATAATTGATTCTTTGTTTAAGTTAAAGAGTTATGAAATTTTAATTATGTATTTAATTTATTTATTTTTTTAAAATTTAAAATATTAAAAAAATTAGAAAATAATCTAAAAAAAGTCCGCCCATCCAAAAGCCTGCCGGGGGTTGATTTGGACTTCATATTTTAGTAGGCCCGAAAAATTTTGAGGGGACCCGGCCCGACCAAAAAAAATGTAAAAGCCCGCCAAACCCGGGGTCGGGCCAACCGCCAACCCACCCGACCCGGTACTTTGCCAACTATAATATTTATATACAAATAACCCAAAAAATATGTCATTTATGTGAGTTCCTATTGTAGAAGAAGTGATGCGGCTCGTTGGATACCCAACTTCCGGAAATATTTTTGTTGTTTCCATAGTAGTTTGTTCGTTAAATTGCAAAAGTTATGCATTCTTGACCTATTGTCCATTTTCTTTAGTACATGTGCATTTTCAGTTATATATATGGAAAATATACATTAGGTGTTCGTTGAATCTATATTTTGCATGATTTGATAAGAATAAAATTAATTAATATTGACTATATTTATTGGACGGGGAAGTTTGACATAAAAATGTTGTATTTTAGTCAATACAACCCATATAAATAATTGAATTTTATGATGCTTCTGTTGATGTTTTCCTATTAGTTTAAAGTCAATGGCACTTAGTGTGTAGAATAAATGAGAGTGCATGTATGTGTGCATAATAAATATAACAATGTTGGTACTTTCAACTATCCCCTCAAAGTAAAATAAAAATGGTTCATTCATTTATTTGCGTCTTTTCCACGAATCAATCTTGTAAACATATTACACGTCACAGCACCCAACATATAATTAAAAGGTGATTGAGAAGTGTGTGTGTTGATATAGTGATAGAGTGGTTAATCTCAGCCAAAGTGCCGGTTGAGTCACATGGTGTGTGATGCTTTAAATTTCATGATTAATTAAAAAAAAAAAAAAAAGGTGATTGAGAAGTATGTGTATTGATTTGCAATAATAAAGTGGTTAATGTCAAGGGCTAAAAATTTTGAATTCGAATCCATCATAATATGATCTTTAAATTTCATATTTAATTAAAAAATGATTTAGAAAATAGCGGGCAATAAAATTCACTATCTGAGGTCGTTGTAGAAACAATGTAACCATTTGTTGACATTAATGATTAGTGTTTAAACAAGTGTACACTTTTTTCTAATATAAATAACAATGGATTTATACTTATTTACATGGACCACCGCTATATCGGTCACCATTTGTGAACATCGCTAATAATTGATCCACGTCGTACTTTTCTTTTAAATTTTATTTTTATTCTAATATATAAAAATTATCATTAAGATTATCAAATATACAAAATACTAAAAGTCCAAACTCAATTTGTTCTTTTATTTATCTATTTGAAATTAAAATAAAAAATAATTTATAAATTTGATGGTCACAATAATAATATATAAGAATATTATAATTAAAAACAATGCTTCTTTTAATAATAATAATACGGACCTATGTTTTGGACAGTGAATCCACAAAGTAACATAAAAGGGGCCCATTTAAAGAATAATTCTTCCATTCCTTACATAATAAATAAAGGGAAACAAATATACATCCTCTGATTGTTTTCACCTCAAAATTTAATGACAGATTCTACACTAACTAACAAAATCCAAAACTGATGAAGTTATCAGCAAAATGTGAGGCCGCCTGCTACAGTCAAGACAAAGATTCAAAGGGAAAGCAGAACAAGGACTTCAGGAAGCTTTAAGCCGGTTGAACCTAGGGGAAAACGAGGTTCTCGAAAAACTTCACGCTCAACCACAGCTAAGAAAATTACCTGTATAAATGAAGTCTCACAGTTAGTGTACATAACAAAGATTAGCATCGTCTGTGTCTTGAGCCGTGAACAATTTTGAAGGCGTTAGACGATGTCAGAACCATTGATTCGCTCTATAGGGGTAATCTTTTTCTCTTCATTGTTCAAGATTGAGGTATCGGGTTGGATAAAAATTGATTCCACTTGGTACCAGAGAAAAGATTGGATCTTTTCCAATTATAATCTCATCGTTGAGGACTGAATATGGAATAGTGTCATGACAGCTCGAGAGGATGTATTGCAACTCCATTTTTAGCAGAAGCAGCACGTCCCCACCTTCCTAATCGAGGTTCCTGTCAAGAAATAAAATGTTAGATTGATATTAGAGTTCTTCTGGATGATGATAATGATGAGACAAAACTGTGTGAACCAGAGGGTGTACACACATACATGTGTCATATAAGTCAAAGTAACTAGGGATGTCAACGGCGAGAACTTTATCAGGATGTAACCAATAAATTAGTATTGGTTACGGTTCTGAAAGCTGCCCAGTAAACACCGGATCGGACCGGATCCGGACCATCGTTATGGTTCCGGATCGGGTATTACCCATTCTTAGCGGTTACCCGTTGGTACTACACCCAAATCCCAAAATTTTCAATTTCAGTATTTCAAATTTCAACAAAGGAAAAATCTTTATTGGATTAAAATATAAAATATATTATAAATAAATATAAGCGTATTTTGAACATAGTCGTATTTTGATTTTGAAAAATTAACGATATTTTCGTCCTTGAAAATTACAACTTGTAATTATAATGTTTTAAAGAATTACGAATAGATAAATGTTGTGCTATTTTCAATTTTAGTCATAAATTAAACTCTAACATCTGACTCGTTATTCGTTAACAAGGACAATTTATTATATTTGAAAAGTAATGCATAAAGTTAAATCGAAATTGCATTTCTATTTTTTTTCTATGGACGAGACTTTGAAAAGAAAATAGAAAAGGAAAAACTGGAACAATTTCTCGTTCTTAATTCATTTTGCAATACTATCATGTTTCACTTTCATGCACAACATATTTACAACTTCAAATTACAAATATCTAAATATGGATGTACTAATAATACGAAATTACATGACACATGAATAGAGAATTGATATCGAAGCAGCTCAATATTTTGGACATTCTATTGTTTTCAAAAAAAAAGAAACGGCATATATTCTTTTTTATCTCATAATATTTAATCAATTGATTCAGAATATTTATATAGTAATAATATTACAATTTTATCAATATACAATATTGTAAAGGGCACGGTATGAAGTTCATGATGTAATATGCAGTCACAAGATGTATTTGTAAATTAATTAATATTTCGTAATTACACTCAAATGTAAAATGCTCTTACAAAAAAGTGGATATGTAATACTCAAATTAAAAAAAAAAAAAAAAAAAACTGATCGGGTCGGACCGGAACCGGACAAAATGGGCCGGGTCTGAACTGGTCCGGGTTCAAGCAGTTCTAGAACCAGAACCGGAACCGGAACCGTTACTTTAAAATTTAATGGGCTTTGAACGGTTCCGGATCGGTCCGGGTAAAGACCGCCCGTTGACATCCCTAAAAGTAACAATAGCTATCAATTTTGCATACTAATAAAGTGCTCAAATTTCACAGTGCATCTAAGCCAAACTCCCTCAACATGCTTTATGAATTATGCAATCCAACCATATCTTCGAGGAGCATTTACACCTCAGTAAGCCCATCATACAAACAACCAGTTCCAAATATCTATTTGATCTAACTCCAGATGATGGGTTAAACAATCCTATATTATCAACGGTTAAGCTCAACCCTTCTCGATTCAGCTGATTATATATAATAATCAACATGCTTAGCAGAAAGGACTAGGAGTTCTACTATTTTTACAAGTCAAAAAATCAATAGCAGAACTTTTCTCTGCTTTATTAGGCAGGATTTCTTAAATTGCTACCAATTTCCTCGAATGTGCAATTTAGGTGGCTCCTCTTATTTATTCAAAGTTTAACACATTTTTATCTAAGTTAGCACTTCACTAAAGACGAGTTCATTTTGTAATATATCAACAGATGATCTCATTACGAGACCCACTTGCATGTGGATGCCATTAGAAAAAGGTTACTAATGTACAGAAAAGCAAGTATTGATCCAGTTAGACATTTAAAGACGAAATGCAAAGCCAAATAAGAGAGTTAAGAGTACATTTTCCAATTCTAGTGCTAGTACACAGAACGTCAAATAAGAGTACTTTTACCAATTTTCGCATTAATACACAAACTTCAAATGGTGGAAAGATCTAAAAGTTTATGCAAAGATAAAAGAATATTCACCTCTGCAACCCCAGCAATTAGGAACTTCCCAGATTTTGCAAATGCCAGCGAATTTACGAATCCATCCTGTGTTAACCATCAGAATAACATGTTATAACTACAAATTTGAATCAATAAAAATAAAATGAGCACCGAGGTAGTTCTACGTGATATCCACATAGGTTAGAAGGTAATTTACATGGGGTCGTGGCTTGAATATATTCTTCCTAACTGACAGCACATGGAAATTTGAATCCATTATGACAAACAAATACAAGACAGCTTGTCGAACAAATAGGAAGCGAAAGCTTACCAAGTGGAGCTCAAATAAAGGACGAATTCCTTTCGATTCATTTTCAATTGCCCAAAGGCGTACTAATCCATTTCCAGCTCCTGAAGCAGCAAGATCACTGCTTCTACAGACAGCCACTGAGTTGACCCAGGAAAGAGCACTTGAACCATGTCTCAATGAATCTTGGGCATCATTTTCTGTAAAAGATGAACACAGAATTATGAATTGCATGAACAGAAACCCATGACCTAAGATAGTAGACAGGCTATTGTTATCGATTCAAACTATGTTGCATTCAGAAATTAGTAACCTTTATGGCCATTCGACGGTCCTTCATAATTATTCTGATCAGACTTGTGTTCACTAAATGAGACATGTGCATTCTTTACAATATGGACAGGCTTCTTGCGCAGCGCATTCCAAATCTCAACATTTCCATCATCGGAACCCGACAAGAAATCATCATTACTAATAAAGCAACAGCACTCCAGTGAAGATGCCGGAGCTCGAAATACTAATTGTGATTCTTCTGGTACCTATTCTTCCATATATAACAAATGTGGTTGTCAAACAATAGCAAGAGAAGAAAACATATCAACTACAACCATATAACCAAGTTGAAGAGTAACAATATATTCAGTTACCAAGAGTGTATGAGAAATAAACAGAGACACCATGGTACAAATTTCCCAAATGAATCCCACAAATTCAAGCTAGAAAGCAGCTCAATTCTTATACTTGGGCATAAGCATTCATTTGTGAGAACTTAATTTCAGTGAGACCTAGCAGAAAGGTGATAAGAATGATGATTTTCCTTTCATAGTTCCCAATGTATTGATGCATATCAGTTGACCAGATACCACATATGAAAGAAACAACGAGAGGGAAAGTAAGGGCCGGCAACACAACACTAGGGTATACTCCCTCCATCCACCAATTTCTTTCCTAGTTTTTCATTTTAGTACGTCCCCCAAACTTCTTCATATTCCATTTATGGAACTATCCAACAAAATACTCAGTATTACCCTCATCAACACCCTTTATTTATATTTTTTACCACTCATGGCCCACCATTATCCATCATTCTTACCCTCAACAACACCACTTTTTATCACCTATGGTTCACCACTAATTAATTTAACACTGCACGTGGAACCCTTATTCCATTCAAAATACACTCAAAAACTTTTATTAAAACCAGTGCCGAAGATTCCTAGGAAGGAAATTTGGGGATGGAGGGAGTATATATTTGCTAGCTGCTGTTACAACCTCTTCAAAAGGTTTAAAATTTGAATTACCTTCCACAAATGCATGGTACGGTCACGTCCAACAGTCAATACACGTTCTTTTCTCAAGCTGTCAATGGTCAAAACTTCACTCTGATGACCAAATAGTGTGCTTATGTAAGTCCTATCTTCTGCATTCCAAATCTTGATAGAGCGATCAAATGAGCCAGAGAAGAGTTCTGCAGTCCCTTGCCTAAATGTTAAGCATGAAACAGGTCCTTTATGTCCCGGAAAAGCCTGCATTTAACATAATATGCAATTTCTGGAGTTAAATGAGGCAAAAGCTTCAGTGCAAGATTGCATCTTTGGATGATGCATCTAAGAAGTATATGCATATGATGCATCATCTAATGAATAAAGAGTTCCCGGAACAAGTAGTTTCAGCAAATATTTAAGTTTTATTCAACAAAGTAGGTATGATTACAACAAGAGCGTGTTGCTTAGCTGTAATTGCAAAAAAACAAAATCCCTCTTCGAAACTCTTACGCAGTGGGACAGAACACACCTGAGCATGCTGGCGTGTGCGGACATCCCACAGATGAACATGCCGATCTAGGCCTCCACTAGCTAAATACCGACCATCAGAGCTAACAGCCAATGCTAGAACCTGTTTACTATGCTTTTTAGCTCGACCTTGTGGGTCCTTCACACCATGAGACTTCAAAACTTCATCAGAAGGCCACAGATACTTTTCAGCCTTCCCACTTTCAACATCCCAGTGAACAATGGCACCGTCCTTTGATGCCGAAAATCCTCTCGAGTCATCCTCAGATAGAGCCACACAAGTGACAGGTTGCCTGTGCTTTACTAGAAATCGAAATCCTTCAGTAGTTTTTGGCTTCTGAACCCTAAAAACAACATACAAACCAATACTAATTCAAACACCTACAACATAGACAACAATTACATGCCAGTAATGAACTACAAAATTCAGCTAAAATTCAGCTAATGACCATTACAATCCCCAAATTATTACTACAGCTTCAGATATGCTTATTTACTTCAACATGCTAAATTCGGCTAACACAAATATACACAAACCTCGAAGCAATAGCTCGTCGAACGCGGCCACTCTCTTCGAGCTGATCCTGCTGCAAAATCTTCGCAATAAGCGTGTCCCTCTCCCCTTCCCTATCCCTCCGCCCTTCACCCTCCTCCTCCGAATCTTCATCTTCTTCTCTCTCCCTCTCCTTCGCCCTGAGCTTCTCCAGAAACACGTCGGCCAGCCGCTTCCTCTTCTCCGCCGCCGTCTCCTCTATCTCCTCCTCCTTCTCCTCCGCCTCTTCCTCTGAGCCGGACTCTCCTCCATCTTCGTCGCTGCTCTTAATCTCTTCGTCGTTGTCGAATTTACGGCGCCGCTTCTGCTCCGTAGCTGCGAAAAACGAATCATCCGCGATGGAGGAGAACAGCTTCTTACTGTTGCCCTTGCCCTTCGATGGATTGGACGGCCTCTTCTTCAGATTTTTTCCGCCCTTCATGATTTTTCTTGCAGCCGCGACTGTTGCGGACAGCGGAACTCCGGTCACGGCCGTGGCGGTCGGAGTGTGTGTTTGTGTGTATGCAATTGGGAGAGGTTTAAGGAGTAGGGTTTTTGGGTTGAGAAATTGCAGAAGAAAAAAGAATGGCTTCCAATCTCCTTAATTGGGCCTTATGCAACAAAATTGGGCCGATTTGTTGATTATGTTAATATATTTAAGGTCCAGTTAAATGTTGTTGATCTCGCAATTGAGCTTTGATTTCTTAAAAGAGAAATACACTAGATTAGTCACGTGGTCTGACGGAAATCAAATTTCCATTTAGTAGTAGTCAAAATTCGATGGAAAATTACATTACTTTGTATCGATGGTTATAAAAAATAAAATATTTACGTATAAAATATATGTTAATAATTATCAAAACCTGTATAATAATATCCAAATTTTATAAAGTAAATATTAATAGTACATAGTATTAAAAAAAATCGAATACCACTAATTGTGAAAATAATAAAAATGGAGAAAATAACTAAACATATAAAATATGATGAAATTAAAAGTAGGTTTGAAGATTAATGGTGTAATCACTTTAAACATTTAGAAGCATGCTAATAAGTGTTTGTACTAGGTCTATATATATATATCGTATCTTCGTCTTAAATCCGATTAGTTATCCAAACTTGTAAATTTATAAATATAAGTTATTATAGTGATTGGAATTTATATACACATACATATTCAAAATCTGATTGAAAATGATTTTATTATTCGTTCTTGTCCCAAAAATATGTGCTAACTACCGAAATTTATTTAAATTTATAAATATAAGTTATTCTGATAATTGTTTATCTGTCTCAGTAAATTTAAAAATAAAGAACACGTATAGCATATACATAACAACATCCGTCTCACATTTGATTAATTACCCGAACCTATTTAATTTTATGAAGTTTATGAAAAATTGATGCTAGATTCGAAATTTGTTTATTTTTTTAAAAATATATATAATTTTATCTCTGTTTTGAATTGGTGAAGTCTCATGAAAAAAATTAAAAATAATATTAGAAAAATTAAATTAAATTTCTCAATTAAGAGATATAACTATTTATTTGGCCAATTAATTAATTGACCAAATTAAATTGACAGTGCAAAATAATTATCACACTTTGTGATGGAAAAATACAAATAACTATTTATTTGGTCATCTAACTAATTAATTAGCCAAATTAAATTAGTGTTGAAAAATAATTGTAGGATGAAAAAATATACATTGATTCTAAGTGTATATATATATATATAAGTTGTTCAATTTGTGGAGTATGACTAGAAATCAATATGGGATAAGATATTTTAGTACGATTAGAATTAGAATTTAAAAGACATTAAATAGAGAATTTGGATACATAAGAATAGAGGAATATAATGGTGTCACATAAGATATGAGGATGATGTGACATTAAGTTTCACTAATCTTATTATATATTGATAAGGTGACATACAATGGATAGTTCAAAATTTAAAAAATATAACTATTTATTTGGTCATCTAATTAATTAATTAGTCAAATTAAATTAATGGTTAAACAATTATAGGATGAAAAAATATACTAATTCTAAGTATATACATATATATAAAGGGGTAGGGTGTGTTTTTTCGAGTTACACATTAAACCACAGAAAGAAAAATAGAAAATACATAATAGAGCTCACACAGAATTCTTTTGATGAAGAAAACAGGGACATAGCCTTATCCTCCTCTGAAATTGGCAGCAGATTTGTACAGATATTTTTTTATTTTTATTTTTTTTAATGGGATATATTATTTGGCTCTTAAGGTTGAGTATATAATTTGTTATCGGCTATAGGAGTAAGAAAACAAATAGCTTACAAACTCATGATTTTTTGAGAATACAAGGAATACAAACAAATAATGGTGCTATCCACCACCATTCTGAAAAGAGACTATCTACCAAACTAAAGAAGAGACGTTACACCATCTATCATTTCTTACTTTAATAATGTTATCTATTATTGATCACATTAATGCTGTCTATTATTGATCACATGTCATTCTATACGTGTAAAAGAAAAACAGAAAAAATAAGAAAATTATAAAAGAAGAACAGTTACAAATTAATAATTGTCACAAATCTGTCTAATCTTTCAGAAATCTCTATGAGTTTCTGGAATTTGTGTCGCAACTTTGAGAATCATCAATGTCTTCTTCTTATTTATCTGTATTCTTCATCTGTAAGGCTATTCTTCATCTGTAAGGCTATCACTGTAATACCCCGTATTTCTGTAACAAAGATTAGCTCGTGATTAAGAGCTTAATAAGAAGGGCATTGTATCCTTAAGAAAGATTTGTTTAAGTTAGAAACTTTTGTGTTAAGCTTCAAGTTGAGACGATAGAATCTAAGCGTAATCGAAATAAAATTCTCGGATCTTATTTAGGATAAGAAGACCTAGATTCCAAGGGTCTTAAGATGATAGGTACATGCTCAATAAGTTTTGATTTCAGAAAATTGAGAATTTCAAAATCTACGTTTTTGTGACGTCGGATTTGCCGATTAAGCTCGGATTAAGAGCAAAATAGTTAAAATAGTTTTTAAGGCCAAAAATATTTTTAATTATTATTTTAATGATATTTGATGATGGAAAAATTTAGAAAGTGATTTTGAAGGATTTAAGAATAAATGGAATATTTAATTCCATTATTTGCATAAAATGGAATTAAATCTCTATTTTTATAAAGTGAGTTCCTATAATATATTTTATAATTTTGGAACTTTATATTGATGAAAATGATGAGTTTAATGTGTTAAGAAAATAAGATTCAATATTGGAATTTTTGGGAATTAATTATGGAATTTTCTAGCATATTTTGGAAAATTTCATGAAAATATATTATTATTATTAATATTAATATTATTAAATCCGAAAATTAAAGGATAAAAATAGGAAAATTGTTTTGTGGAATTCTCTAGAAAATGGTGTGTTGGCACCATATTGTTTTGGAAAAATAAAAGAAAAATTAATTTATAATTTGAAATTACTATTTTACCCTTACTAATTTATTTATTACATAAGTATACCTATACTTTTAAGACCATTTTCTTCTCCAATTTGCAGCCAAAACTCACGCAAACACACATGAACAAACACTAATTTTCGAAAATTCCAAGAGAAAATAGGAAGATCAGTAGTTGAATTTTCGATCCGTCTTCGAAACGAGGTATAATCTCGTCTCTAGAACATATCTACGGATTGAAAATTTTAAAATTCATGAGCATATGTTATTTCATATTTTCGGTTATATGCTGAAAATTTGAAGGATTATGTTTTGTTTGATTATTTGTTAATATTATGATGGATTCGACGTCTACGTATTGTTTAACGTTGAATTTGTAAATCATATGTTTATTAATTGTAAATTCATGTAATTTTCGAAAAAGAGCATGCTTGGATCTTGAATTTATGATGTTGTTATGATTGAATTTACTTCATATATATGTTATTAGATTAATATAAACGTGTTTGGAACAAGAAAAACGTTTGAAATCGAAAGTATACGAAAAAGCCCAAATGGCCGAAAACCCTAAGTGTTATAATGTTGGATTTTGATTTTATTTGATCAATTTGACTTCATATTTGAACTCTATGATATGAATAAAGCCTAAAATGATTTATTCGATTTTTCACGACGTATTCAAAACGGTGAAATTTTAGTTTGTCGTGAAATTAATTTTCAAAGCCAAAGCTTTGATCTTTATGTTTTATTGATAAAATGATGATATTTAATGATAGTTGAGCATGTATATAGGTTCGTTGGTGTTAGATGACGTCTCACGTGAATTTTCGACGTTAGACCTTAAGTGACGTCTTAAGGGGATTTTCGGTTATTGGCTAAGATGAGATGATTGAAGCTTGTTGTTGAGTTTCCTATGCATATTGAGACATATGGTGATGAATTGATGGATTTTGGGCTATGTTTGGTTGATCTTGTGTTGATTTGGCGATGCGTTTTATAAACGTTACGCTGCCGAATTTTTGATAGAAATTTTTTGTTAATAAGATGCTAGAGGATGCAATGACCCAAGTTTTGATAACCATAGTGTCTTATATTTGATATCGAGAAGATATGGTCGTGTCGACGACTAAGATGAGTAATGTTCTTGTTTGGCTCCTGATAGGCTTTTATGCCGTTCTATGAGGATAAGATATGGATAAAGGAAGAAATGGAATTGAAATTAGAAATTAGTTCCTTAGCTCTAAGGAACATCCAGGTGAGTATAAGTATTTTCTATAAAATATGCTTATGCTTTTAAATATTTTCAAATGATATGATATGATTATGCATGAAAGATGACATGAGATTTTATGATATGCATTTAATTGCATTGTTTTGAAAGATGATTGACTTGCCAAAGTTTGAGTATGAACATGAGCATAAGCATGATGCACTACCTATCCACGGGAAAGATAGAAAGAAAAAGAAAGAAAGAGTTTACCGGCGTCGGGTATGATCGTAGTTGAGAACCCGGGTCCAACTCGGGTATGTGATGTTAAAGTGTTTGAGAGGAGGCCTACTCTTAACACGCAGAAAGAATCCGTGGATATGGGAAGAGAGATGAAAGATGCATACGGACATGAAACATGCATATGCATCTGATATTATTAGAATGGAAGCAAGTAAGTATGTATTTATGAAAGCATATATGATGGCAAGTCAAGTTTATAGCCATAAGGGCAATGTTTTAAATGTTAAATGTTTTTGGCGTATACCCACTGAGTGCATTTTTGTACTCACGCCCTGCATATATTTCTAAATATGTAGGTTGAGCTGGAAAGAATGCTGGAATCGAATGTTGTGCGAAGGAGCTTCTCTAAATATTGTTTTATATTAAGGTTGTTCTATTGTTATTGACATGTTTTATTGTCCAGCGAGTTATGTCTTCATACATAATTCTCAGCCATGTTTTAGTTGCCGAGCTTTGACCTTACTAGCTTATATGTTCTGATATGATAAAGTGATCATTTCCAATGTTGGTGAACAAGGATTTCTCGAATGCTCAGAATAGTTTTCGTTGGATTCAATATTATTCAGTTGAATCCTTGTCATTCCATGTTTTAAATTGTTGATAAATCCTTCTTGTTGACAAAACATTCTTAGAAACCTACTTTATATTTACCTTCTTGAACTATAAATGTTAGATTCATTCCTAAAGAAAGTTGTTGTCATCTTTTCTCTTGACATATATTTGAGTTGTTGTTGTTAAATTTCTTGTTAACCCCGAGTCATGGCCTAATTACCTGATTAGGTGGTCGGGTCGTGACAGAATGGTATCAGAGCGGTTTGACTTACGAACTGTGAAATCTTTGCAAATTTGTGCAATTTGTGCACGTTTTACAATTCGAGCTATGAATCCTTGTGAACCCTTATGAATCTTTGAAAGTCTTGTGCGACTTGTGCACCTTGAGCAAATGAATTCTTTTGAAATGATTACATTTGAGAATCGAGTTATAGAATCGCTTGTTTGATTACGAATTGAGAAAATAAGTTAATGAGATAATCTTTCGAGAGAAGCTCAAGATTCGATTCCGTCATCTCTAGCTCACCGTAAGAACTTATGCTTATGATTATGTTTATGAGTATGATGATTATGGTTATCTCGGATGATGTTTATGTGTACGCCTTAAGGAATGAATTGCTATATGAGAATGTGTGATTGAAATGAGCTATTGCTCTATGAGCTAAAGTTGAAAAGAAATCGGAGAAAGAAGAGATGGCGTAACAATATGAATAAATTTTACGCACGAGTTCGATTATTCTTCATTAGAATGACGAAGATCGTCTAGAAAGTTCGTAAGAATACGACTCGTTTATCGTCGATAACAATGATCAAGAGCATTTATATATATATCGACTAGTAGCTTGCCTTGAACGAATTTCTCGCTCGAACCTATCGTCGTGAAAAGAGACGTTTGATCAAGACGTATCGAGATTTTTATTGACTAAAGAGTGACAAGATTGGGTTGTTCTTTGTTGCCATTGACTATATTGAGTCCGGTTTTGTTGTTTTAATCAGTCGATTTCCGGACTCTAGTTACCATCAAATTTCAATATTTCAGTATACTCAAACCCTCCCTCTCGACTCCTGTTACTAAATCTATCTCAGTTGTTCATCAGCTTCGGTTAATTGATAATTTTTCCTCTCCATTTGAGGATGATGATGATGAAAATCTTGAAACCATAGATCTTAAATCTTTAATGCCTGAGCATGATACTAGCCCTTATTCTAAAAATAGAGTCTTTCTTATCAATTGCTCAGCTAGTTATGCCTGAATCTGATGTAGATTTTGTACAATTTGATTATTCTTAACTCGATGTTGAGATGCTTCGTATTGCCCTAAATTAATGCAATTAACCTTTCGCATCTCTTGAGATTTTTACATCGATTCAGTTGCTCTATTCTTTTATGTTTCCAAGATTTCTCATTTGGGGATTTGAGAAAAGATTCAATCTAGTTTACCGAGACCCAAGTGTCTCAAGATTTTGTGTATGAACTCAAGTTGTACAAGTTGTTGACACAGCACAGCTACAACCCAAGATATTGATCAATTGTCTTTCAAAGACAGCTTATCATGGATAGAGTGGAAGCTTATAGTTATAAATCATACTATATGTGTTTTGCCAGAGATATCAAAGCATACCCAGACGATGAAGATTTTCCCTATTTTGTAAAGATCTTCAGAGATGCAGATTTCTTTCCTTGATATCTATACGATCCTTTTACTATCTAACTGTTTTATTTCACATAATAACTTTGTGATAAGCAATTTTGAAGATATTTGAGATCTGAATTTGTTTGTTGATTGAAAACCTTTATCCTGTTATTGATAAACAAGATATGCTGCAGTTTGGTATTCATTTGTAATGCAGTATGTCACCCTGAAGAAGAAATCCTTATTCTGAATAAAAAAAATGAAATAAGAAAGTGCAATTCTTTTCAAAATTCACTTGTACTTTCTCTCCTTTAAACCAATTGCAGAATGACAGAGTTTCTATACCAGATCCTTTATCCTCAATAAAGTTGATACCCGGCTGATGTTAAAGAATGAGTTCGTTTCAATGAGCGAGTTTTCGAATTTTGGAGAGCTTTGATAAAAAATATATTCTATGTATATCGTTGATGTTGAAGGGTCAACAACTTTCTGGTGGGTATTACGTCAGAAAGTTCTTCCTTCCGAGCAACTAGAGAATTTTACGTGGAAGCAATTCAAGAAATAATGGTACGAAAAGTATATACCTTGGAGTTCTACAACCAGAAAGAGATTTAGTTTACGAGCATGAAGCAAAGAAAGAAGATTGTCGCAGTATATGATCGTGAATTCTGCAGATCAATTCGTGATGCTCTTAATAAAGTTGAAAAGATAAGAAGACATACGCTTTATTTACCAAATCGAAGCGTGGGTGATAATCGATCGACTCACGAAATACGCTTATGTTATTCTAATCTCTATCACGTACGAAGCTGACAAGTTAACTCTAGTGTACGTCAAGAGATAGTACGTTTACATGGAATGCTTATCTCAATCATCTCGAACAGATACTCCAAGTTTACATCTCGTGTTGGACTAGTTTATTAAAAAGATAAATACAAGATTGAATTTCGAGATGACTTTCTATCCGCAATAGATGGTCAATTTAAATGGACCATCCGGACATTAGAAGACAAGATCGAGCGACGATTTATATGGCGCTCTATGAAGTCTTTTACGATAGCAAGTGTAGATCGTCGTTTTATTTAAAACGTATTTGAAGAAGAAAAGTGCTTGCACCAGAACGATTAAAGAGATGGTCGTAATCTTACGACAAGTAAAGACAAGAATCCAAGAAATTACCGAGATGTATCGAATTGTTCGAGATTCAAGAAAGAGTAGCTAGTCTCCTACAGATTAGCATTTGCTCTAAGATTCAAAAATATTCGCGATGTGCTCTATATTTCGCAGTTACGAAGATATGTGTTTAATCCAAAACACATCATATCTCAAGAGAACAAATGTTCGCGAACAAGATTTAAGCTACGAAGAAAAATCAGAATGCATCTTAGATCGATATGGAAGTTTGATGATTTAGAAGAAGCAACATGGAAGTTAAAGATCAGATGAGAAAGAAGTGCTCTGAACTTTTGCTGACGTACAAAATTTCGAGGACGAAATTTTTGTAAGGGGTGAGAATGTAATACCCCGTATTTCTGTAACAAAGATTAGCTCGTGATTAAGAGCTTAATAAGAAGGGCATTGCATCCTTAAGAAAGATTTGTTTAAGTTAGAAGCTTTTGTGTTAAGCTTCAAGTTAAGACGATAAAATCGAGGCAGAATCTGAAATAAAATTCTCAGATCTTATTTAGGATAAGAAGACCTAGATTCCAAGGGTCTTAAGATGATAGGTACATGCTCAATAAGTTTTGATTTCAGAAAATTGAGAATTTCAAAATCTACGTTTTTGTGACGTCGGCATTTGCCGATTAAGCTCGGATTAAGAGCAAAATAGTTAAAATGGTTTTTAAGGCCAAAAATATTTTTAATTATTATTTTTAATGATATTTGATGATGGAAAAATTTAGAAAGTGATTTTGAAGGACTTAAGAATAAATGGAATATTTAATTCCATTATTTGCATAAAATGGAATTAAATCTCTTATATAAAGTGGGTTCCTATAATATATTTTATAATTTTGGAGCTTTATATTGATGAAAATGATGAGTTTAATGTGTTAAGAAAATAAGATTCAATATTGGAATTTTTGGGAATTAATTATGGAATTTTCTAGCATATTTTGGAAAATTTCATTAAAATATATTATTATTATTATTATTATTATTAAATCCGAAAATTAAAGGATAAAAATAGGAAAATTGTTTTGTGGAATTCTCTAGAAAATGGTGTGTTGGCACCATATTGTTTTGGAAAAATAAAAGAAAAATTAATTTATAATGTGAAATTACTATTTTACCCTTACTAATTTATTTATTACATAAGTATACCTATACTTTTAAGACCATTTTCTTCTCCAATTTGCAGCCAAAAATCACGCAACACACACATGAACACACACTAATTTTCGAAAATTCCAAGAGAAAAATAGGAAGATCCAGCCGTTGAATTTTCGATCCGTCTTCGAAACGAGCTATAATCTCGTCTCTAGAACATATCGACGGATTGAAAATTTTAAAATTCATGAGCATATGTTATTTCATATTTTCGGTTATATGCTGAAAATTTGAAGGATTATGTTTTGTTTGATTATTTGTTAATATTATGATGGATTCGACGTCTACGTATTGTTTAACGTTGAATTTGTAAATCATATGTTTATTAATTGTAAATTCATGTAATTTTCGAAAAAGAGCATGCTTGGATCTTGAATTTATGATGTTGTTATGATTAAATTTACTTCATATATATGTTATTGGATTAATATAATGTGATCATTTCCAATGTTGGTGAACAAGGATTTCTCGAATGCTCAGAATAGTTTTCGTTGGATTCAATATTATTCAGTTGAATCGTTGTCATTCCATGTTTTAAATTGTTGATAAATCCTTCTTGTTGATAAAACATTCTTAGAAACCTACTTTATATTTACCTTCTTGAACTATAAATGTTAGATTCATTCATAAAGAAAGTTGTTGTCATCTTTTATCTTGACATATATTTGAGCTGTTGTCGTTAAATTTCTTCTTAACCCCGAGTCACGGCCTAATTACCTGATTAGGTAGTCGGGTCGTGACAATCACCTTCACCGCTGAAAGGAAGGAACATGCTCCAATTTAGAGTTATCCAGATTTGTAAATAATGTCCTTCAGCAGCAAGTTTGTACTTCATCTATAATTCAAGTTTAGGGATGTATTTCTGAAATATGTTAATTTGTTCTTCAGAATACTGAAATGAAAAATGATATGGTTCACTCTTTTTGAATTTTGGTTTGAAGATATCGTTCAGAATATTCAATGTCTGTCAAATAAATTCTTTTTCTGGCAGGACGATAGCAATGTGATGTAGCTTCTGAAAGAGAGGCTAAAATTTTGTTGTAGACCTTTGGTTTGGAAGATAAGGATGACATATTTCCAGCTATCAATAAAAAATTTTCTCTCATTTTATTCATTAGGTCTTCTGTTTTTTCTATAAGACTGAACTCCATGAAATCAATCATACCATTGTGTTAAAAATTGATTATCATTTCATCTGGCATGTCTGTCTTGTTTAAATCAATCTGTAGAAGCAGAAGGCCAGGAACTCTGATCTGTTCATCTGTTAAGATTTCTTCTTTTTTTGTATAAATTTATAAATATCAAGTCTTTGTATAATTTTTACGCCTTTGAATTTTAACTCATTGAAATAAATTTCAACAAGTTTCTTTTGTAAACTAACAATGATTTGAGAAATCCAGTAAAACCCTTTTAGAAATAATCTCCTCAAGGTCGGAACAATCTCGTGATTGGTTCCATTGTTTCTCTCCAAGGAATATCAAAATTTCGGTTTAAAATTTTCAAAACTTCTTGGAGGTGGAACATACTGGGTTTTGTTTTTCAAAAAATTAATTTTTTTTATTTAACTTTGTAATAGTTGATTCCATGACCGAGATCGTCCGATCTTTGAAATTACAATCATTTTGTAAACTTTTTAATTGATTGTTTAGATCAAAAAATTTCTTTTGAAAATCCACAAGTTGTGATTCATAATTTTTTAGCAAAGATGACTGATGTTGAATCACACCACTTGGATTTTCTTGTTCATCAGAAAATAACATAATATGTAAACTTCTTTTGAGGTTGCTCTGGATTTTTTATTTTGTTCAGAAAAGTAAAATGCCAGAGCATTTAAAACTTGGACTTTAAAAGCTGTAGCTTTTGGCAATGTCTGAATATGCCATAGATTATCAAGGATAATATGTTGTCTCAATGTAACCTTTGTAATTGATCTAAACTGCATATCAGGATTTGAAGATTTTTGTAAAGTTACCGTTCCATATTGAACTTCATCTTTGTAATCTTTGGTTTCTCTTATTTTGAAGGACTGTGTAACACTTTTGCTTTCCTCGTCTGAAGAAATATCCATTGGACAATTTCTCTCAGAACCTGAACTGTATAATTTTTCTTCCATTCGTGTCTTAAAGACTTCAGACTGTGTAATTTTCTCTTTTCCTTCTGAAGACTTTATAATTTTTCTATCAATTTCCTACATAAAAAAGACGATTTATCGTTCGAGATAATAGGTCAGCAATATTATTATCTTGACCTTTTAAATGTTCAAATTTTACTTTATAATTATTTTTTTGAATTATTTGTTGTAAGTTTATCCATCTTGTCTTATTAACTTTTTTTTACTATTAGCATTATTAATAAATTTTGCAATAGCTTCACAATCTGTTCTGACAATAAACTCATTTTTTAACCATATTTAAATTTTTCTAAAGAATTTATTAATGCATGTATTTCATAATCTAAAGATGTCAAATTTAAACCTGTTTCATTAAAGTTTCCACTAGCATAAGCAGCTATTATTTCTTCATTTTTTAGACTAAATTTATGGGGTTTACAAATTAATATTGTTCCTCATCCTTCTTTGCATCCATCACATTGAATGATTATATACCATTGCTTGTAGGTAATTCTAAAGGTTTAATATTTTTATTTTTGGATAAGTTTTCATCATCTATGTTAAAATGTCGTTGACCATTTTTAGCAGTTTACTATATAACGGACCAACTAATTTACTAATATTTGGAACAAACTTTCTAGCATAATATACTAGTCCTAAAATGATTGTATTTGTTTTAAATTTGTTAATTTATTCGAAAATTCTAGAATTTTAGTAGCAATATAAGGTTGTAATTCTATTTTTGCATTTCCGATTTCTAATCCTAAAAATGAAAATTTTCTTTTAAATAATTCCATTTTCCTTTTACTAACTACTATAGCATTGTTTTCAATTTCCTTAAATATAACATTTAAATGTTCTTCATGTTCTTTTAAATTATTACTTGCTACAAGAATATCATCAATATATACTAGACAAAATTTATATTTTAAAAATATATTATCCATAAATCTTTGAAAGATAGCAGGCGTATTTTTTAACCTAAAACTTAGTAAATTCCATTCAAATTGTCCTTCTGGACAAGTAAAAGCAGCCCATGGTTTAAACAATTCTTCTAATTTTAATTGATTATATATACTTTTTAAATCAAATTTACTAAATATCTTTTTATTTTTGTATAAATGCTATCAAAGTTTTTTTATTTGGTATTATCACAGCCCACCTACTAAATCCAGTAATTAGGCCGCGACGTGGGTTTAAGAAGGAAATTCTGATAATCGATATCAACAAGCGTGACCAAATATATATCAAGGGAAAGATATGATACCAATTTTCATCAAAAAGAAATCAAACGATTATGGTTCAAAAGAGGTAGAATGGAGTTTGACAAAGGATAATTCTAGGTTAACAAACCACAATGAAGGATCGAATGAAGAAGAACAACAGTGGAGGACAGAAAATCCAAACGGAATAACCAATATCGAGAATATACATATTCAAGCATGCTTCAACAATCATTAAAAAAATTTCAAAGGTTCAAAGCATGGTTTGACAATGATTCCAAAATATTATGTAACATTGGATTCAACAAAATAATTTTTGAACTTTCGAGTAAATCCTTGTTCACAGAAGCAAGTCGACATCATAATAAGAATGTCAAGATTATAACAACAAAATAAAAGATTTTTATCAGAACATGATGACTTCTTTATAGCGGAACACATAAGCAATGAAAGGCCAAAGTTTGATAACGGAAAGTGTGGCTGAGAATTATGTATGAAGACATAACTCTTTGGGTAATAAAACATGCTAATATCAAATGAATCATATCTACAAATGAGCATTTTCATCATGAGTTAAACATTTAGATAAGCTCCTTTGCACAACATTCGATTCCAGCATCCACTCGAGCTCAACCTGCATATTTAAAAATATATATGTAGGGCGTTAGTACAAAAATGCACTCAGTGAGTATATGAAAAAAATAAAAATAAAAACATTGCCCTTAGGGCTATAAACTTGACTTGCCATAAAATATACAACACACAGGGTTTTTAGTGCAATAACCTGTGCATGCTTTTCATAAATAAATACTTACTGATTTTACTTAACACAGGAGTTGAGAAGATAAACACGTGTAAGTACTTCATAAAAGTAATTCATTATTCTGTCACATCACATTCACATTTTATAATATAGCGGCATCACATACCCGTATTGGTCCCGAAGGTTACCAACCACAGTCATACCCTATCTACGTTATTCGGTAATGGGAAGTATGCCTCCTCTCCAATACCATGACCGGCTACATTTGCAAGCTCACGACCATAAACATCGTGACAGTATATATCATTTTCCTACCGTAGATGGGTCAATTGCCGTCATACCACAATGTGATAAATTAGTCATTATCAACATACCCACAATGTGGTGATTTGAAACATTCTCACGATAGAAATACATTTGAAACATAACATTTAATTTTACTCAGAAAATAGGCAAGTCAGTAAACTTTGATACTTTGCAAGTAAATGCATATCATCTCTTTTGAAAATATGTAAAAGCATAAACATATCATTATAGAAAATACTTATACCCACCTGGTAACAGTCACTCGGGACTATACCTTCTACCTTTCACTTCGTTCTTCTTCCCACTTAGGTCATTAATCCACATAAAGCGACATAAAAGCCTATCAAGAACCAAACAAGAACATAACTTATCTTAGTCGTCGCTACGACTATATTTCTCGATATCAAGACACCATGGTCTATAAACACTTGGTCATTGCATCCTCTAACATCTTAAACATATAATAAGACATCATGAAACCTCATATGACTAAACGAGCATGAAAACTCCACAACAAACTTAAACCATCAAATCTTAATAAAAAACCTAACAACCCCTTAGGATATGGCTTATGTCCGATGTCAAAAATCACGTGATACGTCATCTAATACTAACGAACTTCTGTGCATACTCAAATATTTATTCACATATGTTGCACAACGTTACCCATGTATTCCCATCTCACTTCTAATCCATCCTTGGTGTCATAATATATTTAGTTCATCAATGGATATCCTTTTAAACCATAACTTAGGGCAATCACATGAACCAATCCCTCTTATATACTTATCATAAGTTCACCATTTAATCCTCAAAACACCTTATTAATAAACAATTTCTAATGAAATTTCGGCAGAGTAACTTTTATAAAATAAATCACCCTTTAAATCCAAAATAAACAAGACTCATCCAAATTTCACCAAATCATCACCATATGTCTAAATACACATTTAACAACTTAAAACAAGTTCAAACTAATCTATTTACACTATCATTATACTATGCCCTTCAACCACCTTATTATATAATTACATAAACTTCACAATCCACAATCAATCTAATTTATAACAACTCATATATACACTTATCCATCATCAATAATCACCAATCCATACTCAATTTTCATCTTAATCAAACTCATCATATAAATCCCACAACTTTAGCATAAACTTTAATATTTCAACTTTCACATTTCAAGTCCATAAAATCTTATAAATTAAACTTATGCTTTATTATATCATAGATCTCAAAAATCATATCAAATACATCAAATAAAATTAGGAAATCAAAGTTCATTCAACATCATATTTTTGAAAATTTAGGGATTATGTATACTTTCAATTTCTTCCAATTTCTTTTATCAAATCATGTTTATTCCCACTTAATTACACATATCTAAACTCAATTTAATCAAATCATAACACATAATTCACATACAAAATTAGGATTTATGCATGCTACTTTAATTCACCAACTTCGTGAATTTAAAGAGTTTAAACCATAGCTTATGTTATTTAAGCATCATAAGCATAGTTAAATCAATAAACATAACAAAAATAAACAAATCAACCTTAAATACAATCATCAAATTTTCGAACACTACCATGCATGAGAAGATCATGTTCTTCAATTTAAACCACAAAAACTTGGATTAAACAAGGCATTTACCTTCTTTGGAATGATTTCCAATCAATTTAACACTTAAAACATGGATTAAAATTGAAGAAAAATTTGTGTGTGCATCTAGTGTGTGTGTTCAAAAATATGGGAAAAGAATGGAGGTGGAAGATGATTTTTAAAATAAACATGGTTCTAGAAGATACTTATATGTATAGCTTTATTTAATTAATTCATTTTTTTTTTCTCTTTTCTCTTTATTTCGAAAATGGTATAAATTTTTTCTAAAATTGCTAATGTTGAACATTAATATTCTTTTGATAGCAAAAACTCCATTTTCTCATTAATATAAAGATCCAAAATAATTAAATCCATTATTGGAATGCACATCATAAAAATATAAATTTAACTCTTTCATATACAAATAATCAAATAATTATTCTCTTTATTCATAAATCTCGAAAATCATAGAGAATAATTTCTTTATCACTAGATATAAATAAAATAAATTTATTCGAGCCATTTAATAGCTTAAACATGATTTCATGAATAAATCTCACATAAACAATATTTAATGCAATTTCTTTAGAACATTTTTTTATTTAATGAAATTCATCCAAACTAGGGATGACAATCGGGTCGGACGGGCACGGATTGTGCCGAACCACTTCCGTACCCGCAAAAATGATCCCCGCCCGTGACCCGCGACGGGTAGGAGATTCCCACCATACCCGCGACCTGCGGGTACCCGCGGGTTGGCGGATACCCAAGAACCCGCCACCTGCCACCCGCGGACTACCCGCGAAACCTTCACCCGCGGACCACCCGCGACCCTCAAAACCAAGCATTTCAAAAAACACGAAAATATCACTAACAAATTCATAAATCATAATGTTCAAACCACAATTCCACATTCAAATCCATAAAGTTCAAATCCACAAATCAATGACACAATGAAAATTCAAATCCACAAATCACCAACACTAAATGAAAGTTCAAATCCAATTTAACAACAATAAATGGGGAGATCAAGTTATATTATTCCAATTATACGAATAGTTTTTTGCGGGTTCGTGGGTAGGGTTCGCGGGTATACGGGTTTCGCGGGTACGGGTATTACCAAACAATTTTCGTACCCGTGAAGTAAACGGGTCCTAGTTTTCAACCACGAACGTACCCGCGGTGTAACAGCCCTCTAATCCTAAGGACGGATTAACGAGGACTAATACTTGGAACAGTAATCAAGGAACATGAAAGACAATTAATCATAGACTTGTGGGACATAATTCAAGTAAACTAAGAGTCTTCAACCATTAAATACAAGACACACATAATTTACATGTGGAATTAGACCTACAGATCCTTAACATAAGAATTCAAATGATCTGAAGGTATTAAACTGTCAACATCAAAACATAACTTAGTTCTATCGCAGCGGAAAAGCATGTGAATACACATATGACGATGTGTAGTCAAGGTTTCTAACATATCATTATCAAAAGGGGTTCCGACTGCTCAACACACCTCCATCCATCATCCGCTCAACCTGCACATTTAAAAACAAACATGCGGTGAGTACAAGAATACACTCGATGGACTTATGCGAAAACATTTTCTCATCTTTAAATTACACTGCCCCATCATGGTAAGACACAAGAGTTTTATTGGAAATGCCTTGTGCTTACTAAAACATTACATCATTTTCATAAATCATCGCTTGGCCAAGCATTTTCCTTGTATGTATGATCCATATCCCTTTCCTTTCTCATATAACATCTCATAAACTCATCTCATAAAATCATCTCGCGCCGTAGAAGGAGGCCTCCTTCCACGGACGCCGTGACCGACCGAGAACCCTTTCAGCACACAGTCACCAAATAGTACACAAAAATCCTTGCCACTCCGACACAGGATACGAATTCTCAATCATCCTTGCGGGTACTAACAAGGATACGAATTCAATCATTTCATAAGTTGGGAGCTACCCAACAACATTCACAATTCGTTCATGGATAGAATACATACATAAAACATAAATATTTTGGGCAGGTAATTAAATAAATCATTTCATCATCATTTCTTGCGAATAAGCATCGTAAATAAATCGTTTGGTAATCATTTTATCTTTTTGAGTATAGTAAAGCCCACCTGGACTGTAGACTTTCTCTAAACAATTTCTTTCTATGCCAACGATCACGTCCGCGTCCCACCTTTACGTAAGAAGTTAATTTAGTATGTCGTTCCATCGCATATCTTAGCTAATAATTTCTCGTACTTCGATAGAGACGTAATATAATCTACGGTCTCATATTAACCATTTAGGTTAAACGTCGAACTCATACTAACGTTTTTCGATAAAATGATTTCAATTATGAAATCGCTTCTCATAAAAGAGATATTCTTAAAAATTTAATACGTTTTACACGTATTAGTGTATTTATTCAACGTATATCAATAACATTGATCACATACTAACGTATTTCATACGTTTAGTCTTAAGTCAACAATTTTGACTTTTCTTAACATATTTTCAAAATTATTCACATATATGTTAACAAACTTTCATCTAAATCGATTTTCAATCGATTTCTTATCATATAACCATAAATCTCGATTTTTCACGTTAATCAATAAACATGATCAATACTTTACTCAAGTATGATCTAACTTCTACCTTACATATTATTTTTCACATCTAACGTTATTTAACATAACGTTTCATCGTAAACATAGTATACTATGTTTCTAAAATCGCATAAATTCATAGTAGGTCAAAAATATATTCTTGACACATAATATGTGATTTTTCTTGATAAAATGAATTTAATACTCTTAATCCTCATACTTAAGCTTTCGGCCCTTATACATTAATTCTCAAATTTTTTCCAAAAATTCTTATAAAATCACATATCACTCTATATTATCATATGATCATTAATATGTATTAACATTAGCTATAGGAAAATTGGACATCACTTTCCTATTCTTTATAGTTCTCGATTTTTTTACAAATATATCCAAACATTTTTCTAAAAATTTAATAAATTCTCACAACACTTAATCATCATCCTATATCATTAATATAACATAATATCCAACATCTACAATTCACACATCAATGTATCAACCTTATACCTCTCGAAATTTTTCAATACATATGAACATACATTTGCTAAAAATCTAATAAATTCACATAGCACTTAATCAATGCTCTACATCAATAATAAGCTATAATATCACTTAAACATTGATCATACATTGACATATTATTTCTCAATTATTTTCGGTAATTTCATATGTATTGCATATGTTTTCTAAAAATTCCTAATAAACCACAATGAGTTCCATTACTATCATATATCATTAATCCAACAACAATATTGACATTAAAATTTTTGGTCACTTCTATAGAAATTATAACATGCTTAGCTTTTAACTAAAACATAAAATATGATCCTACTTAACAATATAAACATGATTAATGAACAACAAAACATGATAGCAATATTCTCATATTTTCATTTATTAAAATAAACATATATATATTAAAATCGAGCGGTTGGAAATCATAAATTTTAACGTATATATAAAGCTCGCTCGATTCCTAACCTTTAACCGTAAATCGATTTTTGGTGCAAGGATTTTGTATCAAGGTTTGGGATTTAAAATTGAAGAACCTCTCTCTTTTTCTCTATATGCTCACGGTAATAGTAATAGGGAATGAGATATGTTTTGCTTTTATTATAACTTATCACTTGGTACACTTAATGGAATAAAACAAACAATACACTAAATTCCTCTACATCTCAAGGTTCACTCACTCACATAACAAAGCAAGATAAATATTTTGGTGACTCACTCTATTTTATTACATCACAATATTCCCTAGTAATTACCCATCACACTCACTTAATTAAAGGAAACAAAAATCCTTCACTTTTGCTCATAAATGTGTCGGCACTCCTCAATTTGCACGAAGGAGGATTTAAATTTTTGTCTTATACACCATATAATATCCCAAGCATTAACTTTATGGAAGCAAATTCATAAAAGAGTTCCAAAAATTCTTCTTTCTTCATTTTAGTCCATATTCACAGCACTTTTACACAAGCCATCTCATCCCACTTGATTCCTTCATTTATTACCTTGTTTCATGTGTAGAAAATATCCTACTAATACATTTATTATTAGCATGACCAAAGATAGCAAAACTTCTTCCATTTAATCTTAATGTTACAAACTCACGACACTTTTAAGCTATAAGTGCTAAATATTTTATTTCATTGCATTTAATAGCTATATGACATAATATATGTCTTAGATGATATATTTAATCATAGGAAAAATTATTAAAATGATTTCATGTGTCAAACCCTAATTTTCGAAATTAGGGTTTTCGAAAATTGTACACTTTATTCAATAATTAATCCTTAATTCTCTAGAATTATTTCGATTATAAATAATGCTCTTTTCATAAAATAATCATAGGAATTTAAATATTATAATTCCTTGATCATTAGACTAAGATTTCGACTCGTCTCTAAACGTTGACAGGACCTTATACTTTCTCTCACCTACTTTATTACAATAAAGTGGTGGTCGATACTTCTTTCCACATAATGCCTCATATGGCTATACTGATCGTTGCTTGACAGCTATGGTTGTACGTGAACTTAACAAGTGGTATAACATGTTTCCACTTGCACCTCTATTTAACATTAATGTCCTCATCATATCTTTAAGCGTTTGGGTTGTCCTTTCTGATTGTCCATCTATCTGTGAATGAAAATTATGCAAAGGTTCAATCTCGTGTCTAACTCCTTTTTGGTGAGCTAATTCAAATCTAGGGTAAACTTGGAGTCTCTATCTGAAGTGATAGGTTACGCACTCAGTAAATATCTGATTTCCTTTATGTACGATCGAGCTAACTTATCAGATCCACGAGTCATCTGAATAGGCAGAGATGAACATAATTGGTGAGTCAATCCACTACTACCCATATAGTAGTGTTATTTCATTTGATTTTGGCAAAACCCGTCATAAAATCCATTGCTATGTCATTCCATTTTCATTTGTGTATCCCTTGAGATTATAACCTCTTATAAGGCCATTGATACAATGCCTTCACTTGTTGGTAACCGAGACAATGCTCGACAATGTGGTTATATCTCATTTCATTCCTTACTATCTAATTTTTCTCGTAAATCATAATATACTTTAATGCTGCCTGGGTGGGCGGTATGAGGAATATCATGAGCTTCATTCATGATTTCATTTCTAAGCTTATTATTGCTTGAAATATATATAACCTTTCCTTAGACAATATGACATTGTCAGGTGCCTCTTTAAAATCCTTCAGCCCTTCATAGGTGATAATTTATATCACAATTGGAATCTTTTTCTGATTCGAGCCATCTTTTCTATCTCATTTTTAAGTCTCTTGCTGGAAGAAATAATTCAACTTTTGTGATCTGTGAAGAATTCTCAACTTATTTCATAGGAGTGATGTCTCCAAGACTTTGGTACTTATACCATTGCTGCTGTTTCAAGTCGTAAGTTAGGTAATTCTATTCATGTGGCCTAAGTCATTGTGATGCGTAAGCTAATTATCTTTCTCACATTAATACATGGCTTCACTTTTATTGATCCATGAAAATTTGATTTCTTTTTGGGGTAGCTGTGTTATCGGCCTTGCTATCTTAGAGAATCCTCAATGAATCTCCGATAGTAGCCGTTAACCCAAGAAATTTCTGATCTCATTTTGAGTCGTTGACAACTTTGATTCTTTCATTGCTTCATCTTTTACTGGATCTACTCTGATTCCTTTTGAAGACACAATGTGCCTGAGGAATGTCACTTCTTTAAGCCAAAACTCACATTTACTAAACTTGGCAAAATTTGTTCGGTTTTAATTTTCCACAAGACAATCCTCCGATGTTCTTTATGTTCTTTCTCGTCCTCCAAATAGATAAGAACATCATCCATAAAGATTTAGAAAAAATTGTCTAAATACGTGTGGAACACTCGATTTTTGAGGTTCATGAACATGACTGGTACATTAGTTAGTCCGAATGGCATAACTATAATCTCATAGTAACCATATCTTATTCAGAACAATTTGCTTTCGTATACTAGATACCATTTTATAAAATTCATGTAACATATCTCATCAAAATGCCTCAATGAGGACTTTCCATTCATTAATTACGAGGATCGGTCTATCAAGCCGACTGATTACATGGCGTCTAGTTCTATTTACACTCAAAATTTTGACATCACTTCCACATATTCACAAAATATGCCAAACTACGTTTATTTTATACATTCTAACCATACCATTTTCAACATGAACCACTACCCACATATAAGTCTCATACTACCATATTCTATGTCTCGAGTGCCCTTCGTCGGAATCATACTCTTCATTTGGAAATTTGCCCGTCTCCAGGTACCTTTTTGCTTCATATCTCCGACGATCTATCTCTTTCAGAGAGCCAGGGGTCACATTGCTCCCTGTTTCTTCTTCAATGCCAGAAGTTTGTGTTGCTTTTATCACAAAGTAAGGTTGAGTTGGTAGCGGTAATTCCCCTAATCCTCGAGGGCGGTAAGATCCTTTCCTTTGGCCATTCTCGTCTCTTTCAGGTATAATTAACGGCACAGGACGTGGGGCGACGTTTGGAACATCAGGGTACAACCATTCCTTTATATCATACTGTGTAACTTGCCGGGGACTAGGATAAGTACTCATAGGTGCCATTCCATACGCATTATATGTATACTTGAGCCGGTTGACAAATCCTGGTAAATCTGCCCAAACCTTGGAATTTTCTACATGGAGAATATATTCTCTTGATACTTCTTTTGCAAAATCCTGCCAGTCTGTTGGCAAACGACGGATAAGTTGTTGGATACCATCCTCGTCCGTCACTCCATGCTTACGAGCATCCATCCAAAGGTGCAAAAAAAATTCAACCAAAAATTATCCTAAATCCGTGCATTGTTTATAATAAAAGAGCCGATAACACTCCCTTTTTCCGCCATCTGTAAACAGATATTTCTAGATAAACCAGACTTAAATTAAAGCAATAGAGGAGATTTAAACAAGAAGGATCTCTTAAAGAATTAAACACTTTAAGCCATAAACTTGTAAACAACTTACAACACAACTCATAAACACTTATCATATTCCCCATTTAGCATTTCACATCTCCATTTGTATATCGCTCTAAATTAACTCGCATAAGTAATAGTGGATACTAATATCCTGTCGCGTAGAATTTCCATTGAAGAGACTATGTTGTAATAACCCGAAAAATTTATAACTTTTATTAGTGATGCTTAAACCAATTATTTGTGTTGATTAGACCTTAAATATGTTTAAGGGACCAATGAAATGAATTAGATCGATTTAGAGATCGCGGAGAAATCAAAACTAGTGACTAGCCTCACCGGATTAGGGTTTTCAATAACTGAACATAGAATGAAAGATCTAGAATGAATCTCGACAAAAGGATTGCATTTCTGTAATCTTCCGAAACATATGAGAAACCCAAGAATCGAAATTGTCGTGCATACTTGCGGTCGGGCCTCAAAAGTACTATTCACGAGCGGATCAACTTCGGTCCGTGCTAATCATGAAAATTAATTATAAAAATTAAATTCATGAAGGGATATATTATTATGAATTTAGAATTTATAAGAATCAATTTCTGAACGAAATTCCTGAAGAACTTAACCGAACGCCGGGTATAAATACCAGAAAAACCCTAAACCGATCCGAACGACCCGAAAATAGAACAAAGGGTTTAAATCAATAAGAAATAATTTATAAGACTCAAATTAATTATGAAGGCTCAAGAATTCAATAGAATTTTCAAATGAGCATAATTTAATCGTCAGAGGCTGTTTTTCCGCGATAACTCGGAATTGACTTATCGGATGCCATCCGAACTTCAGAAAATTATTATGAACCATGAAATAAGTCTTTTTAATGCTATTTAAGAAAATAAAACCTTAAGGTTCCGAGAAATCAATCGAAAGTGCGATAAAACTTAAAAGAGTCGGTATTAACATGCCAAATAGGGTAATTTGACTAGTCTTCTCCCAACCAACACAAGAGGCCCTCCATATAGGCTAAAAAGGGGCTCATTTGGGCAGAATTCTCAGCAAAAAAACGAGCTCCCTCTTTCTCTCTCTAATTTGAAAATTTTCTCATTTGTTCTTCAACTTTCCAAGCTTTAATCTTCCTTTCCAACCCATTCCAACCCCAAATTAAATTTCTAAGACCATACTAAGGTAGTATTCATCATTCTCTTCATTTATAATGGAGTATAATTTTTTTTGAATTTTTTTTGATTTATTTCATAAAGAACCCTAGTTTTGTTCCTCATTTTTTTCGTAGCTTTTGAGCCATCAAATGCTCTCAAGACATGAATGAAATATGCTTAGAAATATGTTCTAAGTCTGTAGTTAAAATTTGGGAATTTTTGGAGCATGTTTAATATTTTTTATTTATGTTATATTTCTTTTTATATGTGATAAAGCATGCTTTTGTGAATATTATTTGATATTGTTTCTTGTTGATATATTAGGAGCATGTAGAATAAATATGGTAGTTTTCAGAATATTTTTGGAATTTTCTTGTATTTATTTTGATTTTATTTTGTTGGAAAATAGTTGAGGTATAGTGTTTAATATATGATATGAACATCATATATTAATCTTGAAATTATTGAGACACTACTCCTATTTATTCATATGGACCGAAAGTATATATATATATATATATATATATATATATATATATATATATTAGGAATTATTTGATTTTTATTTGTTGAAAATAATATGATATGTGATGTTTAGAAATAATATGAATCTAATATGCATTGTTGGGAATTTATTGAACACATATGTAAAATATGTGTGAGGACAAAAAGAATTCCAAGCATTTGGTTCATATTATAAATATTAGTTGATGTTTAATGTTAATATTACATGTTTATTGCATAATATAAACATATTGTGAAGGAATGAAATTTATTGAATATATATATATATATATATATATATAGCAATTGCCGAAATATATATAGTGAAAAGGCATGTGTTTTAATTTTAATAAATGATATGAGATGATATTTCATGTGTAGTATAAGGTATAAGCATGATATGATTTTTGTGAAATTTATTGAACACCTATGTGCATAAGTTAACATTACCGAAAACTTGGAGTGTTTTAACCTATGGTTTAAAATCTTATATGATGATATTGAATAGGAAATTAAATTCTATAGTATGATAGGAGTATATCATGATTTTATTGAATTTAATGGATACATATGCTAATTGTTCTAATTATAAAAACATAGAAAAATGGTTAAGTATGTGTTTAATTTTAGTGGTAATGATCTATGATAGTTAATTTATAAGCTTGGAATGAATGGTTGTGATTGTGATGAATGAATGGAACACTTATGCACACATCACAATGATTGTGTATTATGTTAGAAATTAGGGTTCTAATGCTTTCGTATAGTTTATGTTTTGTATGGTATTATATAGTGTTGAATGGTTATGTTTATATTCAGATCGACAAACAAAATCTCAAACGTAAACAACATAATACTTTATGTACGAGAATCAAAAGAAATCGACCAATTTCGATAACTTAAGAAGGAATTAATGAGAATCAAGTTAGACACAATTTAGGGTTTTCCTATTGATAATAGGACACTCAAATGTGAGTTCTAAGTTAAAGAAATCAAAAGTCGAAAGTTACTGATGTTGATACTTAATAACGACAACCCAATACGATGTTAGATTGAGCGTTAAGACAACTCGAGAACGAATAGCGATTATACAACTTATGCAATCTCCGACGAGTTAAGAGAAACAAACAACGTCGTAAAGTGTAAACAAAAATTCAAACATAAGATGTCAATCCTTATATCTTGAAGGTCGAGTTAATATACACAAAGAACTCTATTAATTCCTAAGTGTTTACTTACATAATGGTATGTGATCACTTGAATCATAAGTCAAGACTACTTTTATTTGTCGTGTTAATCGACAAGAGTCGTCGAGATAACCTACTAGGACGTAACTATAATTGTTAAGTCTAGTTAGTGGCTTGAGAATATTCTAAATTACCAATCATAACTTGAGTACTAACAATCTATAATGTAATAACATTTAGAAGGACACTAAGATTAAGAGTCGAGGATAGACTCAGAGTATGTGATTCATAAGTTGAAGTTCACCTATGAATGAGGAAGTAATATAGTTTGGGAATTGAGAATGTAAGATAATAGAAATTATCTTAAAACAATCACATGAAATCATAAAGAGACCTAATTGGGAGCTTTAAGTCATAATTTATAAGCGACCTTCGATCGATGGAAAGAATCTAAGAAAGACTATTTTCTTATGAAGGTTTGTTGCACGAGTTGGTGGGAAGGACAATTTCACCGCTCACTTAGACTTACTAGCTTCGAACTAGCGGTGGGCTCTCTTGAAACAAAATGGATACATATCTATCTCAACGCATGATTTATAAAAGCTTTATGAAATATTATTCAATGAAAGGTTATTGATCGCCAAATGTTTACATTTTGTTGTGATCCTATCTCGAGATTGGTATATCCAATGTGGTATGTGAATGATGTAATACCGTCCCTTCCCGAGCATCGGGTTTGCATGGCGCGTTTTCGAGAAAGACCAAAAGGTTGACTTTTGTTTCGATGATGCGACCGTCGTGAAACCTCGAAGCGTTGTGAAGAGTGTCTTATAATTCATAGACACTAAGTATCGAGTTTTCGCCACCCACGAAGGTTTGGCACAGGAAGTTATCGAAAATAGGACTTTTCATGGGTCTTTTAAAGCATATTTTGTTTATAGTCGTTGTGTCCGGTATTTTATTTCGAGTCTATGGGTACTAAGTTTGATAAATTTGAGTCCGTTTGCAAAAGTTGCATGACTTTGCATTTTCGAAAAAGACGTCATGCTGAGCATTGCGTAGCCCGCTTTTCTTATAAAAGGAGGCTAGGGCCTTCATTTTCAACGCTTATTTTTTCGTCTCTGTGTTTATGGACGAGCCGAGCAGCTCCAGTGCAGCTGAGGCAGCGAGGGAGTGGGGATCGGCCGGGAGGCTCGGCGGCGCCGTTGTCAGGCCGCTTGCCACCACCACCGATCGCCCTCCCGGCAACCTCGCTTTCCCATTTTTGTCCTTTTCTTTTTTTGATTCCGCCTTTTAGTAGATAGCATAGCATAGAACTCGGGATTCTAAAGGGACGAGGCGAGAAACGCAGTGAGGCCTACCGATTAGCCATGACCGCCGCCCATTACCGCCCGCCATGTTTGTTGTGCCGAATTGGTGGCCACCGAGCCACCTCGCTATGGGTCCTTTAGGTTTTGAGTTTCGGCTATGCATTCCACTAAAGTACCGATTCCGTTTTTCTTTTTCGCGTTTCGCATGTCGGGATGTTTTAGTTGCTTGAGTTTTATAAAGGAAGACATGCGGGTTATCCATTTTCAACGTAGTTTTCATTCCATGTTTGTCGTTATGCATATTGCTTATGTTTCCATTTTCATGCATCGATTTTGGATGGTTTATCCTAGATCCGAGGATAGCATCGATTTTTGAAGCTTCTCACGCTAAGATTTGAGTCAACTTGCATGCATGCATATTTTGAAAGTACCCTATTATAGGTCTTGATGCCCTGAATATATTTCCTTCTCGCATCGAAAGTTGATTTGAAAACCCGAGAGTGCCAAATGTGGGTTCGAAAGTCGAAAAACCCCGTTATGCTTGATCTTCGTTTGGATCACGATATTGCTTTGCTTTGTGGGATGTGACCCAAAAGTTGTTCCGTCTTGTTACGTGTACCTACCAAGGCGATCGGTGAAGTCATCGGATCCGTAGATATCTCCGGTTAACGTTTTCTGATCGTGTTAGATTATATATGCTTATTTTGAGTTATTTACTCGATATTTCAAAATAAAACATGTGCGTAGTAAAATGTTTTGGTGAAGTTATTCTTGTTCTCGATCCGAGATGTGGTTCTATTGTGATTGTGCACGGATTTCTATTCGGTGGGTTGATCACCATCTTGAGTATTGATCGAAGGGGATAGACCCAGAACACGTGGTTATGGTTACGAAGCGATAGACCCCTAAGTCCACACGAAATGGTAATGAGGTTGTTATGGTTCGACAGGTTTGACCCTCAAGTCCACACCGAGTTAGCCGTTGGATACGTTCGGCGTGGTGACTAGATATGTTCGGGCCGAGATATTGTGGTCGGGCCGGATATGTTCGGGCGAATGAGATGAGATGGGCTGGCGGGATCGTCCGAGCCGTGGTTCTATTATGAGAACAACAAGAATAACGAATCGGTGTCGAAAACGAAAAATCTATTTTGCTTACTTAGAAGTGGATTTACATTTTAAAACCTTCTAAGGTAAGTGCTCACGACACAGGCGTCATGATTCTTTTGATTTATGATGAAACCCCAACCGAGTGCACTAGTACTCACCCCAAACTCTTTTCAAATCTTTTCACGGATGGAGGAGAATTTGGACGGGCGGCCGGGGTGGAGCTGGGTTCTTCATGCTATGCTTCCGTGATATTGTGTTATATACGCACTCGATGTCGATATATTCTTGTCCCTTGTTTTGCTTTTCGATTAGGAACAAGATTTGCTATTGTGTTATTATCTTGTGAGTCTCGATATGAGCATGCTACGTGGTCAATTGTCTAGTCAACAGGTGTAATGCTATTTTGCTTTCTTGCATTACTTATTATAAACCAAGATCACGTTCATTGAAGTTATGGTTTCGATATTATTCTGTTGGTGGATTGTTTGTGTATCCTCCCCTTCGTGATATGTCCTAATTATAGAGAGAGATCTTGATTTCATGGTCACATCTTCTTATCGTGTATATATATATATTCCTTCTTCCCACTTCTTAACCCCCACTTAACGACACCCGGTATCCGTGCCTTGCTCGGAATTGGGGTGTGAAGGTGGTATCAAAGCGCTTTTTCCGCTTTGGGTATGTGTCTATATTGATTGATATCAAAGCAGTTCGTTTGCTTTATATCTTGTACGTTCTTGAAATTGAGTGTTTAGAACTTGTTCTTCTAAACTGCTTACAGTGCACACTACCCTCACCACCGTCAGCCGCCTCCTATAAAAGGGATGAGGTATGTGTTTATTTGCTGATGCTTTATGTGGTTACGTGATGCTTGATATGATCTTGGTTTCATGTGTTTTGGCCTGGTAAGAGTTTACGTGATGTAAACGTGATGTGGATGAGATGTGGTTGGATGGTGATATGGATGTGGAAGTGATTGTCGATGAGACGAAAGGGCAATGTGGTCGTGATATGGGAACCATTGATGTGATATGATGTGATTGATATGATCATGAATGGATGATGTGAATCTATGTGTTTACATAGAAATATGTGATTGATTGAAAATCTTGTTTATATTGATAAACGAGTGCTTGTAAGTGGATCCTGTATTTTCTTACGTGATTATTGTTATGAATATCCATATCGATGCCGATATGTGTTGAAAGTGAATATGTGTCTTGAGACATGATTACCCAGATGACTGGGGCAGAAAAGGAAACGTGAATATTTGTTGTTATTTTGATGAACTAACATGTAGGTTTATGGATATTCAAAGGCCTGCATAACGCCGGTTAAGATCCCGGGATGGATGAGCGATCCAGTAAGTTCGTGGAATGTACCAGGAATGTCCATGAGCCATTGAGAGTGTTTCTGGGGAGATTTGTTGGTTTGTGGAGGAAGATTCGAGATAGTGGGAAGGTATCCGAATACGAGGCTTACTATCGGATGACAGAAAGGCTACCGACAGGTTGGCAACCATGGACAAGAAGGCAAGGGTACGTGATGTTCCATCGGGATCCTATCACCAGACACCTTACCTTGGATTTCACGGAGTTCGCTGCTCGAGTGTGGAGACAGTGGACCGATCATCGAGGTATACCATCTGAGGAGGATGTGATCGCGAGGCACCCTCGAGGACCGATCCGATTGATGGCGTGGATGATGTGTTCGAAGAGCCTTTGGGAGAGCAGCCATCGCTCAAACGATCACCAGTTCATCAGGATACACCAGTCACTACACCTCTATCTACGATCCTCACTTTCAGACGGACCAAGAATGATTTTGAGGCAGGACCCTCCCAGGTGAGAGAAATGATCCACCCGACCGTGGCAGAGAAGAGGCCCAGAATCAGAATCATAGTGCCACCGAACAAGATCGGGTTGGCCTCCGGAAGGAGATTCGAGGAGGAAGACCAGGAGGAGGGCGAGGAGGACGGTGAGGACTCAGAGGACCCGTGATCCAGATAGCGAATGAATCGAGATGAGGTTGAGCATGTTGAGGAAGGCAAGCGCCAGACCGGAACCCAGAACAACATTCACCGAGACTCGAGCGATCGTGGCGCGACTTGGATGGGATCATACCCACGAGACTTTCTTCCATGCAAGATCGCTGCAAGGCGGCGGCTGAATCAAGCCCCGATAGGAAGGGAGAGACGATGAGGAAAGGCGAATGGAACCATTGAAACAAGCGGAGAGTAGTGGACGGATATGGATGACATAGATCCAGGTAGTCGGTGCATACGATGACGGTCGCAGAGTCTGCTATAAGCATGGACGAGCGGCGTCTTTTGGCGATGTCGGTCGATTCTTTTGCTCATATCGACCTTTTGGTCGACATACCGTGATCTTGTATTTTGTGGTCCTTTATGGACAATATCGATACTACGCCATACATGACAGGGATGTTTATGTTTGATGCTTATATGTGATATGAGCTATGCCGCGATGATATATGATCTATGTGATGTGTGATGATGATGTTATGTGAAATACATAATGATGATGTGTCAGCGAGTTGCATTTTATATGTGATCGTGATATGTGGCATATGTGATGATATGTGGTTATGGGTGATGATATATGTTATGCGATAATACCCAGGTTATCTATGCGAAAGTGTTTCTAATGTTTCAAACGATCGATACGTAATGCCGGAACAAGGAACGGAGGAACAATAACATGGAAGAAGCCCAAGAACCGCCTTTGGTTCAATGGCACGCGATCGAGTTTTCAGAGAGAGTAATCCCCTACGTTCGACGGTCTCGGCGAACCGATCGACGCCGAGAGGCGGATACGATCCACCGAAAGGATCTTGAATACATCTGCTGCGAAGAAGCGAGAAAAGCTGAATTGCACGATCTTTGACTAATGATGAGGCCGACTTCGGGAATCGTGATGGAGAACCCTAACACCGTGGCGAGTGGGGAAGGTATCGTGGGAAGATTTCGAGGAAGAACTCATGGAAAAGTATGTGCTGGCGTTTGCGAGAGAAAACGAAGTTCGGAATCTTCGTCGAGGAGATGACGATCACCGAGCACGATCGTTCATTCAATCGTCTGTCGCGTTATGCCACGTGCACTGTGATGCGGTCGGCGTAAGGCATGTGTTCGAGAGGACTCAGACCCGAGATCGAAATTTTGCTCGTCACCGTGGAGATTTGGCGATGCTCGCCCTCGAACAGACTTCAAACATTGAGTCAATGTGCCCCACGAGAGAAACGATGCCACCGGATACCCGGTGACGGAGGAAGATGTAAGAGGAAATGGGAAGATCGAGGGAAAGACAATCGGGTGTTCGAGGAACGAGGCGGTCCAAATGATTTCGAGGAATCTGGGTATTCAAGAAAGAAAGCAACTGGGAAGGAATTTCCAACCCATGCGGCGGTGGGGGCGGTGTGGAAAACACGTGCCAAAATGCCGAGGAATCGATTAAGCGAGTGCAAGCGCGTAACGTTGAGTGTTATCGTTGTAGGAAGTCTCGACATTACGCCCGAGATTGTCCATTAGAGGTCCAAAGAAGCAGTACCGCGAGCGAGACAAAGATCCAACTCCACGAGGAGTAACCGAGGTTCGGCCGAGGACTAACCACGGAAGCAGAGGTCACCTAGGCCTGAGAAACCAAAGGCCACCCACAAAGCAAGGGTGTACGCTGAATCAAGAAGCCAGCAAAGACAAGCTCCCTTAAATCTTACATGTATAATCCATATGAGTGATATACCCGCTGCTTTGTTTGACACAAGAGCCTCACATTCTTTCGCTTCGAGAATCGCGTGTGAGAGGTTGGGTTTGGTACCAAGGAATCACAGTAGTACCGGAAATTAGCATCCCATCGGAAGTGCTAAAGGTAAAAGAGATATGCCCGAACCGTGAGGTAGAAATCTACGAGCGAAGGTCCTGTCAATTTGCATGTCATCGGAATGGAAGATTTCAATGTCATCTTGGCATGGATTGGTTGGAAAAGCATGTGGCAACTATACGTTGTCTCGAGAGAAGTTGCTTTTCAACAGTCAAGGAATGGAAGTTTGTTTCCATGGCATAAGGATGGGTGTTTGCGTTTATGATCTCGACCGGCGCAGTGAGGATGATCAGAAGGTCGCATCAAACTTTCGTGAGTTCGACAGGCACGTCAAGAGCGCAAGCGAGCCAGCAAGAGGAGCGATGGGTGTGAATATCCGGATGTGTTTCCCGAGGACTTGCCAGCTTGCCGTGACCGAACAAGTGGAATTCACTATTGATCGGAACCGTGAGCAATAGCAGATCAAAGGTACCATACGTAATGGCACCTAAAGAATTGCAAGAACCGAAAGCGCATTGCGGAGTTATCGATCTAGGTTTTATCCGACCTAGCGTGTGTGAGTGGGGATCGCCATTCTATTCGCCAAGAAGAAGGATGGGTCAATGCGGATGTGTATTGACTATAGAGAGTGAATAAGCGACGATCAAGAATGATATCCTCTTCCAAGGATCGATGATCTGTTTGACCAGCTCAAAGGAGGCGAGTGTCTTCTAAGATCGATTTGAGGTCGCCACCATCGGTGAAGATCGTGAAGGAGGACGTTGCGAAACCGCGTCGTAACGAGGTATGGGCACTACTGAGTTCATCGTGATGCCGCTTGGTTTCACCAACGCGCCGCGAGCCTTCACGGATCGACGAATCGAAGTTTTCCATCAAGATCTCGGATAGTTTCGCTCGGTTTGTATCGATGATATTCTCATCTATTCCAAGAATGCGAGTTGCATAGAACACCTCCGTATCGCTCGGAAACGCGACGAGCGAGAGAGGTTGTACGCCAAGTATAGTAAGGCGAAGTTTGGCTCAAAGTGATGTTCCTCGACACATCGTGTCCGCAGGCGAATCAAAATCCACCCAAATGAAGGTTGAAGCAGTAGTAATCGAAGGTTCCACTAATGCCAATGAGGTTCAAGCTTTCAGGCTGCGGGTGATATTATAGACGCTTCATGGAAGGATTTTCAAGTTGGCAAGGCCGATGACGCAATGTACCGTGAAAGGATCAAGTTTCCATGGTCCAAGTCTTGTGAAGCAAGTTTCAAGAGTTGAAGAAGAAGCTAACAAACGCCTAGTGTTAGCCTGTGCATGGAAGGAACGATGGGTTGTGGTCTATACCGATGCATCCAAGCTTGGTTTAGGTTGTGTTCTTATGCGAACGGAAAGTTATAGCCACGATCTCGTGAGTTGAAACCGCACGAGTCGAGCTACCCAACTCACGACCGGAGTTAGCAGCAAGTGCTCATGCGTTGAAGATTTGGAGGCACTATCTCTATGGAGTTAAGTGTGAGATCTTCACAGATCACAAGAGCCTCAAGTACTTTTCAACAAAAGAGAGTCAACACGAAGCAAAGGAGATGGCTAGAGTTGGTAAAGGATTATGATTGCTCTATCGCCTATCACCCGGAAAGCCAATGTCGTAGAAGATGCCCTTAGTCGCAAGTCGAGAGCGGTTGATATCTTTCACGAGAGAATGAGCTTATTCGAGATTTTGAGAAGCTCACCGGAAGTGATTCACCCACGGAATCAAGGTAAGGATTCGCCGCACTTTGACAAATGAACCGACTAAGAGAAGCCATCGTGAGCACGCAATGGTGAGACGCAGTTCTGGTAAGGATGCGTCAGAAAGCAAGGCTAGAAGATAGAAGGGTTCACGAAGCGAAGACAACGCGCCATTATTCCGATGAAGGTTATGTGTGCTACTCAATAGTGGAATCGAGAGATAAGATCATGAGGAAGCTCATGAGGCACCATATACACTCATCCTAGAAGCACCTAAATGTACAGAGACCTTAAAAGGAACTTTTGGTGGAAGGGATGAAAAGGATGTAGCTGCTGTGGAACGTTGTTCGCTTGTCGCCAGTGAAAGTCGTGCACCAACGTCCGTCCGTTTGTTGCAACCGCTACCAATCCCGTGAGTGAAATGGGATCATATCGGTATGGATTTTGTGGTGAGTTTTCCAAGGTCGCGAGGAAACACCGCTTATACGGGTTGTCATCGATAGATCGACGAAGTCACCATTTCACCGATTCGGACGACGACGGGTTAGATAAGTTTGCCGCCTTTACGCTAGAGAGATCGTGACGCCATATGCTGCCAAGATCGACATGCCGATCGCGACCGAGGTTCACGCCAAGGTTTTGAGGAGTCCGCATAGCCACGGGGACCAAGTCGAATCTCAAGACAACTTTCCATCCTCGTGATCGACTCGCCCTGGAAAGAACAATTCTGTGTCTCGAAGATGTGTCATGAAATGCAATGGCCGACAGAGGAGGAAATTAAAGAGATACTACTTTGTGGAGTTGCCTATAACAATAGTTATCGCCACCATAGGAATGGCTCCCTATGAAGCGTTGTACGGAGCGAAGGTCGCTCGCCACTTTATCGGGACGGTAAGGGCAGAGAAAGATATTAGGACCGAGATGGTTCAACAGACTACGAGGTTATCGATCGACGCCAAGGATCACAAGCTCAGACGTGCGTAAGTCCCATGCGACAAGCGCCGACGGATCTTCGCCCATGATCGAGATCGCTTTCCCTGGTTTCCCGACGGCGAGTCATTCGCTTTGGGAAGCCGAGGTAAGTTCATGATCGAGGTCTGCTGGACCTTCAAGTTCTCGAGAGAATAGCCCCTGCCTATATGTTAGCTTTCGCTTACCAGCATCGGAGACGTGCACGACGTGTTTCACATTTCTCATTGAGAAAGTACGTGTTCGACCCAAAACACGGATCAAGCACCACCAAGTGGTTCTGCGCCGGATCCGAAGTTACGAGGAGACCAGCCGGTCGCTTTGGAACTAGAAGTGAAGGAGTTGAGGAATGCTGCGATTCACGGTGAAAGTGTTGTGAATCACCATGGCGTATATAGTTTACGGGAGTTGAAGACAAGTTCAGGCTTAGCACCTCGAGTTGTTTCTCCACGTGTTCGAAATTTTGGGATGAAATTTTCTAGCGAGGAGGGATGTAATACCCGTCCTTCCCGAACATCGTTTGCATGGCATGTTTTTCGAGAAAGATCAAAAGGTTGACTTTTGTTTCTCTGATGCAATCATCATGAAACCTCGTAAGTTAGGAAGAGTGTCTCATGACGAATTCATAGACACTAAGTATGCAGTGTTTTCGCCACCCACAAAGGTTCGCACTCCGGAAGTTTTCAAAAACTGGACTTTTCACGGTCTTTAAAGCATATCTTGTTTATAGTCGTTAGTCCGTATTTTATTTCGAGTCTATGGGTACTAAGTTTACAATTTGAGTCCGCTTGCAAAAGTTACGCCGCAGATTTTCGAAAAGGTCACTATGAAGAACAGGCACCGCTTCCTATAAACAGTAGGCTAGGCCTTCATTTTAAATGTTCATTTCTTCATCTCTATGTTTACTGGACAAGCCGTGCCTGTGTACGCATGGAAGTCACTTTATGAGCTGGGATCGAGCCGAGGCTCGCGACGCGCCATTACGCCGCCGGCCACCACCGCCGACGCCCTCCCCGACAACCCCTGCTTCCGCTTTTCCGTATTTTCTTGTTTTGATTCCGCTTTAGTAGATAGCATAGTACGTAATCGGGATTCTAAAGCGATTTAGGCGAAAGGCACGAGGCCGGCCGATTGGCCATGACCGTCACCGCCTATCGCTTGGCCATGAGTCAGAAGCCACCGATTTGCGGCCACCGAGCCACCTTTTGGCTACGGGTCCTTTAGGTTTTGAGTTCTGCTATGATTCCACTAAAGTACCGATCTGCTCGCTTTTCGTGTTTCGCATGTCCGGATGTTTTCCGCTGCTCGAGTTTTCTAAAGAAAGACATGCCCCAAGTTATCCATTTTCAATGTAGTTTGTCATTCCATGTTTGTCGTTATGCATATTGCTTATGTTTCCATTTTCATGCATCGATTTTGACGGTTTATCTTAGATCCGGCGACAGCATCGATTTTCAAGCTTCTTCGCCGCTAAGATTTGAGTCAACTCAGCATGCACGATATTTTGAAAGTACCCTATTATAGGTCTCGATGCCTCGAATATATTTCCTTCTCGATCGAGTTGATTTGAAAACCTGAGAGTGCCAAACGGGTTCGTGAAGTAAAACCCCGCTTTGCTTTCGATCTTCGCTTCGATCACGATATTGCTTTGTTTTGTGGGACGCGACCCCAAAAGTTGTTCCGCTTGTTACTGTGTACCTACCAAAGGCGATCGGCGAAGTCATCGGATCCAGATATCTCCCGCTAACGCCTGTTCTGCTCAGTTGGATTATATATGCTTATTTCGAAAGTTATTTACTCGATATTTCAAAATAAAACATGTGCGCCGTAAAATTTTTGGTGAATTTATTACCGCTCGATCCGAGACGTGGTTCTATTGTGATTGTGCACGGATCTCTATTCAAGCGGGTTGATCACCATCTCGAGTATTGATCGAAGTGACAGACCCCGAACACGTGGTTATGGTTCGGGCGATAGACCCTAAGTCCACACGAAATGGTAATGAGGTGGTTATGGTTCTCGATCGATTTGACCGTCCACAATCGAGTTAGTCGGACGGATAATGCCCGGCCGGGTCGATCGGATATGTTCCGCCGAGATATCAGGTCGGGCCGGATATGTTCCCGTCGAATGAGACGAGACGGGCTGGCGATACGCTCGAGCCGTGGTTCTGATGATGAGAACAAAGAATAACGGATCGCATCAAAACTAAAATCTATTTTTGCTTACTTTGTAAGGGATTTACGCTTTAAAACCTTCTAAGGTAAGTGCTCCGAACACTCAAGGCCACGATTCTTTTCGATTTATGATAAACCCCAACCGAAAAGCGCTAGTACTCACCCAAACTCTTTTTCAAATCTTTTCACTGATGGAGTGAGGGTCGGACGGCGACGCCGGGCGGAGCTGCATGGTTCTTCATGCTATGCTTCGCGATGTCAGGTTATATACGCACTGGATGTCGATATATTCTTGTCCCTTGTTTTGCTTTCCTGATTGGGAACAAGATTTGCTATTATGTTATTATGCCGAGTCCTCGATATGAGCATGCTACGTGGTTGACCGGCCTAGTCAATGTGGTGTAATGCTATTTTTCTTTCTTGCATTACTTATTATAAACCGAGATCACGCTCATCAAGTTATGGTATCGATATTATTCTGTTGGTGGATTGTTTACAAGTGTATCCTCCTCCTTCGTGATATGTCCTAATTATAGAGGAGATGTTGCCGATTTCATGGTCATCTTCTTCATCGTATATTATATATATATTCTCCTTCTTCCCCGCTTAACCCCACTCCCTAATCACACCCCTAAGATCCGTGCCTTCCCTGAATTGAATGGGCGCGACAAACGAGTTGGTCCACCAACCTTAAAAAGGGTAACGATCGGATCCGACTTAGTTAAGGACTAACTCAGATTGTGTACACGTGTGACTATGTGTTAAGGTTAGCTACCTCGACCGGTCACGACGACTATGTGTTTGTGGCCACCTCAATAGTGCGCGAATGAATGAATGAACGAATGAGTGATCAGATATGGAACAACATGGATAAAATAGTTCGACCGAACGCTTTTGGAAAATGATAAATTGTTTGATAGGCATGAGTATTTCAACTAAAATCCTCATGCGCTATTGTGGGCAGTTCAATAACTTAAACAAAGAAAATGTTTTCGGCAATGAGTCCACTGAGTACTTTTGTACTTAACCCCGCATCTCGTTTTGATGTGCGGGTTGGCGAGGATTGATGATGGGTGCGAGGTGGTGCAGAATGGCGATTGTTTTGATGCTTTATTAGAAAGGATTTCTAGAACCTGGGCATGCATCGTCATATGCATGTCCACACGCTTGTCGCCTAACTCGATATGGATTATAATTCTTTGTCATACCGTGATTGAACTTGAGGTTGTACCTCGCTCCGAATGTGCCCTGATTGGCTACATGTTTAAACATCGAACCTTTGGCAAGTCCTTCTTTGACTTGAGTTTGTATCAATAGCCTATTCCTTTCGCCTATGCTTATATTCTTAGTTGATTGGTTTATTGATTGATTAAGTTATATATATATATATATCAGCATTATCATATCGGTGGCGATCCATATGATCCGTACTTCCGAGAAGTCGGGTCATCACAAAGTGGTATCGGAGCACTTGTTCGCCTGAACCCTAGAAACCCTTTCCTTGAATCCTAAGTTGAAAGTCGAGTCTTGAAATTGTTTATGTTTGATCGCTATTGATCGCACTCCATCGCCGCCCCGCTCAACAGGCGTAAGGTAACTATCTCAACCGAAAATTGTTTTGAAATGATGGAAGTTTATGAAATGTGAAATGGACTTACAAAAGTCGCATTGTTTTGAAGGTTGAAATATGTTTGTAAGGAGAAGAGTCTCAAAATTTCAAATGGAGTTGTTGTTTCCAAGGATTTTGGAAAAAAGGAATGATTGAAATTGAAAAGTTATTTTCAAAATAATCGGTTGTTAGGTTGAAAAGAGTTGAAAACTACGGGAGATTGATAAAGGAATGATGAGAAGACTGTTTATCGCAATATATGTTATGAGTTGTGTTTACTCCTATATGCAAAGCATGCTAGAGGCATAATGTAAATGAGTATGTTTCCCCATGAGAACATAGACTCTTAAGACGCATGATCCCTATTGCGCCGAACTTAGTATGAGAACATAAGGTATCCCCGATTGAACGGAATCCTAAGAAAGAATGACAACATAGAAATTATAAGAATCCCAATACGAATGGATTTGAGGATGACAACGCGATGAGTCTATGATGACAAGCGGTTACTTAACCGGAGGTTCAGACCGCTATGAATCCCAACCTCTATGTGAAGGAATTCGAACACCATCGTGCTATCTCTATCGTGGCGATAACGAAAAATCAAAGTATAACGTTATGAAAGTATGAAAAGAAAGATCTAATTGTAAGTATTGAAGAACGCATATGATCGATGTTATAATGCGAATAGAAATAAGGAATTCAGGACCCAATGAGAAAGGGTGACCACTTAGCCTTACTCAAAGGCTAGACATTGAAAGTTTTTCTACCCTAAGTGACCATACGATCTCTTCTAGAAGACCAAACCATGAAAGTAGTTTCATAAGAACTTAGGAATATAGGATATAAGATTATGGTTCGGATAATTTTACGACTATACGCCTTTATCCCGTAGAGCCACACACGAGGAGGTTATGCGTTCACCGCTCCTACTAGATGTTCCAAGGAGGCGTCGGGCAAGTTCTTTGCTCACTTCACGCATCAACTGGATCACACATGCCCGTGGTACGTCATACTCACGACGGTGTACTCCGTGATTATAAGGCGCCACCCAAAACAAGGTATACACGCGAGATATCATCTGAATACATATATTATTGCCGAGAGAGCTTCGATCTTGAGATAGACTTACCCCGTTCTTTCAGCCACCTGAACTACGTATTCATGGTATACGGAGTTGCACCTGGTGGACCGTATCTCCCTGAGCGAGAATACCCATGACGTGATGAGATCCCCGAGTGGCTTCATCCGGAGGTGCCTCGCTTGGCATCTGATGGACCTGCATTCTTGCCTGGCTGTGGCAGGAACATATTCAAGGCTGGATCTTCCCGTCCTCGACAACTCACTTTTTAGATCCTACCGCCCGGTAGGATTCGAGCCCGTCATTGCCCGTCCCGACCATTACCGCCGATCATTCCATGCCGATCATCCTCTCTACCTCGGCGTTTCCCAGTTCAACCGCCGCCAACCCGTGCGGACCCGTGTGTCGCGATCTTTGTGAGATTGACGATTCGCGTGGCCCTTGCGCATGCGCCGTGAGAGGAGCTTGTGCCGTCTTCTCGCTTCTCCGTTCCGGCCAATGCCTATGGGGAGATCATGGTTGAGATCCGTCGAGACTTAGCTACTATGGAAGAAGCTAGAGTCATTATAATCCGAGACCGTGACTCCGCATTCAATCTTTGAGGTCGAAGAGGAGTAGGACCCGAGAGAAGGACACACACTTGACGATGAGATGAAGGATGTTGATAGTACCCATACTCCGATTCGACTCGACATCTTTGAGCCCTATTTACACCCCGGCGATTATGGATCTAGTTATTAAGACTAGATAGTGTTTTGTTTATATACTTTTGTATATCTTGTGACGCTTGTCTTGAAGCGATAGATCATTTCGAGATGAACCCTTATTTTGATAACCTGAATAACGTTTATATTTTTGTACGCACCGTGACTAGGTACGTGGAGTGCTGTTGATATTAATTTTGGAGTATCATACTCGTGCACTGCCTTTTGTAGATCGTAAAGTGATGATGAAAGTCCTCGTGATAGACATTTGATTTGATATGATGATAGCTCACGAGAGCTTTGGTTTTGAGGTTGTGATATGTGGTGTTCGATGACGTGCTAGATTTATGTTATGATTATATATACACCGTGCTAAGATATCTATGATCTTGACGGATGGTAATATAAGATATCGATTACGTATGTTTATGAAAGATAGAATGCCACGAGAAGAAGAAACCGTGGTAACACCCAAAAGAGATGACACCTCCACCACCACCAGCGGCAAGGCGGATGAGGAACTATTCCTCATAAAGAACCGCCCACTTTCAGCGGGGCGGGAATCCGTGGATCTTGAACTTTGGATTCGCTACCGAGGCGAACCTTTAACTTCCTTCATCGCACCTCTCAAGAGCGCTTGTCATCGTTGCCTTCGTGATATTTGGTGCCGCCCGACTTCTAATGGGAGGCGAAGAGAACTTCTGTCGAAGAGGAATTAGAAGATTTCTCACAGGAGGAATTTAAGGAGGAGGTGTCACGAAGTACATTCTAAGAGCTACTGGGAGAGAAAAGAACATGAGTTCTACAACCCTCGCCGAGGAAAGGCGACGGTCACAGATTACGACCGTGCATTCGCGAGATGTCGCGGCATGCACCTCAGCTAGTCGACACCGATGAGAAGACGACAAAATTTTTTTGGGCGGGACTCCTCCATGAAATCAGGGTCTCGCTAATGGCCACTGGAATCTGACTTATCGTGAGGCCCTCGGTCGGGCATTGGACATCGATCTTTGCCATGCTCAAGATAGGAGGCTGTCGTTGTACATCCCGAATCACCAAGGGGATCGTGGAAGAGGAAGTGGGAAGGACCCTACCAAAGTCGAGGATCCACCTGCTTGGCGAGGCCGACGGGAGGCCATGGCGAGAACAACGTGCCATCACAGGTACGGGCAAGAAATGGGCGCCCCATGGTACCGTGTACAGCGGTGGAAACCAGAAATTTTGAGGCTCCCGTATGCCCAGGTGCCATAGAGTCGCAGGGGCATGCACATTTAAATGACGGATCTTGAGTGTGGCGGAAGGCCACTACTCCGCGCCAGCGCGCTTTGCCGCGCCAGCCACGAAGCCAGCGCCAGCCTCGCGGCGCCCGTGGTGCCCGCCACTTTAGTGCGCGTTGCGCCCCAGCCAGCACTCGCCATGCCTCGCCAGCGCCCGTTGCCTCTCGCCCTTCCAGCATGCACCTCACTCCCGCGCGCGTTCGCCAGTCTCGTGCACACCCGTCTCTAGCGCGCGCTTGCCTAGTGCGCGGCCACCCTAGCGTGCGTTCGCTCCTTCCAGCGCCACAACGAGCACAACCGACTCTCACCCTCCAACCGGCGTTCATTTTCAAGGCAGATCGTATTCTGAACCTGCGCTCACCTTAAACCGGCGCTCACCTTCATTTAATATAAATATGCGCGTTTAGGTCAAAACTTGCCGTCTTCAGTTTCGAGTTTTATTTTCCTCCTGGTGCAGCCGCGGCGCTGTGCCTGTTCTTCAAGTTTCTTCCGGCAATTCTTCAGGCGAAAACATAGAGATAATTCTTAGTTTAATTCGCTTTTATTTCTTAGATTTAATACTTGAGTTTATCGCTTTTATTTAATTAGTGTCTGTTGGGTTTATCGATTATTATTATTGGATTTTCGTGTTCCTTTGATTTATATTGCTTAATGATTTCCTGCTTTCGATTAATTCATGTTCTTGTTGGATGATTGATGATTATGGTTTATTTGCAATTAGATTTAGATTAGGGCTTGACAAACCCTATGAATTGAATTGCCATTGCTTTTGTTTATCGCTTTGATTTTTCCCGCTTTAGTTCAACTAGGATTGACAACCACGGTTTAGATTTATTGCTTTATTAGTTTAGCTAGGGTTGAAAACCCTAGCTTAGGATCATTATTTATTTTCAGTATTTCAATTCCAGTATGTTTCAAAAACCTCCGTTGGTATTAGAATGTTTAGGATTTTAATTGCTTTACGTGCGCGACACTAACAGTAGTCTCATTAAGTTTTCCTTGAGAGATGACTTGGGTTAACTTATCACGCTACAATTACCTCGTACGATTGCGAGTGAATTCGAGTGTGTTTTTAGCATCGATCAATTTTGGCGCCGTTGTCGGGGAAAACTTTAGGCGTATTGTTTGTGTTGTTTGTTTCTGTGTTTCATTTAGATTACGTTTTGGTTATTGTCTCTCCGGTGCGTGTGATCTTGTTTTGTTGTTGGTGTCTGTTAATGCGGGGTATCGGTGATGCGAATATGGTCAAACAGGGTGGGGAGGAAAGTTGTCGTATTGGGCAAATTCTTCACTGAAGAAGGAGCCCGGTTAGACTATACTAGGATACCGTCAAACCATGAGTATCGAGCCTCGATCCTACGAGCAACAAGCTATGATCCATCACGGGACCAACCACTTCCACCATGATGCGGATCAAGCACACAATCCATCTGGGATCAACCACCTCCCGCACTATGAGAATCAATCCTACAATCCATCTTGGGATCAACCACCTCCGCATGAGTATCGTACTCAACAACCACCTCCACCTCAAGATTCATACCCGCACGACCCACCTCCACCTCAAATGCCGACTTGGGATGATAAGTTCGTCAAAGTTTGGATGCTTATGAAGCTCACTTCAGCGTTTGGAGCCTTGATTGGGATATGTTAATAGCACGGGTAATGGTGAAGCGGCAATGGAAGAAACTTCCAAACCAATCCAATCGGTCGAGCGGTCACTATTCTAGAAAGTAACTTGATTATTGAGAATTGGGTGGGAGAGACACTGACAGTCATTGCGACCGGAGAAGGTGGAAAATGAGAAAGAATGGACACGTGAGGATGAGAGCGGGATCGAGCACCGAGGAAGTTGTTACAAGGGCGGACGAGGAAGAGTGGGCACGTAATTGATAACACGCGAAAACCCACTGGAGGTGAAGAACTACCCAAACACTTGGAGGAGGATGAAGAGATGATGAAGCAAGTGGGCACGTGAAGTTTCTAGCATGCCAAAGCCCTCTGGAAGTGAAAAAGCTGCCTCCACAATTGAAATGCGTATTCCCAGAGGAGGAGGACAAAGTGAGGACAAAGGTTGAGGTAACATCAATAATGCATCGACATCCTAATTCACCAAAGTATTGTGCTTTGGGAATTAAAATTATCTATTTTCTTTGGAGAATAGAATGTTTGATTTGAGCTTAAATGATGCATTATTTGCTTTCTTCTTGTCTTACGTTCTTATATGGTTACTCTTGATGCTCGACCGAGATGGTATTCCTGCGGGTTAAGGACTATGGATGATCATTTGTTGGCCGGAATACATCGACTCGCGACGTTAAGCGAGTACTACGTGGGAGTTTACCCGCAGTTTTTATTTCTTTTCTTTCTTTCTTTTTGTTTTGTTTTGTTGTTCTCTTTGATCTTTACATTTGTCTACGTGTTAGTTTTACTCGGAATTGGAACGTCGTCAGCCGTGAGGTGTAGCCGTGATACTCCGGTTCTGCCGTGCACGCTCACATTCCAACCATGCCACTGCCATATTCTATCAGGGAAGTCTCCTTCTCTATTGACTATTTTTGTGTTATTAATGTTTTGAGCACTGGGGGCAATGCTCGAATTTAGTGTGGGGGAGAGAGTATTTGGTTTTGTGGGCGTGACATATATATTTTGTATGTAATGATGTGCCCTTGTGCTTATTTTGATTGTTTGGACGTAAGCTTTGTCTATCACGAGTAATTTAGGATTTTGATTGTTGCATCGAACTCGTGGTATCGGGTCAAAGCGATTTTGTATTTAGAGACTTTTGTGACATATGATTTGAGTGTAATGTGAATTGTGAGATTGTGATTGATAGAAAATGAATAGGGAAATTGATGTGATTTGTCCGGCTAATGTTAGGGATAGTGTTAACATTGTGGTTACCTATATACTTGTTTTCCTAAATAAAAAAAAGGGGTGTGAAAAAGAAGAGAAAAGAAGGAGAATGAAAACTCCAGTTAATTGTTGAGATTGTTGAAATGGAGGATGTGATTCTGTCGCTCTTTCTCGTAAATCGAGAAATGGACATGAGAAACCACGATAGGAGACTCGAGTTCATCGAGAGTTCACCTTTCGAATATTGTTCCAAAATCTGTTAAAACATTCTTTGTGCTTTAAAAAAAGGAACTTGTTGCTAAAGGTGACCACATTAGTTAGTTCACCCCTAACGGAGAGTCGGGTGCGGCGAGTTTACCACTTTTATTTATTGAAATCAATTGCCGTCCTAGATTTATTTCACATTATCTTTGAATTCGTAAACACCAGTGTGGGGGAAAAGCAATAAAGTTTGATTGATTAGACTAAGAGTGAAGTTGTATGAATTATCTTTCCTTTTCTTATTGGTATAAAGTTTGCTTGAGGAAAAGAAAATGGATAAGTGTGGGGGAGTTATTTGGTATGAATTTGTGCTTATTATTCATATCTTTGTGCATGTTGTCTCTCATGATTTGTTCTCTTTTTGCCGTTGGTTTGATTATTATTGCTCGATTTGAACTTATTTGGTTTGTTTCTATGTTTTGTAGGAAAATGGCATTAAATAGGATGAAAATAATCGCCAAGGATCAAGTATATGGAAGAGCATCTCGGCGAGGAATCCGTAGGTGGCGGCTCCTAGTCGGACTTGAGACGGCGAGAGCAGGGCGAATTGTCAATGTCGCGCCACGTCGAGCCGGTGCTCGATCAAGCGCACCAGCGTCGCGCCAACCTCGCCCAGCCGCGCCCGCTCACCACAGCCCGTGTCGCCCGCCTCATTGGCGTGCACTTCCGTGCCTTCGCACAGCGCCATCGCCTCGCCCGGCGCCCGTTCGGCATCTCCGTCGTGCGCCTCGTCCGGCGCTCAATCACCAGCTGCTCCATATTTCTCGCGCTCATACTCGGCGGCCGAGTCGCCCAGCGCCCATCCCGTCGTAAGTTTACACCACAACGCCCGCTTACCCCGGTCGGCGTCGGCCAGGCCTGGGCCGCCCGCAGCGCCCGTAGCGCCCTTTCGCACCCACCGTCAAGACGTCGCCCGGTAGCGCGTCACGCCTCTACCTTCGTCAGCGTCGGCGTCACGCACTTGCCGCCAGCTGCCCGCGGCGCCATGGTGCCCTCCACTTGATGCGCATTGCGCCCCGGCCTTCGCCATGCCTCGCCGCTTGCTTGCCTCTCGCCCTTCCAGCGCGCTCACTCACTCTGCTGCGCGTTAGCGATCTCACGCACGCCTGCTCTCTGCGTGCGCTTACCTGGCAGCCACCCTAGCGCATTCGCTCCTTCCAACGCCACAATCGCTGTGGCCTTCGCCCTCCAACGGCGTTTATTTTCAAGCGGATCGTATTTCGAACCGCGCCACCTTAAACCGCGCCACCTTCATTTAATATATATATCGCGTTTAGGTCAAAACTTGCGATCTTGATTCGAGTTTTATTTTCCTCACAGCGCGCCATGCGCTATCCTTATTCTTCAAGTTTCTTCGATAATTCTTGACGACAACACATAGATAATTCTTAGTTTAATTCCTGCTTTTATTTCTTAGATTTAATACTTCAGTTTATCTCTTTTCGCTGTCGAATTAATCTGTTGGGTTTATCGATTATTATTATTGGATTTTCATGTTCCTTTGATTTATATTGCTTAATGATTTCACCTTTCGATTAATTCTGTTCTTGTTGGATGATTGATATTTATGGTTTATTTGCAATTAGATTTAGATTAGGCTTGACAAACCTATGAATTGACCGCCATTGCTTTCGTTTATTGCTTTGATTTTTCCTGCTTCCTTAGTTCAACTAGGGATTGACAACCCCTGGTTTAGATTTATTGCTTTATTAGTTTAGCTAGGGATCGACAACCCCTAGCTTAGGATCGCTGTTTATATTCCGTATTTCAATTCCTGTATGTTTCAAACCCTTGTTGGTATTAGAATGTTTAGGATTTAATTGGTTTCTGTGTGAGACACGAACAATAGCCCTGTTAAGTTTTCCTTGAGAGATGACTTGGGTTAACTTATCACGCTACAATTACCTCGTACGATTGCGAGTAAATTTGAGTGTGTTTTTAGCTCGATCAATTACCCAGGATACGCCAAGGGGAAATGGCCTAATGTGCCCAATCGAGTCCGGCCGATCCGGGCTATCAAGCTCAACCGTTCGAAAGATGACCCCGATTCAAGTCTTCCCGAATCGGCGACCATATCAACCATTTCGGCAACAACAACAACAATGGCGATAGCCGCAGCAGCGATATCAACGCCCAACAACAACAACGACAGCGGCAATCACGGAACAACAACAACATCATCAACAACAAGAACCACATCATAAGCGGAACTACGCCTCGACTAAGAAAGGAGTTCCAGAGACCGCCAAGGAACCAAGGAAACTTGGCGGTATGGAATACTCTCCAATTGCTTGTTATCCCATTGTTCGATCTTGGCGCCGCGATTCTTTTATTTTTGAAGCATGCGTAGAGAACTTAGGATTAGGTCCTAAACGCTGAACAAATTATGAGAATTTCTTCTCGGTGGGAGGCATAAAACAATAACCCACATATGCTCGAACCTAGAACTTGGACTAGGTTCACTTAAGGTCATGACAGATAACCTTCACGTCATACCTATGACAGATGTGGACATAATCCTAGGAATGGATTGGTTAACCGAACATAATGCGACCATCCTGTGTAATGAAAGGAAAATTTCTTTCCAACATCCCGGAGAGAAACCTACAGACTTTCACGGGATCAGCATGGGGAGGAGAGTCCCGATCATATCCGCACTACAAGCAAGGACGTTGCTGAACAAGACAGAGAACCACGCCTACCTTGTCTACCTCCAGGAGAAAGAGCAAAATGAGAGGAGGATAGAAGTCATTTTGATTGTGAAGGAGTACCGATGTATTTCGCATTTAACTACCGGGATTACCGCCAAACCGATGCATTGAGTTCACGATCGACCTCGAACCGGGTTCTACCCGTGTGAAAGCCCCGTACGGATGGCACCAAAAGAACTTGAGGAATTGAAAATCCAGCTGCAAGAACTCTTGAAGTTAGGATTCATTAGACCCGATGTGTCTCCATGGGAGCACTTGTCCTTTTGTGAAGAAGAAGGATGGTACGTTGAGAACGTGCATAGACTATCGGGAGTTAAACAAGATAACTCTTAAGAATAAGTATCCCTACCTCGAATTGACGATATGTTTGATCGACTTAAGGAGCGCGAGTCTTTCAAAGATAGATCTAAAGTCGGGATACCATCAACTAAGGATTAGACCCGAGGAGGATGTACCTAAAGCGGCTTTCCGTACAGGTATGGTCATTTCGAATTCATCGTTATGCCCTTTAGACTTACAAATGCTAACAGTATTTATGGATATCACGAATAGGGTATTTTACCCGCACTTAGATAAATTGTCCTAGTATTCATAGATTTATATCCTAAATACTCGAGAATAACCAAGAACACAAAGAGCACTTGAGAGCGTGGTGCAAACATTAAGGCAAGAGCAACTCTTCGCCAAGTTTAGCAAGTGTGAGTTTCGTTAGGCGGTGACATTTTAGGTCACATCATGTCCACCGAGGGAATCAAAGTGGACCCTCGAAGATCGTCTGATTCGAGAATGGGAATCACCAAAGAACCGAATGAAATTGAGTTTCTTAGGAGCTTGCCGGCTATTATCGAAGATTTATCGAAGGATTTTCAACGATAGCCTGACCCATGACCCAATTGTTGAGAAAAGAAATCAAGTACACTTGGATCGCTGAGTGTGAGGCTAGTTTCCAGAGATTGAAGGAGTTGCTGACGACAACACCTGTACTCGCAGTACCCGAAGCAGATAGGGAATACACAATCTACACAGACGCTTCAAAGAATGGACTAGGATGTGTTCTAATGCAAGAAGGTAAAGTTATTGCTTATGCTTCAAGGCAATTACGCCTACATGAGTTGAACTATTGATCGCTCCCTTTTTCACACGTAAAAGGTGTATATAGAAGGTAAGCAGTATCGTATCCACGTGGATTGAATGCTAAAACACGAGCTAACTCAACAATGATTCATCATTATCCAAGCAACATATATGGTTTGGTAAGATTTTAGGGCTTCGGAATTTAATCCAAAGCAGAGGTAACAAAGCAGAAAATAAAATAAAGCAATAAACACTCGGATGATAAAAGCAGATAAGGACGACTAACCCTAGGAGGCATTAATCCTATCCACAACGTATGTTTATCTGCTCCTATTAACCAATTTTAATCCGGACAAGATGGAAGATCACATATATAGCCGACAACTTGTTATGACAATTGCGGTCAGTAGATTACTAGTTTTCCCTATTATCATATTCGTCTCAGGTAAAAACAAGCAACCCAAACGGATCACACATAATATGCTTCCCACGAATATCCTATCTCGCCACGACTCGAGGCTCATTCGTATCATGCATTCAAGATCGATTGACAATTAATACAATTACGTAATTAACCGACAACTAGACATGCATCAAGATTGATCGTAAATTAACACATATAAATAAGCACCAAGAATCATGAATCAATGCACGGAAGGTAAATAGCGATAAAGAATCACAACATATAGGATCGGATCATGCAAACCCTAGGATTAGAGCGGAAATCTAGCGAGACATAATAAGCGGAATAAAATATGATTTAACCATAAAATAGAAATTATATAAATGAAACCCGTGATTGTTGCGTCGATGAACAATCGTTGGGCTTGAATCCCAACCTCAAATAAAAACGGAAATTTGCAGAAGATTGTCCGGACGGCGTTCGGATCGTGACAAAACGTAAAACTAATGAAGAACAATGATCAACTAAACCCTAGAATGAAAATAGATGGAAGCTAAAGCTAAAAATATGAAAACTGATGAAAATCGAATAAAAGAGGTTCGGAATCGTGTGTGTGTCAAGTTAGAGGCGGTGTTGCCATATATAGGCACACCCCAAACCCTAATTTTTCCTTACGCCGCTCGGTCTCATGATCACCCGCATGATCGCTAGGTCGACCGCGAGGTATGTCTCAGCAGCGCAATCTTCGCTTCATGATCGCCTCCTTGCACTCGCATGGTTCCTCGCCGATCGGCTAGCGGTCGCTAGCCATGGCCGCAGAAATCATCTGATAACTTCTCGGCGCTAGGTCTCGCTCGGCGTGCACGAGGTCGCGGTCGCGCCTCGCTGGTTCTCGCGGTGGGTTAGCGGCCAACCTAGCGACCACTGGGCTGGTCGCTAGAAACAAGCGATTGTGCATTTGGCTCTTGCTTCGTTCCTTGCTTGATTTTTCAACATATGGACCTACACAACACCAAAATAACACCCAAGAGCGTTATCTTCTAGAAATAGATAAAACATTAAGAATCGATACGTAAACGCACATTAAATGATCTAAACTCATCTTTAATATCAACAATAAGCGTGTAAAATCGCGTTTATCAAACCCCCATACTTAAATCATTGTTTGTCCTCAAACAAAACCAAAGCAGAAAGACACAACGAAAAGATCATCGAAATGTAGCAAAGATGATAACCATTCTAAGCCTCGAAACATATTAGCGCCGAAACATTAGTGCACATGACGGCGTTAGTCAACTCAACACAAACAACAATTGACGGCAAAACTCATTTAATTCACCCTCACAACGGCATGTGTGTAAAATATAGGATACACTCAACTCATAAAGAAATGTGGGGCGTGTATACACTCAGCGATCAATGCAATGCAACATCTTACCATAGGCTTGCCGTTTCTCTAATATCTCCACCGTGTCATTGTGTTCAAATTAGGATCAAAGAGGTCTTTTCATAGGTTGTAATGTAGGCACATTGGTTAAGGTAGGATAATATATGGCTAAGTGACTCAAGAATATTCCAAGCACCCCCATTTATACTTTTCGACACATATGTACTTTGTCCATTTTCCTCTTCTTTCCCAACGTGCTAAATCAACGTTTTATGCCACAGAAGGTACCTATACTTTGATTAAAGACCCTTTATGCTCAACACACATAGTGAATTTATCATTGTTTTTTTTTTCTTTTCTTTTCTAGAGCTTATAGGGTTTATCATTGACAACAAAGGTACTAATCTTCACCATAGATGTACTTCTCCAATAATAATTTTTCCTCGTCATAACTACATCAAAATTTCAACCCCTTTTGATTCCCATATCCATCCTCACCTCCTATCATCCGGTTAATCGAAAGAATAAGTCTAATAAAGGCTCAAAGAAGGCGACAAATGGTATATATCATCGGGTTAGTGTTTGGGTGAATATGTGGTTAACAAAGATGGCCTTTATCCTTTCCAAATTGAAACACATATTGCGGTCTCGACACGTAAAAAGCGGCAAGTTCTAGAAGATAATCACATGCATGATATCACACAATTAATGTAAACTCAGATCAAGATATGTATACGGTGAAGCTCAAGTCTCACAAGATAAGCAAATGGTGAAAAACAACAAGCTAAGCCATCTCACGTCATTCATGCGTCATTTTCTAACATATCATGCGCACTATCATTAAATTTCACCAAGAATTTCTATAGTCATTGGCCACATGGATTAACACACTTCACTTAACTCGTTGATCGTGAGACACAAAACGAAAAGCAAAACAAAACACGACAAAAGACCCCAAAGCATAACAACTTAACAATAAAGCACGAAACATAAACAAGATTCTCAACCAACCAAACTCGTTTACTCCCCAAACTTATTGTGAACATGTGGAAGCAATAAGGTTTGCGTAAAAAAGTAGTTGGGAGAAAACTTACTGGAATGCCTTGCTACTCGGTGGTGATAAAATCCGCGCCATCGATCCCATCGCCGCATCATCTCCATCATCTTACGTTGTTGCTCGAGATATGCACGGTGTTGGGTGAAGGGCTTCTTCGCTGCTCCATCATCGAGGTCGGGCCCCGCCAATATGGTTGAGACGACCATCTATTTGATCTAATCGATCATAAATCCGGGATCACCTCGAGCGGATGGCGGGTGCGATATACCGCTTTGTTCGGGAGCCACTTCCACTCGCTTGCTCTCATGCGGTTGCTCGTCCTCGACCCGCCTTTGCTGTTCACGCGCTGCATCCATGCATAGTGCGAGGGAGCTCAAATTCCTATTGGCATCCGTGAAAGTAGCGGCTTATCTTGGTGAGCTCGGATTGGGCAGGCGGAGGCGGTTGGCCGTTTGATCATATAACACCATGTGTAGCGTCAGGGGTGCCTCTTCAGGAAAGTTCGGACGTATAGGCACGGCTTGTCCAGAAGATGTCGTGAGAGATAGGACTCTCTCGAATTGTTATCCCAAAAATCAAAGAATGGGGTAATGAATCCCCTATGCATATCTTTGAATTGCGGCAAACCGGATGCATGTGGAAGTCTGAGCTAGGAACATGCCGGCATGCATCTTCGTTGAACATGGCTCCAATCGGGATGCACATGTCTTGTGATAGAACAAATGCCGGCATTGAACGGCCATGTAAGGTGAGCGTGATGAGCGGTGGAAGTAACGGACCGCGGATTACAGATCGAGCTAGCCTTCGATCTCGAGGCATCATAGTACGGAGTGTGCTCGAGTCCGGAGTCCATGAACTTTGGCCATACACTTTGGACCGTGTACTCGGCGTTCCTATGTAGTTTCCTCCGGATCTCCATTGATTATTCCATTAAGTTCGCCCACGGATAGTTGGCGGGGCTCATTGTTGTGGGCATTGATGTAATCCGCATTCCGTTTGTCTTGTGGACACGGATAGTCGATAGGAATTCCGGTCGGGGATCCGGTATGTGAGATAGTTGGTCGTGATAAGCGAGTACGTAGCCCGGATCTCTCGGCCAACCACGTCACATCATTGCCTATACCCATCTCTCGACGCGTGTTGATGCACATGAGCGGTGAATGCACGTGCCGTAATCTCACCAATCGATTCCAACTTCTCGACGAGTCGTTCGGCGATCGACTCCAAAATTATTTGGATCGAATTCATCTTGTGGCTCATTGCGTGGCTCGTCGTGAGGTGCATCGTGAGGCTCATCGTGTAGCTCGTCGTGGAGCTCATCTTGTAGCTCGTCGTGGGAAGTGGAGACAATGCTCTTGCCCTTGCGCTTGGACCGTGAGTACGTGGCATCTTGTATGTAAAAATATTTCAAAGTCAGCGCATGTATGTATAAAACTATCAAGACAACGTCAACCCAAAATGCTCAATATAGATCCCCAAACTTCAACTTAGTCAAATTAATTCCCCCATATTTTCATATAATCTATCAAGACAAAAAGGGGTGGGGGAAAACACACACAACAGCCAACAAATGCATAATTGGGCGTTGGGTGAATTCTCGTGACCACACCGCATGGTCGCGAGGGTGGTCGCGAGGCAAGTTTAGACGGCAGTAGGTCACATGGCAGCCAGCATATACAAGGCGTTCGCCCAATCCTCAGACCTGACCGGCCTTGGCATGAAAGGCGTCACGAGCACAAGAGAACGCAATTTTAAGCATATTTTCAAAAAATTTGAACCCAAATCAACAATGTAGGCAAATTAAACTAACAATATCGTGTATAAACATTAATAAACCTAACATTGGACTAACCATGCTCAAACACCAAATAAATCTAACAAAATAAGCCCTAGTTTCTCAAATATAGATAACCCACATCAATAGAATAAATGGATAAAATCCTTCCAAATCATGCTCAAGAAGCGTAAACCCATGAAGAATGAAGCAAATATAGCATACCTTGAGTGGATTTGATGGAAAAGCAAGAAAATTGGGAGAGAGAGGTGTATTGGGTGCTTGAGAAGGAAGGGCTAGCTTGTTTTCAGAAAAATGTGTGTGCGTGTAGGTTACAAAAAAATGGGTTTGGGGTGTTAAAACGTGGGTCACGAAGCGGGCGCGGGTCAGGACGCGGGTCATGACGGATCTCGCGGTCGAGCTCGCGATCGCGAGCTTGACCGCAAGCTCTGTCGCTCAGCCATAAAACGTTCTGCCCAATTTCTCGCGACCACACCTCGCGACCTCGCGGTCGCTAGGGTGGTCGCTAGGTACTTTTTTTTTTTTTTAAAAGAAAGCTATTAAAACTTTGGGATCTAACAAAACAACGAGACACGACACAAACAAAGAAAAATGATAAAACAAAACGAAAACAACAAAAACAAAAAGCATGTAAAACTGTTGGGTTACCTCCCAACCAGTGCTAGAATTATCGTCGCTAGCTCGACGGTACCTCTTATCATGGTTCGTTGAGCTTGGTCACCTTGACTTCTCGGTCGAAGTGTGACTTGAAGTATGATTTGAGATATTGTCCGTTCACCTTAAAAATGTTGCCACCCGAGTCTAGCAGTTTGTAACTCCCCATGGCATGTGCACGGTAAGCGGTATACGGCCCCACCATCTTGACTTGAGCTTTCCCGGAAGAGGCTGAGTCGAGCATTGTAAAGCAAAACTTCATTACCGGTGAGAATCCTTTGGAGCGAATGTGAAGATCGTGGAATTTCGAGCTCTTTCCTCAGATATCCGAGAATTCTCAAAAGCTTCATTCCTCCACTCATCAAGCTCAACAGTTGATCACTTCATCATACCGGCCTCCTTGAAATCCATGTTGATTCTCCTCGTGGGTCTAATATGCTTTGTGCTCCAATTCAACCGGTAGATGGCAAGATTTACCAAATACCATTTGATATGGAGATAGCCCGATGGGAGCTTTGTAAGCAGTCCGGTAGGCCCAAAGAGCATCATCCAACTGCTTTGCCCAATCCTTGCGATGAACAACCGATTTCTCTAAAATCTGCTTGATCTCTCGGTTGGCGAGCTCAGCTTGCCCGTTTGCTTGTGGATGGTAAGGGGAGGTGACTCTATGCTTCACACCATATTTGGCTAGAACGTTGCCTAGCCACTTATTATTAAAATGCGATCCCCCATCACTGATCAACGCCCTCGGGACTCCAAATCAGTCGAATGTTCTTGTGGAGGAACTTGATCACTATCTTGGAGTCGTTCGTGACGGTGGGAATCGCCCTACCCAACGGAAGCGTCTCCACAAAGCAAGAAGAATATGCGTGTAACCACAAGACATAGGAACGGACCCATGAAGTCGATCCCCCATACGTCAAATAGTTCCACCTCCATGATGGTTTTCTGTGGCATCTCGTCTTTCTTAGTGACGTTCCCCATTCTTTGACAACGATCACAACTCTTGATAAAAGATTGGCAATCTTTGAAGATCGAAGGCCAATAGAATCCTTGTGGCAAATCTTGGCATTGTCTTCTTGTCACGCAAAATGGCCTCCATTCAACGAACTATGGCACTCGTGGATTATGTTCTCCCATTCTCCTTGGGGAACACAGCGACGTATCAGACCATCGGCACATCGGCGGTAGAGATGAGGATCGTCCCAATAATAGAACTTGACATCGTGGAGAAATTTCTTTTTCAAATGACCTTTGCACGATGGAGGTAAAACTCCAATCACCAAATAATTGACAAAATCAGCATACCATGGTGTGCGATCAATGACTTCAAGATGTGCTCGTCGGGAAGTTCTCCTGATCCCAATCTTCTTATCCTCTCCTTCGACTGGTTTCTCCAATCGCGACAAGTGGTCGGCAACCACATTTTCGCAGCCCTTTCTATCTTTAATTTCCATGTCGAACTCTTGAAGAAGAGTATCCATCTCACCAATCTGGCTTTGAATCTTTCTCGCAATGATGATTTAATGGCGGCATGGTCGGTGTGGACAATGGTGTGGGTGCCTACCAAATAAGGTCTAAACTTATTAAGCATAGACCCTGACAAGTAATTCCTTCTCGGTGGTGGTGTAGTTCATTTGAGCGTAGTCGAGAGTCTTACTTGCATAATAAATGACTCGGAAAAGTTTGTCTCGTTTACGCCCCAACACGCTCCCACCGCCCAATCACTCACATCACACATTTCGAGCGGTTGACTCTAATCCGGTGATACCAAAGCGGAGTCGAGATCGGGGCTAACTTCAATTTCTCGAGCGCCTCAAACACTCATTTGTGAACACAAACTTGGTATCTTTCTCGGCGATCCATACGGTGACTTCGTGATTGCCGAAATCTTGATGAACCTTCTATAAAGTCCCGTATGCAGAAAACCCTCACCGATTTGACATTTGTGGGCGGAGGTAGTTTCTCGATAGCTACTATCTTTGCTCGATCCACTCCAAACCTTTGGCGAGACTTTGTGACCAAGCACGATACCTTCTTTCACCATGAAATGGCACTTCTCCCAATGCGAACAAGATTAGATCTCTCACATCTTTGGCAAAGACTTGTGATAGGTTGTGGAGACAATGGTCGAACGATGAACCAAACACGAAAAAGTCGTCCATAAAAACTTCCATAATATTTTCAATCAACCCATGGAAGATGGACATCATGCACTTTGAACGTGGTCAAGCATTGCACAATCCAAGCGGCATTCGCTTATAGGCGAAAACTCCATACGGCACGTAAACGCGCCGTCTTGTGCGATCTTCCGGGCGATGGCAATCTGATTGTACCCGAATATCCATCGAGAAAACAATAGAACTCATACCCGCTAGTCATCCAACATCCGATCAATAAAGGCGGGGAAAATGGTCCTTCCTCGTGGGCGTGTTCGAGCACGATAGTCAATGCAAACTCGCCATCCGTCACGAGTCTTATGCCACAAGCTCGTTTGTCTCGTCTCGATCACCGTGATACCCCTTTCTTGGATACCACTTGAGTTGGGCTAACCCACTCCGCCGGATATGTCATAGATCATCCTGCGCTCAAGAGCTTCAACACTTCTTTTCGGCGACCTCTTGCATTGCGGATTCGATCGGCGTTGAGGTTGCACCTTCGCTTGTATTCATTCTCTAACAGATCCGGTGCATGCAAATCGAGGGTGACCCCTCGATATCGTAAATAGTCCACCCAATCGCAGACTTGTACCGCTCAAGACAACCATCAATTTACGTGCCTCCTCATCATCGCCAAAGCCGAAGATATTATCATCGGCACGTCCTCATCGCCTAAGAAGGCATAATGAAGGTGGTCCGCAGCTCCTTTAACTCCATCTTGGGTGTAGTCTCTTCCTTCTTCACCACGTGCCCCTCCTCCAATCGGCTTCCTCACATCTAAATAAACCGACTCCGGGAGGGCCTTGACTTCATCGATGGACTCAAGGTACTCTAAAATCTCATCACACGCCTCATCAAGGTCATGGTGAGAAAATCGAGTTACGCATACAAAACTCCACGGATCGGTGATTGAAAGTGAGTGGGCGGCAAACCGCTCTATAACTCGGCAGTCTTCCATGGTCTTCTCGTCGCCGCTTGTAGCATCATATATAGAGATTTTCATCTCCTCGTTGACTACGAAGGTGAGATCTCCATCTTGTCGTCGATCGATGCTTTCGCGGTAGCTAGAAGTCGCCCGAGAATAAGAGGTGTATTCCATCCTCGGTATATCGAGAACAACGAAATCGGTGGGAAGATGAAATCTCGAACTTTCACGAACACGTCCTCCACTATCCCTTTTGGATAAGTCACGATGTGTCCGCCATCGAAGAGCTATGGTGGTCGGCTTGATCTCCCAATCTCAATCTGTTAAAATGGACAACGGCATCAAATTGATGCTTGCCCTAAATCACACGTAACCTTGAGAATATACGTCCTCCGATGACACATGCTATGGTGAAGCCGCTCGGATCCTTCGCTGAGCGGCAACTTCTTCGCGAAGACAAAGATCGCATCTTGAGGCAGTTTATCGTCTCGAATTTCCCAAGCTTCTTTTTGTTGTAACGACATCTTTCAAAAACTTCACGTAACCCGACATATCTCGAAGTGCATCAAGTAAAGGAATATTGACGCGCACCTTTGGAACATCTCCATGAACCTCGTCAACTTCTCATCGATTTGGGCTTGGCTAAGCGGCTTGGAAACGGAATTGGAGGCACACGCCGGAAATTTCTTCTTTGGTAGCCGCCGCGATCAGCCTCGCGACCGCGTGTGCGGTCTCTAGCAAGCGGACGCCATCGTCCTTCGTCTTCGTGGGCGCAAGGCCGCTTTCTCGGGCGATAGGTTTGCGTCAAGCTTCCGCCTTGTTTCGTGGGTCGCCGAATTACTAGCGACCGCTAGGTCGCTCGCCAGGCCCTCCGACTCCTCGTGGCGCGTCTTGACTTGTTACCACGAACCTTCGCGACATCCCCTTCATGAACACTGTAGGATTCTCGCGGTCGGGCTCATGATCGCGAGCTCGATCGCGAGATCCTCTTTCTTTGCCCATTTTCACCGTTCGTCTTCTCGTGATTTTGATAGGCTCATCCACTCCTCAATTGAATGGCATTCTGATGATTTTAGGGTTTACCACCGTACACTCGGAAATTGGCCCGACTTGTGTGCCCGTTCTGCATGCTGCTATCTCGACTTATTTGATTCTCCATCATCTTCATATGCTTTCCCATAGCCGTCACGGTGGACTCCAAATGATTAATCTTACGCGGTGTTGCTTATAAACGAGTTCGGTTCGTTGCCAATTGTTGGTTGCTTACAACCAAGCTGCATCATGTCCTCTAGACTCGGCTTCTTCGTCTCTTGAATCACTCCATTCGAGGCGAGAAACCCATGAGGTCGTTGAAAATTATGGGGTTGGCGTCACGAAATTTGGGTGATTTACATTGTTTGGGTTGTCGCGGATTCCCCTGGATGGTTGTTCCTCCGATTGATGTAATTCACGTCCTCGACCTCATTCATATCGACTCTGCAGCATTTATCCGAGCCACGCCTTTTCCTTTCATTTCTTTCTCAAATTGGCTTCTCAACAAGGTGGCTCGCTCCATAATATTATCGCATCAATCGCTTTCAACAATGTGCAGCCTTCACCACCGGTGTCCTCTCCATCGCCACCCGATAACGCCATCTCTTCTATGATGCGGCTGGCCTCGTCACACGTCTGCTCAATAAGCGCCCTCGTGATGCTTCAACAATACTCCTTGTGTGAGGTGTCACCATTGAAACTGTAATCTCCGCCCATCGAAAATCCATGTTGTGGGCACCTTCAATAGGCCCCGAATCTTTCCCACGACTCGAATAAAGATTCATCTCCTAGCGGGAGAAGTGGGAAATCTCGGCTATGATCTTACGTGCCTTAGCCGGTGGAAAGTACTTTGAGAGAAATTTCTCACATAGAGTCGCCCAACCTGCTGATACCAAAGGCGGTCTAAGGTCTTTAACCGTCTTTAGCTTGATTTGCAAAGAAAATCCGAACATGCGATCCGGATTGTGTCTTGTGGCACCCATTCATTTGATGGTGTCACAAATGTTGAGATATGTCTCGAGATGGGCATTCGGATCCTCTGTGACTCCTCCTCCAAACTGTTCCCCTTGAACCATGCTGATTAGGGCCGACTTCAGCTCAAAGTTGTTAGCGTTTACTTCTGGGCCCCATCCGCCTCCTTGAAATTGCTCAGTAGGAGGTCTGTACATATAGTTTAGCGGTCTTGCCTCCGGAGCAGGGACAACGAGTCCCATGGTCGCCAATTGGCGCTGCATTTCTGTAAAATCTGCTAACAGGCGTGCAGCTACTTCGGGAGGAACGCCCCCGTTGTTCTGATTGTTCTGATTTGCTGCCATTGCTTCCTTTCTTCTTGCCCGTCTCCTTCTCCTTTGTGAATTTTCGATTTCCGGATCAAAGTGTAGTTCAGGAGGTCCCCGGGACCTTGTGAACATAAACTACCTGGAGAAAAAGAAGGAAATCAGATTGGCAAGAAATAAAAATAAAATAAAAGTACAACTTGAATTAATAATTCCAAATTGTCAAGTTATTCCTATATGATCTTAACAATCCCCGGCAACGGCGCCAAAATTTGATCGCTCCCTTTTTCACACGTAAAAGGTGTATATAGAAGGTAAGCAGAGTATCGTATCCACAGGGATTGTAATGCGAAAACACAGAAGCTAACTCAACAATGATTCATCATTATCCAAGCAACATATATGGTTTGGTAAGATTTTAGGGCTTCGGAATTTAATCCAAAGCGAGGTAACAAAGGTAAAATAAAATAAAGCAATAAACACTCGGATGATAAAAACAGATAAGGACGACTAACCCTAGGGATGCATTAATCCTATCCACAACGTATGTTTATCCTGTTCCTATTAACCAATTTTAATCCAGACAAGATGGAAGATCACATATATAACCGACAACTTCTGTTATGACAATTGCGGCTGTAGATTACTAGTTTTCCCTATTACTGTTACGTCTCTAGGTAAAAACAAGCAACTCCAAACAGATCACAAAGAATATGCTTCCTACGAATATCCTATCTCAGCTACGACTCAAGGCTCATTCGTATCATGCATTCAAGATCGATTGACAATTAATACAATTACGTAATTAACCGACAACTAGATATGCATCAAGATTGATCAGAAATTAACACATATAAATAAGCACCAAGAATCATGAATCAATGCCTGGAAGGTAAATAGCGATAACAGGAATCACAACATATAGGATCGGATCATGCAAACCCTAGGATTAGAACAGAAATCTAGCCAGACATAATAAACGGAATAAAATACGATTTAACCATAAAAATAGAAATTATATAAATGAAACCCATATTGAGGCGTCGATGAACAATCGTTGGGCTTGAATCCCAACCTCGGAAAAATGCAATTTAGAAAGATTGTCAGGACGAAAACGTTCCGGATCGTGAACAAAACGTAAAACTAATGAAGAACAATGATCAACTAAACCCTAGAATGAAAATAGATGGAAGCTAAAGCTAAAAATATGAAAAACTGATGAAAAACTGAATAAAAGAGGTTTTGGAATCGTGTGTGTCAAGTTGGGGGCATGAGGGGGTGTTGCCATGTATATAGGCACACCCCAAACCCTAATTTTTCCTTCTGCCGCTCGGTCTCACGATCACTCCTCGCGGTCGCTAGGTCGACCGTGAGGTATGTCTCGCGCACACAATCTTCACTCGCGATCGCCTCCTTGCGTTCGCATGGTTCCTCATGGTCCGGCTAGCGTCGTAGCATGGCCGTGGCATAATCGTCTGATAACTTTCTCGTGGGTGGGTCTCGCTCGCACGAGGTCGCGGTTGCGGCCTCGCTTGGTTCAGCGTGGGTTGCTAGCGGCCAGCCTAGCGACCGCTAGGCTGGTCGCTAGAAACAAGGCAGTTGTGCATTTTGGCTCGTCTTCGTTCCTTGCTTCGATTTTTCAACATATGGACCTACACAACACCAAAAGAACACCCAAGAGTAATATCTTTTAGAAATAGATAAAACATTAAGAATTGATACGTAAACGCACATTAAATGATCTAAACTCATCTTTAATATCAACAATAAACGTGTAAAATGTGCGTTTATCAACTATCCTACGCACGACCTGGAATTAGCAGCGGTCGTACATGCTTAAAGATTTGGAGACACCATCTCTATAGAGTTAGATGTGAGATCTACACCGACCATAAAAGCACGAAGTATTTCTTTGAGCGAAAGATCTTAACATGAGGCAGCGTAGATGGTTAGGCGGTGAAAGATTACATTGTGGTATCAATTACCACCGAGTGCAAGGCTAATGTTGTAGCCGATGCCTTGAGTCGCAAATCCCACCCTAGTTTGGGATGTCTACTCAGTCAAGAAGAGACACTTATAAAGGAATTCCAGAAGATGAATATCGAAGTCATAGACCCGTCCCAGACAATAGAAGGTCGTATTGCAACATTGATTGCAATCCCAGACCTAAGAGTCTGAATCTTAGAAGCTCGGAAGAAGAGCAAAAGCTGAGGAAATACGAGCCAAGATCAGGACAACAACCAAAAGAATTTCAAAGAAGCAACAAATAACGTTTTGTTGTATGACGGGAGAGTGTGTTCGAAGCGAAGGGCTTAGGGCGAGATCGAGAAGAAGCCCATGAGACTTCTTACATCAACACACCCTGAAGCACCAAATGTACCAAGATCTCAAGGAGAAATTTTGGTGGGATGGAATGAAGCGAGACGTAGCTTCATTCGTGAAACGTTGTTTGACGTGCTAACAAGTGAAAGCACTCCACCAACGACCGTATGGAACCTTACAACCGCTAACATACCGAAATGGAAATCGGATGACATAGCCATGGATTTTGTTACCGGGCTACCCAAATCACAAAGAGAAAATACCGCTATTTGGGTCATCATTGATCGTTTAACCAAGAGCGCGTATTTTCTACCAATTCCGATAACACATGGATCAGACAGACTAGCACAGTTGTACGTTCGAGAGGTCATACGTCTACATGGAGTTTCAAAGACTATCACGTCGATAGGATTCAAAATTTACATCCAGTTACGGATGAGTTTACAAAACAAATTGGGGACTCGACTACATTTCAGATGCCGCGTCCACCCACGCATGCAGACGGACAATCCGAGAGGACCATTCAAACTCTTGAAGACATGTTGAGAACCGTTGTCCTCGATATAGGAAAAAGTTGGGAACAAGTGTTACCACTTGTGGAATTCGCCTACAATAACAGCTACCAAGTAACTATTGGAATGGCCCCATACGAAGCTCTTTATGGAAAGAAATATCGATCACCACTCTACTGGGATGAAGTGGGAGAAAGGAGAGTATTAGGACCTGACTCTGTGGGCGAAATGATCGAGATTGTTAGACAGATCCGCCAACGAATCAAGGAGGCCCAAGACCGACAGAAGTTGTACGCCGACAAACATCGCACAGAGCTGCATTTTGAAGTAGGAGACAAAGTCTTCTTGAAGATTTCTCCATTAAAAGGAATCGTGAGATTCGGAATCAAAGGAAGGCTGCGACCACGCTTCATAGGATCTATGAAATTTTGGAAAGGATAGGGCCGGTGACTTCTGAGACTGCATTGCGGCCAAGCTTCGGGAACGTGCACAATGTGTTCCACGTTTCACAACTAATGAAGTACATACATGACCCCAGCCATGTGATACCACCGACGGATATTGTCCTCGATGACAATATGAGTTACGTACAACTGCCTACGGAAATCATAGACCGACGTATCCAAAAACTAAGGAACAAAGAGATACCGTTAGTGAAAGTTCTATGGCGACACCATGGACAAGAGGAAGGAACCTGGGAACTGGAATCAGCTATGAAAGAGAAATACCCACATCTTTCCAAGGTTAGCAAATTTCATGACGAAATTTATTTTAAGTGGGATGGTATGTAATAACCCGAAAAATTTAAAACTTTTATTAGTGATGCTTAAACCAATTATTTGTGTTGCTTAGACCTTAATTATGTTTAAGGGGACCAACGAAATGAATTAGATCAATTCAAAGATCGAAAACTAGAGAAATAAAAAACTAGTGACTAGCCCTACTGGATTATGGTTTTCTGAATAGCCTAAACATAGAATGAAAGATCTAGAATGAATCTCAACAAAAGGATTGCATTTCTAGAATCGTCTCGCGAAAACATGTGAGAAACCTAAGAATCGGAATTTTCAGGCATACTCGCCCGATCAGTCTCAAAAGTACTATTCACGAGCCGGATCAACTTCCAGTCCGTGCTAATCATGAAAATTAATTATAACAATCAAATTCATGAAGGGATATATTATTATGAATTTAGAATTTATAAGAATCAATTTTTGAACGAAATTCCTGAAGAACTTAACCGAACGCCGGGTATAAATACCGAAAAAATCCTAAACCGATCCGAACGACCCCAAACTAGAACAAAGGGTTTAAATCAACAGGAAATAATTTATAAGACTCAAATTAATTATGAAGGCTCAAGAATTCAATAGAATTTTCAAATGAGCATAGTTTAATCGTCGGACGCTGTTTTTCCGCGATAACTCGGAATTGACTTATCGGATACCATCCGAACTTCACAAAATTATTATGAACCATGAAATAAGTCTTTTTAATGCTATTTAAGAAAATAAAACCTTAAAGTTCCGAGAAATCAATCGAAAGTGCGATAAAACTTAAAAGAGTCGGTATTAACATGCCAAATCGGGTAATTTGACTAGTCTTCTCCCAACCACCACAAGAGGCCCTCCATATAGGCTAAAAAGGGGCTCATTTGGGCAGAATTATCAGCAAAAAAACGAGCTCCCTCTTTCTCTCTCTAATTTAAAAATTCTTTCATTTGTTCTTCAACTTTCCAAGCTTCAATCTTCCTTTCCAACCCCCCAAATTAAATTTCTAAGACTATACTAAGGTAGTATTCATCATTCTCTTCATTTATAATGGAGTAGAATGTTTTTTGAATTTTTTTGATTTATTTCATAAAGAATCCTAGTTTTGTTCCTCATTTTTTTTCGTAGCTTTTGAGCCATCAAATGCTCTCAAGACATGAATAAAATATGTTTAGAAATATATTCAAAGTCTTTAGTTAAAATTTGGGAATTTTTGGAGCATGTTTAATATTTTTTTATTTATGTTATATTTCTTTTTATATGTGATAAAGCATGCTTTTGTGAATATTATTTGATATTGTTTCTTGTTGATATATTAGGAGCATGTAGAATAAATATGGTAATTTTAAGAATATTTTTGGAATTTTCTTGTATTTATTTTGATTTTATTTTGTTGGAAAATAGTTGAGGTATATTGTTTAATATATGATATGAACATCATATATTAATCTTGAAATTATTGAGAAACTACTCCTATTTATTCATATGGACCTAAAGTATATATATATATATATATATATATATTAGGAATTATTTGATTTTATTTGTTGAAAATAATATGATATGTGATGTTTAGAAATAATATGAACCTAATATGCATTGTTGAATTTATTGAACACATATGTAAAATATGTGTGAGGACAAAATAATTCAAGCATTTGGTTCATATTATAAATATTAGTTGATGTTTAATGTTAATATTACATGTTTATTGCATAATATAAACATATTGTGAAGGAATGAAATTTATTGAATATATATATATATATATATATATATATATATATATATATATATATAGCAATTGCGAAATATATATAGTGAAAAGGCATGTGTTTTAATTATAATAAATGATATGAGATGATATTTCATGTGTAGTATAAGGTATAAGCATGATATGATTTTTGTGGAATTTATTGAACACCTATGTGCATAAGTTAACATTACCGAAAACTTGGAGTGTTTTAACCTATGGTTTAAAATCTTATATGATGATATTGAATTGGAAATTAAATTCTATAGTATGATAGGAGTATATCATGATTTTATTGGAATTTATTGAATACATATGCTAATTGTTTCTAATTATCGAAAACATAGCAAAATGGTTAAGTATGTGTTTAATTTTAGTGGTAATGATGCTATGATAGTTAATTTATAAGCTTGAAATGAATGGTTGTGATTGTGATGAATGAATGGAACACTTATGCACACATACACAATGATTGTGTATTATGTTAGAAATTAGGGTTCCTAATGCTTTCGTATAGTTTATGTTGTGTATGGTATTGTATAGTGTTGAATGGTTATGTTTATATTGTACCGACAAACAAAATCTCAAACGTAAACAACATAATACTTTATGTACGAGAATCCAAAAGAAATCGACCAATTTCGATAACTTAAGAAGGAATTAATGAGAATCGAAGTTAGACACAATTTAGGGTTTTCCTATTGATAATAGGATACTCAAATGTGAGTTCCTAAGTTAAAGAAACCAAAAGTCGAGTTACAATGTTGATACTTAATAACGACAACCCAATACGATGTTAGATTGAGCGTTAAGACAACTCGACAATGAATAGCGATTATACAAATTATGCAATCTCCGACGAGTTAAGAGAAACAAACAACGTCATAAAGTGTAAACAAAGATTTAAACATAAGATGTCAATCCTTATGTCTTGAAGGTCGAGTTAGTATACACAAAGAACTCCGCTAATTCCTAAGTGTTTACTTACATAATGGTATGTGATCACTTGAATCATAAGTCAAGACTCCCCTTTTATTTGTCGTGTTAATATGACAAGTCGTCCAGCATAACCTACTAGGACGTAACTATAATTATTAAGTCTAGTTAGTGGCTTGAGAATATCCTAAATTACCAATCATAACTTGAGTACTAACAATCTATAACGTAATAACGTTTAGAAGGACGAGAAGGTTAAGAGTCGAGGATAGACTCGAGTATGTGATTCATAAGTGAAGTTCACCTATGAATGATAAGTAATATAGTTTGGGAATTGAGAATGTAAGATAATAGAAATTATCTTAAAACAATCACATGAAATCATAAAGAGACCCTAATTGGGAGCTTTAAGTCATAATTTATAAACGACCTTCGATCGATGGAAAGAATCTAAGAAAGGCTATTTTCTTATGAAGGGTTTGACCTTACGCAGTTGGCTAGGAAGGACAATTTCACCTGCTCACTTAGACTTACTAGCTTCGAACTAGCAGGTGGGCTCTCTTGAAACAAAAAGGATATGCATATCTATCTCAAAGCATGATTTACAAAAGCTTTATGAAATATTATTCCATGAAATGTTATTGATTGCCAAATGTTTATGTTTTGTTGTGATCCTATCTGAGATTGGTATATCCAATGTGGCATGTGAATGAGTTGGTCACCAACGTTAAAAAGGGTAACGATCGAATCCGACTTAGTTAAGGACTAACTCGGATTGTGTACACGTGTGACTGTGTGTTAAGGTTAGCTACCTCGACCGGTCACGGTGACTATGTGTAGGTGGCCACCTCCAAAGTGCGCGAATGAATGAATGAACGAATGAGTGATCAGATATGGAACAACATGGATAAAATAGTTCAACCGAACGCTTTTGAAAAATGATAAAATGTTTGATAGGCATGAGTCTTTCAACTAAAATCCTCATGCGCTATTGTGGGCAGTTCAATAACTTAAACATAGAAAATGTTTTCGGCAATGAGTCCACTGAGTACTTTTGTACTTAGTCCTGTATCTCATTTTTTATGTGCAGGTTGAGCAGGGATTGATGATGGGTGCGAGGTGGTGCAGAATGGCAGTTGTTTTGATGCTTTATTAGAAAGGATTTCTAGAACCTTGGGCATGCATCGTCATATGCATGTCCACACGTTTATTTGCTGCCTAACTCTGATATGGATTATAATTGTTGTCATACCGTATTGAACTTGAGGTCGTACCTCGTTCCTTGAATTGTGCCCTGATTGGGCTATATGTTTGAACATCGAACCTTTTGGCAAGTCCTTCTGTGACTTGAGTTTGTATCGAATAGCCTATTCCTTTCAGTCTATGCTTATATTCGTAGTTGATTGGTTAATTGTATTGATTAAGTTATATATATATATATCCGCTGCATTATCATATCAGTGACGATCCATATGATCCGTACTTCTCTGAGAAGTCGGGTCGTCACATATGTCCATGTCTCTAATCACGTAAGTGACATCCATTTCTGAAACTTTTGTTTCTAGAATTATATCTACGTTCCACATAGGTGTTATGATCCAAAACATTTGTTAGAACCTTAGGCGATCCTAGGTCCAATTCTAAGTTTGAGTAACACCTGCGACGGCCATAATTCTCATATAGGTGAAGAGATTTTTATTTCTTGATTCGTTTATCCTGAATTGGGTTCTATCGTTTCTACACATACTTGTGCAATGTTAGAATGTGAAGCACCTATATTTAACAAAATATTATAGGTATCCTGAGAAATTTTTCTCATACCTATCGTGCCTTCGGTTTTGTTAGTTCATTTTCGGTCAAGTATAGGCTCTGGTCTACGGTGTTCCCGTCTATTCAAGTAAACATCTATTTCATATATCATTGTCCTTGCCCTTGGGACATTATGTTTCCTTGCTATGGCCTTCTGTTACCTCGTTCACCATATCCTTCTCGGGTATCAGTACAATTATAATTTTATCAATAGCATTGTGTGGTTAGGTTTATATCAACCTATCTTTGATATTGATATCTCGATAATTAAATCTTATCGTAGAGATTGTGATGTATCTGACACTATCATTCATTCCTGATCCAATATGAATGATTCAATTCCCCTTTTCACTTTATCGATCTTAGGAACATATCTCTCATGCATCCTTACTTGATATTCTTTTCAAGAGAAATCCTTATACTGGCATTTAGCGCCATCATTTGTAATATCCTTTTAGGATATACATCATTTCTTCTTAATCTTTATTGATTCATCATGCAATTTCGCATAGGATAAAATCCTTTGTCCACTTGGGACGCATTATACTTTTGCCTTGACGTCAAATATCTTTACCATTTTCTCGACCTCCTATGATCGCTTCATTTCCATGTCGGAGATACTTAATATCCCATTTTATTGATCGTCACCAAAGTATGAGGGATAAACTTTTCAATTGGATTCACCTTAAAGTCCCTCAATGTGAATCTCTTCCTTTGTTCTCTTGAAAATATTTCCTTTGCAAAAGTCTATAGAAGCTATCTTGCTTATCAATTACTAAGACACACAAGACAAACGTTTTGTCTCTATATAACTTAGAGTACTAAGATTCATTTCAAATAATGAATCTATTTCTTAATCCGTTTCTTTACTTCAAAGGAATTACCTTACTTATCGAAGTCATAATGTTTCTGAAACTTATATCATATTGTGGGCTATCTCATAATTGCATAGCTCGTAATTTCTTCAGCTATTTTTGACTTTTGCCCCTTTTTCTTGAGCATGGTATCTAAAAGTAATATTACTTTCATTATACTTCGATTCTCACATTCAGGATTAGAACCGTCATTATTGTCATATAGCTTGGTAAGGTCGTACATTTGTACACCATAACTTAAATTCCAAGCATCATATTACCATGTCTTGACTTTGGAGATATTTTCTCCATACTTGATTTACATGCTAGGGCTATCCTAGCTGTTCACACATCTCAATGATTATGATTCCTTAATCTCATTATCATTTGTTTAACCAAGTCTCAATTACTTGGAATCGATTATACTCAAGCATAATCTCATTGATTGAGGCATAAAACAAGAGATTCGTGATCTGAGATGCTATCATTTCTTCATATATATATATATCCTTTGAAAAGAATATTGTGCATCCCCATTATTTAAACATGTCCAACCCACTAATGAGGTTTTAAGGACAAACAACTATCTTTAGGATAAGTTGTAATCTCTTTCGTTATGACATAATAAAAGGAAATTATATCTCAAGGATATCATATACTTTCCTTTACTTTTACTCTTGCATTCAATGCTAAAGAGTATCTCATTCATTACTTCCCTTATCATAACAATCGCATGAAGATATAACTTCACTATCATCAATACTGGTAAGCCCCCTTAAGGGTCATTGCATCAATATGCATCATAGGGGACGATATATCTATATCACGTCCCAATGAGATCTCCTTTACATCATAACTTTTGATGTCTATCATTTTACTGATCTGAAACTTTTTGGTGACTAAAATAAGTCGACCTACATCCTTCTTGATGTTTATCACTTTGCTAATTCGCACTTAGGTGACAAGGTAAGTCAACCTTCATCATACTTATTGGTTTCAAGACTTGAAGAAAATTCATCATGACAGTTTACAAGAGGTACGGTCTCACAAATCAAAATAACATCTTTTAATGATTGAATCCATATGCTCTTTGGATTGAATGATTGGGATCTAGGGTCCGAAGACCAGAATGACGACTTCTGAGATTTCTTTGGTCATATGGGCTGGCCAGACCCGTCATAAATATTTTCTCAGTCACACTAGGACTTGGTTTCAAAAGGATACTTTATAAATCTTTGGGTTAGAAATTTCTTTCAGAAAAGTGAGAAATTCAAATGATTTCTCAATTTGAACTAGGTCATAGAATTAAACTCAATGACAGGAATTGGTAATGAATAGAATTTGAAACCTTATATGCTCGTATTAGGTCATCGTAAGTTGTAAGGTTTATCAACATAGTACCCTACATTCCAAACTTTACTCATATCATTGAACTAACTTTTCGATTTCCCCTTCAACAATTTTCTACTACGTCGTGGTCTTTTCTTTTGTAAGAATTTTACGATACTTGCATCAATTGGTTCTTTGATCACATTTCAATTTCGTTTTTAACGGAAAAATCATAGTCGTTTGGAGTTCCGTCACGCGTGAACGTCCAAATAAAAGACTTACTCATGTCACTTATCTCATAGTGACATTTATCATCTTGACATCATTTCCATTTCTGCTCGCAAAATTTCTTCTCATCATTCATTTCGAGATTCTCATTTCGATCTCGCTTTTGTTCTCGGGATGGAATAAAATTATCATAATTCATCTTTCTATGTTCTTTTGCAAATGGGATCATGCATCTTAAACAGTCTACGTTCTTTTGGGATAACATACCCATAATCATAAACAACTTTAAGATTTGAAATAAAATTTCAAATATTTATAACATGGCTCATTTGTACTCATGTACTTCTTTGAATTTCAATAATTCAACATATCATATTTGACATATAAATATCCATTTTTGAGCATTTTCAAACATTAATATCATAACTCATTTGTAATAATAATTCTTCATTGAATTGCATGAATTCAATCCATTTACTATTGACACATCTTTGTCAATACTTTCTCATATAACATTCCACCTCATAAGCATTTCATGTAACAACCCTCTAATCCTAAGTGCTGATTAGCAGGGACTATTATTTGAAACGGGATTAAGAAACACAATTGTAATATAAAGTACTAAGTTGTGAGACATATATCAGGGATATTCCTAGAACTTCAATCGTTCAAGGTTCGACTAAACATATTATTCAAATGAATTTATAATTTGGCAGCGGAAAACATGTGATATGTACATATGACGATGTACAATCAAGGTATACTATCGTGACAACATTCCTATTGCTCAACACTTTGCCCATCGCATCACCAACTCAATCGCACACTTAAAACAAATATGCGGTGAGTACAAGAATGCACTCAGTGGGCTCATGCTAAAACATTTATCAATTTAAATCACACTGCCCATCACAGTAACACACGAGATTTTAATTGAAATGCTCATGCTTACTAAACATTTTCTGTCATTTTCCATAAACCTCACTTGGCCAAGCATTTTCATTGTATGTATGATCCATATCCTTTTCCATTCATCACAACAATTCCATTATCTCATCTCATAGATTCCATCTCATAATTTCCATCTTGCGCCGGGGAGGAGGCCTCTCTCACGGACGCCGTGACCGCCGAGCACCCTTCAAAGACACAATCACAAAATAGTGCACAAAATCCTTACCACTCCCAAGACAGATATTAATTCTCAATCATCCTTGTGGTACTTACAAGGATACAATTCAAACATTTCATCGGTTGGGAGCTACCCAACAACATTCACAATTCGATCATGGATAGGATACATACATAAAATATAAACATTTGGGTGTAATTAAATAAATCATTTCATCATCATTTCTTGCAAATAAGTATCGTAAATAAATCATTCGATCTTTTTGAGTAGAATAAAGCCCACATGGACTGTAGATCGTCTTAATCAATTTCTTGCCTTGTCAACTCGTCACGTCCGCGTCCAACCTTTACGTAAAGATTACTTTAGTACGTTGGTCACGTTTTTCAAGATTCTCAAAGTTTAAATAAACTTTGATAACTTTCTAATATAATGCTTCGCATTCCTTAACTAAATTAATACGTCTTTTCATCGCGTATCTTAACTAAATATTTCTCGTACTTCGATAGAGATGAGAGATGATCTACTATTTCATTTTAACCATTTAGGTTAAACGTTAAACGTATACTAATGTCTTTCGATAAAATGATTTCAATTATGAAATCTTTTCTCACAATTTGAGATATTCTTATAAAATTAATACGTTTTACACGTATTAGTGTATTTACTCAACGTATTCAATACGTTTAATCTTAAGTCAACGTTTTGACTTTTCTTAACATATTTTATAACCAATTCTCATATTAATCGATTTTCAATCGATTTCTTTTCATAAAGTCCTAATTCTCGATTTTTCACGCTAATCAATAAATTTGATTAATATTTTTCTTTAATATGAATTAACTTGTACTTTATTCATTATTTTTCATTTTCAACGTTATTTAATATAACATTTTGCCGTAAACATAGTATCATTTATATGTATTAATATTAGCCATAGAAAATTTGGACATCACCTATCCATACCTTATGGCTCACGGTTTTTCTTCAAAAATGCCCAAACAATTTTCTAAAATTCTAATTAAATTCTACAACCCTTAATTAAGGCCCTAGAACATTAAAATGCATTAATATCACTTAAACATAAATTGTACATCAACCTAAAATTCTCAAGAATTTTCGGTACATATGTAAATATATACATAAGATTTCCAAAAATTTCCATTAAATCACCATGAGTTCCATTATCAATATACATCATTTATCCATCAACAAATCATCTCCAGAAATTTTCGATCACTACCAATAAATTCATAGCATGCTTAAATTTTAATTAATTCATAACACATGATCATACTTATCAATATAAACATAATTAGTAAATAACTAATCATGATAATATAATTCCTCATTTTTGTAACATCAAGAACATAAGCATATATATAAAATCTAACGGTTGGAAAACAAAAATTTTAATGTATAAATAAAGATCGTTCGATTCCTAACCTTTTAATCGTTGTCGATTTTTAGTGCAAGGATTTTTGTATCAAAGGATTGGGATAGAAAAATGAAGAACACTTTCCTTTTTCTCCTCAAGATGCTCACGGTAATGATAAGCAAAAGTGAAAGAATAAAAGGTGATATGGTATTTATCTACTTATGTGAAAAGTATTTAGTAAAGTTAATAATATTTCACTTAAATAAAAACATATCTTTCCTTCTTTTACCTCCCAAGTCCACGGCAATTCAATGTGATGGGGGATGATGTTGTTTTACTTGTCTATCATTTAAACACTTAAAGGAATAAAACCAATAAAACTCTAATTCATGCCATGCACTCTCGGTCCACACACACAATTTGCAAGATATTTTTTGGTGACTCACTTTGCTTTATGTCATCACTCTTACATACTTAATGCATGGAATCAAATTTTCTTGAACAAAACAATTTGATTCACTTTGGACTCAAGTTGCCGTCGGCTATGTCATTACACAGGAAGGATGAGTTATTAATTTGTCTTACACAAGATACATAAAATCTACACACTACCAAATGCAATTTAAAGTCATGCTTAAGAGTTTTGAAATTCCTTCTCACTTCATAGTCAACATTCACTATACACACACATTGCAAGACAATTTTTTTTTATAGAGAATCACTAAAGTAATGCATCATCATCAAAATTAATTCAAGCAAAATATCTTCACTTTATCACAACAATGCATCGGTTATTGTTCATGCCCAAAGGAGGATTTTAAATTTGTCTTATACACCATCTAAATATCCCAAGCGTTAACTATATGGTAGCCAAGTCAAAGAAGAGTTCAAACAATCTTCTTTCTTCAATTTGATTCCACATCACACGACAATCACAACCCAATTCAATCCCAACATGATTCCCCTCATTTAATTACCTTGTTTATTGTGTAATAATATCATTCCAATACATTTATTAATGTAGCATAGCAAATGGTAACAAAATTCCATTTCATTGAATCATTAATACTAACTCACGGCACTTTCATCATTTAAGTGCTAACATTTGATTTTTCTTGTAATTTATTGTTATATAACATAATATATGTCTTATATGATAAATTAGATCATAGGAAAAATAATTAGAATGATTCATGGCGAAAAACCCTAATTTTCGAAATTAGGGTTTTCCAAAATTACAATCTTGTTCAATAATTATTGCTTAATTCTCTAGCATTATTTTAATGCTAAATAATACTCTAATTAAATAAAATAATCATAGGAATTTAAATTTTATAATTCCTTGATCATTAAACTCGATTTTCTAATCGTCTCTAAACGTTGACGTTTGAAACGTCTCAAAACGTTCATAATCGACCCATCTCATAATGGTCGTAATAAAGTCGTAATGACTTTATTATTTAATTTCATTAATAATTAAATTTAATTCTAAGCTTCATTACTTAGAAAAATCATGTAATATTAACTTTCGATATTCAATCGACGTTAAAATATTACTGCCAAAAGAATTTTATAACTATATTACTTGATTCACTAATCGTTAGTGAATATGATACAAGAATTCATTATATCATAATTAATCGAAATCAATATTCGATAAGTTACTATTTCAATTATTGAGTCGAAACCCTAATTTACGATTTTTAATTATCGTAATTAGGCTTTAAATCTTCGGGATATCACATTTCACCTCATAAACATTCTCCTCATCATCATAACATTCATTTTCAATTATCCTTCATAACTTTCATCTCTTTGGAAACATCATTCTCCATTTTCAAATTTTCCATTTAAAAACTTTGAGAAAGAATCATTTAATTTCAAACTTTTCATTTTCAAAACTGAGAAAATCATTTACCTAGTGCATATCAAATCTTTTAAGTTTTCCTTGAATATGCAGTCCCATACCTGCATATTCTTGGAATCCTTTAAGCCTTCCTTGAATATGCAGTCCCATACCTGCATATTCTTGTAATCTTTCTTATTTCAAAACTTTTGCGAAGAAAATCATTTACCTCATTCCAGTTGAGCTTGATGTGATGGAGTGTTGAGCATTGTCGGCTGATCTCTAGAAGTCTAGTGACTCAATCTAGACTTAACCTTAAAGGAGATTTTGGATTCAAAGAGCGAACCGCTCTGATACCATTTTGTAACAGCCCTCTAATCCTAAGGACGGATTAATGAGGACTAATACTTAGAACAATAATCAAGAAACATGAAAGATAATTAATCATAGACTTGTGGGACATAATTCAAGTAAACTAAGAGGCTTCAACCATTAAATACAAGACACACATAATTTACATGTGGAATTAGACCTACAAATCCTTAACACAAGAATTCAAATGATCTGAAGGTATTAAACTGTCAACATCAAAACATAACTTAGTTCTATCGCAGCGGAAAAGCATGTGAATACACATATAGGGATGTCAATGGGCGGTCATTACCCGGACCAGAACCAGCAATTTAGTATTGGTTACGGTTGCGAACCGACCCGAAGAATACTAAACCCGGACCGGATCCAGACCATCAAATTATGGATCCGGATCGGGTATTACCTATTTCTAATCGGTTACCCACCGGGCCTTAATCTCAATTACCCCCAAATCCCAATACCCAAATCCTTAATCATTCAAAACAAAGACTTTTTTCCCCTAAATCCCTAATTCTTCTCTCAAATCTCTGCTTTCTTCCTCACAATTCCCGTCTCATTTCAGATACATTTGTTTGCTCTGAAAACCTTACTGCATGTGAAAGCGCTCTCTTTTAAGGTATTGATTGCGGCATTCGTTTCTTAATTATTTTCTTGTTGTTTGTCGAGAAACTGCATGTTGTCTTCGATATCTGTTTGTCTCCCAAACTGCATCGTTTGATGCAAATCTGTGTTCATTCACACAGACAACTACATTTTGTTTATTTCTGATTTTTTATTGTTTAGTATCGACTTTAATCGGAGCAGAATTTTGGAGTTCCTTTTCTTTTTCACACATCTTTTTTTTTCATTTTGATTTAGGCTTCGCTTCAATGGTTTGTACCTCTTTGACCTACCTTGTTAATGGAGTAGTGATCGTAACAGTTTTAGTTTAGATAAATCAGTCATGAATCCCACATTATCGAAAAACGTTGTGATAAATTAGTTTAGATAAATCAGTCATAAATCTAAACTTATTGAATGAAAAAGTAAAGAGGATTAAATCCCAAAATTGTGGTGGAGAAAGGCGGTGAAGATGTTGGAGAGGCAGAGGAAAAAAGGCATGTTGTAGAACTCAGAAGACAAATATTACATCAACTGTTGTCGCTGTTGCTTATTGTTCAACTTAATTCATTTGCAAGTTGTCAATGAAAAAAGGATTACTGACTATCATGCAAATATTACATCAAGAAAGCAAGGAAATATGAGAAATTAATTGAGACTACCTTGTATAGCTTAGTTCTGAGGAACGAATTAGATCAAAAAAATTTACGGATTTATACGTAGATAGATAGAGAGGCCATCACCATGGAGAGTAAGTATACTTATATACTGCCGTAGCATAGGGCATATATCAGATCATATTCAAATACTATATCAAAATATTATAATTCATTTCTGGTCATTTAGTATTGTTATTTATCCCATGCTTGTTGCAGAATGGTTCTCTCTCTTTGAAATTTGGGATTTGTTGTGTTTTTCTTGCTGTAAAAGGCAGACACTATATTACTTGCTGCAGACAAATTAGGTCTCTGAGAATATGATATTGATTACATTGGCCCTATATTTTTGTTATTGAATATTTCCATATGAAAAGAAAGATAATTGCTATGTATTTGTGGTATATACTCCAAAATATCATCATCATTACATGCGTGTATGTTATGGATTTAAAATTTCCATCAACATAAGCCTAGGCAGCAGCTTAGGGGTGGAAGTTAGCTTCTTTCTTTAATACAGCTATAGCACATATGTTTGGTAATATGCATGTTAGCAATGGTAGATTAACATTCATTAGATGTCGTCTTGTTTCGAGCTTGTTTTTATCATCCCTTATGCCTTTGTTTTTGTCTACATCTCATATATAGTATGATTTCTTTTAGGTTGAGCAAAAAATGGAAAAAGAAGATGTAGCCCAATAATCTAGTAAACGTTGTACTGGATCAGCTTACCAAATTGAAAATTTTTCATATAGTGAAACCATTATAGTAATAACAACTCATAATTTCAGTTGTACAGTTCCCAATATAGCATAGACAAGGGAAATGTAAAAACCAAATGAACATACCCAGAAAACTGATAGCTTAAGTTTTATACGTTTACATTGCATAATTATCCTCACTTCTTCTAGTCCCACCAAAAGGTGATTCTGAAGACAATAATCTTGAAGATGAGCGCTTACATGACAGAATTTGTATGTGTGTAACAGCGTTCAAATTTGATGTTGTATGATATACGACAAGATTATTTATACTATTCTAATTTTTTCAGATTAATTGTCATGACTTCTCAAAGTAGTGAAGGTTCTCGAGTTGCAGAAGCTATAGCAGAACCTGGTGCCGTGAATCAAGAAGTTCCAACTACAATGACATCGAAGAAGTCTAGTGGAACAAAAAGAAAATATTCACAGGTTTGGGATCATTTTACCAAAATTGAAATCAGCACGAAGGAATTTTCAAAGATGCAAACTGCAATCATTGTAAGAAAAAATTGAATTGGAGTAACACGTCAGGGACTTCTAGCTTAGGAAAGCATCTTAGAGGTCATTGTCCGAAATTCACTCTGGATGATTCTTTGATAAGTTGCTTTAGAAGTCCTAGAAGTGAATATAAGTTTGACCCAATGAAAAGTAGAAGGGATTTGGCGGTGGCATGCATTAAACACAATTACCCATTCAATATTGGTGAACATGATCATTTTGAAGTATTTTTGCATGGGTTGAATCCTGATTTTAAGTTACCCTCTAGGAATACTATTAGGACTGATGTGATTGGCATCTTTGAGGAAGAAAAATTGAAAGTCTACAGTTTATTGGATAGTCTCAATTGTAAAGTGTCTTTGACGACTGATATTTGGACTTCAGAGCATTCTAATAAAGCTTATTGTTGTATGACTGCACATTTCATCGATGATCATTGGATATTGCACAAAAAGATCCTTGCATTTAAGTTGCTTGAGTATCCACATGATGGAGATAAGCTCTTTAACTTCATGAAAGATAGGATTCTTGAGTGGAATTTAGATAAGAAGGTGAACTCAGTTGTTGTTGATAATGCTAGTGCTAATTCATCTATGATTAATAAGCTTAAGAGTTGGTTTGCTTCTCGTTCATTGCTTCCTTTTTCTGGAGATTTGTTACATGTGCGTTGTAGTGCACACATTTTAAACTTGATTGTGCAAGATGGGCTTGGGGAAATTAGAATTTTACTCGATGATATTCGCAAAACTGTGAGATACTTGGAAAGAACACCATCTGCAATGCAAAAGTTTGAAAGGGTCAAACAACAAAGCAAACTTCAAGACAAAAGAGCAGTGGCTAATGATGTACCAACGAGATGGAACTCAACTTTTGAGTTACTTGAGACGACATTACCTTTGAGGGATGCATTTGTGCGGCTAGAACAAATTGATAAGTGGTATGTTTACAATCCTTACGCAAAAGAATGGGATGTTCTTTGCATTGTTGTTGAGTGTTTGAGGACTTTCTGAAGTTACTCATCTTTTCAGTGGTAGTAAGTATCCAAATTTGAATGTATTCTTTCCTTGTGTTTGTGATATTCATTTAAAGTTGATTGAATGGGAAAAAAGTGAGCACAAGTGTCTTAGAAAAATGTGTACTCCGATGAAGAGAAAATTCGATAAGTATTGGGAGGAGTGCAATTTGATATTAGCTATTGCAGTGGCATTTGATCCTAGATGCAAGAAGCATATTGTCAAGTACTTTTACACAAACATTTATGGTAAGGATGTTGCTGAAGAACACATAAGCAGGGTTCTAAATCTGTTGAATGATCTTTATGTCTTCTATGGTGGTAGTGTCGTACCATCCAGTGGGGTGTCTTCTAGTAGTTCGTCTGTTGGACTACGGAGTAGGATTTGGCATGGGTTTAGTGAGTGGAATGATTCATCTCATGCTTCATCTTTGCAACAGTCTGAGTTGGAAATCTATTTGAATGAACAAAAACTTCCTCCGGATGATGAGTTTGATGTTTTAAAGTGGTGGAACTATAATGCTAGGCGATTGCCTATTTTGCAAAAGATAGCTCGGGATATATTAGTCGTTCCAGCTACTATAGTTGCCTCAGAGTCAGCATTTAGTCTTGGTGGTCGTATCATAGACGAGGCTCGTGCTAAGTTGAGTCCGGATGCAGTTGAGGCATTGGTAGTCACTAGTGATTGGATTCCACCACTTATAGAGAAGGGTATATATCTATTTAACAGTATTTCATTGTACGTATATTTACCGTTTAAGTTATGTTTGTATAAATAATTAATGTTGTATGTGTTTCTAGTGAACCGAAGGATACCTCGTGATGAAATCCTAGATGCAATCAGTGTGGCGGATGAAAGTGAGTTGTGAAATGGTTATATTCATTAAACGTGATGCTTTTCCACGGTGCTTAAAAGTTTTTTCCTCGAGGCAAGAAAAAGAGGTACTTTCTGACTATAGTTGACCTAATGTTACTGATTTTTTTTTCATGATGTGATTGCATATATAACTTGCAGAAATTTGCAGAAAGTAGTGGAAGGAGCAAAATAAGTCGGAGAATCCCGAGGAATTCATGCCCGACCTGAAGCCATGAAGGCATTGTCATTGTTCTATATTGTTTGTGGATTTCTTCATCAAATATAAAGTTATGTGTAGTGGATTTCCAGTAATTATGTTTTGAGTTGCATAATCCAATAAAAAAATAAATTTGTAGTCAAGTGTTTCGAAGCCACTCGCATCAACAGGATATATATGTTTAGCTACACAAGACTTTTTTATTCAAATTATAGGTACGTACCACAATGCTATATATGTTAGTTGCCTGTTCAGTTTTTATTATTTCGTTGCATACAATTTACATGGACTCACAATTTTAGATTAATGTCCACAATTAAATGAAAACTATTTCTGGATTAATGGATATGGAGTAAAAACGTAGAAGACAAATGTTCTTCAAGAAAATAAATTTTTTTATTGGAAACTCAACATAATATCAAAATAACTACTTACAAAACCTGAAAATGAACCCTACTTTGAAAATGAATCAAAAACCTAAAATAACAAGAATTATTAAAAAAAAAAAAAATTGATCGGGTCGGACCGAAACCGGACAAAACGGGCCGGGTCTTGACCGGTCCGGGTCCAAACGATTCTGGAACCGGAACCGAAACCAAAACCGTTGTCTTAAAATTTTAATGGGCTTTGAACGGTTCCGGATCAGTCCGGGTAATGAGCGCCCATTGACATCCCTATACACATATGACGATGTGTAGTCAATGTTTCTAACATATCATTATCAAAAGGGGTTCCGACTGCTCAACACACCTCCATCCATCATCTGCTCAACCCGCACATTTAAAACAAACATGCGGTCGAGTACAAGAATGCACTAAGTGGACTTATGCCAAAACATTTCTCATCTTTAAATTACACTGCCCCATAATGGTTAGACACGAGGGTTTTATTGGAAAGGCCTTGTGCTTACTAAAACATTTCATCATTTTCATAAATCATCGCTTGGCCAAGCATTTTCCTGTATGATCCATATCCCTTTTCTTTCTCATATAACATCTCATAAACTCATCTCATAAAATCATCTCGCGCCGTAGAAGGAGGCCTCCTCCCACGGACGCCGTGACCGGCCGAGATCCGTTTCAGCACACAGTCACCAAATAGTGCACAAAAATCCTTGTCACTCCCAAGACGGGATACGAATTCTCAATCATCCTTGCGGTACTAACAATGATACAAATTAATCATTTCATAAGTTGGGAGCTACCAACAACATTCACAATCGTTCATGGATAGGATACATACATAAAACATAAACATTTTGGGCGGGTAATTAAATAAATCATTTCATCATCATTTCTTGCGAATAGGCATAAATAAATAAATCATTTGGTAAGCATTTTATCTTTTGAGTATAGTAAAGCCCACTGACTGTAGATTTTCTCTAAACAATTTCTTTCCACGCCAACGATCACGTCCGCCCCACCTTTACGTAAGAAGTTAATTTAGTACGTCGTTTCATCGCATATCTTAGCTAATAATTTCTCGTACTCCGATAGAGACGTAATATAATCTGAGCCTCATATTAACCATTTAGGTTAAACGTCGAACTCATACTAACGTTTTCGATAAAATGATTTCAATTATGAAATCGCTTCTCATAAAGAGATATTCTTAAAAATTTAATCGTTTACACGTATTAGTGTATTTATTCAACGATATCAATAACATTGATCACATACTAACGTATTTCATCGTTTAGTCTTAAGTCGACAATTTTGACTTTTCTTAACATATTTTCAAAATTATTCACATATATGTTAACAAACTTTCATCTAAATCGATTTTCAATCGATTTCTTATCATATAACCATAAATCTCGATTTTTCACGTTAATTAATAAACATGATCAATATTTTACTCAAGTATGATCTAACTTGTACCTTACATATTATTTTTCATATCTAACGTTATTTAACATAACGTTTCGTCGTAAACATAGTATACTATGTTTCTCAAATCCCATAAATTCATAGTAGGTCAAAAATATATTCTTGACACATAGTATGTGATTTTTCTTGATAAAATGAATTTAATACTCTTAATCCTCATACTTAAGCTTTCGGCCCTTATACATTAATTCTCAAATTTTTTCCAAAAATTCTTATAAAATCACATATCACTCTATATTATCATAGGATCATTAATATGTATTAACATTAGCTATAGGAAAATTGGACATCACTTTCCTATTCTTTATAGTTCTCGATTTTTTTACAAATATATCCAAACATTTTTCTAAAAATTCAATAAATTCCCACAACACTTAATCAACATCCTATATCATTAATATAACATAATATCCAATATCTACAATTCACACATCAATGTATCAACCTTATACCTCTCGAAATTTTTCAATACATATGAACATAAATTTGCTAAAAATCTAATAAATTCACATAGCACTTAATCAATGCTCTACATCAATAATAAGCTATAATATCACTTAAACATTGATCATACATTGGCATATTATTTCTCAATTATTTTCGATAATTTCATATGTATTGCATATGATTTCTAAAACTTCCTAATAAACCACAATGAGTTCCATTACTATCATATATCATTAATCCATCAACAATATTGACATTAAAATTTTCGGTCACTTCTATGGAAATTAGAACATGCTTAGCTTTTAATTAAAACATAAAATATGATCATACTTAACAATATAAACATGATTAATGAACAACAAAACATGATAGCAATATTCCTCATATTTTTCATTTATTAACATAAACATATATATATATTAAAATCGAACAGTTGGAAATCGTAAATTTTAACGTATATATAAAGCTCGTTCGATTCCTAACCTTTTAACCGTCGTCGATTTTTGGTGCAAGGATTTTTGTATCAAGGTTTGTGATTTAAAATTGAAGAACCCTCTCTCTTTTTCTCTCTATATGCTCACGGTAATAGCAATAGGGAATGAGATATGTTTTGCTTTTATTATAACTTATCACTTGGTACACTTAATGGAATAAAACAAACAATAAACAAACAATACACTAAATTCCTCTACATCTCACGGTTCACTCACTCACATAACAAAGCAAGATAAATATTTTGGTGACTCACTCTATTTTATTACATCACAATATTCCCTAGTAATTACCCATCACACTCACTTAATTAAAGGAAACAAAAATCCTTCCCTTTTGCTCCCAATGTGTCGGCACTCCTCAATTTGCACAAAGGAGGATTTTAAATTTTTGTCTTATACACCATATAATATCCCAAGCATTAACTTTATGGAAGCAAATTCATAAAAGAGTTCCAAAAATTCTTCTTTCTTCATTTTAGTCCATATTCACGGCACTTTTACACAAGCCATCTCATCCCACTTGATTCCTTCATTTATTACCTTGTTTCATGTGTAGAAAATATCCTACTAATACATTTATTATTAGCATGACCAAAGATAGCAAAACGTCTTCCATTTAATCTTAATGTTACAAACTCACAGCACTTTTAAGCTATAAGTGCTAAATATTTTATTTTATTACATTTAATAGCTATATGACATAATATATGTCTTAGATGATATATTTAATCATAGGAAAAATTATTAAAATGATTTCATGTGTCAAACCCTAATTTTCGAAATTAGGGTTTTCAAAAATTGTACACTTTATTCAATAATTAATCCTTAATTCTCTAGCATTATTTCGATGATAAATAATTCTCTTATTACATAAAATAATCATAGGAATTTAAATATTATAATTACTTGATCATTAGACTAAGATTTCGACCGTCTCTAAACGTTGACGTTTGAAACGTCTCAAAACGTTAATAATCGACCTATCTCAAAATGTTCGTAATAAAGTCAAAATCACTTTATTAATTCATTTCATTCATAATGAAATTTAATTCTAAGCTTCGTCACTTAGAAAAATAATAACGTAATATTAGCAATCAATATTCAATCGATGTTAGAATAATATTTTTGAAGGAATAGTATAAACTACATTTCTTAATTCACTAATTATTAGTGAATATTACAGAAGAATCTTTGTATCATAAATAATCGAAATCAATCTTCGATAATTTACTATTTCAATTATCGAGACGTAACCCTAATTTATGATTTTTATTATCGTAATTAAGCTCTAAAACTCGGGGTATTACATTCCACCCCCTTAAAAGAAATTTCGTCCCGAAATTTGCATATCTCAAAAAGTATGGGGTATCTTCGCATCATAACATCTTTAATTTTCCACGTGATTTCCTTTTGTCCATGGTTTCTCCATTGGACTTTCATTAAAGACCCAAACTTGATTCTCAATCGTTGAATCTTAAGATCAAAATAGTCGTAGATTTTTCATCATAACTCATATTTGAGTTAAGGATCACGTCATTATGATGGATCACGTGGTTTGGATCATATTCATATTCTCTTAACTGTGACACGTGAAAAGCATTACTTACATTCCCCAAATTTGGTGGAAGTACCAATCTATAGGCTACTGGGCCTATCATTCATTTTAGGATCTCGTAAGGTCCTATAAAACGTGATCTCAACATTTCTTGTACCTTGAACTTTATAATTTCCCTCGATGGAGAAATCTTAAGAAACATTATTTTCGCATTCAAAATGCAGTTCGGATCTACGCGTATCAGCGTAAGACTTTTGTCTGTCCTGAGCTTCTCTTATTCTTTGCCTCATTTGGCAGATATCTTAATCATTTCATTTACGTTGTCAGGACCTTATACTTTCTCTCACCTACTTTATTACAATAAAGTGGTGGTCGATACTTCTTTCCACATAATGCCTCATATGGCTATACTGATCGTTGCTTGACAGCTATGGTCGTACGTGAACTTAACAAGTGGTATAACATGTTTCCACTTGCACCTCGATTTAACATTAATGTCCTCATCACATCTTTAAGCGTTTGGGTTGTCTATTCTGATTGTCCATCTATCTATGAATGAAAATTATGTTAAGGTTCAATCTCGTGTCTAACTCCTTTTTGGTGAGCTAGTTCAAATCTAGGGGTAAACTTGGAGTCTCTATCTGAAGTGATAGGTTCTGGTACCCCCTGTAAATATACGGTTTTCTTTATGTACGACTGAGCTAACTTATCAGATCCATGAGTTATGTGAATAGGCAGAGATGAACATAATTGGTGAGTCAATCCACTACTACCCATATAGTAGTGTTATTTCATTTGATTTTGGCAAAACCCATCATAAAATCCATTGCTATGTCATTCCATTTTCATTTGTGTATCCCTTGAGATTATAACCTCTTATAAGGCCATTGATACAATGCCTTCACTTGTTGGTAACCGAGACAATGCTCGACAATGTGGTTATATCTCATTTCATTACTTACTATCTAATTTGTAATACCCCGCATCCTGTAGCAGAGATTAGCTCATAATTAAGAGCTTATAAAAAGGGCATTGCATCCTTAAGTAAGAGTTGTTTAAGCTAGAAGCTTCTATGTTAAGCTTCGTGTCGATAAAAATAGAATTTGAGATTTATTCGAGATCAATTCGAGATGGAACCTAAGATAAGATTCTTAGGTCTTGTTTAGAATAAGAAGACCTAGATTCCAAGGGTCTTGAGATGATAGATACATGCTCAATGAAGTCTTGATTTTATAAAATGGAGAAATTCAAATCTTTGTTTCGGCATTTGCCGATTAAACCCTAATCGTCGGCTGAATGTCCAAAATGGTTTTTGAAGCCAAAACTGTTTGTACAATCAAAGTTTGATGTTTATATTATGTTATTGAGTTTAAAAGAGAATTTCAAGCAAGGAGCATTTTATTTGAAATTTCGTTTGAAACCCGAACGATATTGATTAATAGTATGCATTTATAATGTTGGTATTATGTATAAAGAAGTGTACATTTTGTAATTTTCTATAATATGATTATTCATCCTTATTAAAGAAAAGGAAAATGTAGAAAGCTTGAGAAAATTTGAGAATTTTCTAGAAATGTGGTGAATAATCACCACATTAAAGAAAATGAAAAATGAAATAAAAATTTGTGGACAATTATAAATATGCTACTATTCACCTTCTTCACTAATTTTTCTCCTAATTTTCGAAATTACACACACTACACACACTAAATTTTTGAAAATTTCATACTCCAATTTAGAAGATCTAACCGTTGGATTTTCGATCCGTCTTCGATTTCAAGTATAATTCTAACTTTAGAACACATCTATGGTTTGAAATTTTGAAAATCATGAACTTATGAGCATGCTTAATTTTCGGTCATATTGATGAAATTATGAAGGATTGTTGTTGTTTGATTAATTCTTGATATTATGTTCGATTCGTCGCCGATAAGTTGTTTAACGTTGAAATTGTGGAGCATAGGTTCATCTTTGAAATTTTGTGAAATTTTCGAAAAAAGGAGTTCTTGATCTTGAATATATGATGTTGATATGCTTGATATTCTTTCATAAATGTGTTGATGAGTTGATATAAATATATTTTGAGCAAGAAAAACGTTTGAAATCGAACATATGCAAAAATTCCATTTTGGCCGAAACCCTAGCCCCTCTTATGTTGGGATTTTTGATTTTATTTGATCATTTTGAGTTCAAATTTGGATTCTATGATATGAATAAAGCTTAAAATGATTTATTCGGATTTTTCGGCCGACGTATTCAAAAGTTACAAAATTTTAGTTTGCCGGCGAAACTTTGTTTTCAATGCTAAAGCTTTGGCCTTTGTGTTTTGATGATGGATTGATGATATCTGATGATAGTTGAGCATGTATAGAGGTTCGTCTAAGATAGGCGACGTCTTGCGTGATTTTGACGTCGGACATAAGCTATGTCTTAAGGGGTTGTTAGGTTTTTGGCTAAGATTAGATGGTTTAAGCTTATTGTCGAGTTTTCTATGCTTGTTTAGTCATATGAGGCTTCGTTAAGTCTTGTTATATGTTAAGACATTAGAGGATGCAATGACCCGAATGTTTATTGACCTTAGCGTCTTGTGTATTGAGAAAATATGGTCGTATCGACGACTAAGATAAGCTATGTTCTTGTTTGATTCTTGATAGGCTTTTATGCCGTTTATGTGGATTGATGAACCATGTGAGAAGAAGAAAGATATGAAAGATAGAAAGTACAGTCGTCGAGTGACTGTCGCCAGGTGGGTATAAATATTTTCTAATATGATATGCTTATGTTTTTTTTTATGTTTTCAAAATGAAATGAATTTCATTATGAGCAAAGTTTCAAAGTTAAATGACTTGCCTGTTTTAAGCATGAACATGAGCATGATGCATTACCTATCCACGGAAATGAAAGAAAGAAAAGAAAGAAATGATAAAAGAGTATGGCCGTGGCATGGTACCCTTCGGGTCCATCAACACGGGTATGTTATGGTGTTTGAGATTTACCGACGTCGGATAACGAGCCTTCGGGTCATAGCGTGTTTGAGAAGGAGGCCTACTTCTCAACACATAGAAAGAATCCGTGGATATGGGAAGAGAAAGTTATCGGCCGACATGAGAACATGCATATGCATATTTTATGATGATGCTATGAAATGAAAGCAAGTAAGTAAATGTTTATGTTTATTATGATGCATGCACAGGTTATTTCACTAAAACCCCTGTGCATTGCTAACGTTATGGCAAGTCAATTATATAGCCCTAAGGGCAATGTTTTATGTTTTCGGCGTATACCCACTGAGTGCATTTTTGTACTCACGCCCTGCATGTATTTCTAAACGTGCAGGTTGAGCTCGAGAGGATGCTGGAATCGAATGCTGTGCAAAGGAGCTTCTCTAAATATTTGACTCATAATGATAATATTCAATTGTTGATATTGTTCATTGATGATTAACATGTTTTGTTGCCCAGAGAATTATGTCATCACACATAATTCTCAACCACACTTCTCGTTGTCGAACTTTGGCCTTCACCTGCTGCTGTTATGTTTTCTTATGCTGAACCGTCTTACCTAATCTTGATGACGGATATTATTTTGTTGTTATGGTCTCGGCATCGTTGTTACGTTGCCGACTTGCTTATGAGAACATGGATTCATTGAAATGCCTCTGTGATCAAGGATTTACTTGAAAGTTCAGAATTATTTTGTTAGATCCAATAAGATGTATATCATATCTTGGACATGTTGTCGAACCATGCTTTGAAACATCGAAAGATTCTTATCGTTGTTAAAGCATTTCTTGAATACATATATTCTTAGTATGGTTATCCTTTTGTTATTATCCGCTCCCAACCGTTGTTCTTCTTCATTCGAACTTTTATTATGATTTGAGGACCTAGAATCAACCTTTGTCAAATTTATTTCACTTCTTTGAAACATAAAGTTTTGATTGTTTCATGATGAAAATTTAGGTCACACATTGTGATCGCTTTGAATCATTGGTCATATTTGAAGATATTGATTCTGATTTGTTTCTTAACCCACGTCACGGTCCAATTACTTGACTAATTACTTGGTTAAGTAGTCGGGCTGTGACATAATTTTTCTCGTAAATCATAATATACCTTAATGCTGCCTGGGTGGGCGGTATGAAGAATATCATGAGCTTCATTCATGATTTCATTTCTAAGCTTATTATTGCTTGAAATATATATAACCTTTCCTTAGACAATATGACTTTGTAAGGCGCCTCTTTAAAATCCTTCAGCCCTTCATAGGTGATAATTTATATCACAATTGGAATCTTTTACTGATTCGAGCCATCTTTTCTATCTCATTTTTAAGTCTCTTGCTCGAAGAAATAATTCAACTTTTGTGATCTATGAAGAATTCTCAACTTATTTCATAGAAGTGATGTCTCCAAGACTTTTGTACTTATACCATTGCTGCTGTTTCAAGTCGTGAGTTGGGTAATTCTATTCATGTGGCCTAAGTCATTGTGATGCGTAAACTAATTATCTTTCTCACATTAATACATGGCTTCACTTTTATTGATCCTATTAAACTTTGAGAGAAAGATATTGTGATGGTAAAAAAAATTAGTACTTCCAGTATCTAATATAGCATTTAAATCTTCATAATTTTAATTATCTATCCATAGTCTACTTTGAATATTTATTAGATTTGTTGTTGCTGGGTTTTTTGTATTATTACTATTATTTATTAATATTTTTTCTTCGTCTTCTATTTGTTCTGCCATTTGATTTAGTTCAATATTTTCAAATTTTTTGTAATCATTTAGTGTATATTCTATAACTTCTATCATTCTTTGGAGCTCATCATATTTATTTTCTAGTTTTAAATATTTATGACTATATAATTCTAACATTACTTCATGTTTTTCCAATTTTTCTTTATAAATATCAATATTTTTACTTTCTTCAATTTTAGCCTTTCCTTTTAATTCAGTTTTTATTCCAAATAGTCTTTCTAAATATAAGAAACATATTTCTTCAAAACATTTATTACATTGGTATCTCCTTATAATTTCAGGATATAATTTACAGTTAATACATGGAATATGATTGTTTCATTTTTCTTTAATCCAATCATGTAAACAATCATTTAGTGTATTCATATATGTATATATTACTACTGTAGGATCTATTTCTTTTTCATTTTCATATTCTCTATAAATACTATAGTTTGATTCATTATCAGAGTCTTCTGAGTTTATAACTTCTATATTATATTCTCCTATTTCTTCTATTAAATTTGTTCTTTCATAATTTTTAATTTTATTAGAATATTTATTAGCTAAGTGTTTTTCTGAATCACATATAAACATCTACACTTTCTTTTGTAAGGTTTCTTAACATATCTATTTCTATCTTTATTCTTATTATATTTATAAGTAGTACTTTTCTAATACCTTTTTTATATGATTTTTTGTAATATCCATAAGCTTGAGGTGTATAAATAGCAGTGTTACAAAATGTTCATGCTTGTCTTTTTATTTGTTCTTTTATTATTGCATCTTTACATCTATCTTCCAAATATTTAAATGTAAAAGTTATTCTTGGTCCTATTCCTAAATTCGGAGTAGTCACATCCCAGACTTCATGTATTTGTTTTCCTAAGTCTTCTGGAAGTTTTATAAAATATTTATTACATAATTCATCTTCCATTGCTCTACCAGTTTGTGATAATAATCTAACAAAGTCATTTGTAAATTCTCTTATATATTTAAAATCTGAAATACTTAATTGTTCTAAATTTTTTATTGTTGTGTCTTGCAAAAATGTGTTATCTTTTGCCGGATCAACACCTATTATTAATAATCTTATTGCACTTGTAAAATTATAAGGATTATCTCCTAATGCTTTTAATTGATTTATTTCATCAGGAGCTTGAGATTTTTTACTTTGCCATAATCCTAAGGCTGTTGAACCTAAAGTTGTTTCTAAATAAGAAAACATATCCATATCTCATCTTTTTTCTTTTTCCCAATTTCTTACTACCGTTTGTTCCCAAACTAAAACTTCATTTCCCCCATAATTGCAGGCTTTGTTCTTCTATATATAACATATCTCCATTATATAATTTTCCTATTGGAGCTCGTTTAACTTTTCCAATTATTTAGGAGTCTCCTTCATATTGGGCTTGGACTGGTGTCCAATTTTGTCTACATTGTCCTGTTGTACTATCCTCTCATTTTTTGTATAAATTCTGGTTTAGGTTTTTTATTACTAGGAGTCATAGAAACGTCCATAAAATTAGTTTCTTTATTATTATTTTTATAGAAATCACTAAGCATGATTTTCACTTGTTTAATTTTTGAAACTAATGGTAGGTTAAAATATTTTTCTAATTCTTTATAAGCTTGATTAGAGTCAATTTCTAATTCTGTAATACATTCTATTAACATATAATCAACTTGATCTTGCAAATTTATTTCAGTGAATTTTTTATTAATTATTTCATCTATCGTTGTTTTTGTTTCTTCAAATTTGAATCATGTTTCAAATTCTATATTACTTACTAAATTATTGTCATAATCTTCTTTATTAAATTGACAATATCCTATCATTTATGTTTCGATTAATTCTAAGGTGTCTATTTCTTCAGAATCTTTATCATAAATTGCTTCCATAATATAATATTCATTCATTAAACTATAGTTTATTTCCATATCATCATCATCTTCAGTTTGCTCGTTTTTTGTCACGACCCCACTCCGGACCAACCCGGACTGGAGGGCGACTAATACTAGGAGTAGTATTTTAGGGGTTACATGGGTAAAATAAAGATGCATAAAAATAAACTAACATGCTTGAGAAGAATATGAGGTGATGTCATAATGTTTTTGAAAAAGGTTTAGGCCATCGGACCCCAAAACTTGGCCTGATCCGATGGGCCTCGATAGTTTGTAAACATAAGGCATAAATAAAGGAGTTCAGAGTATAGCAGCGGAAAGTGTGTGAATACATATATGACGATATGCATTGAGGTATAACCCACAAATTCAAGTAAATCGGTCGAGGACTTTGGACTCTCAACACATCCCCATCATCACCATCAGAGCTCAACCCGCACATTTAAAACAAACATGCGGGGCTAAGTACAAGAAATTGCACTTAGTGGACTCATGCCGAAAACATTTGATAGAATTTGGATTCTGTTGCCAATATCGGGTAAGTCATGAGGGTTTTAGTTAAAAATGCCTTGTGCTTACCAAATCATTCGGTTCGTAAACATAGCCCGACCGAGCATTTTCTTGGTGTGTATGGTCCGTATCTCATAGTCACAATACATAATAATAATATAAAATAAGCGTCGAGAGGAGGCCTCCCATCTACGACGCCGTGACCGACCGTAATCCGTCGACAAAGACACGGTCACTCTGCAAGCATATGTTAACACGGTATAGTTCCAACCTTCACGCCAATCCTAGCGAGGCATTTATCATCCGCACGGGACCCGACATTAAAAAGGTTGGGTGCGACCCAAATGACATAACTTGTCATAATAAAGTTCAACCATCTCCACAGCCCTACCCGGCAAACAGATAGGATCCATACACAAAAGCGAAATATTTTTGGCGGGTAATGTAATAAAACATTTGATAACAGGTTGTAGAATAAATCGTAAATAAACTCATTTGGAATAACATTAAAGTCACATTTTAGTGGGGTAAGAAAAGGCCCACATTTTGAAGATAAAGCCCCAAGGGACTATGGTTCGTTGTAAAGTCCCAGTTCGTTCGTTCGTCAAAATCCCATCATTGCGTTTGCGTCCACACCTTTACGAAAAGCGAGGCTTTAGTCGTCGCTCAAGTTTCTCGAGACTTTGAAAACTAAGATAAAACTTCGATATTTCATATCGATGTGGTGAATTCCTTAGTAGATTGATCGTCTCTAACACGTATCGATTGACTTTTTCTCGATTCTCGAGATCGTTCAGCGTATAAGTGCGTTTTCGATATATGGTTTCATTTGTGAAATCTTTTCTTACTAATGAGGTATCATACTCAATTAGTATATCTTACGCGTCTTGACGTATTTATAAGCGATAATATCGTCGTTTGACTTGAAAAGTCAATCGACAAAGTCAACGATTTTGACTTTTAAATAGTAATTTCTTACTATTTTGTTTAAAAATCGAATTTGATCGATTTGAAAGCGTAAAGTCCTATTTTTCGATTTATCTTGTAAATCGAGGCCTTATAAATATTTTAGCATTTTAATAACCCTTTTTATAAATAAAAGCGTATTTTGGTTTTAAAACGTTATAAAATGAGCGTTTGTCTCAAACATAGCAATCTATGTTTATAAAATTTTGTAAAATTTAAAACTGTCCAGAATATTAATTTAGCAAAATTTCATTAATGAACTGTTTTAAAAGGATTTAAAATCCTTATTAATTATCGAAAACTCGATAATTAATTTAAAATACTAAATGACCTTTGAAAAATTTTCTAAATTACTATAGTGCATTATTATACACTATGGTCCAGAATATGAATTTATAAAATTCATATGATATTATTGCTATTTATTTATATGTATACATATATACATTTACGGTATTTTCAATAATTAAGGAATAATTATCCAAAAATTCCCAAAATTGATATATACCTAGAATAATATCCCAACATCAATATACATTACCAATATAACCCATAGTTCACCATAACATTCATTTAATAATATATAGTAATTATTCACGGTAATTACAAGATAATTACCAAATAAATAGCAAAAATTTCTAAAATTCCAAATAAATTCCAACATCATTAAACATTATATTATAACATTGTAACATCATAACATCAACCAAAAAATTTGAATCATCACCATATGGAGCTCAATAGCTCTCGGCTTTTTTGATTCAAAGTGTTATTTGATTTTCAAAATTCCAATAATTATATACTATGTTTATACACTATAGTATAGTAATATAACATCATAATATTTATCAAAACTAATTAAATCATCACCTTCAAGAGCATATCACTCACGGTTTATTTGATTTAATTTAGTATTTGATTTCCAAAAATTCTAATAATTTTACACAATACATAAACAATATACTAAAGCATTAATACACCATTGCATGTTTAAAAATAAAATCATCACACCAACCTATGAGGTCACAAAGCTCTCGGCCCTTTTTAAATAAATAGCAATTGATTTTCAAAAATTCTAATTAAATCATAGAACATATAATCAAGGTCCTAAAGCACTAATATGTCATTACATGCTTGAAATAAAAATTATACATTAATGTACATGCATATATTGTTCACGGTTTTGACAAGATTTAAGCTAGGGTTTTTCCAAAAATTGTTAAATATCATACTATAGTCTTAAATCATAACATAGATCAATAATACATGCTAAAAATATTTAAGGAGCATACGGTCATCATTTAACATTTTATAGCATTTTCAAAATTTATATAAACATGTACTATGGTTCGAAAATTACCTATACATGCTAAATCCTTCAAAACATGTCATATATGATAACCTATGTTCATTTCAACATATATGTTCATATTTTGAAAATAAAAATACATCAAGAACAATGTTCATCCATAAGAACATTTAAAACATCCATGTACATATATATAAAACTCGAACACACATACATATACATATAAAAGGTTTGATTTTTCTTGTGTAAATGAAGGAGAAATCGGTACTAAGGTCTATGTATTACCTTGAGAATGGTATAGTATCACAAGGATATGGTATGGTATCACCTTGGTGAATGAATGGAGATGAAAATGGAAGAAGAAAATTTTAGAAATGAGAGGAGAGCTCTCGGTTTTCGAGCGAAAATGGGAGAGAATGGAGAGGATTTTGTGAGTTAGTTGAGAGAAATGATGTTATGGGTGTGGGTGTTGAAGTGGAAGAGTTTGTCAATCATCTCTCTCTCTCTCGATTTTCAGCCAACAAATGGGAGAAAATCTGTAGCAATGATGAGGATTATAGTGGTGATTAGGCTAAGTAAAAAGCTAAGCCATGCATTGGGTAGAAAATAGGTGGAATGCATGCTTGTTGGGGTGATGATGGCCGCGCATGTATGTGTTTAAGGGGCTGAGTTTATTTCAATTTTGTACATAATACATGTATTAATCATAGTATAGTTCATAGATATATAATACAAGCCAATAAAATAATTAAATCATCACTTATGCATAATTTCGAAATTACCGATAATAATTGGGAAAAATAGGATTAAAATATAAATCACACCTATAATTGATACTCATGTAATTTTCGTCCCAAATATACACATATATATCATATTATATGATTTAGATATTGAATAATAGCATAGGATAAAATTATTACACAATTAAGCATATAAAACCTAATTTGAAAATTAGGTTTCAATTTATAAAACTGAAACCTTCGATTTTATGGATGAAATTCTGATTAAATGCTTAATATTATTCATATATATCATATTATAAAGTTTAGATACCATAGGATAATTTAATGGTATCATTTCATGTGATAAAACCCTAATTTATAAGTTTAGGGTTTTCAAATTAAATTCAAAATATCGAGTTTAATATCTCAAATATTTATTTTAATAATCATTAATACTGTAATTATATAAAATAATAATAGGAAATTAATTATTATAATTTCTAGTATTAAACTCATTCTTCAAATCGTCTCAGGCGTTAACGTTCAAAACGTCTCAAAGCGTTAAAATCGACTCATCTCAAAATGGTCGCAGAAGTTCATACTTACTAAATAAATATATTCCATTTAATAAAGGAATTAAGATGGAAATTAATTCCAAGCTTCACCGCTCGAGAAAATTTCATGAAAAGTCGGCGTTCGATCGCGTTTGACGTTAAAATATATTGACGAATCATTTCGTAATATTTTAATCCTTTAATTCACGATCCTTAGTGAATTATGAAAGGAATTCGTTATAACGATATCGATCGAAATCACAAGATTCGATGTCGTAAAAGATAATATACGGCAAAACCCAATTACGGGTTTAGAAAACCGTAATCGTATATTCGCTTCTTTCGAATATTACATTCCACCCCTTACGAAAAATTTTGTCCCGAAATTTGTATACCTCTTAGAAAAATAAATCGGGTATTTTTCCTCATTGCTTCTTCAAGCTCCCATTGGCTTCTTCTTGTCCGTGGTGTCTCCACAAGATTGACTAACGGAATCGACTTGTTCCGTAGTTCTTGAACTTTGTGGTCAGTATGGCTGCGGGTTCTTCCTTATAGCTCATGTCCGCTCGAGGTGTAATAACCCTTGAGCTTTTAAAAGCTAATTACGGTCTTTAAAACCCGTAAAATAAAATTTTGCCGTGAAATCAAATCACATATGAAATCAAGTATGATTTCAATTGTTTACAAGGAATAATTTCTGTTAACCATTCACTCAACTTAGTGAATGAAAGAAATCGAAAGTTTTAACTTTTATCGTGAGACGTTTTAACGTCAAATACATATCATTGTTGAAATGTCACGATATTCCTTAAGCAATTAAGCTTGGAATTATATTCCATTATTAATGGAATATTTTATAAGGAGATTACGTGTATTTACGACCATTTTAAAGATGAGTCGATACATAACGTTTTGAGGCGTTTTAAGCGTCAGCGTTTAGAGATAAGATGAGCGCGGTTTTAATGATCAAGAAACTATAGGAATTGATTTCCTACGATATTTTGATGATATTACAGTATTAATAAGCATTTAATTAATGCTTGAGCGTTGGAATTAAAATAAAAATCCAAACTAATTTCGGAAACCCTAACTCTTCGAAATTAGGGTTTTCCTTCGACATTTTCATGCCCTTTTAATTATCCTATGCTATAATTATTATCTAGAACATATACCATGGTGTATATACCTATTAATGTCATGAAATAAAATTTTAACCTATGAATTAATTAAATGGCGATAGCCATTTATGTTGTGCATAAATTGAATTATCTTCTTCCTTTGTACTATTTAATTAACCTATGATATTAAATATCATCTAAATCATATTATATGATGTATATATCTATGTTAGCATGAAATAAAATTTTTAACCTAAGGTATGGCCTAAAGGCGAGAGCTATTTTCTTTTGGTACAAGGTTGAATTAATTCATCTTCTTCACTATTATATTACATATATATATATAATGAATATATATTCAGATTTGTGGGAGTCTTTCACTATATATGTATATGTATTTTAGCTATTTCAAGGTATATTGTGTAAGAACTAATGATTGGGAACCCATTAGGTAATAAAATAGTATTATAAGTTGAAGAGTCCATTGTGTGTGCAAGTGAGAGAGATGGCCGAGTGAGGGAAATAAGGGGAATATTTCAGATTTTGTGTCATTCTTCACTCTACACTCAAACATCTCACACTCATCTCTCTCCAAACCACTCACCTCTCTCTAACACTCTCAAAACTCTCTTCCTTCTCCATTTTCAGCCATAGCCGAAAGCTCCTCTTCTTCTCCAAGCTTCATTTCTTCTTCTTCTTCTATACCACACATCCATACCTTGTACCTTGTTCACTTAAGCTATACCAACAAGGTAGGTGTCGATCAAGCTTGGTTGTTCTTGAACCTTTGAAAAATTTTCGAAACATAGCTTAAGTTATTGCATGTGTTCTTGAAGAACTTTATTGATAATGTTTTGCTATTGCATGTATGTAAATGATGAGAAGTATGTAGATAGGTGTTCTTGTTTTCAAAATGTATTGCATGTATGTTTTAGTCCCAAAAATTTTCGAACCTATAGCTATCTTAGGTTCTATGATTTTGTAACATGTTTTTGAAGCTTGGATCATATTTTAAAATTTATCCAAAATGTATAAAATTGTTTGAAAGGGCGAGAGCTTTGGGGTAATATTGGAGCATGAAATTGTACTTTATAATGTTATATGTGTTCATAGTATTTAAATTGAAACTTTAGAAAAATCCATGCCCAATTCCTTGTGAATACCGAAGCATATATGAGTTCATAGGTGGATGAATGATTTTTATTTTATACATGCAATGTGATTTTATGGATTTATGATGTATTGAGAATGCATATGATTTATTTGAGAATTTTTAAAGCACTATTGCTATTTTTTTTTTTTTATATACCGTGACATATATATATGTATATATATGTGTATGATTTTATTTTGTACATGCAAGGTGTTAATCTTAAGCTATAATGAACTAAAAATGTATAGCAATTTGTTGGAAATTTTTAGAAGATCAATTCTATAATTTTTTTTTTAAATGACCGAACATATATATATAATTATATGTTGATGAATCATTTTTATTTGAGACATGCAAGAGCATATGATTACTCTATGATGACATTGAAGTCTATAGTAATTTAATTAGAATTTTTGGAAAATTCTATCAATTTTTCTTGAAAAAGGCCGAGACTTGTATATATATATATATGTGTGTGATTTTATTTTGTAACATGCAATGGTATATTATTGATCTTGAGTATATCTTAAACATCCTATGATTTTGTTAGAATTTTTTTTCAAATCAATTACCCATTGAATTCAAAAAAAAGCCGTGAGCTTTGTGCTCAAAAATGGTGATGATTCAAGTGGTCTTTGATGCATTTTATGATGTTATATTGTTATACTATAGTTTAGATGCATATTGTGATTTTTGGGAAATTTTACAAAATTGTTTGTTGAATTTTATAAAAGTGCCGAAAGCTATGGAACAAATTATAGGATATAACATTGTTATATAGTGGATTATGTAACATAAATATGTTATGGACTAATGTTTGGACCTTGTGTTAAATTATTGGAATTTTAGAAAATTTTTAGGCATTTGTTTTAAAAATGCCGAAACCTTGTATAAATATTAAAGTGATGATTGAACAATGTTTTGTTGATCCTATGACATATTAATGACCATAGTGTATATTAATACACTATATAATATTTGAAAAATTTTTAGACACCAATTGGTAATTTTAAATAATTACCGAGAGGTTTTAAAATTTTTAAGGATTTTTAAATCCTTTTTAATTAAGTTTATTAATAAATTATATGTCTAAATATTATTTTAGACATATTTGGAAATTATGGACAATTTTAGAAAATATTTGGTTGACAAAATTCAAAATAGCCGTGATTTATTTTAAAAATAGAAATAAGGATTTTAAATCCTTAAATTCATTTTATAATGAATTATATGTTTAAAATTATTTTAAACATATTAAAACAGTTTATAAAAAGAAATCAATTAGAAATTGATTTTGAAAGAATTTAATTCTAAAATAAGACTTAGTAATTAAATTACTAAGAAAAGTCAAAATTGTTGACTTTTGAAATCAACGTCTGAAAGGCGTTCGATAAATACGCTAATATCGTAAGGCGTATCATTTGTTAATGGTATCACATTAATATGATAAGATTTCATGTTTAAAGTCATGAAATCGAAAACGTGAGAAAACGTTGGACCATTTACAAGAGGGTAAATTGGTCATTTATAACACATATCTCGTTTCTATCGAAGAAGCAGAAATGTTAAATTGATCTGGCTTTGAGGGCAATTGAATTCATTAAGGAATTGATTTACATCGATATGAAATATCGAATTTGATTATAGACTTGATAAGTCTCGAATTACGTAAACGACGTACTAAAGCATCCTTTTCATATAAAGGTGTGAACGCCGACGCACCATTTGGGCGTTGACGAGTAAGGAAAACAATAAAGGCGAACAATAATTTCCGGTGGGCTTTATTACAAAATGGAACAACTTTGTTCTTTCTTTTCAAGCTGTCTTTATTTATGACTTTTCAACTAATGCTAAAATTTTTAAATGATTACGCCAAAATGTTTACGTTTTGTATGTTGTATCCTATCCATGAATGATGTGATGTTAATGGGTTATTCCCAATTTATGAATGAAAATCGATATCGGATCCTATCTTGGAAGGCTTATACAGCTAGGATTAGCGTGTACCTTGATGGTATTTGTGTTGTAAGGACAATTCACGGCGGTCACGGGTCGTAGAAGAGGCCTCCTTCACGACTTTCGACTATGATAATATGATGGAGCGATAATAAGGGATATGGATCACGTACACCAAGAAAATGCTTGGCGAGCAACTTTTATAAACTCGTGAAAATATTTTAGTAAGCCTGAGGCATTTTCAAATAAAACCCTGTGTCTTACCACTATATTAGCGAGTAATTAAGCGAAAATGAAATGTTTTCGGCATAAGTCCACTGGGTACAAATTTTGTACTTAGCCCTGCATGTTTGTTTTTAAATGTGCAGGTTGAGCTCGGTTGCTGATGATGGAGAAGTGTTGAGAAAGCCGTATGTCCTTGATGTTCGTTAGAAATGGATAACCTTGAATACATATCGTCATATATGTATTCACACTCTTTCCGCTGCAAACTCTGAACTGTTATAATTTCCTGTTGAACACTATAACGAAGTGAACTATGAAGTCTTTCAGATCATTATATCCTTTGGATCATTGGCTAAGCCCTTTGAAATAAATTGTATAAGTGTATGATCAATCTCAAGTTCTATATTCCTAATAATAGTCCGCTCACTCCGGGTTGTCCTGAGTGGGGTCGTGACAGAGTGGTATCAGAGCGGTTGCTCTATGAAATCCCATTTCTTTCTAAACTAAGTCTAGAATTGAGTCACTAGACTTCTAGAAAATCTACGGCTATTCTCAACACTCCATCACATCGAGCTCAGCGGGAAAAAGGTAACTAGTTACATTAAACTTATGAAGTGAACATTTCATATGATGATCAAATTTGAAAAGATTTTTGAAGTAAAAGGAAAAGGAAAGTTGTGTCGATGATGATTGAAATGATGAGTTATGTATGAAAGATTTTCAAAATTCTAAATTTTGAAATTAAATAACAATGATATGAAGTGGTTAAGTTGAAAAGCATGTTTGAAACGAATCATGATGATTAATGACGAATGTATGAATGAAGTATGATGTTGTTTGGATGTTATGTTTATGACTTATGAAATCTATGTTGATAATAAAGTATGCTATGCTCTTGAGAAGAGCGTGAGGCGATATAGGAAGTATGTTCCCATAATGAAAGAAAACAAAAGAATGATAGGAAGCATGAATGTGTTTTAAATTTTGAATTACGAGCGGTGAAAGTGGAGCGTAAAGATGATCGGCAACGACGTCGGCTATGAAGAATGAAGAAGGTGGATGCTTATCACGGTCAAAGTGGCGATCATAACCATAATTTCAACTTGCGTGACCGTGGACCGAGACTCCGAGCGGCAAGCTTCAATTTGAAGGCGTGGACGTAATAGTTATATTAAGTCGGCGTGCCATAGGCGTATGTTGTCATTTTGGCACCTTCTCGAAATGTTGCCATAATCACGAAAATTTTCTGCACTGCGCAGTAAATTTGTTTTAACCGTACTCTCTTGATAGGACTCCGTTTTACGCATGGTTTTCGCCTGCGTATTCCTAACGTTCTGAACTTCATTTGTTATGAAGGACAGAATCTCTTTTTCCAGCTCCCAAATACAGTAGAGTCTGGGTAAAGTTCAGCTCGAGTTTTAGATAGCACCGAAGAACCTATAATACCTCGTGTAGTTTAACATAGCAATAGGAGTTTTGTTTACTAGACGGGTTAAGAACGTTTGGTTATAGGTTGAATAGTTTATCCTAGATGATTAATCGAAATATTAAGTTGTCCTATCTTCTAGCAGGTATTAGTAGTGTTTAACGGTTAGTTTTTCATCGTGACAGATGGAGGAGATGCGTTACATTGCGAGGAGGAGGATAGGACCTGACCCGACTCCTGAGGAGACTATTCGTATCTATCGGGAAAGCTGGATGTGTGCCGGCGAGGATTTAGGAGAGTTCCTGATGTATTACTTTAGGTTGTGGAGGAATGCGAGAGTTTATGGCGTGACGGATTACGACGGCATTAAGCGTCTCCTTACTATACTACCATGTGATTGGGAAGATTATGCTCGTGAGGTTTCTGGGGATTACATTTACCGTGCGACTGGAGGATATGACTTGATAGGTGATCTACCCAGGTTCATTAGCCACCTGACGACGTATATAGCATCTATGGCGCGGTAGAGGACCTTATCTCCCTCCACGGGAGTATACATGGCGTGATGAGTCACCTGAGTGGCTGTACACCGAGGTTCCACGGATAGTTGACCCAGTGGTACCACGATATCGTATCGATGAGGGCAGACTTGTTCAGGCAGACGGAGCAGCTAGACCTAGAGCTTTGGGAGCCCCTGTTTTCCCACCTCTAATTTTCGGACATCCGGTGCGTCCACCACTACCGCCTTTACCACCGATGGCAGCACCCCTACCACCAGTCGAGAGTTTCCGTCAGACAGCACGGATTAGTGTGACCGGCACTCTTGATGGGTATAACCCCATCCACGGCGATTCTGACCCGATTCGTGTGGATTATGGTCCCTCGCGCGACATCCGATGGTAGAGAGTAATGGGCTGGACCCTCTAGAGTATATGGCGGGTTGATGATTCGAGACGAGGAGGAAGAGGATCAGGAAGAAGATGAGGAAGATTCTAGGAGTTGATATAGCTAGTGATGTTGATGTAAAGTTTGAAGAATTATGTTATCTACTTTTATGTATGTTTTAATTATGCTTTTGAAAAATTTGAACAATGGGAAAGCGGAATTTTGTAAGGCTATAAAGCCGTTGTGTGTTGGACTTGAATTTTGTAAAGCCTTAAGGCCGATATGTGTATGGGCCTTTTCCTTTGAAATATTTTGGAAGCAAGTATGTAAGTAATCCTTGATGTAAGGACTTGTGTTTGCAGAGTACGTTATCTATGGTGCTTTTGCAATTGTATGTATGCATGATCAAGAGGGCTTTTGCAACAAGTTTATGTATGATAAGAATGAAATGTTTTATTTAAATTATCGTTTCTAAAAGGCAAAGAAATGAAATTGTACATATTCAAGTTATAAAATGATACATGATGCTAATGATATATTTTACACAATGAATGCCTCCTAGACAAGACCCGAACGAGAAGTAAGGCGAGGAGGACCTAGGAGACGCAGGTAGAACTCGGAGCAGGAGGAACAAGCTGTACCTCAACCACCTCCACCTCAACCCGACCGCAGGATAGAGGAATTGTTTTAAGACAAAACCTCCAACTTTCAATGGGAAAGGCGATCAGGAGGATCTTGAGCAATGGATGAGAACCATCGAGAGAATTTTCACTTTTCTAAGATGCACAACACAAGAAAGGCGTCGTGTGTAGCTTTTCGGTTGAATGGGCTGCTGATTTACGGTGGGAGGCGGAAGAAAACTTTCACAGCAGAGGCGGATGGAAGAGTTGACATGGGAAGATTTTAAAGGGAAGTGTATGATAAGTATGTATCGAAGAGTTACAAGAAAAGAAGGAACATGAATTCTTCTTGTTAAAGCAAGAAAAGATGTCGATAACCGATTACGATCGTACTTTTGCGAAATGTCTAGATATGCCTTTGGATCAGTGGACACGGTTTAAAGATGGCGAGAAATTTAGATCGGGGTTAAGGCCGAAATAAGAATGTCTCTCATTGGTCTTGGAGACATGACTTATCTTGAGGCTCTTACGGGCTTTGGACATTGAGGCAAAGAATGCGGATGATAAGTCGGGATCGGCTCGGATGCGAATACTATGGACGAGAGGAAAGAAAGTGGGATGCTAGTTTTGGAAATAGTAGCGAGGAAGCTTTGAAAACAAAGGTAACAGACAACGATGGCAAGGAACTCGGCAAACCAAGGCGAGGATGGAGGAAGCCGGCCTTTATCCCTCCAAAGAAGGGACTACAAGAACGTGAAGGGCTCTTGGTGCCCAAAATGCCGAAAGATGCACGAGGGATGTGCATGGCGGGCGATGGAAACTGTTTTAGGTGTGGTATGAAAGGACATTACGCAAATTTACGTCGGGATACGTTCGGAAACAATTGTAAGGCCGAACCAACCGGTAATGTCCAACCGGCGAGGGCTATCAATTTCATTTAACCTCAACAAAGAACTACACCGCAACAATGGCAACAACCTCCACAACAGTGCAGCACCACAACAACAAATACCACAACAAAGAATGGCAACCACCTCGGCGGTGAGACAGCAACCTAACGGCAGCGTCGGTGACAGCAAGAGCCCGGATAACAAAGAAGCTACAAGAAAGGCAAGTACCACGCCACCGCGATTACCTCAAGCTAGGGCGTGTCGTTGCCGACAACAAAGCGAACAGGACCGAGGAAACACGGCGGTATGGGAATTCTTCTCAACATGCTGTTATAGTATTGTTTGATCTGGTGCTCGCACTCTTTCATAGCAAAGTCATGCGTGATCTGTTGGGACTTAATGCTATAAAAGCAAATCAGGATATGAGAATCTCTTCACCTATAGGAGGAATTATGACTGTTACACATTTCTGCTCGAACCTAGAGTTGAACTTAGGATCACAAAGGGTTCTAGCAAATAACTTGAACATAATGTCCATGGGTGACGTGGATATAATCCTAGGAATGGACTGGTTAGCAGCAAACCACTCCACGATTCTTTGCAAGGAAAGGAAAATATCATTTCATTTTCCTGGGCAAGAAGCAACGCATTTCCATGGAATCAGCATGGGCAAGAGAGTCCCAATTGTGTCCGCATTGAAGGCGAGGAAAATGATGAATAAGAAAGGATACCATGCTTTTCTCGTTTACCTGAACGGAGAAGAAAAGCCGGAACTGAAGTTAGAGGATATTGAAATTGTTAAGGAATTTTCAGATGTATTTCCGAAGGATCTACCAGATTACCTCGATGAGCGGTTGGAATTTACCATTGATTTGGAACCGGATCGGCCAAATGTCAAAGGCACCCTCTGAGAATGGCCCCAAAGGAATTGGAAGAACTGAAAATCCAAATCCAAGAATTGTTGGACCTAGGTTTCATTAGACCTAGTGTATCGCCTTGGGGAGCGCCTTGTATTATTCGTTAAGAAAAAGGATGGATCCTTAAGGATGTGTATAGACTATCGAGAGCTGAACAAGATGACACTCAAGAACAAATATCCTTTACCAAGAATCGACGATTTGTTCGATCAATTGAGGGGAGCAGGTATATTTTCAAAGATTGATCTTAAGTCGGTACCATCAACTAAAGTGCGACACGAAGACATAGCTAAAGCGCTTCCGAACAAGATATGGCCATTATGAATTTGTAGTTATGCCATTCGGATTAACTAATGCACCAGGTGTGTTTATGGACCTCATGAACCGAGTGTTTCATCCGTACTTAGATAAGTTTGTCTTGGTTTTCATAGATGACATTCTCATCTATTCGAAAAATGAGGAAGACCATAAAGAACATCTAAGAATGGTGTTACAAACTTTGAGGAATGAGAAGTTGTTTGCCAAATTCAGCAAATGTGAGTTTTGGTTAAAGGAAGTAATGTTCCTAGGACACATTGTGTCTGCTGATGGAATCAAAGTGGATCCAGCCAAAGTGGAAGCAGTGCAAGAATGGAAATCACCGCAAACCCAGAATGAGATCCGGAGTTTTCTAGGGTTAGCTGGTTATTATAGGAGATTCATTGAGGATTCTCCAAAATAGCAAGACCAATGACCCAATTACTTGAAAGGGAGTTAAGTACACTTGACCGAGGAATGTGAGGCGAGTTTTCAAGAACTCGAGGAAAAGTTAACAAGTGCACGGTGTTAGCGATCCGGGAATCGATAAGGAATATGTGGTTTATCTTGGCCTCGAAGAATGGACTAGGATGCGTCTTGATGCAAGAAGGAAAAGTAATAGCTTACGCGTCACGGCAACTTAGACCACATGAGCTGAATTATCCCACATGATTTAGAATTAGCGCAGTGGTTCATACCTTTGAAAATATGGAACACCATCTCTACGGAGTGAGATCGCGAGATTTATCTGATCATAAGAGTTTGAAATACTTTTCGAGCAAAGAGATCTAAACATGAGGCGAGAAGATGGCTTGAACTAGTAAAAGATTACATTGCGGTATTAACTATCACCCGAGTAAAGCGAATGTAGTAGCCGACGCCTTGAGTCGTAAAATCAAACTCATTTGGGGTATCTCTTGACACGAGAAGATAAACTTGTCGAGGAATTCACAATTTAAGAATTGAATTGATTAAACGCCGAGACGATCAAGAATTGTATCGCTACACTCACCATGACACGATCTAAGAAAAGGATCATTGAGAAACAAAGGATTGAGGAAAAGTTGGAAAAGATAAGAAAGAGTGAGAGCTGGCGAATTGGAAAATTTCCGAAGCATCGGATAATGCTTTAATGTTCAAAGGAAGAATATGTGTTCTCGATGATCTTGAGATTCGAACGACATAATCGTGAAGCTCATGATACACCTTATACCGCCCACGGTGTAGCACGAAGATGTACCAAGACCTAAAAGAGAAATTACGGTGGGAAGGCGTGAAGCGAGACATAGCTTCTTTCAGAGAACGTTGCCTTGTTTGCCAACGGTAAAAGCTTTACACCAGCGTCCTACGGGAAGTTACAACCGTTGGGTATACCGAATGGAAGTGGGACGAAATAACGATGGATTTAGTTCGGATTTACCCAAGTCTCGAAAAGGAAACACTACTATATGGGTAGTAGTAGATAGACTCACCAAGTCGCTCACTTCTTACCAATTCAAAATACATATGGGGTGATAGACTAGCCCAAATATATGTAAAGGAAGTAGTGCGGCTACATGGAGTACCAAAATCCATTACATCGATAGAGACTCCAAGTTCACATCGAAATTTTGGATGAGCACGCAAAAAAGAGTGGGAACAAGGTTAAACTTCAATCTGACATTTCACCCACAAACCGATGGGCGTCGAGAGGACAATCAAACTCGGAAGATATGTCGAGAACCAGTAGTACTAGATCGAGGTGCTAAATGGGAAGACATTTTACCTCTTATTGAGTTTGCTATAATAATAGTTATCGGCGATTGATATGGCCCATATGAAGCTTTGTATGGCAAGAAATGTAGATCACCACTTTATTGGGATGAAGTAGGTGAAAGGAAAATAGTAGGGCGAAGTGATAAGCGAGATGATTGAAATCGTCCAAGCAGATTCGCAAAGAATCGAGGAAGCTCAAGATAGCGAAATCCTACTACCGATACGCGTAGATCGGACTGCATTTTGAAGTTGGAGACAAAGTATTTCTCAAGGTCTCTCCATCGAAGGGGATCACAAGATTTGGTGTGAAAGGAAAACTAAGACCCCGCTACATAGGACCATATGAGATCCTAGAAAGAATAGGCTCAGTAGCTTATAAGTTGGCCCTTCCGCCTAACTTGGGAAATGTGCATAATGTTTTTCACGTATCTCAACTAAGGAAATATGTGTACGATCCAAAACATGTGATCCGTCAAAACGACGTAGTTCTAAATCCAGATATGAGTTATGAAGAAGAGCCTATCGCAATACTAGACCATAAAGTTCAACAACTGAGGAACAAATCAATTTCACCGGTCAAATCTTGTGGAATCACCGCAGACGAAGAAGCCACGTGGGAGCTAGAAGATACAATGAAGGAGCGATACCCCAGATTATTCTTTTAAGGTATACAAATTTGGGACGAAATTTCTTTTAAGGGGTAGGATGTAATAACCCATGCTTTTAAAAGCTAATTACGGTCTTTAAAACCCGTAAAATAAAATTTTGCCGTGAAATCAAATCACATATGAAATCAAGTATGATTTCAATTGTTTACAAGGAATAATTTCTGTTAACCATTCACTCAACTTAGTGAATGAAAGAAATCGAAAGTTTTAACTTTTATCGTGATGCGTTTTAACGTCAAATACATATCATTGTTGAAATGTCACGATATTCCTTAAGCAATTAAGCTTGGAATTATATTCCATTATTAATGGAATATTTTTATAAGGAGATTACGTGTATTTACGACCATTTTAAAGATGAGTCGATACATAACGTTTTGAGACGTTTTTAAACGTCAACGTTTAGAGATAAGATGAACGACGGTTTTAATGATCAAGAAACTATAGGAATTGATTTCCTACGATATTTTGATGATATTACAGTATTAATAAGCATTTAATTAATGCTTGAACGTTGGAATTAAAATAAAAATCCAAACTAATTTCGAAAACCCTAACTCTTCGAAATTAGGGTTTTCCTTCGACATTTTCATGCCCTTTTAATTATCCTATGCTATAATTATTATCTAGAACATATACCATGGTGTATATACCTATTAATGTCATGAAATAAAATTTTTAACCTATGAATTAATTAAATGGCGATAGCCGTTTATGTTGTGCATAAATTGAATTATCTTCTTCCTTTGTACTATTTAATTAACCTATGATATTAAATATCATCTAAATCATATTATATGATGTATATATCTATGTTAGCATGAAATAAAATTTTAACCTAAGGTATGGCCTAAAGGCCGAGAGCTATTTTCTTTTGGTACAAGGTTGAATTAATTCATCTTCTTCACTATTATATTACACATATATATATATAATGAATATATATTCAGATTTGTGGGAGTCTTTCACTATATATGTATATGTATTTTAGCTATTTCCAAGGTATATTGTGTAAGAACTAATGATTGGGAACCCATTAGGTAATAAAATAGTATTATAAGTTGAAGAGTCCATTGTGTGTGCAAGTGAGAGAGATGGCCGAGAGTGAGGGGAAATAAGGGGGAATATTTCAGATTTTTGTGTCATTCTTCACTCTACACTCAAACATCTCACACTCATCTCTCTCCAAACCACTCACCTCTCTCTCTAACACTCTCAAAACTCTCTCTTCCTTCTCCATTTTTCAGCCATAGCCGAAAGCTCCCTCTTCTTCTCCAAGCTTCATTTCTTCTTCTCTTCTTCTATACCACACATCCATACCTTGTACCTTGTTCACTTAAGCTATACCAACAAGGTAGGTGTCGATCCAAGGCTTGGTTGTTCTTGAACCTTTGAAAAATTTTCGAAACATAGCTTAAGTTATTGCATGTGTTCTTGAAGAACTTTATTGATAATGTTTTGCTATTGCATGTATGTAAATGATGAGAAGTATGTAGATAGGTGTTCTTGTTTTCAAAATGTATTGCATGTATGTTTTAGTCCCAAAAATTTTCGAACCTATAGCTATCTTAGGTTCTATGATTTTTGTAACATGTTTTGAAGCTTGGATCATATTTTAAAATTTATCCAAAATGTATAAAATTGTTTGAAAGGAGCCGAGAGCTTTGGGGTAATATTGGAGCATGAAATTGTACTTTATAATGTTATATGTGTTCATAGTATTTAAATTGAAACTTTAGAAAATCCATGCCCAATTCCTTGTGAATACCAAGCATATATGAGTTCATAGGTGGATGAATGATTTTATTTTATACATGCAATGTGATTTTATGGATTTATGATGTATTGAGAATGCATATGATTTATTTGAGAATTTTTAAAGCACTATTGCTATTTTTTTTTTTTTATATACCGTGACATATATATATGTATATATATGTGTATGATTTTATTTTGTACATGCAAGGTGTTAATCTTAAGCTATAATGAACTAAAAATGTATAGCAATTTGTTGGAAATTTTTAGAAGATCAATTCTATAATTTTTTTTTTAAATGACCGAACATATATATATAATTATATGTTGATGAATCATTTTTATTTGAGACATGCAAGAGCATATGATTACTCTATGATGACATTGAAGTCTATAGTAATTTAATTAGAATTTTGGAAAATTCTATCAATTTTTCTTGAAAAGGCCGAGACTTGTATATATATATATATATGTGTGTGATTTTATTTTGTAACATGCAATGGTATATTATTGATCTTGAGTATATCTTAAACATCCTATGATTTTGTTAGAATTTTTTCAAATCAATTACCCATTGAATTGAAAAAAAGCCGTGAGCTTTGTGCTCAAAATGGTGATGATTCAGTGGTCTTTGATGCATTTTATGATGTTATATTGTTATACTATAGTTTAGATGCATATTGTGATTTTTGGGAAATTTTACAAAATTGTTTGTTGAATTTTATAAAAGTGCCGAAAGCTATGGAACAAATTATAGGATATAACATTGTTATATAGTGGATTATGTAACATAAATATGTTATGGACTAATGTTTGGACCTTGTGTTAAATTATTGGAATTTTAGAAAATTTTTAGGCATTTGTTTTAAAAATGCCGAAACCTTGTATAAATATTAAAGTGATGATTGAACAATGTTTTGTTGATCCTATGACATATTAATGACCATAGTGTATATTAATACACTATATAATATTTGAAAAATTTTAGACACCAATTGGTAATTTTAAATAATTACCGAGAGGTTTTAAAATTTTAAGGATTTTAAATCCTTTTAATTAAGTTTATTAATAAATTATATGTCTAAATATTATTTTAGACATATTTGGAAATTATGGACAATTTTGAAAATATTTGGTTGACAAAATTCAAAATAGCCGTGAGCTATTTTAAAATAGAAATAAGGATTTTAAATCCTTAAATTCATTTTATAATGAATTATATGTTTAAAATTATTTTTAAACATATTAAAACAGTTTATAAAAGAAATCAATTAGAAATTGATTTTCAAAGAATTTAATTCTAAAATAAGACTTAGTAATTAAATTACTAAGAAAAGTCAAAATTGTTGACTTTTGAAATCAACGTCTAAAGACGTTCGATAAATACGCTAATATCGTAAGGCGTATCATTTGTTAATGGTATCACATTAATATGATAAGATTTCATGTTTAAAGTCATGAAATCGAAAAACGTGAGAAAACGTTGGACCATTTACCAAGAGGGGTAAATTGGTCATTTATAACACATATCTCGTTTCTATCGAAGAACGAGAAATGTTAAATTGATCTGCGTTTGAGGGCTAATTGAATTCATTAAGGAATTCAATTTACATCGATATGAAATATCGAATTTGATTATAGACTTGATAAGTCTCGAATTACGTAAACGACGTACTAAAGCATCCTTTTCATATAAAGGTGTGGACGCTGACGCACCAGCTGGACGTTGACGAGTAAGGAAAACAATAAAGACGAACAATAATTTCCAGGTGGGCTTTATTACCAAAATGGAACAACTTTGCTGCTCTTTTCAACTGTCTTTATTTACAGTACTTTTCAACTAATGCTAAAATTTTTAAATGATTACCTGCCAAAATGTTTACGTTTTGTATGTTGTATCCTATCCATGAATGATGTGATGTTAATGGGTTATTCCCAATTTATGAATGAAAATCGATATCGGATCCTATGCCGGAAGGCTTATACCAGCTAGGATTAACGTACACCGATGGTATTTGTGAGTGTAAGGACAATTCACGGCGGTCACGGGTCGTAGAAGAGGCCTCCTTCACGACTTTCGACTATGATAATATGATGGAGCGATAATAAGGGATATGGATCACGACACCAAGAAAATGCTTGTGAGCAACTTTTATAAACTCGTGAAAATATTTTAGTAAGCCAGGCATTTTCAAATAAAACCCGCGTGTCTTACCACTATATTAGCGAGTAATTAAACGAAAATGAAATGTTTTCGGCATAAGTCCACCGGTACAAATTTTGTACTTAGCCCTGCATGTTTGTTTTTAAATGTGCAGGTTGAGCTCGGTTGCTGATGATGGAGAAGTGTTGAGAAAGCCGTATGTCCTTGATGTTCGTTAGAAATGGATAACCTTGAATACATATCGTCATATATGTATTCACACTCTTTCCGCTGCAAACTCTGAACTGTTATAATTTCCTGTTGAACACTATAACGAAGTGAACTATGAAGTCTTTCAGATCATTATATCCTTTGGATCTGTTGGCTAAGCCCTTTTGAAATAAATTGTATAAGTGTATGATCAATCTCAAGTTCTATATTCCTAATAATAGTCCGCTCACTCCGGGTTGTCCTGAGTGGGGTCGTGACACGAGGATCACGTCGTCTTGGTGAATCACGTGCTTTGGGTCGTGAACGATTTTCGAATTGTGAGACGTGAAAACATTATGGACATTTCCTAGGTTTGGCGGAAGAGCCAACCTATATGCCATCGACCTATCCTTTCTAGATCTCATAAGGTCCTATGAAACGGGTCTAAGCTTTCCTTTAAAGCCAAACCCGACAATCCCTCTCGGGGAGACCTTAAGAAATACTTTGTCTCCATCCTCAAAGCGTAGCTCGGATCTCACGCAGATCGGCGTAAGATTTCTGTCATCCGAGCCTCTTTTATCCGCATCCCAATTTGTCGAACGATTTGATCATTTCGCCACCGCATCGTGCCCTATGACTTTTCTCTCACCGACTTCATCCCAATAAAGTGGTGATCTACACTTTTGCCATACAAGGCTTCGTATGGGGCCATGCCGATCGTCGCTGATAACCGTTGTTGTAAGCAAATTCAATCGAGGTAAAATATCTTCCCATTTTGCACCTCGATCCAAAATTACGATTCTAAGCATATCTTCTAGCGTTTGATCGTTCTCTCCGATCGTCCATCGGTTTGTGGGTGGAATGTTGTCAGATCAAGTTTAATCTGCGTCCGTTCTCTCGCAAGCTAATCCAAAATCTGGATGTGAACTTGGAGTCTCGATCGAGGTAATAGATTTTGGCACTCCATGTAGTCGCATAATTTCCTTAACGCATACCGGGCCAACTTATCGGATCCATAAGTGCTTTGAATAGGTAGAAAGTGAGCACTTTTGGTAAGTCTATCCACAATTACCCATATGGTCGTGTTTCTCTTCTCGATTTGGGTAAGCTTGTAACGAAATCCATCGTTATATCGTCCCACTTCCATTCGGGATTTCAACGGTTGTAACTTCCCGTAGGGTCGTTGGTGTAAAGCCTTCACTTGTTGACAAACAAGACAGTTGTCTGAAAGAAGTTATGTCTCGCTTCATGCCTTCCCACCAAAATTTTTCCTTCGTGTCTTGGTACATCTTAGTCTTGCTGGGTGGGCGGTGTAGGGCGACAGAGCCTCACTCATGATTTCGATTCGAAGCTCGCGTCATCGTGAACGCATATCCTACCTTCAAACAATAAGGCGTTATCAGCCTCTTGAAATTCTTGAATCCTTCTGACCTTAGTCTTTCTCGGATCTTTTCCAACTTTTCCTCCATCCTTTGTCTCTCGACAATTCTTTTCTTAGATCAAATGTCGCGTGAGTGTAGCGACATAACTCACAATTGTCCCGGTGGTTCAACCAGTTCAATCTTCATTCTACCAAACTCTTCAACGAGTTTTTCCTCTTGTATAAAGAGACATCCTAACTCGGTATGGCTTTTACGACTCAAGCGTCACTACTACATTCGCCTTGCGGGTGATAGTTAATACCACGTCGTAATCTTTTACTAATTCTAGCCATCTTCTCATCTCATATTCAGATCTCTTTGTTCAAGAAATACTTCAAACTTTATGATCCGTGAAGATCTCACATCTCACACCATAGAGATGGTGTCTCCAAATTTTTAGGGCATGAACTACAGCTGCTAATTCCAAATCGTGGGTTGGGTAGTTCAGCTCGTGGGGTCTGAGTTGTCGGGATGCGTAAGCTATCACTTTTCCTTCTTGCATCAAAACACAACCCAGCCCAGTCTTAGATGCGTCGGTATAGACCACATACCCCTTATCCGCTCGAACTGCTAGGCGGTGCACCGTCAATTTTTCCTTGAGTATTTGGAAACTCGCCTCGCACTCATCAGTCCAATTGAACTTGATTCCCTTCCGAAGTAGCTGGGTTATTGGCCTTGCAATTTTGGAGAATCCTTCGATGAATCTCCTATAGTAACCAGCTAATCCTAGGAAACTTCTGATTTCGTGCTGTGTTCTTGGTGATTTCCATTCTTGCACGGCCTCTACTTTGGCTGGATCTACTTTTATACCTTCAGCAGACACGATGTGTCCAAGGAACATAACTTCCTTCAGCCAAAACTCACACTTGCTAAACTTAGCAAAGAGTCTTTCATTTCTCAAGGTTTGCAAAACCGTTCGTAGATGTTCCTTATGATCCTCTTCATTCTTTGAATAAATAAGGATGTCATCTATGAAGACCAAAACAAATTTATCCAAAAATGGATGAAATACTCTGTTCATGAGGTCCATGAATACGGCTGGTGCATTGGTTAACCCGAATGGCATAACTATGAATTCATAGTGGCCATATCTGGTTCGGAATGCGATCTTGATACATCTTCAGCGTATTTTCACTGGTGGTATCTCGACTTAAGATCAATTTTCGAGAATACACCCGCCTCGCAATTGATCAAACAGTCATCAATGCAGGTAAAGGGTATTTGTTCTTTAGTGTCATCTTATTTAGCTCTCTATAATCGATGCACATCCTCAAAGAACCATCCTTTTCTTAACAAACAAAACAGGCGCCCCCAGGTGAAACACTCGGCCTAATGAATCCTAGATCCAAAAGCTCTTGGTTTGGATTTTCACTCTTCTAGCTCCTTTGGGGCCATCCTATAAAGCGCCGCCGACACCGGGCTGATCCGGCTCCAAGTCGATGGTAAACTCTAGTTGTCTATCGGGAGGTAGTCCCGTAGATTTTCGGAAATCGCTCGAAATTCTCTGACAACTTCAATGTCTTCACCCGCACTTCGGGTTTATCCTCATCGTTTAAATAAACAAGGAATGCATGGCATCCCTTCCGTTCATCATCCTCCCAGCTTGTAGTGTCGATACTATCGGAATCCTCCTCCCATGCCGATCCGTGGAAGTGCGTAGCTTCTTGTCCGTGAAAGTGAAACGAATTTTCCTTTCCTTATAGAGAATCGTGGAATGATTCTTAGCTAACCGATCCATTCCGAGGATTATGTCTACATCATCCATGGGTATTATGTTTAGATTGTTAGCCGAACACAAGTGATCCTAATGTCAACTCTAGGTTCGAGCAAAAGTGTATGTGATCATAATCCCTCCTATAGGCGATGAGATTCTCATATCTGGCTTGATTTTTCAGACCTAAGGCTCAAGATTTCACGCATGATTTTGCAATAAAAGAATCTGAAGCACCGTGTCGAACAATACTATAACGGTAGGTTGAGTAGAACTCCCATACCGCCAAGTTTCTTGGTTCTCGCTCGCTCGCCTCCTATGCGGTGGCGTAGGCTCTAACCGAGCCACCGAGGCCGACGGGCGCCGGTCTGGCTGATTCGGGCGACATTGCTGGCTTTATTCTTCGCCGCTTTGGCGCTGGCGCGATGGTTGACGCCCGCTGTTGCGGTGGTTGCCGCCTTCGTTACGGATTTGTTCTTCGCCGCCGCCATTGTTCTTGGCCGTTGGAGTTGTTGTTGAGGTGGGGCCGCCGCCAACGGAGTTGAGGGTTGGGGTGAATCTGCCGCGCGGCCGGGTTGAAGTGTATAGCCTTAATGGTCGAGCATTGCCGGTTGGTTCGGTCTTACATCCGAACGTGATACCGGGCAATTGTTGGCGTAATGCCCGTTGCCCGTATTTATAACGACTTACCACGTTTTCGTGCACACACCCTTGTGTGTCCTATGGCATCGAGGGCATTGAGGTGTCCTCGATTGCTCATGTGGTCCCCTTGGTGTGGAGCATAAGTCGCCTCTCTTCCGGCCTTGTCCTTGTGGCGCCAGCGTCTCCTTGCCACAGGCCTTGATCAAGGCCCCAAAGTTCCTGCGGTTGTTATTCCCGGTTGGGTTCCCATTTCCCTTTCCTCTATCCGACAGCATTGTGTGTGCGAGACGACACCGACTTATTCTCGGTCATGGCGCCTCAATATCTAAAGCTCGCAAGAGCTTGAGTGTAGGACAGTCTCCATGGCTGGCAAGAGACATGCGTATCTCCATTCTTAGCCCTGCCCTGAACTTTTCCGACATTTTCAAGTCGGTGTCCACCAGTTCTGGTGCATATCTCGACATCTCGCAGAAAGTGCGATCATAGTCGGTCACGGTCATCCTTTCTTGTTTTAGCGTGAAAAATTCTCGCTCCTTCTTCCTCTTATAGCTTTTAGGATGTACTTTTCATCTGACTCCTCTTGAAATCCTCCCACGAGAATTCTTCAAGCTGTTCAGCTGTGAAAGTTTTCTTTCTGGCCTCCCACCAGAAGTCAGCTGGTCCTATCAGCTGGAAGGTAACACACGACAACCTTTCCCGTGCCGTGCATCTTAAAAAGGTAAAAATCCGTTCGATGGCCCTAACCCATTGTTCGGCTTCTTCCGGGCTACCTTTCCCGTTAAAGACAGGAGGGTTCTGTCTTAGAAACATTTCTTCGATCCTGCGATCGGGTTGAGGTGGAGGTGGTGGTTGGGGAATTTCTTCTGGCTCTTGCTCGGGGATCCTACCCCTTCCTCTTGGCCTTCCCCGACCTCGACCTCTGGGTTCCTGCTCCGGATTCCTTCTCGGAGGCATCTTCGCTATAGAAAACAGTAATCATTAGCACTTATTCTTTTCACAACTCAACATACACCAACGCTATTATGGCCTCATCAGAAACGATTCCAAAGCAGAATATCACTCTTAACAAACATAACTTGCATAAAAGCCCTATTAGGGTCATGTGTATATATATATCAAAATTTACGCCATAGGCGGGATGTTCAAAACCAACGGTTATACAAAAAGAGAAATAAAACATAAGTCCCTACCACACGGCCTTCCAAAAGCTAAGGTTCTAAGTCCAACACTAAAGATTAAACATAGGAAAAGGAAAACAATGAGCTTAACACAAAAAAATCTCCTTGAGCTTCATCGTGGTCTACATCATGAGTCCTCCCACCGTCCGTCCTCCTAGGGGTCTTCTCCTCCTCGAGTCGTCCCGCCGCCGAAATGTCCATGCGGGCGGTCCCGGATGGACCGGCCCATCGCTTCCACCATTGGTATGTCTCGCAGGGGTTAAGGCGTTCGTTGCATTCACCCGATGCTCGTAGTCGTGGCGGATCGGGCCGTAGCCACCGCGACATCTGTTACCCTCATCCGTCTTTGTTCGACCAAGTGCTCGATTGGTGGTACGGTGGGACCATAGGTGGTGGTGGTGGTACTTGGTGGACATACGGGTGTCCGGCGGTGGGTAGAAATACCGACTCTCCCAAGGCTCGGGCGTACGCCTCTCTAAGCGAGCAGTGCCTTCCTCGTTAAAAGGAAAGGAGGCACGGCGGGTCAATCTGCCTCGGAACCTCTGTAAAGCCACTGCGACTCATCCCGCCAGTATACTCTCGGGAGGAGGTAGGGTCCTCTAGGTGCTGCCCCGTAAATGCTGTACACGTAAGTCAGGTGACTCACGAATCTGGGCAAATCTCCCACCAAGTCGTAGCTGCCCATCGCCCGGTAGATGTAATCTCCCGATATCTCTCGAGCATACCCATCCCAGGTGCAGGGGAGTATCGCTAGAAGGCGCTGGATGCCGTCATAATCAGTCACGCCGTGGGCTCGGGCGTCTCTCCAAAGACGGAGATAATATGCCAAGAACTCACCCAAGTCTTCCCCAGCGCACATCCAGCTGGAGCGATAAATACTCACCTCCTCCTCTGGGGTGGGATGTGGTCCAATCCTCCTCCTTGCGAGATATCTCATCCTCCATCTGTCATGAACAAAACTAACATAAGTCAACTATCGTCATCTCAAAAGCAGGCAAGGATATCTTAAACGTAACGTGAAGCAACTAGATAAGGTCAAGCAAGTCTATAAGGTAGGCAACATCATACTGCACAATACTCACCACAACTTACCTTCTTAGTCTTACCCAAACGTATACATAAGCCAACAACATCTTAATATAAGCTACGAGATCCTTATTCTATACCAAACACTCGAACTAGAGTTCGACGGACTCTATCGTATTATGGAGGCAGAATTAAGGATTCTGTTCTTCATAACAAATGAAGATCAGTGCGTTAGGAGTACGCAGGTGAAAACCATGCGTAAATCGGAGTCCTAACGAGAGAGATCTAGCTAAAACAAATCTACTGCGCAGTGCAGGAAATTTGCGCGATCGTGCCAAATTGCAAATCGAGACGTATGTCGACGTAATACGTCTACCATCTTCGGGTTTTTAAGTTGAGGCTGAACATTCTGAAGCCGTAAGTGACGTCCATTTTGTGTTGATGCTCACTCATGTCGAAGTAGTGATGAAGTGTCGACGTTGTTCATCTTTAAGGTTGAGGTCACCCTTGTTCATCCTTCTCGCTCGTCTTTCGTCGCTCGAGCTCGAGGCCACCATTACTCTCGTTCTTCCTATCGTTCTTTGTCATCGCATAAAGGAAAAGAAGTTCGTACTTCTATGTTCTTTCACGATACGTGAGCATGCTTCTTAGAGTCTAAGTTCGTCTTATGATAACATATCGTTCATCATAAATAAAATTCTGAAAGTTGGAAGTAAGGTTTTATTTGAAAACTTTGGAAATATGATTTCAAAAAGACGATCATGATCAATTCATATACATATTCAAAAATGAATTCATTCATTCCATGTTGATCATTCAACTCGATACTACCATACACTTCCATCTCAATACTTGAGCACTTGCATTAGTTAAATTTTAAAAAATTTGGCGAAATTTTCTTGCTCGAGTTCAATTTTTTTTTCATAATAATAAAATTTCTCAAAAAGTTCCTCTAACTTGCTCATCATGTAGAAATTTTTCCATTTCATGAGTTTGAGAAAGAAATGCAGTTACCTTTTTCCCGATTGAGCTCGATGTGATGGAGTGTTGAGCGGAGTCAGTAGATTTCTAGAAGTCCAAAGTGACTCGATCTAGACTTAGAATGAAAGGTTTTGGGTTTACAAAGAGCAAAAGCGCCTCGATACCACTGTTACATCACGACCCCACTCCGGACCAACCCGGACTGGAGGCGACTAATACTAGGAGTAGTATTTTAGGGTTACATGGGTAAAATAAAGATGCGTAAAATAAACTAACATGCTTGAGCGTAATATGAGGTGATGTCATAATGCTTTGAAAAGGTTTAGCCATCGGACCCCAAAACTTGGCACGATCCGATGGGCCTCGATAGTTTGTAAACATAAGGCATAAATAAAGGAGTTGAGTATAGCAATGAAAGTGTGTGAATACATATATGACGATATGCATTCAAGGTATAACCCACAAATTCAAGTAAATCGGTCGAGGACACTTGGACTCACTCAACACATCCCCTATCATCACCATCGAGCTCAACGGCGCACATTTAAAAACAAACATGCGGGGCTAAGTACAAGAAATTGCACTCGGTGGACTCATGCCGAAAACATTTGATAGAATTTGGATTTACCGCCAATATCGGGTAAGTCGCGAGGGTTTTAGTTAAAATGCCTCAGGCTTACCAAATCATTCAGTTCAGTAAACATAGCCGTGAGCATTTTCTTGGTGTGTATGGTCCGTATCTCATAGTCACAATACATAATAATAATATAAAATAAACGTCGAGAGGAGGCCACCCATCTACGACGCAGTTGACCGACCGTAATCCCGTCTGACAGACGGTCACTCTCTGCAAGCATATGTTAACACGGTATAGTTCCAACCTTCACGCCAATCCTAGCTGTGCATTTATCATCCGCACAGACCCGACATTAAAAAGGTTGGCGCGACCCAAATTACATAACTTGTCATAATAAAGTTCCAACCATTCCACACCCTACCCGGCAAATGATAGGATCCATACACAAAACGAAATATTTTGGCGGTGTAATGCAAGTAAAACATTTGATAACAAGTTGTAGAATAAGTCGTAAATAAACTCATTTGGAATAACATTAAAGTCACATTTTAGTGGGGTAAGAAAAGGCCCACATTTTGAAGATAGAAGCCCGCTGGACTATGGTTCGTTGTAAAAGTCCTAGTTCGCTCATTCGTCAAAATCCGTCATTGCGTTGCGTCCACACCTTACGAAAAAGTGAGGCTTTAGTGCGTCGCTCAAGTCTCTCGAGACTTTCGAAAACTAAGATAAAACTTCGATATTTCATATCGATGTAGACCAATTCTTAGTAGATTCAATACGTCTCTAACACGTATCGATTGACTTTTCTGGATTCCTCGAGATACGTTCAACGATAAGCACGTTTTCGATATATGGATTTCATTTGTGAAATCTTTTCTTACTAATGAGGTATCATACTCAATTAGTATATCTTACGCGTACTGACGTATTTATAAACGTATAATCGTACGTTTGACTTGAAAAGTCAACGAAGTCAACGATTTTGACTTTTAAATAGTAATTTCTTACTATTTTGTTTAAAAATCGAATTTGATCGATTTGAAAACGTAAAGTCCTACTTTTCGATTTATCTTGTAAATCGAGGCCTTATAAATATTTTCGCATTTTTAATAACCCTTTTTATAAATAAAAAGCGTATTTTGGTTTTTAAAACGTTATAAAATGAACGTTTGTCTCAAACATAGCAATCTATGTTTATAAAATTTTGTAAAATTTAAAAACTGTCCAGAATATTAATTTAGAAAAAATTTCATTAATGAACTGTTTTAAAAAAGATTTAAAAATCCTTATTAATTATCGAAAACTCGATAATTAATTTAAAAATGCCAAATGACCTTTGAAAAATTTTCTAAATTACTATAGTGCATTATTATACACTATGGTCCAGAATATGAATTTATAAAATTCATATGATATTATTTGCTATTTATTTATATGTATACATATATACATTTACGGTATTTTCAATAATTAAGGAATAATTATCCAAAAATTCCCAAAATTGATATATACCTAGAATAATATCCCAACATCAATATACATTACCAATATAACCCATAGTTCACCATAACATTCATTTAATAATATATAGTAATTATTCACGGTAATTACAAGATAATTACCAAATAAATAGCAAACAATTTCTAAAAATTCCAAATAAATTCCAACATCATTAAACATTATATTATAACATTGTAACATCATAACATCAACCAAAAACATTTGAATCATCACCATATGGAGCTCAATAGCTCTCGGCTTTTTGGATTCAAAGTGTTATTTGATTTTCAAAAATTCCAATAATTATATACTATGTTTATACACTATATTATAGTAATATAACATCATAATATTTATCAAAACTAATTAAATCATCACCTTCAAGAGCATATCACTCACGGTTTATTTGATTTAATTTAGTATTTGATTTCCAAAAATTCTAATAATTTTACACAATACATAAACAATATACTAAAGCATTAATACACCATTGCATGTTCAAAAATAAAATCATACACCAACCTATGAGGTCACAAAGCTCTCGGCCCTTTTTAAATAAATAGCAATTGATTTTCAAAAATTCTAATTAAATCATAGAACATATAATCAAGGTCCTAAAGCACTAATATGTCATTACATGCTTGAAATAAAAATTATACATTAATGTACATGCATATATTGTTCACGGTTTTGACAAGATTTAAGCTAGGGTTTTTCCAAAAATTGTTAAATATCATACTATAGACTTAAATCATAACATAGATCAATAATACATGCTAAAAATATTTAAGGAGCATACGGTCATCATTTAACATTTTATAGCATTTTCAAAAATTTATATAAACATGTACTATGGTTCGAAAATTACCTATACATGCTAAATCCTTAAAAACATGTCATATATGATAACCTATGTTCATTTCAACATATATGTTCATATTTTGAAAATAAAAATACATCAAGAACAATGTTCATCCATAAGAACATTTAAAACATCCATGTACATATATATAAAACTCGAACACACATACATATACATATAGAGCAGTTTTCGATTTTTCTTGTGTAAATGAAGGGAGAAATCGGTACTAAGGTCTATGTATTACCTTGAGAATGGTATAGTATCACAAGGATATGGTATGGTATCACCTTGGTGAATGAATGGAGATGAAAATGGAAGAAGAAAAATTTTAGAAATGAGAGGGAGAGCTCTCGGTTTTCAGGCAGAAAATGGGAGAGAATGGAGAGGATTTTTGTGAGTTCAAATGAGAGAAATGATGTTATGGGTGTGGGTGTTGAAGTGGAAGAGTTTTGTCAATCATCCCCTCTCTCTCTCTCTCGATTTTCAGCCAACAAATGGGAGAAAAATCTGTAGCAATGATGAGGATTATAGTGATGATTAGGCTAAGTAAAAAGCTAAGCCATGCATTGGGTAGAAAATAGGTGGAATGCATGCTTGTTGGGGTGATGATGGCCGGCGCATGTATGTGTTTAAGGGGCTGAGTTTATTTCAATTTTGTACATAATACATGTATTAATCATAGTATAGTTCATAGATATATAATACAAGCCAATAAAATAATTAAATCATCACTTATGCATAATTTCGAAATTACCGATAATAATTGGGAAAAATAGGATTAAAATATAAATCACACCTATAATTGATACTCATGTAATTTTCGTCCCAAATATACACATATATATCATATTATATGATTTAGATATTGAATAATAGCATAGGATAAAATTATTACACAATTGAGCATATAAAACCCTAATTTGAAAATTAGGGTTTCAATTTTATAAAACTGAAACCTTCGATTTTATGGATGAAATTCTGATTAAATGCTTAATATTATTCATATATATCATATTATAAAGTTTAGATACCATAGGATAATTTAATGGTATCATTTCATGTGATAAAACCCTAATTTACAAGTTTAGGGTTTTCGAAATTAAATTTCGAAAATATCGAGTTTAATATCTCAAATATTGATTTTAATAATCATTAAAACTGTAATTATATAAAATAATAATAGGAAATTAATTATTATAATTTCCGAGTATTAAACTCATTCTTCAAATCGTCTCAGGCGTTAACGTCAAAACGTCTCAAAACGTTCAAAATCGACTCATCTCAAAATGGTCGCGAGAAGTTCATACTTACTAAATAAATATATTCCATTTAATAAAGGAATTAAGATGGAAATTAATTCCAAGCTTCACCGCCGAGAAAATTTCATGAAAAGTCGACGTTCGATCTGCGTTTGGCGTTAAAATATATTGACGAATCATTTCGTAATATTTTAATCCTTTAATTCACGATCCTTAGTGAATTATGAAAGGAATTCGTTATAACGATATCGTATCGAAAGCACAAGATTCGATGTCGTAAAAAGATAATATACGGCAAAACCCTAATTACGGGTTTAGAAAACCGTAATCGTATATTCGTTTCTTTGGAATATTACATTTTTATTGTTTCTTTATACAAAATTTATAAATCTTAAATTGACTAATCCATTATTATCATAAATAATACTTTTTTGTGGAACCAAAACTTCATTAGATTTCTTTTTTAAATCTTCTAAATTCTATTCTAATCCTGCTAATTCAGTAGGATCAATTTTTTGTGGTTCTATCATTTTAATTCCTTTTGAAGCAATGACTTTTATCATTTTTTCAATATTAACTTTATATTTCATACTTGATGATGTACTCATCTTTCCTAATACTCCAATGCTTATTACTAAATTATTTCCTTCATAATTTGTATATCCTTTAGTTTGTATTGCAACTTTTATTTTACTTATATCTCTAGTATCTTTTAAAATAGTAGGGGCACAATAAAATAATGCTGAATTTTTATTTAAATCTACTTCCATTCCTGATATAATAGCTCTTATAACATCTTGTTGTCATGATTGGTCTGTAAGTAATACTAAAGCTTTTGTTCCTACATCTTGTCTTCCAAAAGCTTTTATTCCTATTATTATTAATCCTATGTGTGAAAATAGTTTATTACTTTTAATTACTTTCCTTATAGTTTCTGGTGATAGTAAATCTATAAATTCTGTTGTACCATCAATTATTCTAGTACTTACTTCTCTACTTCCTTTAATAAACTTTTGTTTATATTTATTATTCCTGCTTGATATAAACTCTTGGTTGTAAAATATCAAAACTATGATTATTGTAAATTTCTAAATTTCTATCAATATCTATTTCTTCTTCTAACTGTATAGAGTGTTGAGAACTATTGCTTCCAGATCCTCTCCTAGAATTTAAAATCCGATGTAAAAATGTATCTGAAGTAATAATTTCATTTATATTACTTGTAGAATTTTTCTCTTTCTGTATAGTTTGTGAATGTCCAGAAAATGGTCTAAAATTATTCATTTTTTAGGTTTCCAATAATTGTATATTGTAGGGGTTATTTTTCTAGGTCTTTCTTGTGAACCTAAGCTTAAATTATTTATAGCTTGTGTATATTATCGATATCTTGATCTATTGGCCTATTATTTATTCTTGTTTCTAGTTTATTAAAAGTTTCACTAATTTGTAGTTCAATTTCTCCTAATAATTTTTTAGTTTCTAATTCAATTTTCTTTGGTTTAAAATTTTCTATTAGATAACTTAACTGATTAATTTCAAATTTACAAGACAAATTTTTATTTAACTGTTTAATTTCTGAGATGATTATAGTCAAAATTTTCACTAATCTGTTTAATTAATTTATTATTTTCTTGATTACTTTGTATTATTTCTTTAGTAAGTTATAATTATCGTTTTTATTCTTTTCTAGATTACAGTTTATATTTATAATTAAATCTGTAATACTATTTAAATGATTATTTTCTGAATGTAATATGTGTTTAAATTTTCGCTCAAATTGGCAAATAAAATTATGATTATCACAAGATATTTTATGCTTATCATTAAGATTTTATGGATCTGAAAAATCAGATTGAACAAAAGAGTTTTGATCTAAGATTGAAAAATTTCTACCCTAACACTTCAAACAAATTTGTATACCATCCTTAGTCTTATGATTAAACATATCCCAATTTTATTTTAAAAAAAATATAATATTCATATAAAACAACATAATATACATATATATGGTTTAAGAGTTTCTCAAAAATCAACTCTACACATCAATATAATACCAATACTACAATAAACATTTTAGTCATTCCCCTAGGCGAGTTCTTAACAACAAAGAGGACTTACGACGCTATGCAGCCTAACAAGTTAAGCTTGTCCTAGTCTTTTAGGTCTCAGAAGCTTTTGTAGCTCTGATACCATAAAGGAGATATGGTGTGTGTTTTCGGGTTACACATTAAACCATAGAAAGAAAAATAGAAAATACCTAATAGAGCTCATACTGAATTCTTTTGATGAAGAAAACAGGGACAAAGCATTCTCCTCATCTGAAATTCGCAGTAGATTTGTAAAATTTTTTTATTTGGATATTGGGATATATTATTTGGCTTTTAAAGATGGGTATAGAATTTGTTATCGGTTATAGGAGTAAGAAAACAGAAAGCTTAGAAACTCATGATTTTTTGAGAAGACAATGAGTTTTTTTATTTCTTTCCGATTGTCCTCAATGAGGTAATACAATGCCTATATACAGGCAAAAACAAATATTACAACAAACAAATAATGGTGCTATCCACCACCATTCTAAAAAGAGACTATCTATCAAACTAAAGAAGATACGTTACACCACCTATCATTTCTTACTTTAATAATGCTATCTATTAGTGATCACATTAATGTTGTCTATTATTGATCACATTAACACTGTGTGTTTTTTGGGGTTACACATTAAACCACAGAAAGAAAAATAGAAAATACCTAATAGAGCTCACATAGAACTCTTTTGATGAAGAAAACAGGGACGGAGCCTTCTCCTCCTCAGAAATTCACAGCAGATTTGTACAATTTTTTTTAATTGGATATTGGGATATATTATTTGGCTCTTAAGGATGGGTATAGAATTTGTTATCGGCTATAAGAGTAAGAAAACAGAAAGCTTAGAAACTCATGGTTACAAAGGCAAGAGTAAATTATGTTTGTAAAATAAAAATAAAGTTACCTGAAATTACAATTAAAACAAAAAATGGAGAGTATAGTGCAGAAGGATATATATGAGTATGATTAGAAATCAATGTGGGATAAGATATTTTAGTATGATTAGAATTAAAATTTAAAAGACATTAAATAGAGAATTTAGATAAATAAGAACAGAGGAATTTAATGGTGCCACATAAGATATGAGGATGAGGTGGCACTAAGTTTCACTAAACCTATTATATATTGATAAGGTGACATTAAATGTATAGTTTAAAATTTTAAAAATATAACTATTTATTTGATCATCTAATTAATTAATTAGCCAAATTAAATTAGTGGTGTAAAATATATAACTATTTATTTGGTCATCGAACTAATTAATTAGCCTAATTAAATTAGTGGTGAAAAATAATTGTAGGATGAAAAAATATATATTGATTCTAAGTATATATATTAGTTGTTCAATTTGTGGAGTATGATTAGAAATCAATGTGAGATAAGATATTTTAGTATGATTAAAATTAGAATTTAAAAGATATTAAATAGAGAATTTAGATAAATAATGATGGGGAACATAATGGTGCCACTATCACATAAGATATGAGGATGATGTGGTATTAAATTTCACTAATCCTATTATATATCGATAAGATGACATTAAATGGATAGTTTAAAATTTAAAAAAAATAACTATTTATTTGGTCATCTAATCAATTAATTAGCCAAATTAAATTAGTGGTGTAAAATATATAACTATTTATTTGACCATCTAACTAATTAAATTAGTGATGAAAAATAATTGTAGGATTAAAAAAATATACATTGATTCTAAATATGTATATAAGTTGTTCAATTGGTGGAGTATGATTAGAAATAAATGTGTGATAAGATATTTTAGTATGATTAGAATTAGAATTTAAAAAACATTAAATATATGATTTAGATAAATAAGAATGGAGGAATATAATGGTGCCACATAACATATGAGAATGATGTGGCATTAAGTTTCACTAATCCTATTATATATTGATACATGGAAATCAAATTTCCATTTATTCCAATTAGGGTGATAATCGGGTCGGTTACGTTTAATCGAAATTTTAAAATTTCTATATCGATAACCGAATCGAACCAAAAATATCGGGTACCAATTACTCGATTACCGACAATTATCGGTTCGGTATCGGATATAACCAAAACCCGACTGATCGAAAATTTCACATGTCCTTGTAGGAGACTGTGCATATCCTCTAACTGAAAAACCTAGGAACATAACAAAATTACGAAAGCAAAAGTACTTATATAATATTGTTAGTTTTGAATAATAAATACCTCGATGTGTTAACATTTTGTTATACAAAACGACCTAGAATAGCGCATGGTTTGAGTTTCTCTCTCTAGCAAAAATTCTCTCTCGATTTTTTCGCTAGCACCTTGCGTCCGCCGTCGCCGGTGACCTCTGTTCGGGGTGCTCCGGCCATCGTCTCCAAGCTTTGACACCGTGATTCAGCTCGTCTCATCATTGCTCACGTGTTTACCGTTTACGTTTGGGTGGTGGACGTTCATCCTCACCGGAAAATAACTCCATCGTGCGCAAGTTCCACCACCGTTCACTTTGATCGTTCAATACTATAATATTCAGGCACACATCTCTTCCAATTCACTTTTATTTATTTAATTGTGTTTTGTGGCTTGGTTTTTTTGTCTTTGTCCGTAAGCTTCAACATAAGTGTGTTCTCGTCGGAAGTTATTTGGTGCGCCGTTAGGCTGCCAAAATTTGTTAATTGGTCGTCCAAGTGTCCTGCCGGGAATTGGCGTGTGCGCTATTGATTGCGGCCGAGAAATCGGCAAATATAAGCATTATCGGAATCAATTCGTCGGCGACCTCCGACCAACACTCCGACGCTAAACCACCGGTAACCAAAAGCGGCGCCTCCATATCCAGGTTAGCCGCACACAAGGATCTTTCCTTGTGTGCGTGTTGCCCTAACTTGCCTATTTTAGCTTTTGGTAACATTTCCTTGCATGCATGCGCTTGCCTTTTAAATTATATGGAAATATTACCTTGCTGATCGTACAATTCCATATTGCATATTTCATCTTTTGGCAAGTATATTATTTCCGTATTTGCTTGTCTCCTTCCTTTTTGGTTATAGCCATTGGGCCATGGGTTATTGGGCATTCTTGCTCACAAGAGGAACACATTTAGGCCACTCTGATGGGCCGTTTATATGTGGGTTGGGCCGTCTCAAAAATGCCCAGCCCATGAGTGATGATGTTGATCGGGCCGAGATCATGCGAGCCCACATACTCTTCCACACGCCCACTGCCGAGGACCCATCGGGTGGTGCCGAGCTCACTCGCACATGCCGAGATAGACCTGCCGAGGTTGACATGCCGGGAGAGGCCGAGGTGGGAGATGCCGAGAGTTACCCGCCATTGTCGAGAAATCAGCGCCCTGGGAGCGCACGTGCATCTGCCGAGGAACCTCGGTCAACTGCCGAAGCCCGCAATGCTGCCGAGGAGCCCTTGCCGAGGGATGTCGCACATGTGCACTCGGCGAACTCCGCACACTCCGAAGAGGCATCTGCCGAGAAGGACTCGTCGAGGTCACACATACCTGCCGAGGAGTTCCCGTCCCTGTCGAGGAACCCCGTGCGCGTCGAGCAACAAACTGCCGAGGAGTCTCGACCACACAATGACACCTCGGCCGAGAAAGAGCACGATGGAGCTCGGCTGAGCGCGGTGCCAACTGCCGACACCCATCAAGACCCGTCTCTATGGCTAAAGAATGTTGGCAATTTCACGCAACAACTGCCCGTTAGAAAGAAGGACCTCGTACTCACAAAATTCGAGGTAAGTATTATAAATGAAGTCCTTACCTTAGATGCTAATGATTACACCCCCATCTCTCAAGGATGGGGGTTTTCCTTGCTTGGATTTTTTGCAAGCAGATTTCCCGGGAAGGACACAGTGCAACGTTTAACAACAAGATGGACGAGAGCAAGCAAGACATCATACCATCCGAATGGGTGGATTGTCTTCCGTTTTGAAACCGAAGACGACATGGAGCAAATAAGAGGAGCGGGACCATACTCAATCTTTGGTATTACGCTAGTTTTATGCCATTTACCCATGGAATTTCGCTTTGATTCGGCACCGGACTTCAAATTCCCGGTATGGGCATCTCTTCCTAACTTACCTTTGGAATTATGGAATCCTAATGCCATAGGTAAGATTGCTTCTATTGTGGGTGAACCTATAGAAGTAGATTATAGGACTTTAGCCAAGAATCATGTTGACGGGCCTCGATTTCATGTCTTAGTTGATGCTTTACGTGAACCTATGCATGCTATTAATTTGAAACTTCATACGGGTAATTTGTTTTCTCAATGCATAAAATTTGATTTTTACCGAAAATGTGTAAGTCATGTGGTGGCGGGACATGTGGAATCTTCTTGTGATGAGGCCTTTTTAAGACCACGAAAGTGAGAACCCCAACGTGGTCGATTATTAATGATAATGCTAGGGACGGAAATTGGCAGCGTGCGAGGGTAGAGATCCGAGACCTCAAGCACGAAATATGCGAGGACGGACGAACACCCCGGCTACACGTACACAGTGGCGAAGACGTAGTATTTCACTGCCTCAAAAGGAAACTAAGACTCAACCCATCACACGTGGGATTGAGATTAAAAATAAATTTGAAGCCTTAAATACTCATATCCATTTCGAATCATCAAATGATACACAACATTTTGAAATTGGACAACCTTCGGCTACTAAAGCCAAAACGGATCACACCGCCGAGAGTACCCATCATGCTGCCGAGAAATCTCGCACCACATCTGCCGAGAAAACTCGGACACATCATTCCACACCTGTCGAGAAATCTCGCAGCCCATCTGTCGAGAAATCTCGCAACAAACCTTCCATACCTCCTGCCGAGAACAACACCTCGGAAGAGTTGCCTCCCTCGACCAAGAACTCTCGATCTGCTGAGACTCCAGAACACTCGGCCGAGAATTCTCGAACCAACCCATCCACTCATTCCTCGGCCGATACTTCTCTCCCACCCTCGTACACCCAAACATCACCACTTGTCGAGACACCTCGACAGGACCCGTCCGAGCCACCCGCCCATTACTCGGCCGAGATTTCTAGCCCATTCTTGACCGAGAACCCACAACCTTCAACACCTGTCGAGAAACAACGACAGGAAACCCGCCCCCAAAACCCCCTACACGTACTACCAACCTCTCTCGACCACCTATTGCAGGGGGACAACGCAAGCTTTTTACTGAGCTAAGGGATCCTAACACTGAAAGTACTCGGGTTATTCTTGGATTGGAAGCACCCCCGACAATTAACATTGTGTCGGAATCTACGGTACACTCTACATCCTCAAGTTCATTAGATGATTATACTGCAACTAACCTTGCAGGTGAGTCCAATGACAGTGAAGATGTAGAAATCCCTACTACCTGCATCACTAGGAGAAAATCGAACACAAGCCGTCAAAGCTCTCCTGTCAAGAAGACCAGGAGTCCAGTTAGAAATAGAACACGTCGTCGATGATTTTTACGACCTGGAATGTCAGAGGCCTCCAGAAGGCTCAAAAGCAAGCTGCTGTTGCCGACCACGTGTTCAAGCATAAGCTTGACGCCATTGCATTGATTGAGACGAAGCTCACAAAGTTGAAGCTCAAGAATTTCTTGGCAAAGCACTTCATCCAATGGGAGTATGTTCATAATTTCGATGAGGTTAATGGGGGATGGATTCTTATCATCTGGAACCCAAAGAGGATAAGAGTTGATGTCATCATTCGCGAGAAACAGGTGATCCACTCCAATTTCACTTGTTTAATTACTAATACCACTTTTGGGTGCTCGATAGTCTATGGTTTTGGCGGTGATGTATAGGCGTGAGCTCGGGATTGATGATCATCCATATTGATCCAACAAAGCCTTCTATTGTCGCGGGAGATTTCAACTGTGTCCTTGACCCGGATGAGAGGATCGGAGGACGAGTTCCGCTTGAGCGAGAATACAAGGACTTCGTTAATACTTGTGCTCTCGTAGGACTCGAGGATTCCCCCTCGACGGGATGCCACTTCACGTGGACCGATACGGTGAAGTATTCTAAGATTGATAGAGTCTTAATTAATAATGCTTGGTTGGATGCTAACCTTTTTTGCAGGGCAAACTTTTTGCCTAGAGGCACTTTGTCCGATCACTCACCGGCACTGATCACTCTCTTTGGAGATGTGACTCGGTACCACCGTTCGTTCAAGTTCTTCAACATGTGGATGAAGCACCCAGACTTCAAACGCCTGCTTGAAGAAAATTGGAATGAACAAGAGAATGGTCGACCACAGTGGATCCTGGCTGCAAAGTTGAAGAGGATGCAACACATTTTCAAGGAGTTCAATTTCAAGGAGTTCAGCCATCTCACGGAGAGGACGAGTATTTCTAGAGCTGCATTGCACAATGTGCAATTGGCTCTGGATAGTGACCCCATGAATGGGAATCTGTTGGAACAAGAACTTGGTCTTCGAAAGAAGACTAAGTTCTTGGAGGAGGTTGAGCGTAGTTTCTTCAAACAAAGAACGAAGAACATTCACATCAACCTCTTCGACAGATGCACTAAGTTCTTTCACTCTATGGTGAAAAGAAATCACACGCGTAACACCATTTCTTTCTTGTGCAGGGATTCGGAGGAACCGACTTATGACATGGAGGAAATAATCAAGTCTTTTGAAACCTTCTATACCAATCTCTTCAGTGTAAAGGTTCCCACGAGTGGATTCGATCCCACTTTGTTTGAGGAGGGACCCCGGCTTGATGAGCAAGACAGGAAGGATATGGTTATGGAGATATCCGAGATGGAGATTAAGAATGCACTGTTCGACATTGCAAGTGAGAAAGCATCGAGACCGGATGGCTACCCTTCAGCCTTCTTAAAAGAGAACTGGGAAATCGTTGGTCAAAATGTGGTTTTGGCTGTACGGGAGTTCTTTGAGAAGGGGGTTCTGTTGCGGGAGTTCAACCACTCGGTGGTCACTCTTATTCACAAGAAGCATAACAATCCCATTGTAGCTGATTTCAGACCTATTGCGTGCACCAATGCGTCTACAAGACCATAACGAAGATTCTGACTGAGAGGATGGCGTCTTTGATGGGCAATATCATTGATCCAGCACAGTCTGGGTTTGTGAGAGGACGAAACATTTCAGACAACATCTTCCTCGCTCAGAAATTGCTCAGAGGCTATGAAAGGAAGCAGATCACCCCGAGATGCATGCTCAAGATTGACCTCCAGAAGGCATATGACTCGATCTCTTGGGACTTCCTTAGACGGGCTTTGGATGGGTTGGGTTTTTACCCTTGTTACACTTATTGGATCATGACATGTGTCACGTCGGCGACTTACACTCTGGCCATTAACGGAGGGACTCATGGGTTCATCACTGGGCAGCGAGGGCTTAGGCAGGGTGACCCAATGTCACCCACTCTGTTCCTTTGCTGTATGGAGTACCTTTCCAGACTGTTGAAGAAACGAACAAGGGAGTTGGATTTTCAATTTCATCCTAAGTATAGTACTTCCATTCTTACACATCTTGCCTTCGCTGATGACTTGTTACTTTTTGGCAGGGGTGACATTGCATCGATGGAGGTGCTTTCAGATGCACTTGGAGACTTCGCAAATGCTTCAGGATTGAAGATTAATAATCATAAGTCCTTGATATTTATGGCGGGAGTTCGACCATTTGAGAAGCAGGCGATCTTGGATCTGTTCGGCTTCCCATTGGGAGAACTCCCGACAAGATATCTTGGCATCCCTCTATCTTCAAGGAAGCTAGGAGTCACTCAGTATAGTGGACTAGTGGAGAAGATAGCGTCTTGTATCCACCGATGGTCTAATCTTAACTTATCTCTTGCAGGACGGTTGGAGTTGATTCGCTCGGTTCTCCAAGGAGTGGAGTGCTTCTGGTTGCAGGTTCTTCCTCTGCCGGTCACCGTCATTGATCGCATCAATACGATGGCCAGGAGGTTCCTGTGGGGTTCGACACATTGTCCTGTCACGTGGAAAGCTGTTTGTTTACCTAAGAATGAAGGAGGTTTAGGGCTACGAGATCTCTCGACTTGGAACAAAGCTTTACTAGCAAAGACCTTGTGGAACATCCATACCAAGAAGGACTCTCTGTGGATTCAGTGGATCCATGCTGAGTATGACGACCACAACCATATGGGAGTATCCTAATCACATTCGTTTATCTCCCCTTCTTAAGAATATTCTCATCCTTCATGATCGCTTTTTGCAGGATTCAGGTGGTGATCATGACAGAGCTGCAGATCTTCTTAAGAGTTTATTTGGTTCCAAATGGACGGGGCGCCTATCACTACCTCCGTGAGAAGGCGAGGCGGTTCGGCCTGGCGATATGGAAGGACTATATCCGCCTAAGTTTTCCATCACCATATGGCTTTCCATGAGAGGAAGACTTAAGACGATGGATAGACTGAGATACTTGAATATCTCGCGGTATGTAATGTTTGTAATACCCGTTTAGAGACTCATGATCACTTGTTTTTAAGTGTAAGGGCACGGAGGCGATGCGAAACATATCGAGGAATGGCTCCGCCTCAGGGAGTATGACATCTTGTTGCTAGTGCTATCAAGCACATCAAAAGAGAGAAGAAGGCGGTCGGCTATTATCCTTCGAGCTAAGCAGTTGGATTAGCGACTACGGTTAATCACATTTGGTATCAACAAGAAAAATTTCGAGGACATCCCTTCGATGTGAAGACCATTGTGAAGAGCATTCAAGAAGGCGTTTATCTTTGCTTTATATTCTATGTATTCGTGGATCTTGTTGTTTCGCATTTTGAGTATGTTTTGTAGTGGTGAGGATGACTCAGTCTTGTTTTTGGATCCACTTTTGGGATGTCATATCTTGTATTTCATCTTTATTAGTGTTTTTGGTGTGTGTATATTGAGGGACTGCTTAGGCCCAACCAAAGCAGTGCACCTCATGTGGTTGCATGTGTTCACATTCCCTTTCCCCTGTGCCCCGTGATCACATTGCACAAGGACACTTCTTTCCCACCGTCATGGGGTTTTAATGAGGCCCGCCGCCTACGTCCTGAGGGGTTTGTTGAGGAGGTTTTGTTTCTTTATCGCTTTCATAGGTTGAGCGAGTCATTTCTTTTGCTATATGTTTTGGCCCCAGGTTTTATACCCTCCCATGCCTTGTTTTTCCGGAAATTTGGTTGTATCTCCCTCGGGTATGCCTGAGTTCGGTTTGTAATATATTTCTCCGCTTTATGTTATTTCGTGCGTTTTGACCAAAAAAAAAACGACCTAGAATTAGGGATGGCAATGGGTCGGATTTGGATCGGATGCGGCTGGGTCGAGATCCGGATCCGATTTTTTTTGCTTTGGTCCGGATCCGATCCAGATCCATTGGGTCCAAAAAAATTAGATCCAGGTCCAAATACATAAGATCCACAGGATCCAGGGTCTAGATCCGGATCCATATGTTTTCATTTCTAAAATAAATTCTAAATCAACTATAATTCACAATAACACCATAATAATCTAAATACACAATAATACTATAATAATTATTTAGAATTTCTACAATTATCATTATATTGTAAGTCGTTAGTTACAAATTTACTATAAAATAAGAAACAACAAACAACTCGATCGTCGGTGGTGTAAGTGGTGCGACCCGCCGTGAATGCCGATTGATACATAATTGAGAGAATTTGAAATGAAATTGGGAGTATATTTGTTTTGGGAGAATTTGAAAAAAGAAATTGAAGAGTTTTAAGTTGGGGTTAGGCATTTAATAATAATAATAATAATAATAATAATAATAATAATAATAAAACTAAATGGATGCGTGGGTGGGATCTGAACCGGATCCGGGTCTCAAAAATCAAATCCCAGATCCAGATCCACATCCGAAATATGGGAATAGGATCGGATCCGATCCGGATCCACCGGGTCCAATTTTTTGAGGATCCGGATCACGAAAAATGGATCGGATTCACGGATCCGGACCGGTCCGGAATCCATTGCCATCTCTACTAGGGTGTTTAACGGTTCGGTTTGGTTAGCCGAATCAATTTTCGATTAATCAACCGAATTTTTCGAAAAAGTGGGCAAAACCGAACCGTTTTAAATTTTGGTTAACCGAAACCGATCGGTTCAACGGTTCGGTTTTGATTAACGAAAAACCGAATTAAAATTTATTAATAATAAAAACAAATAAAATAATAATTAAAATAAATAAAATAATAATTAAAAGCGAAACTTATTAAAATGGATAAAATATTTAACTATAATTAATAAAGTAATAATTAAAATTGATTTTCATAATTTTAATTAATTAATTAGTAATTGAAATAATAATTAAAAATAAAAAAAATGTTTTTCGGTTTTTGGTTCCGAGCAGATTCGGTTATCGGTTAACCAATAACCAAATTTTTTCAACTCGAATCAAAGCCAACCGATAACCAAATTTGTCGGTTTTGGTTAACCGAATTGTCGGTTTCGGTTCGATTCGGTTCTAACCGAAAATCGAAACCGTTTGGGCCCCTAATCTCTACCTAGAATAGAAAAGTTGAGGGAGATAATGGAAAAATCCAATTCTATAGGGGTCATATTGTAATTTCAGTAGTTCAATCTTTCTCTCCCTAAACTATAAAATTTCACAACGTATAAGTAAACCAGCTGATCTAATTTCCGCCCCAATTCCAACTACTGATTATAAACAAAATCGCAGCTAAACACGCTTCGGATTGTGGTACAAGATGATGGGCGGATTGTACGGCGACCTTCCGCCGCCGACGTCTACGGTGGAAGACAATTCTACGACCAAATCCACGACAAATATCTGGTCGAGCAGCGCCAAGATGGCGCCGCCGACGCTCCGCAAGCCCTTCGCCCTCCCCAAACAATTCTCCGCCCCAAACCGCCGCAGCCAAAGCCCGCGCTACCGGCCGCCGCCAATAAGCATGCCTCCGCGCCGCAGCCGGCTGCCGACGAGAACAGAAACCCTAATCCAAGCTCGTCAGTATTCCAGCCCGCCCTAGTCGGAGTCACCAGCTCCGTCGTGGAAGAGTACGATCCGGCCCGGCCGAACGACTACGAGGAGTACCGTCGCGAGCGGAAGCGAAAGCATGCGGAGGCGGAGGTGAGGAGAGAATTGGAGGAGAGAGAGAGGAGGGAGAGGGAGAGGGAAGAGAGAGAGCGAAGAGAGAGGGAAAGGGAGAGGGAGAAGGAATTGAGCATATCGGGAGAGGAGGCTTGGCGGAGGAGGGCGGCTTTGAGTGGCGCCGGAGGTGGTGGAATGCCGAGATCGCCTTCTCCACCGCCTAATGCGAGTGGCGGAGAGGAAGGGTTTCGGATTGGGAAGTCGGAGAGTGGGGGCTTGGGGCTGGGAGCTGAGGGGAAGATGACCGCGGCGCAGAGAATGATGGCGAAGATGGGGTGGAAGAAAGGGCAGGGTCTAGGGAAGCAGGAGCAGGGGATTACAACGCCATTGATGGCGAAGAAGACAGATAAGAGAGGCGGCGTGATCGTGAATGCCAGTGAGTCGAGCAAGAAGGTTAAGAGTGTTAGTTTCAGTGGAACGCCAACAAGAGTTGTGCTTCTCAGAAATATGGTAATTGATCATTTTACATGTATTTGGTCATCATATTTGATTAATTCTGTTGTGTTTCTTATTGTATTTTGAGCTCTGGGACCATTGAATTTGTGTGTTTCTGGGGATTTTGATGACCATAATGTTATGGCTGATGCTTAGTAGAGATGGGTGTTGGGTTTCTTGATTTCACTTGTAATTCGTTTGTGGATAGTTTAGTTGAATGAACAAAGTAAATCTCTAGGGCGCTCGCCTTTCATAGAGACTAGAGGTAGATTTCAGAAATTGCTTATGCTTCGAGTTCAGTTTTGAGGAGGTGAAGGCCTAGTTAGTTGAGTAGTAGTTAAATCAATGATGTGAATCTCTAGCATGCTCACCCTTGGTAGAGACTAGAGAACAAAATTCAGAGATGCTTGGAGTTGAGTTTTCAGGACATGGAGGTTGAGATTCTATGTATTGCTAGGTACGATTTGAAACATTAGGTTGGAATAAATTAGGCCTTCCTCCAAGATTGAGCCAACATCTATTTGAAGTGGCATTTCTCTTGCAAATCAATTTGGAGCCTACGGCTCATACATGTTATTAGAATGCATGGTGGATCTGTGCTATGATCTTTCGTCATTTGCTAAAAGATGTTTCTAATGGTTTAAGATGGTAACCAATGTTCTGCGTAGTTTCTTTGTTGTTTGGATTGTAAGAGTAGTTTTTATGTATATCTTTATAAACTGTTTAAGTGTATATCTTTTTACTCTTTCCTTTTTCAGTTTTATAGTTATATCTGAGCGTCATTTGAACACAGCACCATATCCTGCTCTTTGTTTTTAACCTTGTGTAAATGAGTTGAAACTCGTTTTGAGTCACTTGTGTACTAGAAAAAGCATCAAATGGGTAGAAACTATCTCTATCTTTATTCTGCAATAATGGTGCATGAAAATAATCCACTATTGGCCTTTAATTCTTTGATCCTTGTTCTTCACCCGATTTTCATGTGGCCTCTATTACTGTGACTGATTTTCAGTCGTGCATTTCATATGCTTGCTAACTACTATGCATTGTAGAGTAGTCTAAACCATGTGGTTTTATTGCTGTTTTTTTGTTAAGGTTGGTCCTGGTGAGGTTGATGACGATTTAGAAGGTGAGGTGGCAGAGGAGTGTACTAAATTTGGTACGGTGACCCGCGTCTTGATCTTTGAGATCACAGAGCCGAACTTCCCACACGAGGAAGCCGTAAGAATCTTTATCCAGTTTGAGAGATCAGAGCAAGCAACTAAAGCCCTCATTGAACTTGATGGTCGCTTTTTCGGGGGAAGGGTTGTCCACGCTGGCTTCTATGATGAGGAGAGGTTTGGTAATAACGAGCTAGCTCCCATGCCTGGAGAAATTCCCGGGTTCTTCTGAGTATTGGAGAACCAAGTCATGGCATTCGGTGATTGTGCGGTTGAGTTGTGCAAGGGGCTCGTATTTATCTCTTTCGGATGGTCTGGTTCGCCTGCTCTAGTTTTTAAAGTTGTAAGCTCAAGACTCTCAGACTCATTTGGTGTGAAAGGTATATAGCTTAAATTTTTGAGTTAGTCATGTAGAAGAGTTAGAACTTGTTTCTGACTGCAGATTTCTCATTTGCATATATTTATAATGCCTTGACTGAGAACCTTTATTTTTGTATTTCCATCTTCGAATTATCTTGTTGCGTTCAGATTTATTTTGTGTTGTTTTCTATTTTGCGATGATCTGCTATACCTTTCTTGTTTTTAACTTTTGTAATTCATATGCGACAAAAACTCCCATGGGATATCTCCTATTGTGTGCGCCGCGGTCGATTGGGTCCGATCTGAATACCTGCCCCATCATCCATATATATATATATACATATGGAGTGGATCACGTAGGTATGAAAAATATTAGTAAGTAATATGAATAAGGGTGAGAATCGGGACGGGACCGGGTACCCGTCCCGAGTCCCGAAGTCTCGAAAATTTGCATTTTTGTGTCCGGTCCGGTCCCGATCGGGACTTGGGACTCAGATCCAAAATATTCAATTTTTAGTCTCGTCCGATCCGGTCACGAATTTAAATGTCGAAAGTCCAAATTACCCAAATTACCCGAAAATCTCAAAAATATCCGAATTTATGATGCTTGAAATATGGAATGGAAAATTTATGCATGCTACCAAGGGGCAAATAATCGGGACTCAGGATTTCCCGAACGGGACTCGGGACTCCCGATACCGAACATATAAATTTCTCGGTCCGGTCCGGTCCGAACCCGTAAATTTCGGGACTCGGGGTCCTAAATCCCGTCGGGACTCGGGTCGGGACAGGAATTTCCCGAGTCCCGGTCCCAAATTCTCAGCCCTAAATATGAATAAGGTCACAGTTTTTGATAATGCTATATCAATGGATTGGATTAATTATGTACCTGTTGTTATTCGTGTTATGTAATTACTAAATATATTTGCGTAGTTTTATTGTTATATGGATCTATTAATTCTTATTTTTATGGGATTTAAAAAATATATAACTGTTTTGTACAGATGATACATTAAATATGTGTTACATATTATTAAGTATGTGCAACAAATTAACATTCAGAAGCGACAATTAACTACAGAAATGTTACAGTGATGGAATAAACACTTCAAATATTTGTATAACGAATGTGTTTAATATGTACTAAGTGTTTACAACAAATTAAGTAATGTCGAATTTTTTTACAAAATCCCATAAAATTAGAAAATAAGCGTCGCATAAAATTAAATTATTAATAGGTCATCTTCATTTCTCCCGTTTTAAAATCATTGTACAAATAATTATCAATCACAACACATATAGATCTAATTTGATTCATCGATCAAGCATTATCAAGTGTTGTGATTTATTCATATTTTTTACCAATATTTTATTTCTACATGATATATATATATATATATATATATATATATATATATATATATATATATATATATATATTATATTTGATTCATGTATATATAATCTTTAACATATATAAATGAGAACAAATCATGTTCATTAGATTTGTAAATTTAATGGTTATATTTAGTGTGTATATGAATTAGTTATATGTATATTTCTGATGTAATTGTGCATTTGTGTATCTGCGACATAATTTGTGCATTGAATCTATATATCTGACAGTTTTTCTAAATAAAAATGACAATTCTTGTAATATCCCAAAAATTTAAAACTTTTATTAGCGATAGTTAAACCAATTATTTATAGTGCTAAGATCTTAAATATGTTTAAGGTGACAAACGAAACGAATTAGAATCGATTGGGAGATCGAAAATTAGAGAAATAAAAAACTAGTGATTAGTCTAATCAGATTAGGGTTTCCTGAAATATCTTGAACATAGAATGAAAGATCTAGAACGAATCTCAACAAATGGATTGCGTTTCTAGAATCGTCTCACGAAAACAAGTGAGAAGCCGAAGAGTTAGAATTTTCTGGCATACTTGCCCGGTCAGTCTCAAAAGTACTATTCACAAGCCGGATCAAATTCCAATCCTTGCTAATCAGTGAAATTAATGAGAACAATCAAAATCATGAATAAATATATTATTATGAATTTATGTTTCATAAGAATCAAATTCTGAACGAAATTCTGAAGAACTTAGCCGAACGCCATATATATATATATACCGAAAAAACCTAAAGCGATCCGAACGAATCGAAACTCAAACCAAGGGTCTATATCAATAAGAAATGATTTATAAGACTCAAATTGATTATGAAAACTCAAGAATTCGATAGAAATTCGAATGAACGTAATTTAATCGTCGGACGTCGTTTTTTCGCGATAATTCAGAATTGACTTACCGGATGCAATCCGAACTTCATGAAATTATTATAATCTATGAAATTACTCTTTTTAAGCAATGGAACCTTAAGGTTCCGAGAAATCAATCGAAAGCACGATAAAACTTAAAGAACCAGTATTAACATACCAAATCGGTTAACTTTGATTAGTCCTCTCCAAATTACCACCAAGGACAGCCATAAGGGCTGCCCTAGGCCATTAAGTCAGGCCCCAAAACCGTGCCTCCCTCTCTCTCTCTCTTTGGAACCCATTTATCTCTTTGTTCTTCAAATTCTTCACATTCCTTAAACTTTAATCCTCCATTCCAACCCTCAAAATAAATTTCTAATATCATAAAAAGGTATATATCATCATTCTCTTCATTTATAATGGAGTAGAATGTTTTTTAGATTTTTTTTGGAATTCTTTCATGAAGAACCCTACTTTTTGTTCTTCATTTTCTTTATTACTTTTGAGCCATCAAATGCTCTCGAGCCATGAATGAAATATGACTTTAAAATTTCTGTATTTAATGACAAAAAAAATATATGCTTATCAATGTATTTTAAGGTTGTCTTTAAAGTTTGGGAATTTTTGGAGCATGTTTATTATTTTTGAATTTTTGTTAGATTTTTTTTAAGAAAAGATAAAGCATGATTTTGTGAATATTAGTTCATATTGTTGTTTTTTGATGTGTTAGGAGCATATAGAATAAATATGAGAATTTTTGAATTATTTCTTCTAATTTTTTTAAAAGGGCCGAACCATATATGGATTTTTTTTAGAATTATTTTGATTTTATTTATTGAAAAATAGTTGAGATATAGTGTTTAATATATGATATAAACATCATATATTAATCTTGAAATTATTGGAACACTTCTCCTATTTTTCTTGAAAAGGCCAAAATATATATATATATATATATATAATTTTTTGAATTTATTTTGCTTTTATTTGTTGAAAAATAGTTGAGGTATAGCGTTTAATATATGATATGAATATCATATATTAATCTTGAAATTATTGAAACACTACTATATTTTCAAAAGGACCGAAACTATCTATATATATTTTAAGATTTATTTGATTTTTATTTGTTGAAAATAATATGATATATGATGTTTAGAAACAATATGAATCTATTATGCCTTGTTGGAAATTTATTGAACACAAATACAATATATGTGTGAGGACAAAAAGAATTCCAAGCATTTAATTCATATTATAAATATTTAGTTGGTGTTTAAAGTTAATATTCCATGTTTATTGCATATTATAAATATGTTGTGAAGTGTGTATAATTTATTGAGTATATATATATATATATTGATATTATCAAAAATATATTAGGTAAATAAGCATGTGTTTTAATTTTAATGTATGATATGAAATGATATTTCATGTTTAGTATATGATATAAGCATGATATGATTTTTGGTGAAATTTATTGAATACCAATGTTCGATAAATCAAATTATGAAAATAAAAGCCTATATTAACTCATGATTTAAATTTTATTTGATGATATTGAGTTGGTAATTAAATTCTAAAGTATGATAGGAGTATAACATGATTTTATTGGAATTTATTGGATACTTATGCTAATTATTACTCCTACGTCAACTTAAAAGTGTAAAGTTTCTTTGGACACGGTATTTAGGAGAAATGTATAAAGTAGTTGAAGTGTTAAAAAGTGGGTAGGGTCCACACTTTTTGAAGGGATAATTATTTCCTAAAATGGAATGAGACATTTATAATGGGACAACCTAAAAAAGAAAGTGAGATTTTTGAAACGGGACAGAGGGAGTACTAATTATCGAAAATATAGCAAAATGGTTAAGTATGAGTTTGATTTAATTGTGAACGATACTATGGTAGTTAATTTATGAGTTTAAAATAAATAGTTATGATTATAATGAATTAATGGAACACTCATGCACACATACACAATGGTTGTGTATTATGTTATAAATTAGGGTTTTCTAATGCTTTATTATGGTATATGTTGTGTATGGTGTTGTATGGTTATATTTATGTTAAACAAAACCTCAAATGTAAACAACATAGTACTTGATGTACGAGAATCCAAAAGAAATCGATAAATTTCGATAACTTAAGAAGGAATTAATAAGAATCGAAGTTAGACACAAACTAGGGTTTTCTATTAATAATAGGGTACTCAAACATGAGTTCCTAAGTTAAAGAAACCAAAATCGACTTACAAACGGAAATACTCAACAACGACAACCTAATACGATATTAAATTGAGCGTTAAAACAACTCGATACGAATAGAGATTATATAACTTACACAATCTCCGACGAGTTAAGAGAAACAAACAATATCGAAAAGTGTAAGTTAAGATTCAAACATAAGATGTCGATCCTTATGTCTCAAAGGTCGAGTTAGTATTTGTAGGGAAATCTGATTTTAACCCTCTCCCGAGGATCTATCTTGGATGTTTAATTCACCATACATTGATTATATACCTAGCATGCACCTATATAATTAATTACAACACGTAGGAGTTTTCTCGTGTTTACCTTGAATCTGTCGGGAAGAAAGGATCAAGACTCGTGCTTTGATCTTACGGGTACGTATCCGTTGCTAAACTCCAATGCCGGTGAGGACAATCTATGGAGAATGCTATAGAAAAACTTCTTCTTCCTTCTCTCAAGATTTTGAAAATCTCACACCTTAGAATAGGAATTCTCGAAAATATTCACTTGAGGATTAGCCTGATTATCTCTCTCACCTTATATTTATAAATCCTATCTAGATAGGATTTATGCATATCTAATAAATATAATCATATCACTTAAGATAGAGAGGATCAAGCGAGTCGGTGGGACTCTAAGAGAGGTGGACGATTTTCATCTTAGCAGCAGCAGCTGGATGGGCGGCCCGAGGATCAAATGCAAGGAATAAAGATGGGCTTCAAATAAATTAATTATCTTATGCTCACCCGAACATAAATTAATTCATAAACATTTATTCATGCCACTAGAGAATAAATCTTGACTTACCCTTTATTACTTAAGTTGAGTCGAGCTTGCACTTAGACTTTCTGAATCCCGTATTTAAGATATCGACGTCCATTAATTATTCTGATCGATCGCTTAAAATAATTAATATCTTTAATTCCTTAAGTACCACTCAACCTTATTATTGTACTTGAGATAACTCAACTGCGGGGTTTAGTACAATAAACCTTTGAGCTCATTAAGGGGCGTCATCATCCTAGCGGATACGGTGACTCGACACGGGTAACTAGCATGACATACAAACCGCCACCACCCAAGATGCGAGATAATCTTGGGTTATATCATGTAACCCTCACCCATAACAAGTCAAAGTGATGGTCGACAATTCATACTCACCTAATACCTTATCGAGGTTTAGATCAGCGTAAGTCTCCGAGATCTAGGTTCTTCACGACGGTCGAGATAGAAGAACTCATCTCATGTGATCCATCAATACGTCAGAGATGTACCAGTATAGACAAGCAACCAAGTCGAGTTATTTCTTATCTATACCGCATGACTATCTCGACAACTCGTCCTCAAATTATCTCATTTGTGATACTTTTATATCTCATTAAGCTTGACCAATCATACGATCTTATGTGATGTACAACACATGTATGATCTAACTTATATATGAGATAAGGGGACATACATATGCAATCAAGTAAACAATTCGGATAGGAGATTGTAATAGTGGTAGCGAGAAAACATTGTATCAAGCTCAACCAAAGCGCTTCCGATTATACAATCCAACAATCTCCCACTTATACTAAAGCAAACTTTTAGTATACAATGTGTCTCTCTACTAGCTATTACAAACCACACCATCACTTTGCTTCTCCCACTTATACAAAGTTTCCTTTCTAAGTGGGTGCCATCTTATAATCTCGAGTCCTTTTCGGTACTTGAGTATATGCTTGATCATGATCAATGAGCTTGTCGAGGTTAGGCGATATCTAGCTACTATACTACCGCATAGCGAGATATCGAGACCTCGTGCATAGCATTGCATACATGAGACTTCCTATGGCGAAGCGTAAGGAACTTGTCTCATCTCCTCTATCTCCTTTGCGGTCATGGGTGATCGCTCCTTAGATAAAGGAACACCATGCGAAATGTAGCAATCCTTTCTTGGCGGTGCGCATACTAAAGCGAGTAATCACGGTGTCGATGTAAGGCGCACGAGATAAGCTCAACATTTTCCTCTTACAATCTCGGTAAACCTTGATCCCAAGAATGTCTGTTGCATCTCCTAAGTCTTTCATTTGGGCGATCGGATAACCAGCTCTTTCGTCGATAACAACTTCACATTGTTGCCAGTAGAAGGATGTCATCTCGTAAAGTGCTGAAATACCACATCACCGTTGACATCTAAGCGATACACACAACTTTCGCTAGGCAACTGGGTAAATCCATGGGACTTTACCACTTCGTCAGCGTAAGTTCGAGGATCGTGAAGCTTGCTTAAGTCCATAAATGGACTTAAGCTTCCATACTAGATGCTCTTCACCCTTCACCACATAACCGGGTTGCTACATATAGATGTCTCTACTTTCTTCAAGGTAACCGTTCGTAAAAGCGGTTTTCACATCCATTTGTCAAACCTCAAGGTTTAAGTGGGTCGCTATGGCGGAAGAATTCGATGGACTTGAGCATTGCTACGGCTAAAAGGTCTCATCGAAATCGATGCCCTCAACTGAGTGTACCCTTTCGCCACAAGCCTGGCTTTAAAAGCCGAAACCTCTCCATCTGAATCTCTCTTCCTCTTGTATACCCACTCACTACCTATGGCTTCCTTGCCATCCGGTAGATGTGTCTTTTCGTATACATCCATAGCTGTTATGGACTCAATTTCTAAGTCCATAGCGGTGTGCCATGATCTTGCATCAATGTCTTGTATCGCCTCACTGTATGTCCATGGGTCAATTATTGCTTGCTCGTTTTCTGGGACTAAATCCTAAGATTCACCCACGAACATAAATCGCTCGGGTTGACGAACAACCCTCCCACTACGACGAGGAGCTACTGGCACAATGGCAACGGTGGGTGCAGTAACTTGTGGTTCTCTATCTTGCACAACTTGCTGGATATGAGCCACTTGTACGGCCGGTATCTCCAGTGGAACTCGACCCACTTCAATTTCTTGAAGTATCTGGTGTCGATCCCTCCCACTAGACACGACATCTCGTACCTTTGGCTTAATCGGTGGTGGAATACGATCATCTTCTAATTCTTGAAGAATGATTTCAACTTTGGATTTATGGTTTTTCATATAATCCTCTTCTAAGAATCGGGCATTAGTGCTAATAATGACCTTCTGATCCTTAGGACTATAGAAATAACCACCTTTCGTTCCTCTAGGATAGCCAATAAACAGCCTTGCATCAGATCTAGACTCCAACTTGTCAGCCTTCTTGTTCAGCACATGTGCTGGACTGCCCCATATCCTTATGTGGCTTAAACTAGGCTTGCGCCCAAACCACAACTCGAAAGGGGTCTTTTCGACTGACTTGGATGGTACTAGATTTAGCAAGTATGTCATTGTTTCCAAGGCATACCCCGTAAGCGAAATAAGCAACGTTGCATAACTCGTCATCGATCTAACCATTTCTAAAAAGTCGTATTTCTTCGCTCGACACACCATTTGTTGTGGTGTGCCGGTGTATTAATGGGAGGTAATCCCACACCGCACCAAATAGTCCATAAACTTCGTTCTCGAGGTATTCGCCACCGCGATCGGACCACGATGACTTGATACTTTACCAAGCTTCGTCTCCACTTCGCCTTAAATTCTTTGAATTTCTCAAAGCATTCAGACTTGCGGTGAAGCGGTATATATATCCGCACCTTGAGTAATTGTCGATGAAAGTGATAAAATACTGTACCTCCACGAGCTTGTGTTGAAATAGGTCCACAGTCGAGAATAGACTAGCTCAATACTTCTTTGGCTCTATAACCCTTCGCTTTGAAGGGTGCGGTCGACATCTTTCCTTCTATATAGGATTCGCAGGTGGGAGCGGAGTAACTATGAGATCACCCAACGCCCATTCTTAGCAGTCTTTGGATCCTATTTAGATTGATGTGACCTAATCTAAGATGCCGAGAGAAATGTGGTGTCATCTTCTAAGAAAACTTTCTCTTTTAAGGTTTGATGTAGATGTAACATAATTAAAGGTATTATGTTTGGCGAAATAGTATAAAGTGAATTATATAAAGTGCCACCACAGATAACTTCGTCATTTCTTATGATAGAAACACCACTATCAAAAACAATTGAATATCCATGAATAAATAGTTTCAAAACTGAAATAAGGTTTCGCCGAAACTCCGACACATATAAAACGTCTTTCAAAACTAAAACTGTTCTATCAAAACATAAAGTAACATCTCCGACTGCAACGGCCTCGACTTTCGCCGTGTTGCTCATGGAGATCGTTATCTCGCCATCACAAAGCTCCCTTGTCCGCAAGAACCCCTGCAAGGTGCAACAAACATGATCAGTCGCACCCGTATCTACTACCCATGAATGAGTAGAACAAGTCGCTAAACATGTTTCCGTTACTAAAGCAAATGGCGTACCTTGAGCCTTGAGCATAGGGCACTTGGCCTCCAATGCCCGTCTTGCAAGACTCAAGCACTTCGCCTCTCCTTTGGCTTTTCAAGCCTCGGTGGCGAACATGTTCTTGCTCCCATTACTCCCACTAGTTCCTTTGCCTCTACCACCTTTGGTGTCCCTTTTCTTCATTTTCAACGGAAAATTTGGGCCCCTAGATGTCTAGCAAGGCATGTGCTCCTCACCCATGACTCCTTCCGGCCACGAGATCATTAAGCAACCGACTAAGTGTATACTCGGTCTTGCTCATGATCGCGTTCACGCGAATGTTTTCAAAGACTTGGGCGTGTGTTGAGGATGATATCGACCTTGGCTTCGTCGTCAATACCTCCTCCCAACCGATCAAGACTATCCATGAGATGAGTCGTGTGGAAGACATGTTCATGGACCGAACTTCCTTCTTCCATCTTACACGCCAAGATTTCTCTCATTGTGTGGAAGCGGATCGTCGATCCATTGCCCGAACTTACTCTCGACACTCGACCATATTTCAATCGCGTCTACCATCGACTGATGCTGCAGCTGCAAGCCTTTGGACATTGTAATCATCATATAACACTTGGCCATATTGTTTAACTTATGCCAAAGTCTACTTGACTCTCGCTGCTCATTAGTTGATGCGTCAGTAAGGGCATCGGGTTTGGTAGTAGTGAGAAAAAACATGTGTTCTTCAGCGATAAGAACATATTCCATGTTTTTGTTTCCACTCGATAAAATTTGGACCGGATAGAGGATTTTGTGCGAGCATATTGATAATCGGTGTAAGAGACATATCTGAAAAGTAATGTAAACACATAAGCATACGATCGCACATAATTCGTAACAATAATATTGTAACCTTTTGATAAAACAATATTAATTGAAACCTCCATCGCCCAAGGAATCCACATAAGCAAGCCACGCGTGTGGGCGTTTACACATGAATCCCTCGACTAGACTAAAATATACCTTTTAGTCGTTTAATTTCAATCCATGTCAACTTATCCTTATGACAAATGAAATTAATGATTGGACCTTACTGACCACATCACTATCACGAAGGGACTTGGCGGGAAGTTGTACTTGAGGTGATGTCAAGCATTGACCACAATTTAAACAAAGAAAATGAATTCTTAGAATTGGCATACTCACTAGGACCATACCGATTCCAATCCAAATTTCTTTGTTATCTCATTTTAAATCTATCTCTAGAGAACTTATGAAAAATCGCATATGCAAGCCACGCGTGTGGACGTTTACACATGAAACTCCCACTTCTCAATAGATTAAAATGTTTTATTTAGAAATCTCATCTAACAAACTTATGACAAACAAGTCGCAAGCAAGCCGGCGTGTGGACATTTACTCACGGTGCGTATCACTTTGTTTAGAGATCAAAAGTGGAGGTCTTGACATTTTAATTTAAAATTAATATGTCGGGTTACTTGCTTAGTCTTTTGTTTTAAAGGTTTGTCCATGCAGCGTAATCCTAGAATGCTTTTCTATAGCACTCAACATGTAAAACATGCTCATGTAATTCTAAAATATGCTTGAAAAATGCGATAAACCTAGCATGCTTACTATGCGCATCCAATCACGAAAACACATTACATGTTTATCTCGTAATTAAACATACATAGCATGTACGCATAATTTAAACATCCACGACATGCTTTGAACGATAAAAATAAAATAAAATTGTTCATCGCGCCCACTCGTGATCCCAGCCTTCGCCTAATTTATTACATAAATTTACAAAACAGATCTTGAGCTTCAGCAGGCCTCGCGTGCACGCACGGACGGATTCGTCAAAATGGATTTGGGCCAAAAAATCAAAAGCGGGTCGGAATAGTGAAACGGGCGAACCGGTCAAAATCTGGAATTGGGTGAAAAATTGGATTCGGGCGAAATTGGGTCGGGTCGGCCCAAAACCAAGCGGGTCGGTCGGCATAAAGGGGCTGGGCTGCGTCTTAGGCACGACCCATGCGCGTGCCAGACCTCGCGCCCGTCGCCCGCTCGCCGCCCGCCGCCGAGAAGCCGCCGCCGAGCCCGCCAAGAGCTCCTGCCGGGACGCCGCCCGACCCGTGCCAGCCCCTACCGAGGCTGTCGAGCACCGCCGGACGCTCGTGCGAAAATCGCACCCCGCGCCGCTCAGGTATTGTTGAGAAATTCGAGCGTTGAGGTTTCCCGCGTGCGATCGCGTGCCCTCGTCGCCGACGGAGCCCGCCGAGCGCCGTCGGCGTCGTGCATCTTTGTCGCCGCAGCACTCGCCGAGACCTCGTTGAGGTTTTCGCGCTTGAAAATCATGCCGAGGCCGCCGAACGCTACCGAGCCTGACTCGCCTAGGCGTGTCGAGCTGCGTCGCCCGCTTTGCCCGCGACCGGCCGAGGCCACGAGGTTTCCGGCACGATCTGCTGAGAGATCCGCCGAGCGCTGCCGAGGCTTCCGCACGAGAAACTCTCACGCCTCGTCGCGTCGCCCGACGACCTGTCGAGATCCGCCAACGCGACGCGCTCGCCGAAGCGGTGCCGAGGCATCAGCGTAAAGCGCATGCCCGTCACGCCATTGCCGAACCATGCCGCCCAATCTCGCTCGTAATGTCGCCTGTGCTTGCCGAGACCTACGCCCGAGCTGTCAATGCTGCGCCCCGTCCGCCCGTGTTCGCCGGCGTTACGCCGAGAAACACGCGCCTGTTGGGTGGCGTGTCTCACGCCAGACACGCTCAACGTGCCGTCGGCCGTGCATCTGATTTTTTCGACATACTCCCGTCGTCTCGTTCGTGCTTTGCGTCTTCGTTTCTTCTTTTACGATAAGATTTACAAGAAAAAATCTAATCTTACCACGGATTTTCTCGTGAAAACAAAATCCGACAAAATAAAGCGAGCCACGATGAGCGGCATGATTCACAATTAATTAATAGCACACGTTATAATCAAACGTGAATTAATCCAACAGAGCCAAGATACTGATCCCAGGCTCTGATACCAATTGTAGGGAAATATGATTTTAACCCTCTCCCGAGGATCTATATTGGATGTTTAATTCACCATACATTGATTATATACCTAGCATGCACCTATATAATTAATTGCAACACATAGGAGTTTTCTCGTGTTTACCTTCGAATTTGTCGGGGAAAAAAGGATCAAGACTCGTGCTTTGATCTTCTGGATTGTATCCCGTTTGCCTAAACTCCAATGCCTAGTGAGGACAATCTATGGAGAATGCTACAGAAAAACGTCTTCTTCCTTCTCTCAAGATTTTTGAAAATCTCACACCTTAGAATAGGAATTCTCGAAAATATTCACTTGAGGATTAGCCTTGATTATCTCTCTCACCTTATATTTATAATGCAACCCTAAATCCTATCTAGATAGGATTTATGCATATCTAATAAATATAATCATATCACTTAAGATAGAGAGGATCAGCGAGTCGATGGGACTCTAAGAGAGAGGTGGACAATTTTCATCTTAGCAACATGCATGGTGGGTCAGCCCAGGGATCAAATGCAAGGAATAAAGATGGACCTCAAATAAATTAATTATCTTATGCTCAGCCCAGAACATAAATTAATTCATAAACATTTATTCATGCCACTAGAGAATAAATGCTGACTTATCCCTTTATTACCGAAGTTGAGTCGGGCTTGCACTTACACTTTATGAATCCCCGTTTTAAGATATCGTACGTCCATTAATTATTTACAGCGATCTGACTGCTTAAAATAATTAATATCTTTAATTCCTTAGAAGTACCACTCAACCTTATTATTGTATTTGAGATAACTCAACTTGCGGGGTTTAGTACAATAAACCTTTGAGCTCCTTAAGGGACGCCATCATCCTAAACGGATACGGTGACTCGACACGGTAACTATCATGACATACTAGACGCCACCACCCAAGATGAGAGAATCTTGGGTTATCTCATGTAACCCTCACCCATAACAAGTCAAAGTGATGGTCAAGAACTCATACTAACCTAATACCTTATCGAGGTTTAGATCAAGCGTAAGTCTCCGAGATCTAGGTTTTCACGACGGTCAGATAGAAGAACTCATCTCACTGTGATCCATCAATACGTCGAGACATACCAGTATAGACAAACAACCAAGTCAAGTTACTTTTATCTATACCGAGCTCATATTGACAACTCGTCCTCAAGTTGTCTCGGTGTGATACTTTTATATCTCATTAAGCTTGACCAATCATACGGACTTACGTGATCTACAACACACTCGTATGATCTAACTTATATATGAGATAAGGGGACATACATATGCAATCAAGTAAACAATTCGGATAGGAGATTGTAATAGTGGTAACAGAAACATTGTATACAAGCTCAACCAAAGCTGCTTCCAGTAAACAAATCCAACAGTATTCACAAAGAACTTCAATAAGTTCTAAGTATTTACTTACATTATAGTATGGGATAACTTGAATCATAAGTCAAGACTCCCCATTTATTCTTCGTGTTAATACGACAAGACGTCAAGCATAACCTACTAGGACGTAAATATAATTGTTAAGTCTAGTTAGTGGCTTGAGAATATCCTAATATACCAATCATAACTGAGTATCAACAATCTATAACGTAATAACATTTAGAAGAACACTAAGGTTAGAGTCGAGGTTAGACTCGAAGTATAGGACTCATAAGTTGAGGTTCATCTATGAATTATGAAGGACTATAGTTCGAGAATTGAAAATGTAAGATAATAGAAATTATCTTAAAACCATCATACGAAATCACAAGGAACCCCTAATTGGGATCTTTAAGTCATAATTTATAAACGACCCTCGATCAATAGAAGGAATCTAAGATAAACTATTTTCTTATGAAGAGTCTGTTCGTACGTAGTCACTGAGGAAGGACAATCACACCCTACTTTGTTTAAAACTTATAGCTTTAGACTAGCAGGTGAGCTCTCTTGAAATAAAATGATATGCATATCTCAAAGCATGGTTTACAAAAGCTTTATAAAATATTATTGCATGAACTGTTATTGACGGTCAAATGTTTATGTTTTGTTTTGATCCTATATGAGGTTGGTATATCCAACGTGGTATGAGAATGTATTGGTCCACCAACGTTAAAAAAGGGTAACGATCAGATCCGACTTAGTTAAGGACTGACTCGGATTGTGTACACGTGTGACTGTGTGTTAAGATTAGCTACCTCGACCGATCACAATGACTATGTGTATGTGGCCACATCCATAGTTCACACATGAATGAATGAATGAATGATCAAATATGGAACAACTTGGGTGAAATAGTCCGACCGGACACTTTGGAAAATGATAAAATATTTTGATAGGCATGAGTCTTTTCAACTAAAATCCTCATGCGCTATTGTGGGCAGTTCAATAACTTTACAAAGAAAATATTTTCGCCAATGTGTCCATTGAGTATTTTTGTACTCAGCCCAGCATTTCGTTTTTGATGTGCAGGTTGAGCAGGGAATGTCAATGAGTGCGAGGTGGTGCAGAGTGGCAAGTGTTTTGTTGCTATAATAGAAAGGTTTCTAGAACCTTGGGTATACATCATCATATGTATGTCCACACGTTTATTGCTGCCAAACTCTGATATTGTTTTGGTGTCTTTTGATTATAACTATTATTCATTCCCGTATTGAACTTGAGGTCGTACCTCATTCCTTAAATTGCGCCTTGATTGAGTTATATTTAGATATTGAATCTTTTGACAAGTCCTTCTTGGACTTGGGTTTATAATGAAACAACCTATTCCTTTCGATTCATGTATTTATGAGTAGTTGATGGTTAATTGTATTGATTTAGTTATGTATGTATCCACTGCATTATCATACCAGTGGTGATCCATTTAATCCGTACTTCCTCGAGAAGTCGGGTCGTCACAATTCTTATGACTAAAAGTGATATTTTTTAAATCAAAGTGGTAGCTATTTTGAATAAATGTTACAATGCTTATCATAAAAGTGATTATTCTTACGACTAAAAGTGATAGTAATTCTGAATAAAAGTGATAGTCTCTCCGTCCACCAAAAACTTGCATTGCTTTTAGTGATATTGGTTTTAATAATTTGTAATAAGTGCTAAGTGAGTGGAGATAATAAATTAATATGGGTAGTAAGATTAAAAGTGTTGGATTTGTATACTAAAATTAGATTGGTTGAACTTGTATACAATGTTTCTTGTTACCACTATTCTAATCTCATAACCGAATTGTTTACTTGATTGCATATTGATACGGACGAAGGACCGGTTGGATATAAAGATCCAAGAACCCCACATAAAAGAGTTAGGAAGCGACCTCCCTAGATCGAGAATCCAATTTGATCACCCCTAGAGCGTAGAAACCTTGACCCGTTGACTATATAATTAGCCAAAAACTCGATATAATTGAACGCCACAAGACCTTGCTCAAATGTCTTGATAAGTTCCTAAACAAGTGAAATATTCTACAAAGAGAATTTAACTCACAAAGCAAATGTCAGTTTCATTTTTATATCAATGCCCCCCTTTTACACATGATTACAAGCCTATTTATAGGCTACAAATAACTTTTGAGCTCCTCACATTCATAGCATTACTTAAGACTCTTAAATGACTAATTATAACTCCTAAATGACTAATTATAACATAATTATAACTCATAAACATAGGTATAACTCTTGTACTGACTCTTCACTTAGCCTCCTCTTCATGCACAAAAAATTTCAGCCCTTTGTTCTTAAATTGGGCCTCCAAAATTTGATGTAATTGTGAGCCCACATTTCAAGTCTAAGTCAACCCATCAACTTGAATAATATTCACCATTCGGCCCAATGTAGATTGGTCTTGGACTTTGGGCCTTTATTTCAGCTAGCAAAAGCACCATGGACTCATTATTCTCTTTGCTTTAGCCTTTGTAATCAGTCCATTTTGAATAATCAAATGATCAATCTTGTTGTCCTTAGGCAGCTTGGTTGCATCTCCAACATTCTCTTCTTCTTCAAAAGGATTCGTCCTTGAATATAATTCACCAAAATAAGGAGACAAGTCAGCAACATTAAAAGTAGCACTTACATTATACTCACCTGGAAGGTCGAGTTTGTAAGTATTATCATTCACTCTTGTAATCACTTGGAATGGTCCATCTTCTCTTGGTTGCAACTTGGACTTTCTTTTAGAAGAAAATCTCTCATTTCTCAAATGTAACCAAACCTAATCTCCCAGCTCAAAGATTACTTTATTTCTACCATTGTTTGCTTGGCATATTGTTGCGTTCTCTTTTCAATATTTTTCCTCACCTTTTCATGTAATCTTTTCATGATTCGTAATCTTTTCATGATTTTAGCTTTAGTTTTTCCATCAAGACTTGCACGTTCTTCAATTAGTATTGGAATTAGATCAAGCAGACTCAATGGATTGAAACCATAAACAACTCCAAATGGAGAAAAGTTAGTAGCATAATGAACACTTCGATTATAAGCAAATTCCGCGAAAGATAAGCAATCTTCCCAACTTTTCAAGTTCTTTCCGATCAAAGTTCTAAGTAGTTGAGACAAAGTTCTATTAACCACTTCATTTTGTCCGTCAGTTTGTGGATGACAAGTAGTAAAAATAGAAGTTTAGTTCCCAATTTATTCCACAACACATGATAGAAATTACTCACAAATTTTACATTTCGATCATTCACGATTGTTCTTGGAACACCATGCAAACGGACAATTTCTTTAAAGAACAAATTAGCTATATGAGTTGCATCACTATGACATGGAATAAAGTGTGTCATTTTTGAAAATCTATCAACAACCACACAAATAGAATCTTTACCCCTTCGTGTTCTAGGCAAACCCAAAACAAAGTCCATATAAATATCTCCCAATGTGCACTAAGAATTGGTAGGAGTTTATACAAACTATGTGAGTGTGATTTTGACTTAGCTTTCATGCATGTTATGCACCTCCCACAAATTCTTTCAACATCAACACTTATTCTAGGCCAAAAGAAATGTTTATGCAAAACTTCCAAAGTCTTATGAACTCCAAAATGCCCCATTAAACCATCACCATGAGCTTCACACACAAGCAAAATAAGAAGCCCTCATGCTTATAAAACTTATCAATTGCAGTATGCTCACAAGCCAAATAAATAGAAGCAAAATGTCATTCACATATAATTCCTTAATCAACTGAAAACCAAGTAGTTTAGTACTCAAAGTAGAGATCAAAACATACCTTCTAGACAATGCATCAACCACAATGTTTTCCTTCTCTTTTTTGTACTTGATCACATAAGGAAATGATTCAATGAATTCCACCCACTTGACATGCCTTTTACTAAGCTTACCTTGACCTTTGAGGTATTTGAGTGATTCATGATCTGTGTGAATTACAAACTTTCTAGGCCACAAGTAATGTTGCCAAGTCTCTAATGCTCTCACCAAATCATACAACTTATTATCGTAGGTTGGGTAGTTCAATTGAGCCCCTTTAAGTTTTTCGCTAAAGTAAGCAATTGGTTTTCCATCCCGCAACAAAACAACACCTACGTCTACTCCTGATACATCACATTCAAGTTCAAACATCTTATCGAAGTTAGGCAATGCAAGAAGAATAGGTGCATCAGTTAGTTTCTCTTTAAGGAGATTAAAAGCATGCTCTTGTTTATCATCTCAACGAAAACCAACGTCTTTTTTTTTTACAATTTCATTCAAAGGTGCAACAATTGTGCTAAATTTCTTAATAAACCTTCTATAGAAACTTGCAAGACCATGAAAACTTCTTACTTGTGCCATGTTTTGCGAAATTGGCCAATCTAAGATAGCTTTCACTTTCTCCTTTTCCATTTCAATTCCATTTACACTTACAACAAAACCAAGAAAAACAACTTTATCCATGCAAAAAGAACACTTCTTAAGATTAGCATACAATGACTTGTTTCTTAAGGTGTCTAAAACAACACGTACATGGTCAAGATGTTCCTCCATATTTTTACTGTAGATCAAAATATCATCAAAGCATACAACCACAAATTTCCCAATATAAGTCATAAAACATGGTGCATCAATCTCATGAAAGTACTAGGTGCATCGTTAATCTAAAAGTATCACTAACCACTCATATAGATCGTATTTTGTTTTGAAAGCAGTTTTCCATTCATCTCCTTTTCGAATTCGAATTTGATGATATCCACTCTTCAAATCAATTTTGCTAAACACAACAGCGTCATGTAATTCATCAAGCATATCATCTAGCCTAGGAATATGATAGTGATACTTTACCGTGATTTTATTGATTGCTCGACAATCGGTGCACATCCTCCATGATCTACCCTTTTTGGACACAATAATCACCGGTACAGCACATGGACTCATGCTTTCATGAATTTTCCGATTCTTCAATAATTCTTGGACTTGTCTTTGAATTTCCTTAGTCTCTTCTTCATTGGCTCTATAAGCTAGTCGATTCGGTAGAACAGCTCCAGGAACAAAGTCAATTTGATGCTCAATACCTCTTAATGGAGGTAAACCACTTGGTTCTTGCTCGGGAAAGACGTCTTCAAACTCCTACAAAAGATACACAAAAGTACTAGACAAAGACGATGTTAGTTCATTAGTACTAAAGAAGGACTCCTTGTACACCAAGAACAACAAACTATTTTATTCAACTATTGCACTCCTTATTTATTTTGCCCTCACATAAAAATTTTGTTTTTCTTTTCCCTCACTCTTAGTTTTCTCTTGACTCGTTTCTTCACTCGATTTTTTTTTTCAAATTCCTCACTTTTCTTATCCTCAACATCATGATCTCTCATTGATTGAGATAACTTCAAATGGTCCTCTTGAATTTCTTGGGGTGTTAAAGAAACAAGAAAGATAGATTTGTTGTTGTGCTTGAAAGTGTACTTATTGCGAAATTCATCACGTCACCCTTCGATCGAACTGCCAAGGCCTTCCCAGGAGAATGTGACTAGCATGCATAGATACCATATCACAAAGAACTTCATCTTTATAGTTGACAATATAAAATGAAAATAGAACTTATTTGGTAACTCGAATTTCTCCACATTCATTAAGCCATTGAAGCTTGTATGGATGGTGATGTTTTTCAGTTGTTAAGTTCAGATTTTCCACCATCTCAGAACTTGCAACATTGGTACAACTCTCAACATCAATAATTAATATGCAAACTTTACCTTGAACCAAACATCTTGTGTGGAAATGTTTTCCCTTTGTTGATCGTCATTTTTGATTTGCACACTTAAAAATCTTCGAACGACCGAAAGTTCTCCATGTTCTGGTTCGATTTCCTCAAGATGTTCTTTTTCACCATCATCCTCTCGTTCAATTTTAGATTCTATTTCTCCATCTAGTTTCAGAACCATCACCATTTTGTTTGGACATTGTGATGCAATGTGTCCAATGCCTTGACACTAAAAATATTTGATATCTCTATTTCTAGTAGCAGAAGTAGAAGTAGAAATATCTTTTCTCTTTTCAACTTCATTGGACCTTGATTTTAATGACTCATTTTGAGGTTTAGAGGCTGCCATAAAAGTTGATTTAGACGATGCCCACTCCGTCATCTTTGAAGATTAAAACTTGTTGGGAAACTCTTTTGGATGGTTCCATTCTTCTTCAATTGTCGCTCCACTTTCATGGCCATGTGAACCATATCCTCCAGCTCCACATAGTGTTGAATTGCTATCTCCTTATTCAGCCCACATTGGAATCAAGCCATGGTTGCTTCTCGATCTTCATCAACATTTTCCCTAATTATAGCAATCTTCATCTCTTTGTAGTACTCATCAATAGATTTAGTACCTTGATTCATAGATTGTAGTTTTTGATACAATTCACGAAAATAATGAGATGATACAAATCTCTTATGCATTATATTTTTCATTTCTTCCCAAGATAAAATTGGTCTTTCTCTCTATAACGTCTTCTATTTGTTGTCAATTGATCCCACCAAACTATAGCATAATCCATGAATTCAATTGCAGCAAGTCTAACCTTTTTCTCCTCGGAGTAGTTGTGACACTCAAAGAAGAGTTCCACCTTTCGCTCCCACTCCAAATAAACTTCAGGATTGTTCCTTCCTTGGAATGTATGGATCTTAAGTTTGATGCTTCCCAAGTCACGATCAACTTCGGTGTCTTTCTCTACCACCTTCCCGCTTAGGATTTCGATGCGTGGATGCTACATCATCTTCTCCTTCACTCCCTATTTTCTCTTCATGCCTTTGTGGTGTACGAAGTTCCAACCTCTCCAAGTGATCTGTAACATTTTCCAAAATATTTCCAAACCTAGCAAATTTTTATTGCATGGCTTTTAACACAAATCCAGTTGAGTTTTTATTAGTTGTGTCATCCATGTCCTCACATTCACACGTGTATCACTCAAAATGATCCTCACGCAAACACTCGTGTATAACTCGTATAGATTTTATCTCCCCTCAAATAATCTCACCTCTCAACCCTTTTACCACTCAATTCTCGTTTGTAGGAATTCACAAGTAATAAGAATAAATCAAGAAAGACAAGATTAGTAGAGCTCACTAAACTTCAGCCTTGGGAGGAACGAGAACTTTGGAACTGGATGATGTAGGAATTTTATTTTCTTTTGGGTACTTTTGAACTGATTTTCGTTTTCCTCTTTTTCTTTTTTTTTCCTCTAAGAAACAATGCAATGAGAATGAAGATTAAATATAGAGTAATGCTTTTTTCTTTTCTTTTTTGGGTGAAATTAAAAGATAGAGTTTGGATTAATACCAGATTGCTCTGATACCAAATGATACGGATGAAGGACCGATTGGATATAAAGATCCAAGAACCCCACGTAAAAGAGTTAGGCAGCGACCTTCCTAGATCGAGAATCCATTTTGATAACCCCTAGAGCGTAGAAACCTCGACCCGTTGACTATATAATCAACCAAGAAACTCGGTATAGTTGAATGCCACAAGTCCTTGCTCAAATGTCTTGATAAGTTCCTAAACAAGTGAAATACTCTACAAAGAGAATTTAACTCACAAAGAAATTCCTAATTTCATTTTTATATCAATGTCCCCATTTTACACATGATTACAAACCTATTTATAGGCTACAAATAACTATTGAGCTCCTCACATTCATAGCATTACTTAAGACTCTCAAATGACAATTATAACTCCTAATTGACTAATTATAACATAATTATAACTCATAAACATAGCTATAACTCTTGGACTCCAAGAGTTACTTTATTAACACACACTTAATGAGCTAGATTCACTCTTCATTAGCCTTCTCTTCATGCTTGAAAATTCAGCCATTTGTTCTTCAATTAGGTCTCTAAAATTTGATGTAATTGTGGGCCCACATTTCAAGTATAAGTCAACCCATCAACTTGAATAATATTCACCATTCGGCCTAATGTAGATTGGTCTTGGACTTAGGCCTTTATTTCAGCTAGCAAAAGCATCATTGACTCATTCATTTTCTTTGCTCTAGCCCGTGTAATCAGTCCATTTTGAATAATCAAATTATCAATCTTGTTATCCTTAGACAGCTTGGTTGCGTCTCCATTACATATGTTGTCCAATTATCTCATACAAAAGTTAGATCATATATTGTATAGAAGATCATAAAAGTCTGTATGATTAGTTGAGCTCGTTGAGATATTAAACTGGATCATAACTGAGACAACTTGAGAACGAGTTATTGGTATAAGCTACAGTATAGGGAAGAAGTAACTTGACTTGGTTGTTTGTCTATGTTGGTACGTCTTGACATATTGGTGGATTACAGTGAGATATATATTTCTATCTGTCCCTCGTGGAGAACCTAGGTCTCTATGACTTTACATTGATACCTCGGTAAGATTTCAGATGAGTATGAGTTGTTGGCCATCATTTTGACTTGTTATGGGTGAGGGTTACATGAGAGAACCCAATATTGGTGGTGGCAATGCTTGTATGTCATGTTGGTTATCTGTATCAAGTTACCGTATCCGTTTAGGATGATGACATCTCCTTAAGGAGCTCACAAGGTTTATCGTACTAAACCTTACAGGTTGAGTTATCTCAGGTACGTAATAAGGTTGAGTGGTACTACTTAAGAAATTAATAAGAGATTAATTATTTTAAGCAGTCAAAGTCCTATAAATAATTAATGGACATGCGATATCTTAAATACGAGAATTCATAAGTCTAAATACATGACCGACTTAACTTCGGTAATATATGTATGCGTTATCATTTATTTTCTAACGGAAGGAATAAATGTTTATGGAGTAATTTATGTTTTAGGTTGAACATAAGATAATAAATCATTTTAGGTTCATCTTTATTCTTTTGTTTGATCCCTGGATTGACCCATCAAGGCTTAATATACAGTTCCACTAGGACTGAGCTTTGTTAATTGTATTATTAATTTAATATATCTCTTAATTTAAAAGAATTATCTGATATCTAAAGATATTGGATAATTATTCTAGAAATGAATTATCTTCAGTAAGAATATAATAATTATATTTATTAGATGTGCAAGAATTTTAATCAAATTAGGATTTCAAAGAGGGTCCTATAAATACATGGTAAGAGAAAGCTAGTATCATCGCATTTACAAGCAGTAGATTTCGAAATCATATAGGGGAGAGAAAATTTAGTGTTATTCATAGATAGTTCTCATTCAGCATTGGAGATCATGAAACCGGGATACAGTCCAGAAGATCAAAGTTGGAGTTAGTCATTGATCATCTTTACCATAAATTTATAGGTAAACAAGAGAAAACTCATGTGTGTTGCAATTAATTATATTGGAGCTGTTGGATTTGTATACTAAAAGCAGAATGGTTAAGCTTGTATACAATATTTTCTGTTACCACTATTACAATCTCCTATCTGAATTATTTACTTGATTGCATATGTTTGTCCCATTCTCTCATACAAAAGTTAGATCATACAGTGTGTAGAAGATCAAAGAAGTCTGTATGATTGGTTAAGCTAATTTAGGGTTTCTTTGTGATTTCTTATGATGGTTTTAAGATAATTTTTATTATCTTACATTCTCAATTCCCAAACTATATCCCTTCATCTTTCATAGACGAACCTCAACTTATGAGTCATATACTTCGAGTCTAACCTCAACTCTAACCTTAGTGTTCTTCTAAACGTTATTGCGTTATAGATTGTTAGTATTCAATTTATGATTGGTATATTAGGATATTCTTAAGCCACTAACTAGACTTAACAATTATAGTTACGTCTTCGTAGGTTGTGGTTGACAGCTTGTCGTGTTAACGCGATGAATAAAGGGGAGTCTTGACTTATGATTCAAGTGATCCCATACTATCACGTGAGTAATTACTTAGAGATTAACGAAGTTCTTTGTGAATACTAACTCGTCCTTTGAGACATAAGGATCGACATCTAATGTTTGAATCTTCGCTTACACTTTTCGACATTGTTTGTTTCTCTTAACTCATCGAAGATTATGTAAGTTATATAATCGCTATTTGTCACGCCCCAATTCCCGAGGAAAGGCACAGATGCCGAGGTGTGATTAGGGGTGGGGGTTAAGAAGCGGGGAAGAATGGGGGATACATAAAGCATACATAATAAGAAGATACGACCATAAAATCGGGCATCATCTCCTCTATAACTAGGACACATCCTGAAGGGGAGGGATAAGCAAACAATCCACCAACAGAATCATATCGACAACATAACTTCAATGAACATGATCTGGATTTGATAATAGTAATGCAATGAAACAAAATAGCATTAAAATGTAAATCCACTTCTAAGTAAGGAAAAGTAGATTTTTCGCGGCACCGATCCGTTATTATCATTATTCCATCATAGAACCATAGAATCATAGCTCGAAACGTATCCCGCCAGCCCATCATATCTCATTCGGCCCGGAACACATCCAGCCAGCCCACAATATCTCGGCCCGAAACATATCCAGTCAGCCCATGCCCGGAACGTATCCAGCCGGCTAACTCGGTGTGGACTTCAGGGGTCAAATCCCCGTTAGAACCATAACCACCTCATTATCATTTCCGTGTGGACTTCCGGGGTCTATCCCCTTCAGAACCATAACCACGTGTTTGGTGTCTATCCCCTTACGATCAATACTCAAGATGGTGATTAACCCACCGAATAGACATCCGTGCACAATCACAATAGAACCACATCTCAGATCAGATAACAGTAATAACTTCGTTAAAACATTTTACGACGCACATGTTTTATTTTGAAATATCAGAGTAAATAACTCAAAATAAGCATATATAACCCAACCTGAACAAACAAAAACGTCAACTGGGAGATATCCACAGATCCAACGACTTCACCGATCGCACTGGTAGGTACCTGGCAACAAGATGGAAAAACTTTTGGAGTCACATCCCATAAAGCAAAGCAACAACCTGATCCAAATGAAGATCGAAACGAAACGGGGGTTTTCGACTTTTTGAACCCACATTTGGCACTCTCCGGGTTTTCAAATCAACTCGATGCAGAAGGGAAATATATTCAAGGCATCAAGACCTATAATAGGGTACCTTCAAAATATGCATGCATGCAAGTTGACACAAATCTTAGCAGCGAAGAAGCTTCAAAAATCGATGCCTATCCTCAGATCTAGGATAAACCATCCAAAGTTGATGCTAAAAATGGAAACATAAGCAATATGCATTACGAGGAACATGGAATGACAAACCACGTTGAAAATGGATAACCCGAGTAGTACTTCCTTTAGAAAACTAGAAGCAACGAAAACATCCCGACATGCGAAACCCGAAAAGCGTAAAACGGAATCGGTACTTTAGTAGAATGCAAAGTCCGAACTCAAACCTAAAGGGCCCATAGCAGAAGGTGCCTGTTGACCACTCGCCGGCGGCGGCGATTCGACGGCGGTTCGACACCAAATGGCCGACCTCCGGCGTTTTCGTCCGTCCCTTTAGAAACCCGAGTTCTATGCTATGCTATCTACTAAAAGCGGAATCAAAACAAGAAAAGGACAAAACGGAAAACTGGGCTGGAGAGGGTCGATCGGCGGTGGTGGTGGCAAGCGCGGTCAAGAATGGCACCGCCGCCGAGCCTCCGGCCGATCCCCACTCCTCCGCGCTCGCGGTGTACACGAGCTGCTCGGCTCGTCCGTAAACACGAGAGATGAAAGAAATGAACGTTGAAAATGAAGGCCCTAGCCTCTATTTATAGGAAAAGCAGGATCAGACAATGCATGCAAGCAGCACTTTTTCGAAAACGCAAAAAGCGACACAACTTTTGCAAACGGACTCCAAATTTAGCAAACTTGGTACCCATGGACTCGAAATAAAATACCGGACACAACGATTATAAACAAGATATGCTTTTAAAAGACCCATGAAAAGTTTGGTTTTTCGATAACTTCCCCGGAGTGCCAAACCTTCATGGGTGGTCAAAAACCTGTATACTTAGTGTCTATGAATTCGTCATAAGACACTCTTCACAATGCCTGAGGTTTCATGATGGTCACATCACCGAAAGAAAAAATTTAACCTTTTGATCTTTCTCGAAAAACATGCCATGCAAACCTAAAGCTTAGGAAGGACGGGGTATTACATCCCTCCATCCTTAGATAAATTTTTTCCCCGAAATTTCAAACACATGGCGGAAACAATTCAGGGTACCGAACCCTGAACTTGTCTTCCAGCTCCCACATAGCTTCCTTCTCGCCATGGTGATTCCACAACACTTTCACCAGCGGAATCTGCTTGTTCCTCAACTCCTTGACTTCTCGTTCCAAGATGGCCATTGGTCTCTCCTCGCAACTCAGATCCAGAGCAAGAACCACCTGATCATGCTTGATCACATGTTTTGGGTCGAACACGTACTTTCTCAATTGAGAAACTTGAAACACGTCGTGAACATCTTGATGCTAGGCGGAAACGCTAACCTATAAGCAACGGGGCCTATCCTCTCGAGAACTTCGAAAGGTCTAACGAACCTCGGTCGCAACTTAGCTCATTTCCCAAATCGAACAACTTCTCTCGTTGGGGAAACCTTATGAAGACGCGATCTCCGATCATGAATCAAGATCCAGACGACGCTTGTCCGCATGGGACTTCGCCTATCCGAGCTTCCTTGATCCTCCGCTGATCTCGATCGATAACCTCGACCATCTGCGAACTATTTACGTCCTAACATCTTTCTCGCCCACTGAAAACCCTTCGATGAAACGTCTATAATATCCCGCCAAGCCTAGAAAGCTTCAACCTCATTGGCATTAGTGGAACCTTCCGCCATTTATCGCTTCAACCTTCACGGGTCGACTTTAATTCCTTCTACTAGACACGATATGTCCAAGGAACATCACTTCTCGCATACAACCTCTCCGCCATAACGTTTCTAGAACGCGATGCAGAGGTGTTCTCTATGCAACTCGCATTCTTGGAATAAATGAGAATATCATCGATAAAAACCAAGACGAAACTATCCGGACATCGATGGAAAAGTCAATTCATCGATCCATGAAGATCACTGGCGCATTGGTCAAACCAAACGGCATCACGATAAACTCGTAGTGCCCATACCTCGTCCTGAACGCGGTCTTCGCAATGTCCTCTTTCCCGATCTTCAACCGATGGTAGCGACCTCAAATCGATCTTAGAAGACACCTTCCTTTGAGCTGGTCAAATGATCGTCGATCCTGGAAGATGATATTTGTTCTCGATTGTCACTTATTCACTCTCGTAGTCAATGCACATCCGCGACGATCCATCCTTCTTCTCGACGAACAAACCTGGCGCCCCACAACGACATGCTAGGGTTGATAAAACCTAGATCCAACAACTCCGCCGCTGCGCTTTCGGTTCTCGCAATTCTTTAGGTGCCATCTCAGATGGTGCCTTTAATATCGCGCCGCTTCCCGGTTCCGCATCAATAGTGAATTCCACTTTGTCTATCGGTGCGGTAAGCTGCAAGTCCTCGAAACACATCCGGATATTCACACACCACTGGCTCTTGCAATCGCTATGCGGTTCATCGTGCCTTGTCAAACTTACCAAGAAAGATTGATAGCTTCCTTCCTCGATCATCCTCACCGCTTTCGGTCTTTGAGATCATAAACGAAACACCCATCCTTATGTTTGGAAACAAACTTCCACCCTTTGGTTGTTTGAAAAGCAACTTCTCTCTCGAGAATATGTATAGTTGCCCTGTGCTTTTCCAACCAATCCATGCCAAAGATGACATCGAAATCTTCCATTTTGATGACATACAAATTGACAAGGACCTACGCTCACGATTTCTACCTCCTGGTTCGGGCATATCTCTATTGCCTTTAGCACTTACCCTGAAGGGATGCTAATTTCCAGGGTACTCTGTGATTCCTTGGGTACCAAACCCAACCTCTCACATGCGATTCTCGAAACAAAAGAATGTGAGGCTCCTGTATCAAACAAAGTGAAAACGGGTATATCACTCATATGGATTATACCTGTAAGATTTCTGGGAGCTTGTGCTACCCATTGTCGATTCAAGGCGCACACCTCGCCTTTGTGGCCTTTGGTTTCTTGGCCTCGGATGACCTCTGCTCCATGGTTCATCCTCGGCGAGCTCGGTTTCGCCTCTGCGGAGCCGGATGTCAATCACTTGGCGGTACGCACCGCCGGCCCTCCCGCCGATGGATAATCTCGAGCGTAATGTCCAGACTTCCTACAACGATAACACTCGATGTTACCTTGCCTACACTCGCCCAAGTGATTCCTCTCGCATTTCTGGCACCAAGGCTTTTCCATACCCTGCCCCCACTGCCGCATGGGTTGGAAATTCCTTCCCAAGGTCGCTTTTTCTCTCCGAATACCCAAATTCCTCGGAATCACTGGACCGCTCTGGTTCCCTTGGAACACCTGATTGCCTCTCCATCGATCTTCCCATTTCCTCTTCCTCCGTCGGCTGGCTGTCTGGGTGGCATTGTTCTCTCCTGGGGCAACATTGACTCAATGTTTAAAGCCCGGTTCAAGGACTGTGCATACGTCAGATCTCCCTAATTGACAAGCAAAATTTCGATCTCGGCCCGAGTCCTCTCTTGAATCATGCTCGCCGGCACCTCAAGGCGACCGTGCACGTAGCGTAACTCGACGGGCGATTGAACGAGCGATCGTACTCGGTGACCGCCCTTCTTCCTTGATGAAGATTCCGAACTCGTTTGCCTTCTTTGCTGTAAACGCCAGCACGTATTTTTCCATGAGTTCTTCATTGAAATCTTCCCACGATACCTTATCCATCGGCTCGGTTTTGGGTCCTCCTCACTGATTCCCACCGAAATCAGCCTCATCGGTTAGGCGAAGATCGCGCAATTCAGCTTTTTCGCTTCTTCGCAGCCGATGTATTCGAAGATCCTTTCAGTTGATCGTATCCAGTTCTCAGCGTCGATCGGTTCGTCGAGACCGTCGAACATAGGGGGATTCTACCTGTGAAAACTCTCGATCGCAATCGCTGAACCAAAGGTTGTTCTCGGGCTTCTTCCACGTTATTATTCCTTTGGTTCCTTGCTCGCATTACTGATCGACATTAACACATTAGAATCACGCTCGCATTGATAACCGGCATCATCGCATAACATATATCATCATCCATAATCACATATCATCACATACGCCACATATCACGATCACACATAATCATGCAACCTCATCGACACATCATCGTCATGCATCTCACATATCATCACAACATAGCTCATATCACATACAAGCATAAAACATAAACATTCTCACATAGGCGGATGTCAGACAAGATTATCCAAGTGTCCATGAAGGCGTCAAAATACATAATCATAGGTATGTCACCAAAAGGTCGATATGAGCAAAATAATCGACTCGATTTTTGCCAAAAGATGCCGCTTATCCATGCGATAATGAGACTGCTGATCAGAATCGTACACACTGACCACCTAGATCTCTGTCCTCCATATCCGTCTACTACCCCCCATTCATACCAGCTGTCCCATTCTACCTTTTCTCCTCTTCTCTCTCCCTTCCTATCAGGGCTCGGACTCGGGCTGCTGCCTCGGTGAAATGATCCCGCATGGTAGCAAACCTCTCGTGGGTATGATCCCACCCAAGATGCGCTCTGATTGCCTGGGTCTCAGGTGAATGTTGTTCCTGGGTTCCAGTCTCTGGGGCTTGCCCTTCCTATACATGCTCGGCCCCATCCGAGTCATCCACTATTCGGATCACCAAGTCCTCTGAGTCCTCACTGTTCTCCTCATCCTCCTCCGGGTCTTCCTCCTCTTCAGAATCTCCTTCCCAGGAGGCTAACCTGATACTGTTCGGTGGTACTGCAATTCTTATCCTGGGCCTCTTCTCTGCCACGGTCGGGTGGATCATCTCTCACACATGGGAGGGTCCTACTCGAAATCATTCCCCGGTCCGTCGAATGCGAGGGTCGTAGATGGAGGTGTAGTGACCGCATATCTCGATGAATGGCGATCGCTCTGGCGATGGTCGCTCTCCCAAAGGCTCTTCGTGAACATCATCCCCATCATCAATGCGGATCGCCCTCGAACATGCCTCGCTATCACATCCATCTCGGAAGGTATGCTCGATGATTGGTCCACCGCTCCACATTCGAGCGAACTCGGTGAAATCTAAGGTAAGATACACGGTGGCGGGATCTCGACGAAACTTCACGCACTCGCTTCTTGCCATGGTGCCAACCTGTTGGTAGCCTCTCTCATCATCCATTAGTAGGCCTCGTATTCGTGATACTTTCCACCGTCTCGAATCTTCCTCCATAAACCAACAAATCTTCCCAAAAACACTCCCAATGGCTCATGGACATTCCTGGTACATTCCCTGAACTTACGGATATGCTCATCCATCCTGTGGGATCTTAACCAACGTTGTCTGGGCCACTGAATATCCATAAACCTACATGTTAGTTCATCATAAAATGATAACATATATTCACGTTCCCTTTTCTGTCCCAGCAATCTGGAAAATCGTGTCTCAGACACATATTCACTTTCAACACATATCAACATAGATATGGACATTCATAACAAAATCACGTAAGCAAATACAAGACTCACTTACAAGCACTCGTTTATCGAAATAAATGTTTGGTGTCATTTTGTGCTTATTCTTGGTATTCTTTTATATGTCATTCTCAGTGTTTCGTCTGTCTTATACCGTTGTTTTGATTAGAATTCTTCGTTTCGGACTTATTGGGTTTGTCTCAATGTTTTGTAGGAAAACGGTATCAAATTGGATAAAATGGGTCTGCCAGGGATTAAGTATAATGAAGAGCTTTCTCAATAGGAGTCCGTAGGCGAGAACAGATCCTAGTTCGGAGTTCGGATGAGGGCGCACGAGATGAATTGTTGAAGTCGTGCACGGCCCCGTCGCATGGCCACGCATCCGCCACACGCCGCCGGCTCCCGCACGCCACCCGCACGCTCGCCCGCACGCCCGGGCCGGCTCACTCCGGCGTGCATTCCCAATTTCACTCGCAAGATTCGAGTGAGTGCTCGCTCACCGCGCGCGCTCGCCGGCACCTCCGCTCGCCACTGCGCCGACGCCAGCGCATGCCCAGCCGCTCAGCAACGCCGCACGCCGGCCGCTCACTCGGGCGCGTTCCCAATTTACTCACGCGCTGAGTGGCGCCGCCGCTCTCCTCGCCGCCCGCCCGCTCGCCCACTCACCCGCTTACCGTGCCATCTCCGCGGCGCTCGGCGCCAGGTCCCTCGCCCTCGTGGCGCTCGCTTTCAGCCGGCGCTCAGTTCCTTCATTATATAAGCGTTATTTTAGGTTATTTCGGCAGTTCCGAATTTCTGATTTTTCTCTGGATTGCGCCGCGGAGCCTGTTCTTCAACCTTTCTTAATTTCAGACATTTGTTAACAATCTGTAATCGGTATTCTATTTCTTTAACTTTGATTTATGAATTCTAGCAACATCCTGTGATATTTTGGATTCGGATTGGAAGTAATTTATCAGTCATTTGTTCCATTGATCTTGTTCGATTCGTTTACGTGTTGATTCTATAATTTTGTGGAATTGTTGGTTTCTTGATTCGTTCTTATTCTCCGGTTTTGATAATCTGAATTCTATGCAAGTGGTATTGGACTTTAACTTCATGTTGAATCGTTCTTTGTTGAATTTCATCGCTTCGTGTTTGGAGATCTAGTTTAATTGCTTTTGAACTGCTTCCTTTTTTCGCACTTAGTAGTTTATCATCTAGGGATCGACAACCTCTAGTTAGATTTATTGCTTCATTAGTTTAGCTGTGGATTGACAAACCCTAGCTTAGGTTGGTATTTCAATTATCGTATTTCAATTCCCGCATGTTTCAAAATCCATGTTGGTATTAGAGTGTCAGATTTACCGCTTTACGTGTTTGATCTACGAACAATAAGCCTGTTAAGTTTTCCTTGAGAGACGCCAGGTTAACTTTCCTACTATAACACCTCATTCGATTAGGAGTCGATTAAGGTATACTTTGATCGATCAATAAACAAGATTTCAATCAACATACATATTCCTATGTAAGCACATAGATTCACATTATTCATCCGTGATCATATCAATCACGTCACATCATACCATATCAATGATTTTCATATCACAGCCACACAGGCTCTTTCGTCTCATCCACATCACTTCCACATCCACATCATCCAACCACATCTCATCCACATCACATTTACATCACGTAAACTCTTAACAGGCCAAAGCACATGAAACCAAGATCACATCAAGCTCACATAACCACATAAAGCATTAGCAAATAAACACATACCTCATCCCATTTTTAAAGGAGGCGGCCTGACGGTGAGTTGAGGGTAGCTGTACCTGATAAACAGTTTAGAAGAACAAGTTCTAAACACTAAATTTCAAGAACATACAGGATATAAAGCAAATGGACTGCTTTAATATCAAACAACTATAGACACATACCCAAAGCCAGAAAAACTGCTCTGATATCATGCTGGTATCAGATAACAAAGATAGATATCATGGCCAAGAACACTTCTCTGATACCATGCTGTCACGCCCCAATTTCCGAGGGAAGGCACGGATGCCGGGGTGTGATTAGTGGTGGGGGTTAAGAAGCGGGAAAGAAGGGGGGATACATAAAGCATACATAATCAGAAGATACGACCATAAAATCGGGCAACATCTCCTCTATAACAAGGACATATCCTAAAGGGAGGGATAAGCAAACAATCCACCAACATAATCATATCGACAACATAACTTCAATGAACAGATCTGGATTTGATAATAGTAATGCAATGAAACAAAATAGCATTACATCCTATTGATTAGACCGATCAACCACATAGCATGCTCTTGTCGAGACTCACAACATAATAACATAATAGCAAATCTTGTTCCCATTCGTAGAGAAAAATAAAGGGACAAGAATACATCAACAACAGAATATGTATATATACACAACATCGCAGAAGCATAGCATGAAGAACCCGTAGCTCCACCCCTCAGCGTCGCCCGTCCAGTCCTCCTCCATTTGTGAAAATATTTGAAAAAGAGTTTGGGGTGAGTACTAGCGCACTCAGCTGAGGTTTTTATTGTAAATCAAAAGTCATGATGCCGTGTTCAAAGCACTTACCTTAGAAGGTTTTAAAACGAAAATCCACTTCTAAGTAAGCAAAAATAGATTTTTCTTTTTTCGATACCTGATCCGTTATTACTGTTACTCCCATCATAGAACCATAGAACCATGGCTCAGAACGTATCCCGCCATCCCATCACATCTCATTCGGCCCGGAAAACATCCAACCAGCCCACAATATCTCGGCCCGGAACATATCCAGTCAGCCCACGCCCGGAACGTATCCAGCCGGCTAACTCGGGTGGACTTCTTGGGTCAAATCCCCGTCAGAACCATAACCACCTCATTATCATTTCTGTGTGGACTTCCGTGCACAGTCACAATAGAACCACATCTCAGATCAAAGAACAGTAATAACTTCGTTAAAACATTTTACGGTGCACATGTTTTATTTTGAAATGTCAGAGTAAATTACTCAAAATAAGCATATATAACCCAACCTGAATAGACGAAAACGTCAACTGGGAGATATCCACAGATCCAACGACTTCACCGATCGCACTGGTAGGTACCTGGCAACAAGAAGGAACAACTTTTGGAGTCACATCCCACAAAGCAAAGAAACAACCTGATCCAAACGAAGATCGAAACGAAATGGGGGTTTTCGACTTTCTGAACCCACATTTGGCACTCTCCGGGTTTTCAAATCAACTCGATGCAGAAGGAAAATATATTCAGGGCATCAAGACCTATAAAAGGGTACCTTCAAAATAAACATGCATGCAAGTTGACACAAATCTTAGCAGCAAAGAAGCTTCAAAAATCGATGCTTATCCTCAGATCTAGGATAAACCATCCAAAATCGATGCATGAAAATGGAAACATAAGCAATATGCATTACGAAGAACATGGAATGAAAAACCATGTTGAAAATGGATAACCTGTGCAGGTACTTCCATTAGTAAACTCGAAGCAACAGAAAACATCCCGACATGTAGAAACGAAAAAACAGAAAAATAGAATCGGTAATTCAGTAGAATGCATAGCCCGGAACTCAAAACCTAAAGGGCCCATAGCCAAAGGGTGGCCCGTTGACCTCCAAATAGGTGGCCAAGGGGGCGACGGTCGGCGGTGATTCGACGACCATTCGGCGGCTAAATTGGCCGACCTCCGGTCGTTTTCTCGTCCGTCCCTTTTGAAACCCAAGTTCTATGCTATGCTATCTACTAAAAGGCGGAATCAAAATAAGAAAAAGATAAAAATGGAAAATGGGGCTGTCGGGAAGGGGCTGATCGGCGGTGGTGGCCGACAGCTGAGCAATGGCGCCGCCGCCGAGCCTCCTCGGCTCGATCCCCACTGCTTCAACCTTCACTGGGTCGACTTTAATTCCTTCTACAGACATGATACATCCAAGGAACATCACTTCTCTTGGCATACAACCTCTCCGCTCGCAACGTTTCTAGAATGGTACGGAGGTGTTCTCTATGCAACTCTGCATTCTTGGAATAGATGAGAATATCATCGATAAAAACCAAGACGAAACTATCCAGATACTGATGGAAAAGTCAATTCATCAGATCCATGAAGACTGCTGGCGCATTGGTCAAACCAAACGGCTTCACGATGAACTCGTAGTGCCCATACCTCGTCCTGAACGCGGTCTTCACAATGTCCTCTTTCCTGATCTTCAGCTGATGGTAGCCTGACCTCAAATCGATCTTAGAGAAGACACTCACTCCTTTGAGCTGGTCAAACGGGTCGTCGATCCTTGGAAGATGATATCTGTTCTTGATCGTCAACTTATTCAGCTCTCTGTAGTCAATGCACATCCGCATCGATCCATCCTTCTTCTGGACGAACAGAACTGGTGCTCCCCACGGCGACACGCTAGGTTGGATAAAACCTAGATCCAACAACTCCTACAACTGCCTGCAACTGCGCTTTCAGTTCCTGCAATTCTTTAGGTGCCATCCCGTATGGTGCCTTTGATACTGGCGCTGCTCCTGGTTCCAGATCAATAGTGAATTCCACTTGTCTATCAGGCGGCAAGCTTGGCAATTCCTCGGAAACCACGTCCGGATATTCACACACCACTGGCTTCTCTTACAACTGTTTGTGCGGTTCATCGTGCCTTGTCAAACTAACCAAGAAAGTTTGACAGCTTCCCTTCCTGATCATCCTCACTGCTTTCAGTGCTGAGATCATAGGCACGGAAACACCCATCCTTATGCCGTGGAAACAAACTTCCATTCCTTTGGCTATTTGAAAAAACTTCTCTCGAGACAACCTATAGTTGCCTGTGCATTTCAACCAATCCATGCGAAGATGACATGAAATCTTCCATTTCGATGACATGCAAATTGACAAGGACCTTCTACTCACAGATTTCTACCTCCTGGTTCGGGCATATCTCTTTTGCCTTTAGCACTTCCCCTGAAGGGATGCTAATTTCCTGGTTACTCTGTGATTCCTTGGGTACCAAACCCAACCTCTCACATGCGATTCTCGAAACGAAAGAATGTGAGGCTCCTGTATCAAAGAAAGTGAAAATGGGTATATCACTCATATGGATTATACCGCAAGATTTCGAGGAGCTGTGTCGCATGTCTTCTTGATTCAAGTCGTACACCACGGCTGCTGCGGTGGCCTTTGGTTTCTTGGCCTCGGATGACCTCCTCGCCTCAAGTGGTTCATCCTCGGCGGAGCACGGTTACGCCTCTGCGCGGCGGATGTTGTCTCATGGCGGTGTCATCGCTGGCCTCCCGCCGATGGACAATCTCGAGCGTAATGTCCAGACTTCCTACAATGATAACACTCGACGTTACCTTGTATGCACTCGCCCAAGTGACTCCTCTGGCATTTCTGGCACCAAAGCTCTTCCACACCCTGCCCCCACTGCCGCATGGGTTGGAAATTCCTTCCCCAAGGTTGCCTTTCTCTCTCCTGAATACCCAGATTCCTCGGAATCATTGGACTGCTCTGGTTCCTCGAACACCGATTGCCTTTCCTCGATCTTCCCATTTCTCTTGCCTCTTCCTCCGCCGGGTGGCTATCCGGGTGGCATTGTTCTCTCCTAGGAAACATTGACTCAATGTTTAAAGCCGATTCAGGATCGTGCATACGTCGGATCTTCGATCGACGAGCGAAATTACGATCTCGCCCGGAGTCCTTCGAACACATCGCCGCTCGACGGCCTCGGTGCCGACCAGTGCGTGGCGTAACCACGACGCACGATTGAGCAGTGATCGTACTCGGTGACCGTTCTTCCTCGACGAAGATTTGAACTCGTTTTGCCTTACGCACACTGTAGCGCCGAGCACGTACTTTTCCATGAGTTCTTCCTTGAAATATTCCCACGTATACCTTCCCAACTGTCATGGTGTTAGGGTCCTCCTCACCGATTCCCACCAGAAATCAGCCTCATCGGTTAGCTGAAAGATCGCGTAATTCAGCTTTTCTATTTCTTCGCAGTCGATGTATTCGAAGATCCTTTCGGTGGATCGTATCCAATTCTCAGCGTTGCTCGGTTAGCCAAGACCGTTGAACGTAGGGGGATTCTGCCTGCAAAAACTCTCGATCGCATGCCGCTGAACCAAAGATGGTTCTCGGCTCTTCCATGTTATTGTTCCTCCGTTCCGCGTTACCGACCGTGCATCGGCGTTGAAACATTAGAATCACGTTCGCATAGATAACCGGGTATCATCGCATAACATATATCATCACCCATAATCACATATCATCACATACGTCACATATCACGATCACACATAATCATGCAACCTCATCGACACATCATCGTCATGCATCTCACATAACATCATCACATATTGTAATAACCCGAAAAATTTAAAACTTTTATTAGTGATACTTAGACCAATTATTTGTGGTGCTTAGACCTTAATTATATTTAAGGTAACCAATGAAACGAATTAGAATCGATTCGGAGATCGAAAACTAGAGAAATCAAAAACTAGTGACTAGTACTACCGGATTAGGGTTTTCTGAATAGCCTGAACATAGAATGAAAGATTGAGAATGAATCTTAACAAAATTATTTCATTTCTAGAATCCTCTCACGAAAATATGTGATAAGCCAAAGAATGAGAATTTTCGGGCATACTTGCCCGATCAGTCTTAAAAGCACTATTCACGAGCCGGAACAATTTACAATCCGTGCTAATCATGATAATTTGAGATAATAATAAAAATCATGAAGTAATATATTATTATGAATTTAGAAATTATAAGAATCAATTTCTGAAAGAATTTCCTGAAGAACTTAACCGAACGCCGGGAAAATATACTGAAAAACCCTAAATTGATCCGAACGACCCGAAACTCGAACCAAGGGTTTAAATATAATTTATAAGACTCAAATAAATTATGAAATCTCAAGAATTCTATAGAATTTTGAATTTGCATAATTTAATCGCCAAACGCTGTTTTTCCGCGATAACTCGGAATTGACTTATAGGACGTCGTCCGAACTTCATGAAATTATTATAAACATTGAAATAAGTCTTTTAAAGTCTATTTACCTAAATAAAACCTTAAGTTTCCAAGAAATCAATCGAAAGCGCGTTAAAACTTAAAGAGTCGGTATTAACATGCCAAAACGGGTAATTTGACCAATCCTTCTCCCAACTACCACCAAGACCACCCCAAATGGGTAATGAAAGCCCTTTAGGCTTCCAATACAGTGAGAAACATTTCCATTACAGCCTCTCACCTTTGGAACACATTTTCTTTCTCTTTTTCAAAATTCTCTCCATTGTTCTTCAAGTTTTCAACCTTTAATCCTCCTTTTCAAACCTTTCCAACCCTCAAATAATTATTCTAAGACCATACAAAGGTAGTACTCATCATTCTCTCTATTTGTAATAGAGTAGAATTTTTTTAGATTTTTCTTGATTCATTTCACAAAAAAACCCTAGTTTTGCTCCTCAAATTTTTTATGACTTTTGAGCCATCAAATTCTCTCAAGACATGAATGAAAAATTCTTAGAATGATGTTCTAAGGCTGTAGTTAAAATTTCAAAATTTTTGGAGCATGTTTGATATTTTTCGATTTATGCTTTATTTCTTTTTATATGTGATAAAGCATAATTTTGTGAATATTATTTGATATTGTTGCTTGTTAATGTATTATAATCATGTAGAATAAATATCATAATTTTCAGAATATTTTTGAATTTTTTTTTTAAAAGAGCTGTGAGTTTAGGGCTTGATTTAAGCCATGGTTTGATTTTTCTTTTTGAAAAATAGTTGAGGTATGATGTTTAATATATGATATGAACATCATATATGAATTTTGGAATTTTTGAAACACATCTCCTATTTTTACTTTTTTTGACCGAATACACATATATATTATTAGAGTATTGTTTGATTTTTGTTTGTTGAAAATAGTTGAGATATGGTGTTTAAGGTTTGATATGAACATCATATATTAGCCTTGAATTTATTCAAACACCTCTCCTATTTTTCCCCATAAGTGCCGTGAACTATATATATATATATATATATATATATATATATAGTGATTTATTTGATTTTGTTGTTAAGACTAATGTGTTATGTGATTTTATAAATATTGGTTGGTGTTTAATGTTAATATTACATGTTATTGCATTATATAACCATATTGTGAAAGAATGGAATTTATTGAATATGTATGTATATATATATGTGATTACCGAAAATAAATAAGGGTGAAAAGCATGAGTTTAAATTTTAATGCATGATATGAAATGATATTTCATGTTTAGTATATGGTGTAAGCATGATATAATTTTTGTGGAATTTATTGAACACCAAAGCTCATTAACTTGTAATTGCCGAAAACTTTGAGCATTTAAACCTATGGTTTAAAATTGTATATGATGATATTGAATTGATAATTAAACTCTATAGTATGATAGGAGTATAACATGATTTTATTGGAATTTATTGGATACATATACAAATTATTGCTAATTATCGAAAACGTTACAAAATGGTTAAGAGTGAGTTAATTTTGATGTTAAATGGTGCTATGATAGTGAAATTATAAGCTTAGAATAAATGGTTGTGATTATGGTAAATGAATGGAACACTTATGCACACATACATAATGATTGTGTATTATGTTAGAAATTAAGGTTTTCTAATGCTTTAGTATAGTTTATGTTGTGTATGGTATTGTTTGGTGTTGAATGTTTATGTTTAAGTTGTACCGACAAACCAAAACCCAAACGTAAACAACATAATACTATATGTACGAGAATCCAAAAGAAATCGACCGATTTCGATAACTTGAGAAGGAATCAACGAGAAGCGAAGTTAGACATAAATTAGGGTTTACTACTATTATAAGGATACTCAAACGTTAGTTCCTAAGTTAGAAAAACCAAAAGTCGAGCTACCACATTGATACTCAATAACGACAACTCAATACGATATTAGATTGAGCGTTAAAACAACTCGATAACGAATAACGATTTTACGGCTTATATAATCTCCGACGAGTTAAGAGAAACAAACAATGTCGAATGTGTAAGCAAAGAATCGAACATAAGATGTCGATCCTTATGTCTCAAAAGTCGAGTTAATATTCCCAAGCACTTCATTTATTCTTAAGTACTTACTTACATGATAGCATGTGCTCACTTGAATCATAAGTCGATACTCCTCTTTAATTGTCGTACTGTCACGACAAGTCGTCAACATAACCTACTGGGGCGTAACTATAATTGTTAAGTCTAGTTAGTGGCTTCGAGAATATCCTGGTTACCAATCATAATTTGATTACCAACAATCTATAACGTAATAAAGTTAGAATAACACTAAGGTTAAGAGTCGAGGATAGACTCGGAATATGTGATTCATAATTGATGTTCACCTATGAACGATGAAGTAATATAGCTTGAGAATTGGGAATGTAAGATAATAGAAATTATCTTAAAACAATCACATGAAATCATAAAGAAACCCTAACTGGGAACTTTAAGTCGTAATTTGTAAACGACTTTCGATCGATAGAAAGAATCTAAGAAACGCTATTTTCTTATGAAGGGTTTGATCGTACGTAGTCGGCGATGAAGAACAACCACACCCTGCTCATTTTAGACTTACTAGCTTTGGATTAGCAGGTGGACTTTCTTGAAATGAAAATGTTATGCATATCTCACAGCATGATTTACAAAGCTTTACGAAATATTATCACATGAAATGTTATTGACTACCAAATGTTTATGTTTTGTTGTTATCCTATCTGAGATTGGTATATCCAATGTGGTAGGTGAATGTGTTGGTCCACCAACGTTTTGTAATAACCCGAAAAATTTAAACTTTTATTAGTGATGTTTGAATCACTTAGTTGTGGTTCTTAGACCTTAATTATGTTTAAGGAAACCAATGAAGCAATTAGAATCGATTCGGAGATCGAATACTAAAGAAATCAAAAGCGATAACTAGTCCTCTAGGATTAGGGTTTTCGAGTAGCCTGAACATAGAATGAAAAATCGAGAATGAATCTCCACGAACGGATTTCATTTTAGAATCCTCACACGAACATGTGAGAATGCAAGGAATGAGAATTTTCGGCATACTTGCCCGATCGATCTTAAAACACTATTTCTGAGCGGAACAACTTCGATCCGTGCTAATAGTAATAAATGATGATAACAACCAAAATCATGATGGAATAATTTATTATGAATTTAGAAGTTATAAGAATCAATTTACGAAGGAATTCTCGAAGAACTTAACCGAACAATAGGGTAAAATATACCGGGAAAACCCTAAATTGATCCGAACGATCCGAAACTCGAACCGAGGGTCTAAATCAATAAAATATTCTTTATAAGACTCAAATTATTTATGAAAGTTCAAAAATTCAATAGAATTTTAAATGGGCATATTTTTAATCGTCGAACGCCGTTTTTCCGCGATAACTCGGAATTGACTTATCGAACGACGTCCGAACTTCATGAAATTTTTATGAACATTAAAATAAGTCTTTTAAAGGCTATTTAATAAGATAGAACCTTAAGGTTCCGAGAAATCGATCGAAAGTGCGTTAAAACTTAAAGAGTCGGTATTAACATACCAAAACGGGTAATTTGACCAATCCAACCTCCCAACTACCACCAAGACCACCCCAAAATGGGCAATGACAGCCATTAGGTCTGTCATTACAGTGTGGAGTCGTCCAAGAGCAGCCCATTTCACTTAGCACACATTTCTCTCTCAAGTTTCAAATTCTCTCTACACTTTTCAAACCTCAAGCTCTAAATCCTCCATTCCAAACCTCTCCCACCCTCAAATAATATTTCTAAGACCATAGGAAGGTATTATTCATCATCCTCTTCCATCCTAATGGAGTGGAATATTTATTTTGAATTTTTGGGTTTAAAAACCCTAGTTTGCTCCCCATTTATTTTCGTGACTTTAGAGCCTTCAAATGCTCTTGAGCCATTAATGAAAAATGCTTAGAATGATGTTCTAATGCTACTGTAAAAATTTCATAATTTTTGGAGCATGTTTATATTTTTTTGATTTATGCTTTATTTATTTTTAAATATGTTAAAGCATGATTTTGTGAATGTTATTTGATATTGTTACTTGCTAATGTGTTATAAGAATGTATAATAAATATCACAATTTTTCAGTAATTTTTGGAATTTATTTTTTAAAAGCCGTGAGTTATTGGCTTATTTTAAGCTTTGATTTTAATTTTTTTTGTGGAAAATAGTTGAGATATGGTGTTTAATATATGATGTGAACATCATATATAAATCTTGGGATTTTGAAACACATCTCCTATTTATTCTTAAAATAACCGAATACTATATATATATATATATATATATATATATATATATATATTTGTTGTTTGATTTTGGTTGAGGAAAATAGTTGAGATATGGTGTTTAGGTATGATATGAACATCATACATTAACCTTGAATTTATTCAAACACCTCTCCTATTTTTTTAAAGGAACCGTGGTATATATATATATATGTAGTTATTTATTTGGTTTTATTGTTGGAAATAATAGGATGTGTAATATTATGAATATTGGTAAATGTTTAGTGTTAATATTACATGCTATTACATATATAACCATATTGTGCAAGATTGAAATTTATTTAAAATTTATATACATGTTCATGTGACTACCGAAAATGTTTAAGGATGAAAACCATGGTTTTAAATTTTTAATGCATGATATGAAGTGATATTTCATGTTTAGTATATAGTATAAGCATGAAATAATTTTTGTGGAATTTATTGAACACCAAGGCTTGTTGTTTTGAAATGGCCGAAAGTTCTAGAGAATTTTAACCTATGGTTTAAAATTCTATATGATGATATTGAGTTGATAATTAAATTCTATAGTATGATAGGAGTATAACATGATTTTATTGGAATTTATTGGATACATATGCTAATTGTTGCTAATTATCGAAAACGTAACAAAATGGCTAAGTATGAGTTCGATTCTAATGTTAAATGATGCTATGATAGTTAATTATAAACTTAGAATGAGTGGTTGTGATTAGGGTGGATGAATGGAACACTTATGCACACTTACACAATGATTGTGTATTGCATTAGAAATTAGGGTTTTCTAATGCTTAGTATAGTTTATGTTGTGTATGGTTTTTGATGTCGAATGTTTATGTTTATGTTGAACCGACAAACCAAAACCCGTAGCGTAAACAACATAATACTATATGAACGAGAATCCAAAAGAAATCGACCAATTTCGATAACTTAAGACGGAATAAACGAGAATCGAAGTTAGACACAAATTAGGGTTTTTATTAATGAAAGGATACTCAACGTGAGTTCCTACGTTAGAAAAACCAAAAGTCGAGCTACAACGTTAATATTCAATAACGACAACTCAATACGATATTAGTCGGGCGTAAACACAACTCGATAATGAATAACGATTATACGACATATGTAACCTCCGGCGAGTTAAGTTAAATAGACAATGTCGTAATGTGTAAGCAACGATTCGAACATAAGATGTCGATCCTTATGTCTCAAAAGCCGAGTTAATATTCCCGAAGTACTCCATTTATTCTTAAGTACTAATTACTTACATGATAGCATATGTCCACTTGATTTGTAAGTCAATATTCTCTTTAATTATCGTGCTAATCGACAAGTCGTCAGCATAACCTACTGGGACGTAACTATAATTGTTAAGTCTAGTTAGTGGCTTGAGAATATCCTAATTTACCAATCATAATTTGATTATCGATAACCTATAACGTAATAACGTTATAATAAAACTAAGGTTAAGAGTCAAGGATAGACTCGAATATGTGATTCATAATTGAAGTTCACCTATGAACGATGAGGTAATATAGCTTGAGAATCGGGAATGTAAAATAATAGAAATTATCTTAAAACAATCACATAAAATCATAAAGAAACCCTAATTGGGAACTTTAAAGTCGTAATTTATAAGCGACCATCGATCGATAGAAAGAACCTAAGAATGGCTATTTTCTTATGAATGGTTCGATCGGGCGAGTTCTTGAGGAAGGATACCCACCGCTTTCTTTTAGAACCACTAAGCTTTGGATTAGCGGTGGGCTTTTTGAAACGAAAATGTTATGTATATCTCAAAGCATGTTTTCTGAGCTTTATGAAATATTATCACATGAAATGTTATCGATCGCCAAATGTTTATGTTTTGTTGTTATCCTATCCGAGATTGGTATATCAATGTGGTATGTGAATGTGTTGGTCCACCAACGTTAAAAAGGGTAACGATTGGATCCGACTTAGTTGAGACTAACTCGGATTGTGTACACGCATGTGTTGTGTGTTAAGGTTAGCTACCTCGAGCGGTCACGGCGACTATGTGTAGGTGGCCTCCATAGTGCTGCGAACGAATGAATGAATGATCGATATGGAAACAACGTGAATGAAATAGTTCGCCGAACGCGTTTGGAAAACGATAAAATATTTGATAGGCATGAGTCTTTAACTAAAATCCTCATGCGCTATTGTGGCGATTAATAACTTTTGACAAAGAAAATGTTTTGCAACGAGTCCATCGAGTACTTTTGTACTTAGCCTGCGCATTTCGTTTTTGACGTGCGGGTTGAGCAAGGATCGATGATGGGTGCGGTGGTGCGAGTAGCGACAATTTTGATGCTTAATTAGAAAGGTTTCTAGAACCTGGGCATGCATCGTCATATGCATGTCCACACGCTTAATTGCCGCCTAACTCGATATTATTAATGTTTTGATTATAAGCGCTTATTTCAGTATTGAATTGGAGGTCATACCGTCGACTTTAAATTACCTTACGATTGGGTTATGTTGAACCTTAAACCCTTTTGACAAGTCCTTCTAGGACTTGAGTTGGTATCGATTGTATATTAAGTAGTTGATTGGTTGATTGCCTTGATTAGTTATGTTTATTTCACCGCTTTATCATGGGTGACGATCCATATGATCCGTATTTCATTGGAAAGTCGTGTCGTCACAAATTGGTATCGAGCACTTGTTCGCTCGAACCCTAGAAACCCTTTCCTCGAATCACGAGTTGAAAGTCGAGTCTAGAAATTGTTTAGGTTTCGATCACATCGACCGCACTCCATCGTCGCCCTGCTCAACGAGGAAGAAGGTAGCTGCAGGGCCCCCCGAGGAGGTTATACGATCGCATCGCTCCTACGGATGTGCCGCGAGACGACCTTGGCGAAGTTTTGGCACACTTCACACGCGGTGGGCTGCAGCACATGCAGGGTACATCGCATTATGACGGTGTACTCCGCCGATCATGAGGCCATCCGATCGCGTGGTTACCGCGAAATATCGGCGGACTACATTTACCGACGCCGAGAGCTTTGACACGAGGCGGATCCGCCTCGCTTTGCCGACCACTGAGCTATGTGTTCACGGTGTACGGAGCTGCACCACGCGGACCGTGTCGCCCGCACGGAATACACTTGGCGTGACGAGATTCGGAGTGGCTCCATCCCGAGGTGCCTCGCTTAGCCGATGGACGGTGTTCTTGCTCGGCAAAGATGATCGCTCACTTTTCTAACACGAAAACGCGCTAGTATAAGGTGGCGAGTATCGTATCCACGAGGATTGCAATCCGAAAACACGTAAGCTAATTCAACAATAATTCATCATTATCCAAGCACGAATTTGGGTTGTGAATTTTAGGGCTTGAGATAATTAAATCCAAAGCAAAGGTAACAACAATAAAATAAACTAAAGCAATAAAATATCAAGGAAACAAATATCAAGAAAGACTAACCCTAGGGATGCATTAATCCTATCCACAATGATGTTTATCCTGCTTATTACTAACCATTTTAATCGAGACAAGATGGAAGATCACATATGTAGCCAACAACTTGATTCGACAATTGTGACGATTGATTACTAATTTTCCCTATTCTTTACGCCTCTAGAGGAAAATAAGCAACTCAAAAGGATCACAAAGAATATGCTTCTACGAATATTCCTATCTCGATTCGACTCGAGAACATCCGTATCATACATTCAAGATCGGTTGACAATTAAAAGCGATTCACGTAATTAGCGGCAACTATGATATGCATCAAAATTGATCGAAATCAACACATATAAATAAGCACCAAGAATCATGAATCAATGCACGGAAGGTAAATAACAACGATGAGGAATCACAACATATAGGATAGAATCATGCAAACCACAGGATTAGAATGTAAATTAGCTAGACATAATTAACGGCATAAAATATGAAATAATCATAAAAGCAGAAATTAAATTGATAAAACCCGTAGGGTGGCGTCGAAGAACAATCGTTGGTTCAAATCCCAACGTCGGCGAAAAGCGGAAAGCGGTGGAATTCTTGACGAAAGCGTTCGAATCGATAACAATGCGTGAACAATTGCGAGAATGATGGAAAACTAATACTAGAATTAATCTAAATCAAAGCTAGGCGAAAATAAATGGAAAACTATGAAAAGCGAGGAAAACGTGCAAAATAGGTGCTGGGTGCGTGCGGGCGTGTGCGGGGCTTAGGAGGCGCGAGGGCGATCCCTATTTATAGAAAAGGGTGGAAACCTAATTTCTCATCTGCCGTGCCGCCTCATGATCGCTGCTCATGATCGCTAGCTCGACCGCGAGACATATCCCACGCGCGCTCTTCTCGTTCGCGCTAGCCTCCTTGCGCTCGCATGGTACCTCGCGACCCGGCTAGCGGTCGCTGGCAATTCTGAAATGGTCACGAAATCGTCCAAGAGCTTTCTTATTTGGGCTTCTCGCGCGCGCTTTTGCGACCGCGTCTCTCCTCCTGCTCATTGGGTGCCTCATTGCCCACCTAGCGGTCGCTAGGCTGGTCGTGGAAGCTGAAGCGTAACGTCATTTTGCTCGTCTTCGTTCCTTGCTTCGATTATCAACATATAAACCTACAAAATGTCAAAGGAACACCCAAGAGCGATATCTTCTAGAAATAGATGAAACATTAAGAATCGATACATAAACGCACATTTAATGATCTAAACTCATCTTTAAATATCAACAATAAGCGTGTAAAGCGCACGTTTATCACGACAACGAGGAGCATGTTCGGCGGGACCTTCCCGCCCGACATACCACCTTCCCCTGCCCTACCACCAGCAGGATTCCATCCTCGCCATTGCCCCTTGAGCCATCACCGCGGTCATGCCATGTCCGTCTCCACCCCATCCGCCGGCTCTCCACCGGCCCGCCACCGCCACCTCCACCGAGCCTTTGGACCATGATGTCAGAGGTTTATGATCCCGTGACTTAGCTACGGTATAGTGAGAGAGGCGATGTCCGCCTCTGTTGCCCTTTCTCGGATGATGTCTACGAAAGTCGTGGCGGAGATCCGCCGAGACCTATCGGCTATGGAGGAAGCCGTGGCCGCTAGAGACCGAGAGCCCATTGTCCCGTGCCCGGCAAGAGGAGGACCGGGAGGAAGACCCGGAGGAGGACCCGAGGAAGATCGGAGGAGGACCCCGAGGAAGACCCCGAGGCGACATATCGGTGATGACGAGATGGAGGTGGGCGGATCCCATGCTTCCAGCCCCGACCGATGCATGGAGCCGATCTACACTCCGGCGACCATAGATCTAGTTCTTAGGACTAGATTGTCTTTTGTCTATATACTTTGTATATCTTTTGATGCATGCGGAAGCGATGAGTCGTTCCGACATGAACCCATTTGATGACCACGATGGCGTGTTGATTTTATGCGATCGTGACGAGGTACACGCAGTGATGCGGTATTTGTTTTGGGCATCATACTGCACTCTAGTATTTTGTAAAGTTTAAAAGCGATGAAAGTCCTCGTCGAGGCGGTTGATATGATATGATGATAGCTCTTGAGAGCCTTTTGTTTTAATATGGTGTTATGTGGTATTCGATGTTGTTTTAAAATTTTCTTTTGCTACGTATATAAATACCGGTTGATATATATATAGATACATTAACTCGATGGATGGTATAAGGCGAGATCTAATTTCGTGTGTTTATGAAGGATAGGATGCACCGAGAAGGAGGATCGTGCGATAACACCGAAAGAGAGGCCACACCACCACCACCACCACCACCACCACAAAGTAGACGGATCGAGGAACTGCTCGTGCAAAACCCGCCCACCTTCAACGGGACAGGGAATCCGTGGGCCGAACTATGGATTCGCGCTGGGCGAATCTTCAATTTCCTCCACCGCACATCGCAGGCGCTTGTCATCGTTGCCTTCCGGATATTGGCGCGCCGACTTTTGGTGGAGGCGAAAGAAGAACCCCGCAGAGGAAGGCGGAAGGTTTCTCACAGGAGGAATTAAAGAGAAGTGTACTAAGTACATTCCTAAGAGTTACCGGAAGAGAAAGGAGCACGAGTTTACAACTTTGCATGGAAGACCACGGTCACCGACACGACCGTGCGTTACGTGAAATGTCACGGTATGCACCTCGGTGGTCGACACCGATGAGAAGAGGCCCGAGAAATTTCAGGCGGGACTCGCCATGAGATCGAGTGTCGTTGGCTGGTCACGGAGATCGACTTACCGTGAGGCACTCGATCGAGCATTGGACATCGGTGCTTCGCTGAAGATAGAGTCGTCACCGTGCATCCCGACTCACCAAGGAGATCGCGGGAAGAGGAAGTCTGAAGGACCCCACCAAGGGCAAGGAACCAACAGCGCGGGCCGGCAGGAGGCCATGGCGAGAAATAACGTGCCATCAGGCGCGGGCGGGAATGGACGCCCATGGTACCCGTGATCGGCGGAAACCAAAAGTTCGTGAAGCTCCCATGTGCCCCGGTGCCATAGGAGTCATAAGGGGCATGTGCATTCACGAATGACGGATGCTTCAAGTGTGGCCGGAAGGCCACTACCCGTGGATCGCAGGACACGCCAAGGAGGAAATGGTCGTCGAATGTGCCCAACCAAGTCCAACGGTCCGGCTATCAAGCTCAACCGATCCAACAACAGCCCCGGTTCAATACTATCACCGAATCAACGACCATATCAACCACGACGGCAACGACGACAACAAATGGCGACAACAGTAGCGGCGATGCCGAAATTTCTAATACCGCGACACAAAGAACAACAACAACGGCGGCGGCCACAAAGAACCACAACAACTTTATCAAGAACAACGGCCGCCCGAAGAAGCGAGGGCTTCGCCTCAACCAGAAATAGAGTTCCGCAAGAGCCGCCAGGAACCGAGGAAACTTGGCGGTATGGGAATACTCTCAATTACATTATCCTCTTTGTTTGATCTTGGCGCCTCGCACTCTTTTATTTACGAAGCATGCGTAGAGAACTTAGGACTAGATCCTAAACGCTGAACAAATCATGAGAATTTCTTCTCCAAGAGGAGGCTAAAACGGTAACCCACATATGCTCGAACCTAGAGCTTGGACTAGTTCACTTAAGGTCATGACAGATAACCTTCACGTCATACCTATGACGGATGTGGACATAATCCTAGAAATGGATTGGTTAACCGAACATAGTGCGACCATCACGTGTAATGAAAGAAAATTTCTTTCCAACACCGGAGAGGAATCTACCGACTTTCACGGGATCAACATGGGAGGAGAGTTCCAATTATATCCGCACTACAAGCAAGGGCGTTCTTGAACAAGGCGAGAACCATGCCTACCTCGTTTACCTCAAAGAAGAAGATCGAATGAGAGGAGGATAGAAGGCGTCCCGATCATGAAGGAGTATATCGATGTGTTTCCGATCGAACTACCGGGATTACCGCCAAACCGACGGATCGAGTTCACTATCGACCTCGAACGAGTTACGCCGGTGTCAAAAGCTCCATACGGATGGCACCAAAGGAGCTTGAGGAATTGAAGATCAGCTGCAAGAACTCTTGGAGCTAGGATTCATTAGACCCAGTGTGTCTCCATGGGGAGCACCTGTCCTTTTCGTGAAAAAGAAGGATGGTACACTAAGGATGTGCATAGACTATCGAGAGTTAAACAAGATAACTCTTAAGAATAAGTACCCCTTGCCCCGAATTGACGATCTGTTTGATCAACTTAAAGTAGCAGGAGTCTTTTCAAAGATAGACCTAAAGTCGGGATATCACCAATTGAGGATTCGACCAGAGGATGTACCAAAGACGGCTTTCCGTACAAGGTATGGTCATTTCGAATTCATCGTGATGCCCTTTGGACTTACAAATGCCCCGCAAGATTTATGGATATTATGAGCAGTGGTGTTCCACCCATACTTAGACAAATTAGTCCTAGTGTTCATAGGCGATATCCTAATATACTCTAAGAATAACCAAGAACACAAAGAGCACTTGAGAACTGTGCTACAAGCGTTAAAGCAAGAGCAACTCTTCGCCAAGTTTGTAAGTGTGAGTTTTGGTTAGGCAGTGACATTTTGGGTCACATTGTGTCCGCCGAGGAATCAAAGTAGACCCTCGAAGATCGTCTGATTCGAGAATGGGAGTCACCAAAGAACCCGAATGAAATTCGGAGTTTCTTAGGATGGCGGGCTACTATCGAAGATTTATCGAAGGATTCTCAACGATAGCCGACCCATGACATTGTTGAGGAAAGGAATCAATACACTGGACCACCGAAAGTGTGAGGCTAGTTTCGAGATGAAGGAATTATCGACGACAAAGACCGCACTGTAGCTAGCGATGCAGAGGCGGATAAAGAATACACAATCTACGGATGCTTCAAAGAATGGACTAGGTTGTGTACTAATGCAAGAAGGTAAGGTTATTGCACGCATCAAGGCGATTACGCCTACATGAGTTGAACTACCTCACGCGACACGGAATTAGCGGCGGTCGTACATGCCCTAAAAATATGGAGGCATCACCTTTATGGAGTTAGATGTGAGATCTATCTCGAGCATAAGAGCACGAAATATTTCTTTGGCGAAAGATCTTAACATGAGGCGGCGTAGATGGTTGGAAATAGTGAAAGATTACGATTGTGGTATCAATTACCACCGGGCAAGGCTAATGTTGTGGCCGATGCCTTGAGTCATAAATCCATCCTAGTTTGGGATGTCTCCTCGATCATGAGGAAATACTTATAAAAGAATTTCGGAGGATGAACATCGAAGTCGTAGGGCCGTCTCGGCGATAGAGGGTTGTATTGCAACATTGATTGCAATCCCGACTTAAAGTCTCGAATCTTAGAAGCTCGGAGGAAGAGCAAGAAGCTAGAGGAAATACGAGCTAAGATTAAGGAAAATATCCACAAGAATTTTACGAAGCAACAGATAATGTTTTGTTGTATGGCGGAGAGTGTGCGTTCAAAAGATGAAGAACTTGAGCGAAATCTTGAAGGAAGCCCATGAGACTTCTTATACCAAGACACCCGACAAGCACCAAAATGTACCAAGACCTCAAGGAGAAATTTTGGTGGGATGGAATGAGCGAGATGTGGCTTTATTTGTGGAGCGTTGTTTGGCGTGCAAACAAGTGAAAGCACTCCACCATGACCGTATGGGACCTTACAACCGCTAGACATATCGGAATGGAAATGGGATGATATAGCCATGGACTTTGTTGCAGGCTGCCCAAATCACAAAAGGAATACCGCTATTTGGGTCATCATTGATCGGTGACCAAGAGCGCATTTCTACCCATTCCAATAACACATGGGTCGAACCGAGCACACGGTTATGCGTTAGAAGTTATCCGCTTACATGGAGTTCCAAAGACTATCACGTCGATAGAGATTGAAATTCACGTCCAGTTCGGATGAGTTTACAAAAGGCGGGGACACGACTACATTTCGATCGCGTTCCATCCGTAGGCAGACGGATAGTCCGAGAGGACCATTCAAACGTTGGAAGACATCTTGTCACGACCCGTTCCGGATAACCCGGACTAGAGGGTGACTAGTACTAGGAGTAGTATTTTAGGGTTACAAGACTAAGATAAAGATGCATAATAACAATAAATTAGCATGCTTGAACATGTAATCTAGCATGCTTGATCGCCATATTAGGTAATGTCATAACGATTCAAATGGGTTGGGCCATGGACCCAAAGACCTAACTATGGTCCGATGGACCTCAATAGTTCATGTTGCATTATCCTCCCACAATCAAAGTATAAAATGACTTGAGACCTTAGCAATTTATAACAATACGTAAAGTAAATGAATTCGGAGTTTGTGCGTGGAAAGTGTGTGAATACATATATGACGATATGTATTGAGGTGAAAACCACAAATTCTAGATAAATTGGTCGAGGACACGAGACTCTCAACACTTCTCCCATCACCATCATGAAGCTCAACTGCACATTTAAAACAAACATGCGGGGCTAAGTACAAGAAATTGCACTCGGTGGACTCATGCCGAAAACATTTGATAAAAGATTCTGCGCCAATATCGTAGTAAGTCACGAGGGTTTTAGTTGAAATGCCTGTGCTTACTAAAATCATTCGATTCATAAAGTAGCTTGGCGAGCATTTTCTTGGTGTGTATGGTCCGTATCTCATAGTAACAATTCATATGATATTTAAAGTTAAGCGTCGAGAGGAGGCCTCCCGTCTGACGCCGTGACCGTCGTAATCCGTCTGGTAGACGGTCCTCTCTACAAGCATATGTTAACACACAGTATAGTTCCGACCTTCACGCCAATCCTAGCGGGCATTTATCATCCGGCACGGGACCCGACATTTAAAGGTTGGCGCGACCGAATAACATAACACTGTCATAATAAAGTTCAACCATCTCCACATTACCCGGCAAACAGATAGGATCCATACACAAAGCGAAATATTTTTGGCGGTGTCGGTGAACATTTGATAACGGTTGTAGAATAAATCGTAAATAAACTCATTTTGGAATAAGCGATAAAGCAAATCTTAGTGGGTGAGAAAAGGCCCACATTTTGAAGATAAAAGCCCGCTGGACTATGGTTCGTTGTAAAAGTCCTAGGTTCGTTGGTTCGTCGATATCCGATCGTGGCGTTTGCGTCCACACCTTCTGACGAGGCTTTGTGCGTCGCTCGAGTCTCGAGACTTTCAAAAGCTAAGATAAACTTGATGTCTTATATCGATGTAGATGAATTCATAGTGAATTGATACGTTTACAACACGTATACAATTGAGTTGTTCTCGTTCATGCGATCGTTCAGCGTATAAATGCGTTTTTCGATATATGGATTTCATTTGTGAAATCTTTTCTTACTAATGATTATCATACTCAATTAGTATATCTTCACAGCGTCTTGGCGTATTCATCAATCGTGTAAATGTCGTTTGACGAAAAAATCAACGAAGTCGACCTTTGGTCGACAAAGTCGAAAATTTTGACTTTCAAATAGTAACTTCTTACTATTTCGTTTTATAAATCGAATTTGATCGATTTGAAAACGTAAAGTCCTATTTCTCGATTTATCACGTATATCAAGGACTTATAAATAATTTCGCATTAAATAAACCTTTTTATAAATAAAACGCGTATTTTCGATTTTTTAAACGTTATAAATTAAACGTTTGTCTCAAACATAGCAATCTATGTTTATAAAATTTTGTAAAATTCAATTATGTCCAGAATATTAATTAAACATATATTTTATTAATAAACTGAATTAAAAAGGATTTAAAAATCCTTATTAATTATCGAAACTCTCGATAATTAATTTAAAAATATCAAATGACTTTTGAAAATTTTATAAATTAATATAGTGCATTATAATACACTATGGTCCAGAATATGAATTTATAAAATCCATATGATATTGTTTGCCATTTATTAATATATATACATATATATAGCCACGGTATTTTTTTAAAATTAGGGAATAATTATCCAAAAATTCCCAAAATTTATATACACATAGTATAATATCCCAACATCAATATACATCACAAATATAACCTATAGTTCGTCATAACATTTCATTAATCAATATATATCAATACTTACGGTAATTACAAGATAATTACCAAATAATTAGCAAACAATTTCTAAAATTCCAAATAAATTCTAACATGATTAAACATTATACTATAACATTGTAAAATCATAACATCAACCAAAACCATTTGAATCATCACCATATGGAGCTACAAGCTCTCGAACTTTTCGTTAAAATGGTTTTGATTTTCAAAATTCCAACAATTATATACTATGTTTATACACTTTAGTATAGTAATATAACATCATAATATCTATCAAAACTAATTAAATCATCACCTTCAAGAACTCAAGGCTCACGGCTTTTTTGGATTTAATTTAGTATTTGATTTCTAAAAATTCCAATAAATTCATACAATACATAAACAATATACTAAAGCATTAATACACCATTGCATGTTCAAAAATAAAATCATACACCAACCTATGCTTTCTAAATGCTCACGGTATTATTGTAAAATCAAGCTAGGGTTTTCCAAAATTTTAAACAACATACCATGGGTTCTACATATCATGGAACATATATCCATCATAAAAATAATTAAAACATGCTCGATCACTACCATATCATTTTTAACTATTTTTGAAAATTTTATAAATATATCCTATGGTTTGAAAATCATATATATAATGAGACACATTCATACATTTCATATACAATAACCTATGTTCATCTAAACATATTCACATGTATTTTGTAAATAAAATCCTCAAGAACATGTATATAGACAATAGCTCATGCTCAAGAACATTTAACACATACATATACACAATGAAACTTTCGAAACACACACATATATATATAAAACAGTTTCGATTTTTCTTGTGTAAATGAAGGGAGAAATCGGTACTATGGTCTATGTATTACCTTGTGAATGGTATAGTATCACAAGGATATGGTATGGTATCACCTTGGTGAATGAATGGAGATGAAAATGGAAGAAGAAAAATTTTAGAAATGAGAGGGAGTGCTCTCGGTTTTGGGCAGAATTTGGAGAGGATGAAGTGTTTTGTGTGTGTTCAAAAATGGATTGAGAGTGTATAATGAGAGTGGGGTGAAGGGGAAGAGTCTCACCTATTATCTCTCTCTCTCTCGATTTTGGGCAGAAAAGGGCAAAATCTGCAGCACATTGGGAGTGTAATTGTGATGATTGAAGAGTGTTAAGTGAACTCTTCATGCGTTGGTCCATTTGAAAAAGAATCCCATGCTTGTTGGGGTGAGGATGGCGTCGCATATATGTGTTAAAGGGGCTGATTTTAATTCATTTTATACACTAATACATAATATATATCACACATGATCATAGATATATAATCAAGTCATAAAATAATTAAATCATCACATAGGCATAATTTGAAATTACGAAATTAATAGGGAAAAATAGGATTAAAATATAAATTACACCTATTATTGATACTCATGTAATTTTAGGTCATATATATCATATTATATAGTTTAGATATCATATGATAATTTAATGGTATCATTTCATGTGAACAAACCCTAATTTAAAAGATTAGGGTTTTGAAAATTAATTCGAAAATATCGAGTTTAATAACTCAAATATTGATTTTAATAATTATTAATACTCTAATTATATAAAATAATAATAGGAAATTAATTATTATAATTTCACGAGCATTAAACTCATTTTCCAAAGCGTCTCAGGCGTTGGCGTTCAAAACGTCTCAAAGCGTTCAAAATCGACTCATCTCAAAATGGTCGTGAGAAGTTCATACTTACTAAATAAATATATTCCATTTAATAAAGGAATTAAGATGGAAATTAATTCCAAGCTTCACCGCCGAAAATTTCATGAAATCTTGGCGTTCGTCTGCGTTTGACGTTGAAATAATCTTGTCGTATCATTTCATGATTTCATTTCCTTAATTCACAATCCTTAGTGAATTGTAAAGAGGAATTCGTCAATATAGATCTTGAATCGAAATCACAATTTTGATGTAGTAAAATAATTAATATCTGGCAAAACCCCAATTACGGGTTTAGGATACCGTAATCGTATGTTCGTTTCTTTCGAATATTACATTCCACCCTTACGAAAAATTTCGTCCCGAATTTGTATACCTCTAGAAAAATAAATCGGAATTATTTTTTATTTTTTTTATCGCTTCAAGCTCTCACGTGGCTTCTTCGTCAGTGGTGTCTCCACAAACACTTTGACTAACGAATCGACTTGCTCCGTAGTTCTTTGAACTTTGTTGTCAAGTATGGTGCGGGTTCTTCCTTATAGCTCATGTCCGCTCGAGGATCACGTCGTCTTGATGAATCACATGCTTTGGGTCGTGAGCGTATTTTCGTAATGCGAGGCGTGAAAACATTATGGACATTCCCTAGGTGTGGTGGAAGAGCCAACCTATAAGCTACTGGACCTATTCTTTCTAGGATCTCATAAGGTCCTATAAAACGGGGTCTAAGCTTTCCTTTCAGGCCAAACCTGACAATCCCTTTCGATGGAGAGACCTTAAGAAATACTTTGTCTCCATCCTCAAAGCAGTAGCTCGGATCTCACGCGTATCGGTCAGTAAGATTTACTGTCATCTGAGCCTCTTTATCCTCGGCCTAATCTGCCGAAGCGATCTCGATCATTTCGTTCCTTTGCATCGAGGCCTATGACTTTCTCTCACCGACTTTATCGATAAAGCGGTAATCTACACTCTTGCCATACAAGGCCTCGTGTGGGGCCATGCCGATTAATAAACGATAGTCGTTGTTGTAAGCAAATTCGATAAGAGGTAAAATATCTTTCCATTTGCACATCGATCCAAAATTACGGTCCTAAGCATATCTTCTAGCGTTTGGATCGTCCTTTCCGACCATCCATCGATGCATGGGTGGAATGTTGTCTTGAAATTTAATCTAGTACCGAGTTTCTCTGCAAGCTAATCCGAATCTGGATGTGAACTTGGAGTCTCGATCGGATGTAATAGACTTTGGCACTCCATGTAGTCGTACAATTTCCTTAACGCATAACCGGGCGACTTATCGAGACCATAAGTGCTCGAATCGGTGAAAGTGAGCACTTTTGGTAGCTTATCCATAATTACCCATATGGCGGTGTTTTCTCTTCTCGACTTGGGTAAGCTTATGTGAAATCCATGGTTATATCGTCCCATTTCCACTCAGGGATTTCTAACGGTTGCAACTTTCCATATGGATGTTGGTGTAGTGCCTTCACTTGTTGGCAAACAAGACAGCGTTCCACAAAAGAAGCAATATCTCATTTCATGCCTTCCCACCAAAACTTTTCCTTCAGGTCTTGGTACATTTTAGTACTGCCTGGGTGGGCGGTGTAGGGCGTATTGTGAGCCTCACTCATGATCTCATTCTGAAGCTCTGCGTCGTCAGGAATGCATATCCTTCCTTCAAATAATAGGGCGTTATCCGGCGCCTCTTGGAAATTCTTGAATCCTTCAGACCTTAGTCTTTCTCGGATCTTTCCCAACTTTTCCTCCATCCTTTGTCTCTCGACAATTCTTGTTCTTAAATCGGACGTCAGTGTGAGTGTAGCGACACAGCTCACAATTGTCTCAGGTGGTTCCACTAGTTCAATCCTCATTCTACCAAACTCTTTAACAAGTTCTTCCTCTTGTACAAAGAGGCATCCTAACTTGGTATGGTTCTTACGACTCAGGCGTCGGCCACTACATTCGCTTTGCGGGTGATGGTTAATACCACGGTCGTAATCTTTCACTAATTCAAGCCATCTTCTTTGTCTCGTATTCAAATCTCGTTGTTCAAGAAATACTTCAAACTTTATGATCCGTGAAGATCTCACATCTCACACCATAGAGATGGTGTCTCCAAATTTTCGATTGCATGAACTACCACCGCTAATTCCAAATCGTGGGTTGGGTAGTTCGGTTCGTGAGGTCGAGTTGTCGGGATGCATAAGCTATCACTTTTCTTCTTGCATCAAAACACAACCAGTCCGGTCTTAGATGCGTCTATATAGACTACATACCCTTTGTCCGCACGGGATTGCTAGGCGGTGCACTTGTCGATTTTTCCTTGAGTATTTGGAAACTCGTCTCGCATTCATCCGTCCAATTGAACTTGATTCCTTTCGGAGTAGGCGGGTTATTGGCCTTGCAATTTTGGAGAATCCTTCAATGAATCTCCTATAGTAACCGACTAATCTAGGAAACTTCTAATCTCATCTTGAGTCTTTGGTGATTTCCATTCTGCCACGGCCTCTACTTTGTTGGATCTACTTTTATACCTTTTGAGACACGATGTGTCCAAGGAACATAACTTCCTTCACCAAAACTCACATTTGCTAAACTTAACAAAGAGTCTTTCATCTCTCAAGGTTTGCAAAACCGTTTTAGATATTCCTATGATCCTCTTCATTCTTTGAGTAAATGAGGATATCATCTATGAAGACCAAAACAAATTTATCCAAAAATGGATGAAATACTGTTCATGAGATCCATGAATACGGTGGTGCATTGGTTAATCCGAATAGCATAACTATGAACTCATAGTGGCCATATCGGTTCGAATGCGATCTTAGGTACATCTTCCGATCGTATTTTCAAATGATGGTGTCGACTTAAGATCAATTTTCGAGAATACACCGCCTCGCAATTGATCAAACAGTCATCAATTACAGGTAAAGGGTATTTGTTCTTTAGTATCATCTTATTTAGTTCTCTATAATCGATGCACATTCTCAAAGAACCATTCTTTTCTTAACAAACAAGGCAAAGCTCCCCAGGTGAAACACCGGCTAATGAAACCTAGATCCAAAAGCTCTTGGATTTGGATTTTCAGTTCCTCCAACTCTTTTGGGGCCATCCTATAGGGCGCCTTCGACACTGGGGCTGATCCGGGCTCCAAGTCGATGGTAAACTCTAGTTGTCTATCAGGAGGCAGTCCTGGTAGATTCTCGGGAAATACGTCCGAAAATTCTTGGACAACTTCAATATCTTCTACCCGCGCTTCGGGTTTATCCTCTTCGTTCAAATAAACAAGGAATGCATGGCATCCTTTCTGGTTCATCATCCTCCTAGCTTGTAGTGCCGATACGATCGGAACTCTTCTCCCCATGCTGATCCCGTGGGAATGCGTAGCTTCTTGTCCAGGAAAGTGAAACGAAATTTTCCTTTCCTTACATAGAATCGTGGAATGGTTCTTAGATAACCAGTCCATTCCTAAGATTAAGTCTACATCGTCCATGGGTATTATGTTTAGATTGTTAGCCAGAACCTTAAGTGATCCTAATGTCAACTCTAGGTTCGAGCAAAAGTGTGTAAGATCATAATTCCTCCTATAGGCGATGAGATCCTCATATCCCGGCTTGACTTTTCGGACCTAAGGCCCAGCATTTCTCGCATGATTTTGCAATAAAGAATGCTGAAGCACCGTGTCGAACAATACTATAACGGTAGGTTGAGTAGAACTCCCATACCGCCAAGTTTCCGGTTTTGTTAGTTCGCCTCCTATGCAAGGAGTAGGCTCTAGCTTTGAGCAATACCGAGGCCGACGGGCTTGGTCCTTGTTGGTTCGCGGTTGCTATGCGGCTTCTTCGCCCTCGCTTGGCGTTGTCGCGGTGGTTGCCGCCTCTGTTGTTGAGGCGGTACGCCATCTTGGTTGCGGGGTTGTTGTTTTGTTGCCATTGGGGTTGCTTGCACCACTTTGGGTTTGTTGCCACCGAGTTCTTTGGGGTTGGGGTTGGGCTGTTGTGGCGGTGGGGTTGAAGTCGTATAGCCTTAATGGTGAGCATGGCCGGTTGGTTCGGCCTTATATCCGAACGTGACCTTGGGCAATTGTTGGCGTAATGCCTGCTTTGCCCGCACTTGTAACAGCTCACCACGTTTTCCGTGCACACTCCCTTGTGTGATCTATGGCATCTAGGGCATTGAGGTGCCCTCGACTGTTCCTGCGGTCCCCTTGCCGGTGGAGCATAAGCTGCTCTCTTCCAGCTCTGTCCTTGCTGCGCCGTGTTTCCTTGCCACGGGCGCTTGTGACTTGCGTCTCCATAATTCCCGTGGTTGTTATTCCCGCGGTTAGGTTCCCATTTCCCTTTTCCTCTGTCCAATGCATTGTGTGTCTGAGACGACACCGACTTATTCTCGGACATGGCCGCCTCAATAGCTAAAGCTCGTGCGAGAGCTTCAGTGTAAGATCGGTCTCCATGGTGGCAAGAGACATCGTATCTCAATTCTTATACGACACGAACTTTTCCGACATTTTCAAGTCGGTGTCCACCAGTTCTGGTGCATATCTCGACATCTCGCAAAAAGCGCGATCATAGTCGGTCACGGACATCCTTTCTTGCTTTAGCAGGAAAAATTCATGCTCCTTCTTCCTCTTATAGCTCTTAGGGATGTACTTCTCATCTGACTCCTCTTGAAATCCTCCCACGAGAATTCCTCAAGTCATTGGTTTGAAAGTCTTCTTCGGCCTCCCACCGTAAGTCGGTGGTCCGGTCGGTGGAAAGTAACACACGATGCCCTTTCTGTGCCGTGCACCTTAAGAAGGTAAAATCCGTTCAATGGCTCTAACCCGTTGTTCGGCTTCTTCAGGCTCCTTTTAGTTAAAAGCAGGAGGGTTTTGCCTTAGAAATAGTTCTTGATCCTTCGTTCGGGTTGAGGTGGCGGTGGTTGGGAATAACCTCTTCCTCTTGTTAGGGGTTCTACCCTCCTCTAGGTCTTCCTCGACCTCACGGGTTCTCGCCGGGTTTCTTCTCGGGCGTTACATTATATAAAACATATTATCGTCAATCTCCCATCGCTTTCATAGCTTAATAAACATAAGGTTTTCATAGCCTCCTCAAAGCGATATCAAAATGAAACAACTCATTCTTAACATAGACAATTTGTCATAAAAGCCCCACTTGGGTCAAAAATATATAGATTGGTAATCAAGGTGCCAAAAGCAAGATGTTCAATCATCAAGAATCGCAAGAAAAACAAAGCGGAAGGTCTCGGCCCACACGGCCTCCCAAAAAATTTGTTCTAGAACCATCGATCCAAACATAGAAATAGGAAAACAACTAAGCTTAACATAACCAAAAATCTATCTAAGCTTCATTCTGCGTCTGATCATCGTATTCTCTCCCATCGCCGTCCTCCTCGGAATCTTCCTCTTCCTCGGAGTCGTCTTGTTGTCGGAGCTGTTCATGCGGGGTAGTCCTGGATGGTCCCACTCGTGGTCTTCCACCATGGGTATGTCACGCATGGGGTTGGCGTCCGTCGCGTTTGCTCATGTTGTCGGGCGGTAATGCTCTCATTGGGCACGAGAACTCCCATGGGTAGTAGGGGTGGCGGCGGACGTCTTGGATCTCCAACCGGTAATGGAGGAACACGGGCTCCCCGGCTAGCTCTGCGTCTTTGCCCTATCCACAGTATAACCTACCTCATCAATCCGGTATAGAGGTATCACCGGGTCGATGCGCCTCGGGACTTCCGTGTACAACCATTACGCGACTCATCACGCCAAGTGTATTCCGTGGAGGAGATAGGGTCCCTCGGTGCTGCTCCATAACATCAGGCGTAAGTCGATGACTTACAAATCGGGCGGTCTCCGATCGGTCAGGCGCCTTTGCCGGTAAATATAATCTCCGATATTTCTCGGGCATAAGCATCCCATGTGCAATGGAGTATAGGCGGGAGGCGTCGATGCCATCATAGTCGAGCACCGTAGCTCGGGCGCTCTCCAAAGGCGGAGGTGATACGCGGGAACTCGCCTAAATCCTCCCAACAAGACATCCGGTGATGCGGTATATACTCAACACCTCCTCGGGGGTCGGTGTAGACCAATCCTCCTCCGAGCGATATATCTCATCCCTCCATACGTCACAATCAAGAAAACTAACGTAAGCCAACTATCATCATCTCAAAGCGAAAGGGTAACTTATGCATAACGGGGAGAAACTAGGTTGGAACTAAACAATCTATGAGGTAGGCACCATCATAAGGTACAACACATACACAACCTACCTTCTTAGTCTTACCCAAACGCATATACATAGGCCAAAACGCGTCTTAATATATATATGCTACGAGATCCTTGTATTACACCAAACACTTGAGCTAACGTTCAACAGACTCTAGCGTATTCTGGAGACAAGATTAGGAATTCTGTTCTTCATAATAAATGAAGATCAGTGCGTTAGAGTACGCAGGTGAAAACCGTACATAAATCGGAGTCCTAACGAAGAGATCTAGCTAAGACAAATTCACTGCGCAGTGCAGGAAATTTGCGCGATCGTGCCAGTAAATCGAGGCGTATGTCGGCGTGTCGTCTTCCATATTCGGGTCTTTAAGTTGAGGCTGAAAATTTTGAAGCCGTAATTGAAGTTCACGTCATGATTCGTGTCGACGTTTACTCATGTAAAATTGGTGATGAAAAGTCGACGCCGTTCTTCCGCAAGGTTGAGGTCGTCCTCGTTATTCTTCATCGTTAGAGTTGAAGTTATCATCAATCATTCTTCCTAACGTTCTTTTGTTCTTATAAGGAAAGGAAAAAGTTCATACTTCTAAGTTCCTTCACAATGAGTGATCATGCTCCTTAGAGTCTAAGTTCTCTTGTGATAACATATCGTTCATCATGATCTCAAAATTTGAAAATACGATTTTCAAAGCAACTTCATAACAAATTTTGGTATTTGGAAATAATAGTTTCAAAACAACATATCCGACTCATGCTCGCATATCAATACGAATTCATCCTTCCGATGATCATTCAATTCAACTCCACCACACACTTCCATCTCAAAACTTGAGTGTCACATGATACTCATTGATTTCAATTCAAAGTTTTTGGAAAGGTTTTCTTAAACTGTCATTCTCATCATCAAACTTTTCATAATATCCTAATCTTTCAAAAGCTCTTCCAACTTGCTCATCATGTAAAGATTTTCCATTTCATGAGTTTGAGAAAGAAATGCAGTTACCTTTTTCCCGGTTGAGCTCGATGTGATGGAGTGTTGAGAGGAGTCAGTAGATTTCTAGAAGTCCAGTGACTCGATCTAGACTTAGAATAAAAAGGATTTTGGGTTTACAAAGAGCAAAAGTGCTCTGATACCATTTCTGTCACGACCCCGTTCCGGATAACCCGGACTAGAGGGTGACTAGTACTAGGAGTAGTATTTTAGGGTTACAAGACTAAGATAAAGATGCATAATAACAATAAATTAGCATGCTTGAACATGTAATCTAGCATGCTTGATCGCCATATTAGGTAATGTCATAACGATTCAAATGGGTTAGGCCATCGGACCCAAAGACCTAACTATGGTCCGATGGACCTCAATAGTTCATGTTGCATTATCCTCCCACAATCCAAAGTATAAAATGACTTGAGAGACCTTAGCAATTTATAACAATACGTAAAGTAAATGAATTCGTAGTTTGTGCGTGGAAAGTGTGTGAATACATATATGACGATATGTATTCAAGGTGAAAACCACAAATTCTAGATAAATTGGTCAAGGACACCAGACTCCTCAACACTTCTCCCATCACCATCATCGAAGCTCAACCTGCACATTTAAAAACAAACATGCAGGGCTAAGTACAAGAAATTGCACTCAGTGGACTCATGCCGAAAACATTTGATAAAGATTACTACCGCCAATATCGGAGTAAGTCATGAGGTTTTAGTTGAAATGCCTTGGCTTACTAAAATCATTCGATTCGCAAAAGTAGCTTGGCAAGCATTTTCTTGGTGTGTATGGTCCGTATCTCATAGTAACAATTCATAACAAGATATTTAAAAGTTAAGCGTCGAGAGGCCTCCCATCTACGACGCCGTGACCGGCCGTAATCCGTCTGATTGCGGTCTCTCTACAAGCATATGTTAACACGGTATAGTTCCAACCTTCACGCCAATCCTAGCGGGCATTTATCATCCGACACAGACCCGACATTTAAAGGTTGGTCGCGACCGAATGACATAACTGTCATAATAAAGTTCCAACCATCTCCACAGCCCTACCCGGCAAACAGATAGGATCCATACACAAACGAAATATTTTGGCGGTGTCGGTGAACATTTGATATGATTGTAGAATAAATGCGTAAATAAACTCATTTTGGAATAAGCGAAGAAGCAAATCTTAGTGGGTCGAAAAGGCCCACATTTTGAAGATAAAGCCCACCGGACTATGGTTCGTTGTAAAAGTCTAGGTTAGTTCGTTCGTCGATATCCGATCGCGCGTTTGCGCCCACACCTTTCTGGCGAGGCTTTAATGCGTCGCTCAAGTCTCGAGACTTTCAAAAGCTAAGATAAACTTCGATGTCTTATATCGATGTAGACTGAATTCCTTAGTGAATTCAATACGTTTACAACACGTATACAATTGAGTTGTTCTCGTTCCTTGCGATACGTTCAACGTATAAGTACGTTTTTCGATATATGGATTTCATTTGTGAAATCTTTTCTTACTAATGAGGTATCATACTCAATTAGTATATCTTACAGCGTCTTGGCGATTCATCAATCGTGTAAATGTAACGTTTGACGAAAAAAATCAACGAAGTCGACATCGGTCAACAAAGTCGAAAATTTTGACTTTCAAATAAGAACTTCTTACTATTTCGCTTTATAAATCGAATTTGATCGATTTGAAAGCGTAAAGTCCTATTCTCGATTTATCACGTATATCGAGGACTTATAAATAATTTCACATTAAATAAACCTTTTATAAATAAACGCGTATTTTCGATTTTTTAAACGTTATAAATTAAACGTTTGTCTCAAACATAGCAATCTATGTTTATAAAATTTTGTAAAATTCAATTATGTCCAGAATATTAATTAAACATATATTTTATTAATAAACTGAATTAAAAAGGATTTAAAAATCCTTATTAATTATCGAAACTCTCGATAATTAATTTAAAAATATCAAATGACTTTTGAAAATTTTTCTAAATTAATATAGTGCATTATAATACACTATGGTCCAGAATATGAATTTATAAAATCCATATGATATTGTTTGCCATTTATTAATATATATACATATATATAGCCACGGTATTTTTTTAAAATTAGGGAATAATTATCCAAAAATTTCCAAAATTTATATACACATAGTATAATATCCCAACATCAATATACATCACAAATATAACCTATAGTTCATCATAACATTTCATTAATCAATATATATCAATACTTACGGTAATTACAAGATAATTACCAAATAATTAGCAAACAATTTCTAAAAATTCCAAATAAATTCTAACATGATTAAATATTATACTATAACATTGTAACATCATAACATCAACCAAAATCATTTGAATCATCACCATATGGAGCTACAAGCTCTCGGCTTTTTTGACTAAAAATGGTTTTTGATTTTCAAAAATTCCAACAATTATATACTATGTTTATACACTTTAGTATAGTAATATAACATCATAATATCTATCAAAACTAATTAAATCATCACCTTCAAGAACTCAAGGCTCACGGCTTTTTTGGATTTAATTTAGTATTTGATTTCTAAAAATTCCAATAAATTCATACAATACATAAACAATATACTAAAGCATTAATACACCATTGCATGTTCAAAAATAAAATCATACACCAACCTATGCTTTCTAAATGCTCACGGTATTATTGTAAAATCAAGCTAGGGTTTTCCAAAAATTTTAAACAACATACCATGGGTTCTACACATATCATGGAACATATATCCATCATAAAAATAATTAAAACATGCTCTATCACTACCATATCATTTTTAACTATTTTTGAAATTTTTTATAAATATATCCTATGGTTTCGAAAATCATATATATAGGCAAGACACATTCATACATTTCATATACAATAACCTATGTTCATCTAAACATATTCACATGTATTTTTGTAAATAAAATCCTCAAGAACATGTATATAGACAATAGCTCATGCTCAAGAACATTTAACACATACATATACACAATGAAACTTTCAAAACACACATATATATATAAAGCAGTTTCGATTTTTCTTGTGTAAATGAAGAGAAATCGGTACTATGGTCATGTATTACCTTGAGAATGGTATAGTATCACAAGGATATGGTATGGTATCACCTTGGTGAATGAATGGAGATGAAAATGGAAGAAGAAAAATTTTAGAAATGAGAGGAGTGCTCTCGGTTTTGGGCGTAATTTGGAGAGGATGAAGTGTTTTTGTGTGTTCAAAATGGATTGAGAGTGTATAATGAGAGTGGGGTGAAGGGGAAGAGTCTCACCTATTATCTCTTCTCTCTCTCTCTCGATTTTGGGCAAGAAAAGGGGCAAAAATCTACAGCACATTGGGAGTGTAATTGTGATGATTGAAGAGTGTTAAGTGAGCTCTTCATGCATTGGTCCATTTGAAAAAGGAATCCCATGCTTGTTGGGGTGATGATGGCGTCGCATATATGTGTTTAAGGGGCTGATTTTAATTCATTTTTATACACTAATACATAATATATATCACACATGATCATAGATATATAATACAAGTCATAAAAATAATTAAATCATCACATAGGCATAATTTCAAAATTACCGAAATTAATAGGGAAAAATAGGATTAAAATATAAATTACACCTATTATTGATACTCATGTAATTTTCGATCATATATATCATATTATATAGTTTAGATATCATATGATAATTTAATGGTATCATTTCATGTGACCAAACCCTAATTTACAAGATTAGGGTTTTCGAAAATTAATTTCAAAAATATCGAGTTTAATAACTCAAATATTGATTTTAATAATTATTAATACTGTAATTATATAAAATAATAATAGGAAATTAATTATTATAATTTCCCGAGCATTAAACTCATTTTTCAAAACGTCTCTAGACGTTGACGTTCAAAACGTCTCAAAACGTTCAAAATCGACTCATCTCAAAATGGTCGCAGTAAGTTCATACTTACTAAATAAATATATTCCATTTAATAAAGGAATTAAGATGGAAATTAATTCCAAGCTTCACTGCTCAGAAAATTTCATGAAATACTGACGTTCGATATGCGTTTGACGTTGAAATAATACTGTCGTATCATTTCATGATTTCATTTTCTTAATTCACAATCCTTAGTGAATTGTAAAGAGGAATTCGTCAATATAGATACTGAATCGAAATCACAATGTTTGATGTCGTAAAAATAATTAATATACGGCAAAACCCTAATTACGGGTTTAGGATACCGTAATCGTATGTTCGTTTCTTTGGAATATTACACATGCTGAGGACCGTTGTCCTCGATAGAGGAGAAAGTTGGGAACAAGTGTTACCACTTGTGGAATTCGCCTACAATAACAGCTACCAAGCGACTATTGGAATGGCCCCGCAAAGCGCTTTCTGTAAGAAATGTTGGTCACCACTTTTTGGGATGAAGTGGGAGAAAGAAGAATGTTAGGACGACGACGTGGGAGAAATGATTGAGATCGTGCGACAGATCCGCCAACGGATCAAGGAGGCCCAGGACCGACAGAAGTCGTACGCCGACAAGCGTCGCACAGAGCTACCTTTTGAAGAGGGAGACAAGGTCTTCTTGAAAATTTCTCCATCTAAAGGGATCGTGGGATTCGGAATCAAAGGGAAGTTGCGACCACGTTTCATAGGACCCTATGAAATTCTGGAGAGAATAGGACCAGCGGCTTACAGACTTGCATTGTCGCCAAGTTTTGGAAACGTGCACAATGTGTTCCATGTTTCACAACTAAGGAAGTACATACATGACCCAAGCCATGTGATACCACCGACCGATATTGTCCTCGATGAAGATATGAGTTCGTTAGAGCGCTACGGAAATTTTAGATCGACGTATCCAAAAGCTAAGGAACAAAGAGATACCGTTGGTGAAAGTTCTATGGCGACACCATGGTCAAGAAGAAGCACAGGGAACTGGAATCGACTATGAAGGAGAAATATCGGATCTTTTCAATTAGCAAATTTGGACGAAATTTATTTTAAGGGATGGTATGTAATAACCGAAAAATTTAAAACTTTTATTAGTGATGTTTGAATCACTTAGTTGTGGTTCTTAGATCTTAATTATGTTTAAGGAAACCAATGAAACGAATTAGAATCGATTCGGAGATCGAATACTAAAGAAATCAAAAATCAGCGATAACTAGTCCCACCGGATTAGGTTTTCCGAGTAGCTGAACATAGAATGAAAGATCGAGAATGAATCTCCATGAACATATTTCATTTTAGAATCCTCACACGAAAACATGTGAGAATGCAAGGAATGAGAATTTTCGGGCATACTTGCGGTCGATCTTAAAACACTATTTACGAGCCTAACAACTTCCGATCCGTGCTAATCGTAATAAATGATGATAAAACCAAAATCATGAAGGAATAATTTATTATGAATTTAGAAGTTATAAGAATCAATTTCAAGGAATTCTAAAGAATTTAACCGAGCAAGGGTAAAATATAAGGAAAACCCTAAATTGATCCGAACGACCGAAACTCGAACCGAGGGTCTAAATCAATAAAATATGCTTTATAAGACTCAAATTATTTATGAAAGCTCAAAATTCAATAGAATTTTGAATGGGCATATTTTAATAGCCGAACGCCTTTTCCGCGATAACTCGGAATTGACTTATCGAGCGACGTCCGAACTTCGTGAAATTTTATGAACATTAAAATAAGTCTTTTAAAGGCTATTTAATAAGATAGAACCTTAAGGTTCCTAGAAATCGATCGAAAGTGCGTTAAAACTTAAAGAGTCGGTATTAACATACCAAACGGTAATTTGACCAATCCACCTCCCAACTACCACCAATACCACCCCAAAATGGGAAATGACAGCCATTAGGTCTGTCATTACAGTGTGGAGTCGTCCAAGAGCAGCCCATTTCACTTAGCACACATTTCTCTCTCAAGTTTCAAATTCTCTCTACACTTTTCAAACCTCAAGCTCTAAATCCTCCATTCCAAACCTCTCCCACTCTCAAATAATATTTATAAGACCATAGGAAAGTATTATTCATCATCCTCTTCCATCCTAATGGAGTGGAATATTTATTTTGAATTTTTGGGTTTAAAAACCCTAGTTTGCTCCCCATTTATTTTCGTGACTTTAGAGTCTTCAAATGATCTTGATCCATAAATGAAAAATGCTTAGAATGATGTTCTAAGGCTACTGTAAAAATTTCATAATTTTTTGAGCATGTTTATATTTTTTCAATTTATGCTTTATTTATTTTTAAATATGTTAAAGCATGATTTTGTGAATTTTATTTGATATTGTTACTTGCTAATGTGTTAGAAGAATGTATAATAAATATCATAATTTTTCAGTAATTTTTGGAATTTTTTTTTTAAAAGCCGTGAGTTATTGGCTTATTTTAAGCTTTGATTTTAATTTTTTTTGTGGAAAATAGTTGAGATATGGTGTTTAATATATGATGTGAATATCATCTATAAATATTAGGATTTTTGAAACACATCTCCTATTTATTCTTGAAATAACCGAATACTATATATATATATATATATATATATATTTGTTGTTTGATTTTGGTTGAGGAAAATAGTTGAGATATTGTGTTTAGGGTATGATATGAACATCATACATTAACCTTGAATTTATTCAAACACCTCTCCTATTTTTTTAAAGGAACCGTGGTATATATATATATATATATATATGTAGTTATTTATTTGGTTTTTATTGTTGGAAATAATAGGATGTGTAATATTATGAATATTGGTAAATTTTTGGTGTTAATATTACATGCTATTACATATATAACCATATTGTGCAAGATTGAAATTTATTTAAAATGTATATACATGTTCATGTGACTACTAGAAAATGTTTAAGGATGAAAAACATGGTTTTAAATTTTTAATGCATGATATGAAGTGATATTTCATGTTTAGTATATAATATAAGCATGAAATAATTTTGTGGAATTTATTGAACACCAAGGCTTGTTGTTTGAAATGGCCGACATTAGAGAATTTTAACCTATGGTTTAAAATTTTATATGATGATATTGAGTTGATAATTAAATTCTATAATATGATAGGAGTATAACATGATTTTATTGGAATTTATTGGATACATATGCTAATTGTTGCTAATTATCGAAAACGTAACAAAATGGCTAAGTATGAGTTCGATTCTAATGTTAAATGATGCTATGATAGTTAATTATAAACTTAGAATGAGTGGTTGTGATTAGGGTGGATGAATGGAACACTTATGCACACTTACACAATGATTGTGTATTGCATTAGAAATTAGGTTTTCTAATGCTTAGTATAGTTTATGTTGTGTATGGTTTTGTTGATGTTGAATGTTTATGTTTATGTTGAACCGACAAACCAAAACCCGAACGTAAACAACATAATACTATATGAGCGAGAATCCAAAAGAAATCGACCAATTTCGATAACTTAAGACGGAATAAGCGAGAATCGAAGTTAGACACAAATTAGGTTTTTTTTATTAATGAAAGGATACTCAACGTGAGTTCCTACGTTAGAAAAACAAAAGTCGAGCTACAACGTTAATATTCAATAACGACAACTCAATACGATATTAGTCGGGCGTAAACACAACTCGATAATGAATAACGATTATCGACATATGTAACCTCCGTGAGTTAAGTTAAATAGACAATGTCGTAATGTGTAAGCAACGATTCGAACATAAGATGTCGATCCTTATGTCTCAAAAGCCGAGTTAATATTCGAAGTACTCCATTTATTCTTAAGTACTAATTACTTACATGATAGCATATGTCCACTTGATTTGTAAGTCAATATTCCTCTTTAATTATCGTGCTAACACGACAAGTCGTCGAGCATAACCTACTAGGGACGTAACTATAATTGTTAAGTCTAGTTAGTGGCTTGAGAATATCCTAATTTACTAATCATAATTTGATTATCGATAACCTATAACGTAATAACGTTATAATAAAACTAAGGTTAAGAGTCGAGGATAGACTCGGAATATGTGATTCATAATTGAAGTTCACCTATGAAGCGATGAGGTAATATAGCTTGAGAATTGGGAATGTAAGATAATAGAAATTATCTTAAAACAATCACATAAAATCATAAAGAAACCCTAATTGGAAACTTTAAAGTCGTAATTTATAGCGACCATCGATCGATAGAAAGAACCTAAGAACGGCTATTTTCTTATGAAGGGTTCGATCGGGCATAGTTCTTTGAGGAAGGATACCCCACCGCTCTTTTAGAACCACTAAGCTTTGGATTAGCGGTGGGCTTTCTTGAAACGAAAATGTTATGCATATCTCAAAGCATGTTTTACTGAGCTTTATGAAATATTATCACATGAAATGTTATCGATCGCCAAATATTTATGTTTTGTTGTTATCCTATCCGAGATTGGTATATCAATGTGGTATGTGAATGTGTTGGTCCACCAACGTTAAAAAGGGTAACGATCGGATCCGACTTAGTTAAGGACTAACTCGGATTGTGTACACGTGTGTTGTGTGTTAAGGTTAGCTACCGATCGTCACGGCGACTATGTGTAGGTGGCCACCTCCATAGTGCGCGAACGAATGAATGAATGATCAGATATGGAAACAACGTGAATGAAATAGTTCGGCCGAACGCTTTTGGAAAACGATAAAATATTTGATAGGCATGAGTCTTTAACTAAAATCCTCATGCGCTATTGTGGGCGATTAATAACTTTTGACAATGAAAATGTTTTGGCAACGAGTCCACCGAGTACTTTTGTACTTAGCCCCGCATTTCGTTTTGGCGTGCGGGTTGAGCAAGGATCGATGATGCGTGCGGTGGTGCGAGTAGCGACTATTTTGATGCTTAATTAGAAAGGTTTCTAGAACCTTGGGCATGCATCGTCATATGCATGTCCACACGCTTAATTGCCGCCTAACTCGATATTATTAATGTTTTGATTATAACCGCTATTTCAGTATTGAATTGGAGGTCGTACTGTACTTTAAATTCTACCGATTGGGTTATGTTGAACCTTGAACCCTTTGACAAGTCCTTCTAGGACTTGAGTTGGTATCGATTGTTTATCCCTTTTAACCTATGCGTTATTAAGTAGTTGATTGGTTAATTGCCTTGATTAGTTATGTTTATTTCTTTGCTTTATCATACGGTGATGATCCATATGATCCGTACTTCATTGGAAAGTCGGGTCGTCACACGTTTAAAAATGGTAACGATCGGATCCGACTTAGTTAAGGACTAACTCGGATTATGTACACGTGTGACTGTGTGTTAAGGTTAGCTACCTCGACCGGTCACGACGACTATGTGTAGGTGGCCACCTCCATAGTACGCGATTGAATGAATGAATGATCAGATATGGAAACAACGTGAATGAAATAGTCAGGCCTGACACTTTTGGAAAATGATAAAATGTTTGATAGGCATGAGTCTTTCAACTAAAATCCTCATGTGCTATTGTGGACAGTTCAATAACTTTTGATAAAGAAAATGATTTCGGCAATGAGTCCACTGAGTACTTTTGTACTTAGCCCTGCATCTCGTTTTTGATGTGCAGGTTGAGCAATGATCGATGATGGGTGCGAGGTTGTGCAGAGTAACAGTTGTTTTGATGCTTTATTAGAAAGGTTTCTAGAACATTGGGCATGCATCATCATATGCATGTCCACATGTTTATTTGCTGCCTAACTCTGATAATTTTTTATGTTCTGATTATAACTGCTTTCATACCGTATTGAACTTGAGGTCGTACCTCATTCCTTGAATTGTGCCCTGATTGGGTTATGTTTGAACCTTGAAACCTTTTGACAAAGTCCTTTTTGTGACTTGAGTTGGTATTGAATAGCTTATCCCTTTTGAGTCTGCGTATTGAGTAGTTAAATGGTTAATTGCCTTGATTAATTATGTTTATATCCGCTGCTTTATCATACCGGTGACGATCCATATGATCTGTACTTCATTGGGAAGTCGGGTCGTCACAAAGTGGTATCAGAGCACTTGTTCGCTCTGAACCCTAGAAACCATTTCTTGAACCCTAAGTTGAAAGTTGAGTCTAGAAATTGTTTGTGCTTGACTGCTACTGCACTGCACTCCATCGTCGTCCTGCTCAACGAGGAAGAAGGTAACTATTTCAACTAAAAGTTGTTTTGAAATGATGGAAGTACATGAAATGTGAATTGGAATTTCAATATTGCCTTGTTGGGAAGTTGAAAACATTTGAAAAGAGGAATATTTTTGAAATTGAAAAGGTTATTTTAATTGATTGGTCATTAGTTTGAAAGAAAGTTGCGAACTTAGGGGCTTGGTAAATGAGTAAATGAGAATGCTTGATTATCTCACAATGTGTCGCGATTTGTGTTTACTATTGTATGCTAAGCATGATAGAAGTATGATGTAAATGAGTATGTTTCCCCATGAGAACATAGACTCTTAAGACGCATGTTCCCTTTTCGCCGAACTTAGTATGAGAACATAAGTATCCACAATTGAACGAAATACTAAGAAAGAACGAGAACATAGAAATCTTAGGAATCACAATCCGAACGGATTCGATGATGAGAACGCCACGAGTCTACGATGATGAAGCGATTGTTTAACTGGAGGTTTGCACTGTTATGGGTCCCAACCTCTCTACGTGAAGGAATTCCGAACACCGCGCGTGTTGCCTCTATCGTGGCATAAGTGAAAAGAATAAAAGTATAACGTTATGAAGGTATAAAAACAAATGATGAATCGTAAGTGCATAATGAGAACGGATATGATATGTTCCTATAACGTGAATAGAAATAAGGAATCCAAGACCCAATAAGATAAGGTGATCACTTAGCCTTTACCCGAAGGCTAGGCCTCGATCGCTGCTATACTCTAAGAAAACATACCGTCTCTTCCCGGAGGCCCAACCCTAAAAGTCATACCATAGGAATTTAGGCAGATAGATCATAGTATGATATAGATTGTTATAGCCTTCTTTGTACAGATGTTATTATGCACATACCTTCTTCTAGACATAGCGTTATGTTACCGTATCTGACCATAGTGATACTTTCCTTTTCAGATGGCTCGGACAGTCTTTACGACTAGGCACCCCCGATCCTCTAGGTCCACACCCGAGGAGGTTATACGTTAGTACTGCTCCTACCAGATGTGCCACGGAGATGACCTCGGCGAGTTCCTGGCGCACTTCACCCGTCATTGGGTCGCTGCACATGCCCGAGGCACATCTCATTATGATGGAGTGCTTCGACTTATCATGAGACTGCCATCCGACTGGCAGGGGTATGCCCATGAGATATCAGCGGATTACATCTATCGACGCTGAGAGAGCTTTGATCTGGAGACGGACCTGCCTTGCTTTGCTAGCCATCTGAGCTATGTGTTCATTGTGTACGGAGCTGCACCACGCGGACCGTATCTTCCCGCACGGGAATACACTTGGCGTGATGAGATTCCGGAGTGGCTCCATCCAGAGGTGCCTTGTTTGGTAGCTGACGGACCTATGTTCTTGCTTGGCAGTGGCAGGGACATGTTCGAGGCGGGACTTTCCCATCCCCGACAGCTCACCTTCCCGGTCCTACCACCAGTAGGATTCCATCCTCGCCATTGCCCGCCCAGACCATCACCGCCAATCATGCCATACCCATACCCACCTCCACCTATCGGCTCTCCCTCAGTCCAGCCACCGCCACCTCCGCCTGAGCCTTTGGGCTACGATACTGTGAAGATTGAGGACCCATGTGACATCACTACAGGTACCGTGAGGGGGACCGATGTCCGCCCTGCTGTTGCCCCTTTTCCAGATGATGTCTACGAGGAAGTCATGGCTGAGATCCGCCGAGACCTAGCGGCTATGGAGAAAGCTAGGGTCGTTAGAGACCGAGAGCCCAGTGCCCCGCACTGACGCTCAAGAGGAGGAGGATCCGAGGAAGACCTGGAGGAAGATCCGAGGAAGACCGGAGGAGGACCCAGGAGGATCTAGCGGTGATGATGAGATGGAGGGTGGATAGCTCCCATGCTTCGATCGACTCGACACATGGAGCCCTATCTATACCCCCAGGCGATCATAGATCTAGTTCTTAGGACTAGATTATCTTTTTGTCTATATACTCAGATATCTTTTAATACATGCAAAACGACGAGTCATTCCGACATGAACCCTATTATGATGACCACGGTAGCGTTTAGATTTTTCTACGCACCGTGACTAGGTCTGTGAGTGATCTTGATATTTGTTTTGGGCATCATACTCATGCACGGTCTTTTGTAAAGCTTAAACGCGATGAAAGTCCTCGTAGAGGCAATTGATATGATATGGTGATAGCTCATGAGAGCCTTTTGTTTTAATATTACGATGTGTGGTGTTCGATGATGTGCAAGGTTTATGCTCGTAATTATATGAATACCGTGTTGATATGTATACATTGACCTTGATGGATAGTGTAAGGCGATTTTGTTCTAATTGCATGTGTTTATGAAGGATAGGATGCCGCCGAGAAGAAGAAACCGTGAAGTAACACCTGAGAGAGAAGATACTCCACCCCCCCCCCCCCACCATCACCGCGAGATGAATTGAGGAACTATTCATCGGTAGAACCCATCGACCTTCAACGGGATTGGGAATCCCGTGGATGCTGAACTATGGATACACGCTCTGGAGCGAATCTTCAACTTCCATCACGGCACCTCTCAAGAACGCTTGTCATGTGTTGCTTTTCAAATGACTGGTGCCGCTGACTTCTGGAGGGAGGCGAAGAGGAAGACTTTATCTGAGGAGGAGCTCGAAAATTTCTCCTGGAAGGAATTTAAGGAGGAGGTGTACGAGAAGTACATTCCTAAGAGTTACCGAAAGATGAAGGAGCATGAGTTCTACAACTTGCGCCAAGGAAAGACCATGGTCACAGATTACGACCGTGCATTCTGCTAGATGTCGCGGTATGCGCCTCAGTTGGTCGACACCGACGAGAAAAGGACTGAAAAATTTCGGGCGGGACTCCGCCATGAGATCAGGGTGTCGCTAGCTGGTCACGAAAATTTGACTTACCGTGAGGCCCTCAGTCGGGCATTGGACATCGAGACTGCTATGCCTGAGGACAGGATTGTCGCTGTGCACCCCCCGAATCACTAAGGAGATCGTGGGAAGAGAAAGTGGGAAGGACCCCACCAAGGATAAGGATCCAACGCTGGCCAGGCTGATAGGAGGCCATGGTAAGGGAACAACGTGCCATATGGGCACGGGCAAGGAAATGGACGCCCTATGGTACCCGCACCTGGCGGGGGGAACCAGAAGTTCGTAAGGCTCTCTGTGTGCCCAAGGTGCCATAGGAGTCACAAGGGGGTGTGTGAATTCACTAACGATGGATGCTTCAAGTAAGGCCAGAAGGGTCATTACTCTAGAGACTGTCTTGGGGTACGCCAAGGGGGAAATGGCCGTTCCAATGTGCCCAACCAAGTCCAACCGATCTGGGCTATTCAAGTCCAACCGTTCCAACAACGAGCCCGGTCCAAGATTATCACCAAATCGTGACCATATCAACCACGGCGGCAACGATGACAACAAAGCGGCGATAATGAAGAAGTGGTACCGACACCCCAACAACAAACATACCACAACAAAGAACAACAACGAGAGTAACCACCACAACAACAACAGCAACCACCACGCAAGCGTGGCCTCGCCCTTAACCGAGAGAGGAGTTTCGCAGGGCCGCCAGGAACCAAGGAAACTTGGCGGTATGGAAAACTCCTCCAATTGTTGTTATCCTCTGCTCGACATGCGCCTCACATTCTTTTATTCTTTGAAGCATGCGTAGAGAACTTATGATTAGATCTAAACGCATCGAACAAACTATGAAAATTTCTTCCCGATGGGAGGCATGAGAACAAGAACCCACATATGCTCGAACCTAGAACTTGGACTAGGCTCACTTAAGGTCATGACAGATAACCTTCATATCATACCTATGACAGATGTGGACATAATCCTAGGAATGGATTGGTTAACCGAACATAGTGCGACCATCCGTGTAATGAAAGGAAAATTTCTTTCCAACATCTCGGAGAGGAACCTACTGACCTTCACGGGATCAGCATAGGGATGAGAGTCCCAATTATATCCGCACTACAAGAAAGGACGTTGCTGAACAAAACCGAGAACCATGCCTACCTCGTTTACCTCTAGGAGGAAGATCAGAATGAGAGAAGGATAGAAGATGTCCCGATCATGAAGGGTATCCCGATGTGTTTCGCATTTAACCATGGGATTACCGCCAAACCGACGGATCGAGTTCACGATCGACATCGAACCGAGTGTTCGCCCGTGTCAAAAGCCCCATACCGGATGGCACCAAAGGAACTTGAAGAATTGAAGATCTGTTGGATTTGTATCTTGAAAGCAGTTTGGTTGAGCTTGTATACAATGTTTCTGTTACCACTATTACAATCTCCTATCCGATTTGAATACTTGATTGCATATATCGTGTCCCTTATCTCATATATAAGTTAGATCATACAAGGTGTAGAAGATCACGTAAGTCCGTATGATTGGTCAAGCTTAATGAGATATAAAAGTTTCACGGTGAGACAACTTGAGGACGAGTTGTCGGTTTAGCTGCAGATAGATAAGAAGTGACTTGACTTAGTTGCTTGTCTATGCTTTGACGCGTCTCGACGTATTGAAGGATCACGATGAGATGAGTTCTTCTATCTCGACCGTAGTGAAGAACCAAGATCTCGGTGACTTACGATGATCTAAACCTCGATAAGGTATTAGATGAGTATGAGTTCTCGACCATCACTTTGACTTGTTATGAGTGAGGTTATATGTTCTAACCCAATATTCTCCGCATCTTGGGTGGTGGTAGTGCTTGTATGTCACGCTAGTTATCTCAGACGAGTCACCGTATCCGTTTAGGATGATGACGCCCCTTAAGGAGCTCAAAGGTTTATTGTACTAAACCCCGCAGTTGAGTTAGCTCAAGTACAATAATAAGGTTGAGTGGTACTACTTAAGGAATTAAAGATATTAATTATTTTAAGCAATGAATGCTATAAATAATTAATGGACGCTCGATATCTTAAATACGGGATTCGTAATGTCTAAGTGCAAGCTCGACTCAACTTCGGTAATAAAGGGTAAGTCAACTTTTATTCTCTAGTGGAATGAATAAATGTTTATAAATTAATTTATGTTCGGTGAACATAAGATAATTAATTTATTTGAGGCCCATCTTTATTCCTTGCATTTGATCCTCAATTTGGCCCATCCAGCCCGTGAGCTCAAGAAAATCGTCCACCATCATGCTCCTATTGAGAAGATTTGATTCTCTTTATCCTATATGGATATTATTATATTTATGGTATATGCATAGATCCTTTCCATATAAGATTATGGTAATAATAGAGATTATAGTAATAATCCAAGAGTATGGTAATATTCCATATAGGATTATGGTAATATTCCATATAGGATTATGGTAATTTCCATATGGGATTAAGGTAGTGCATTATAAATATAAGGTATGAGATAGATTCAAAGTGAATCCTCATAATTAACCTAATATTTTAGCCAGCTCCATTATCGAGTGTGAGTTTGAAGTTGTTCCATAGAGCATTGGGTGATTTTCGGCATTCTCCATAGATCGTCCTCACTCGGCGTTGGAGATTGGGCAACGGGATCGATCCGGAAGGTCAGCGAGTCCGATCCGTTCGATCCGTTCATCCGTTCGATCACCTCGGATCGAAGGTAAACACGTGAAAACCCTACGTGTTGCACTTTAATTATATAGGCGCATCTGGGTTTATAATCAATGTATGGTGAATTAAACACCCAAGATGGATCCTCGGCGAGGTTAACATCGTTTTCCTACAATTGGTATCGAGCACGGGATCGAATCTTGGCTCATTGGATTAATTCGCGTTTGATTATTACGTCGTTTATTTAATGTGGATCATGCGTTCATCTCTCGTTTGTTGTTGTTGTTGGTTTTGTTTTACACCACGAGAAAATCCGTGGTTAGATTAGATTTTATTATGTAAATCTTATACGTAAAGAAAACGAGCGAGCGAGCGAAGAGCGAAGCGGCGGAAAAGCGGGGACAGGTGACTGGGTGGTTTCGCGGCGAGTCTCGGATCGCTAAAGCGATCGCGAGGCTGCGACAGGCGCGCGTTCTCGCGAGATCCGGCTTAGCGAGCAAACTTGCGATCGCGAGGATTACCGCGAGCTGCGGCGCGTCGAGCTAGCGGCGGCGGGCGCGTTCGCGGAGCCAGCGCCGGCGGCAGACTTCGATCGCGGTATGGCGGCGGCGGATGTCTCGGCGGGCGTTGGCGCTTGGGTGGCAGCGCCGCAGCGTGCTCGGCGGTCGCGGTCGCGTGGCGACGAGGCAGCCAGCGAGGCAGGCGGCGTCGGTGAGGCGTGGCTTTGCCCTAGCGCCCCGGCACTTTGGGCGACCACGGCCCGGACCCGTTTTCAATTTCGGTCCGTGCGTGCCGAGGCCCGTTGTTGAATCGGTCCGTGCCCGTGCCGCGAGGCCCGTTTAGTTTATCTACTGCTTTGTAAATCTATGTAATAGATTAGATTTAAATGTCAGGGTTTCACGATTGGCGCGATGAGCGTTTTATTTTATTTTATCGTTCATATGCATTAGTGGATGTTTAAATTATCGAAGCATGCTATGTATGTTTATATTACGTTGACAAACCTTTAAGTGTTTCGTAATTGGATGCGCATATAAGCATGCTAGGTTTATCGCGTTTATCAAGCATATTTTAGAATTCTGCGAGCATGTTTTACATGTTGAGTTCTATGAAAAGCATGCTAGGATTACGTGATGCGCATGGACAAACCTTTTGAATAAAAATAAGCAACAACCCGACAAATTAATTTTCAAATTAAAATGTCAGACCTCCACTTTTGATCTCTAAACAAAGTGAGGCGCTTGTGATGGCGATCCAGCGTGGCTTGCTTGCTGTTTTATCATAAGTTTGTTAGATGAGATTTCTAAATAAAACATTTTAAATCTATTGAGAGTGGGAGTTTCTGTGTGCGTCACGCGTGGCTTCATGTTGCGATTTTCATAAGTTCTCTAGAGATAGATATAAAATGAGATAACAAAAGAATTTGAATTGGAGCGGTATGGTCAGGTGAGTATACAATTCTAAGAATTCATCTTCTCTTAAAATTGTGGTCATTGCTTAGACATCACCTCAAGTACAACTTCCATGAAGTCCCTTCTTGATAGTGATGTGGTCTAGTAAGGTCATCATTAATTTCATTTGTCATAAGGATAAGTTGACATGGATTGAAATTAAGCGACTAAAGGTATATTTTAGTGCAGTGGGGGTTTCGTAATGCGTCCACAGCGTGGCTTGCGTGTGAATTCCTTGGCGATTGGAGATTTCAATTAATATTGTTTTATCAAAGGTTACAATATTATTATTCAATTATATCGATCGTATGCTTATGTGTTTACATTATCGTTTGAGATATGTCTCTTCGCGATTATCAATATGCTCAAAATCCGTTATCCGGTCCAAATTTTATCGAGTGGAAGCGAAACATGGAATATGTTCTTATCATTTGAAGAACACATGTTTGTTCTCTTCTCCTAAACCCGATGCCCTACGACACATCGACTAATGGCGGAGTCGGCGGACTTTGGAATAAGTCAACAATATGGCTAAATGCTATATGATGACTACGATGTCCAAAGGCTTGCATTCTGACATCGATCGATGGTAGCGCGATATTTGGTCAAGTCTGAGAGTAAGTTTGGGCGATCGGATCGGACGATCGCTTCCACACAATGAGAAATCTTGGCGTGTAAGATGGAAGAAGGAAGTTCGGTCCATGAACATGTCTCCCATGACTCTCTCATGGATAGTCTTGATCGGTTGGGAGGAGGTATTGGCAGGACGAGGTCGATATCATCCTCAATACCTGCCAAGTCTTTTGAGAACTTTCGTGAATGCGATCATGAGCAAGATCGAGTTTACATGAGTCGGTTGTTAATGATCTCGTTCTGCGGAAGGAGTTATGGGAAAAGAGCACATGCTCTTGCTAGCACATCTAAGGGCCCAAATCTTAGTTGCAAAATGGAAATAGAAAAGGGTGCCAAAGGTGGTAAAGCGAGGAAATAGTGGGAGTAATGGGAGCAAGAACATGGTTGCCACGGAGGCAGAAGAAGCGAAGGAGAAGGCAGAAGTGCTTCAGTGCTAAGGCGGGCGTTGGAAGGCCAGTGCCCTATGCTCGAGGCTCAGTCACGCGTTTGCTTTAGTAACGAAACATGTTTAGCAACTTGTTCTACCCATTCTTGGGTAGTGATACAGAATGCGATCGATCATGTTTGTTACACCTGCGTGGGTTCCTACGGACAAGTGAGCTGAGTGATGGCGAGATAACGATCTCCATGGGCAACGCCATGAAAGTCGAGGCCGTTGCAGATCGGAGATGTTACTTTATGTTTTGAGAAAACAGCTTTTAGTTTTAAAGACGCTTTATATGTGCTGGATTTTGGAGGAACCTTGTTTCGCATTTTCAAATTATTTATTCATGGATATTCGTTGTTTTGATAGTCTTGCTTCTATCATAAGAAATGACGGTTATCTGTGATGGCACATTATATAATTCGCCTTTATACTATTTACGCCAAACATAATAGCTTATAACTATGTTGCATCTACGCCGAACCTTAAAAGAGAAAGTTTTCTTCGCAAGAAGATGACACCACATTTCTCTGGCATCTTAGATTAGGTCACATCAATCAAAATAGGATCCAAAGATGGATAAGAATGGAGCGTTGGATAATCTAACAGTTACTGCGCTCCGATCTGCGAATCTGTATATAAGGAAAGATGTCGACTGCACCCTTCAAGGCGGTTATAGAGCCAAAGAAGTGTTAGAGCTAGTCTATTCTCGACACTGTGAACCGAGGTCCACAAGCTCGTGGAGGCTACAGTATTTTGTCACTTTCATTGACTATTACTCGAGCATGCGGATACATATACCGCTTCGCGCAAGTCCGAATGCTTTGAGAATTCAAGTATCGTGTCCTTTGGTAATCGATCGTGGTGGCGAATACCAAGATGTGAGTTTATGGACTACTTAGTGCGGTGTGGGATTACCTCCCACCTCATACAAGCACACGCCCAACAAAATGGTGTGTCGGAGCGAAGAATATGACTCTTTTTGAAATGGTTAGATCAATGACGAGTTATGCAACATCGCCTATTTCGATTACGGGGTATGCCTTAGAAACGGCATACTTGCTAAATCTAGTACCATCCAAGTTAGTCGAAAAGACCCTTTCGTGGTTGTGGTTTGGGCGAAGCCTAGTTTAAGCCACATAAGGATATGGGCGATCCGAAAGACATGGCCGAACAAGAAGGCGATAAGTTGGAGGCTGATCTGATGCAAGGTTGTTTATTGGCTATCCTAGAGGAACGAAAGATGGTTTATTCTATAGTCCTAAGGATCGGAAGGTCATTATTAGACTAATGCCCGATTCTTAGAAGAGGATTATATGACAAACCACAAATCCAAAGTTGAAATCATTCTTCGTGAATTTGAAGATGATCGATTCCACCATCGACAGGGCCAAAGGTGCGTAGATGTCGTGGTTCAGTGGGAGGATCGCCACCGTGATACTTCAAGAAATTGAAGTGGGTCGAGTTCCATCGAGATACCGAGCTGTTATAAGTGGTACCTACCAAAGAAGTTGTGCAAGATAGAGAACACAAGTTATCGCACCCACGTTGCTATGTGCAAGTGGTGCCTCGTCAGATCGGGAGGGTTGTTCGTCAACCCGAGCGATTTATGTTCGCGGGTGAATCTTCGATTTAGTCCCGGAAACGGCGAGCAATAATCGAACCATGGACATACAATGCGATACATAAGACATTGATGCAAGATTATGGCACATCGCTATGGACTTAAAAATTGAGTCCATAACAGCTATGGATGTATATGAAAGACACTCTACCAAATGGCAAGGAAGCCATATGTAGTAAGTAGGTATACAAGAGGAAGAGAGATTCGAGATGGAGAGGTTTCGCTTTTAAAGCCGTGCTTGTGGCTTAAAGGTACATTGATTGAGGGCATCGATTTTGATGAGACATTTTAAATCAGAGCAATGCTCAAGTCCATCGTAATTCTTCCGCCATAGCAACCCACTTGAACCTTGAGGTTTGGCAATGGATGTGAAAACCGCTTTTCTAAACGGTTACCTTGATAGGTAGAGACATCTATATGCAAAGAACCCGGTTATGTGTGTGGTGAAGAGCATCTAGTATGGAAGCTTAAGAAGTCCATTTATGGGCTTAAGCAAGCCTCACGATCCTCGAACTTACGCTTGACGAGGTGGTAAAGTCATATGGATTTACCCCCGCTTAGCGAGAGTTGTGTGTATCGCTTAGATGTCAACGTGATGTGGTATTTCTTGCACTTTATGTAGACGACATTCTTCTAGTCGGGCAACAATGTGAAGTTGTTATCGGGCGTAAAGAGTTGGTTATCCGATCGCCTCAAATGAAAGACTTAGAGATGCGTACGACATTCTTGGGATCAAGGTTTACCGAGATCGCAAGAGGAAAATGTTGAGCTTATCAAGCGCCTTACATTGATACTCGGATTACTCGTTTAGTATGCAGACCGCCAAGAAAGGTTCATACCTTCGTACATGGCATTCCTTTATCTAAGGAGCAAATACCCATGATCGCAACGGAGATAGAGGAAATGAGACAAGTTCCTTACGCTCACGTAGAAAGTCTCATGTACGCAATGCTATGTCACGAGGTCCGACATCGCTATGCGGTAGCATAGTAGCTAGATATCGATCTAACCACAGACAAGCTCATTGGACTACAAGAAGCATATACTCGGCACACGAAAAGGACTCGAGATTATAGGTGGTTTACCATGCGATAGTCTAATGCCTTTGGGTTATACTGACTGGATTTCCAAGCGACCGTGATGAAAACGTCTACCTCGGGCTATGTGTTTACCTTGGAAGGTGGAGTCAGATCTCATGAGTGCAAAGCAATGATGCATGCGGACTCTACCATGGAAGTTTAATATGTAGCCGCTTTGGAGGTCGCTAAGGAGGTCAGATGGTTCAAGAACTACCTCATGGATCTAGGTGTGGTACCGGTTTGTCGAAGAGTATCATAGTTCATCGTGATAACTTCAGTGCAAGTGGAAAACTCGAAGGAACCACGGACCCACAAGGCGACTCAAACACATAGAGAAAGTACCATGTCATACGAGAAATCGTTAGACGAGGGACGTCTTGATTGAAAAGATTGATACAACGGCTAACCTAGCGGATCAATTCACAAAGAGCTCACCGAAAAGTTCTCACGAAGTGCACGTCCGAGGACTGGATTGCGCTGATGGTACCCACTTAGAAAGGAAACTTTTGTATAAGTGGGAGAAGCAAAGTGATGGTTTTGTTTGTAATAGCTAGTAGAGACACATTGTATACTAAAAGTTTGCTTTAGTATAAGTGAGATTGTTGGATTCAGATAATCGAAAGCAGTTATGGTTGAGCTTGTATACAATGTTTCTGTTACCACTATTACAATCTCCTATCTGAATCGAATACTTGATTGCATATATCCAGTGTCCCCTTATCTCGTATATAAGTTAGATCATAAGTGTGTAGAAGATCACGAAGTCCGTATGATTGGTCAAGTTTAATGAGATATAAAAGTTTCACACCGAGACAACTTGAGGACGAGTTGTCAGATAGGCTTGTATAGATAAGAAGTGACTTGACTTGGTTGTTTGTCTATGCCGGGAACGCCTCTAACGTATTAAAGGATCACGTTGAGATGAGTTCTTCTATCTCGATCGTTGTGAAGAACCAAGATCTCGGTGACTTACGATGATCTAAACCTCGATAAGGTATTAGGTGAGTATGAGTTGGTTGACCATCACTTTGACTTGTTATGGGTGAGGTTATATGTTCTAACCCAATATTCTGCATCTTGGGTGGTGGCGGTTGCTTGTATGTCATGCTAGTTATCTCAGACGAGTCACCGTATCCGTTTAGGATGATGACGCCCTTAAGGAGCTCGAGGTTTATTGTACTAAACCCCGCAGTCGAGTTAGCTCAAGTACAATAATAAGGTTGAGTGGTACTACTTATGAATTAAAGATATTAATTATTTTAAGCAATGTAATGCTCTAAATAATTAATGGACGCGATATCTTAAATACGAGGATTTGTAATGTCTAAGTGCAAGCGATTCACCTTCAGTAATAAAGGGTAAGTCGGCATTTATACTCTAGTGGCATGAATGAATGTTTATAAATTAATTTATGTTATGGGCTGAACATAAGATAATTAATTTATTTGAGGCCCATCTTATTTTTTGCATTTGATCACTCGGTCGGCCCATCCAAAGTTCGTTGCTTAGTGAAAATCGCCGCCTCTCTCTCTAAATGGCAAGGATTTGATCCTCTTTATCCATAAGGATATTATTATATTTATGGATATGCATGGATCCTTTCCTAATGGGATTATGGTAACGATTATAAATATAAGGTAAGAGATAAGATCAAAGCTAATCCTCAATCTTTATCCTCGCAATTTTCAAGAATCACAAGAGTCCATTGTGAGGAATTTTCAAAATAAAGTGAGAGAAAAGGAGGTGATTTTACGTGGCATTCTCCATAGATCGCCCTCACTCGACGTTGGAGTTTGGGCAACCGGATGCGACCCGGAAGATCAAAGCACCAGTCTCGATCCGCTCATCCTGCTCATCCCCGATAGATTCAAAGGTAAACACGAAAACCCCTACGTGTTGCAATTAATTATATAGACGCATGCTAGGAATATAATCAATGTATGGTGAATTAAACATCCACGATAGATCCCGGGATAGGTTAAAATCGATTTCTACAATTTGTTCTTGATCGTCACTTATTCACTCCGTAGTTAATGCACATCCGCGATCGATCCATCCTTCTTCTCGACGAACGTAACTGGCGCCCCACGACGACATGCTAGGTTGGATAAAACCTAGATCCAACAACTCTCGCAACCGCGCTTTCGGCCCTCGCATTCTTTAGGTGCCATCTTTTATGGTGCCTTTGATACATCGGTGCTCCCGGTTCCGCATCAATAGTGAATTCCACTTGTTCATCGGCGCAAGCTCGGCAAGTCCTCGAAACACGTCCGGATATTCACACACCACCGGCTCCTCTTGCAATCTGTTTATGCTGTTCATCGTGCCTGTCAAACTTACCAAGAAAATTCTGACTTTCCTTCCGATCATCCTCACCGCTTTCAAGGTCAGATCATAGCACGGAAACACCCATCCTTATGCCGTGGAAATAAACTTCCACTCATTTAGTGCTTAAAAGCAACTTCTCTCGAGAATACGATAGTTGCCCCTGCTTTTCCAACCAATCCATGCCAAAGATGACATCAAAATCTTCCATTTTGACGACATGCAAATCGACAAGGACCTTATGCTCTGATTTCTACCTCCTCGCTCAGCATATCTCTTTTGCCTTTAGCACTTCCCCTCAAGGGATGCTAATTTCTGTGGTACTGTGATTCCTGGGTACCAAACCCAACCTCTCACATGCGATTCTCGAAACGAAAGAATGTGAGGCCTCAGATCAAACAAAGCAAAACGGTATATCACCTATATGGATTATACCTGTAAGATTTCCTGAGCTTGTGCCGCCACACCGATTCATGCACACACGCCTCGGCCGCGGTGGCCTTTGGTTTGCTGGCCTCGGATGACCTCCCCGCCCGTGGTTCATCCTCGCGGAGCCCGGTTCCCGCCTCGCTGAGTCGGATGTCGCCTCACCGGGCGGTACGACCGCTAGCCCTCCCGCCGATGGACAATCTCGAGCGTAATGTCCGCACTTCCTACAACGATAACACTCGACGTTACCTGCCTACACTCGCCAAGTGATTCCTCCGCCTTTCGCACCATGGCTTTTCCACAACTCGCCTCACCGCCGCATGGGTTGGAAATTCTTCCCATGGTTGCTTTCTTTCCTCGAATACCCAGATTCCTCAATCATCTGGACCGCCTGGTTCCTGGAACCCCGATTGCCTCTTCCTCGATCTTCCTATTTCTCTCGCCTTCCTCCTATCGGTTGGCTATCCGGTGGCATTGTTCTTGTTGGATTTGTATCATCGAAAGCGCTTTGGTCGAGCTTGTATACAATGTTTCGTTACCACTATTACAATCTCCTATCCGAAATGAATACTTGATTGCATATATCCGTGTCCCCTTATCTCATATATGTTAGATCATACAATTGTGTGAAGATCACGTAAGTTTGTATGATTGGTCAAGCGTTTAATGAGATATAAAAGTTTCACAACCGAGACAACTTGAGGACGAGTTGTCGGTGATAGCCGCGGTATAGATAAGAAGTGACTTGACTTGGTTGCTTGTCTATGCCGGTACGCCTCGACGTATTGAAGGATCACGATGAGATGAGTTCTTCTATCGACCGTCTGAAGAACCAAGATCTCGTGACTTACGATAAGGTATTAGATGAGTATGAAAGGTCGACCATCACTTTGACTTGTTATGGGTGAGGGTTATATGTTCTAACAATATTCTCCGTGATCTTGGGTGGTGGCAAGGTTTGTATGTCATGCTAGTTATCTAAATCGAGTCACCGTATCCGTTTAAGATGATGACGCCCCTCATGAGCTCAAAGGTTTATTGTACTAAACCCGCAGGTCGAGTTAGCTCAAGTACAATAATAAGGTCGAGTGGTACTACTTATGAATTAAAGATATTAATTATTTTAAGCGATCGTAATGCTATAAATAATTAATGGACGCTCGATATCTTAAATACGGGATTCGTAATGTCTAAGTGCAAGCCCGACTTAACTTTGTAATAAAGGGTAAGTCAAGATTTATTCTCTAGTGGCATGAATAAATATTTATAAATTAATTTATGTTCAAGGTGAACATAAGATAATTAATTTATTTGAGGCCCATCTTTATTCCTCACATTTCGATCCTCGGTCGCCCATCCAGTTCGTAAGCTAGGCAAAATCGCGCCCTATTCTCTACAAGGCAAGGATTTGATTCTCTTTATCCTATAAGGATATTATTATATTTATGGGATATGCATAGATCCTTTCCATATAGATTATGGTAATAATCCTTCCATAAAGGATTATGGTAATTTCCATATGGGATTATGGTAATTTCCATATGTGATTATGGTAATTTCCATATAGCTATGGTAATTTCCATATGGGATTATGGTACTCTACATAGATTATGGTAATGCATTATAAATATGAGGTAAGAGATTAAATCTAGGTCAATGATTAATAATCATCATCATAATTTTCGAGACTCCCATTGTTCTTGGGGAGAATTTTCAAAAAAGTAGAGAGGATAAAGGGTGATTTTCCAAGCATTCTCCATAGATCATCCTCACCGACATTGGAGATCGGGCAACCGGATACAAATTCGAGGTCAAAGTCAAACGAGAGTCTCGATCCATTCCGCCTACTGATTCAAAGGTAAACACGAAAACCCCAAAGTGTTGCAATTAATTATATAGGTGCATGCTAGGTATATAATCAATGTATGGAGAATTAAACATCCAAGATAGATCATCGGGAGAGGCTAAACCAAGTTTTCCCTACACTGGTATCGAGCTCGATCGATTCGCTCGCTGGATTAATTCACGCTTGATTATTACGTCGCAATATATTAATTGTTGTATCCGTCGCTCATCGTGGCTCGCTTTTTATTTTGTCGGATTTTGTTTTTCACCACGAAAATCAAAGTGGTTAGATTAGATTTATTTTACCAGAATCTTATTTGTAAAAGTAAAACGGGCAGATTAAAGCGGCCGGATCGAGACGACGGTAAAATAGGGTGACGGCGCTGGGCGCGGCGACGGCACGCATGCGCAGACGGCGCCGCGACGCCGCGCGTGACGGGCCGAGCCTGCATCCGTTTTCCGCCCAATCTGCTTTTGTGGTCCGTCCGTGCCCGTGCGCGAGGCCCGTCTGCCAAGATTATAAAGATCTGCACTTTGCAATTCTATGTAATAGATTAGTGCGAAAGTGCAGATTCCACGAGTGGGCCACGATGAACGTTTTATTTTATTTTATCGCTCATTGCATGTCGTGGATCTTTAAATTATGCAAGAAAGATGCTATGTATGTTTAAATTACGCTGACTAACCTTTAAGTTGTTTTCGTAATTGAGTGCGCATAGTAAGTACGCTAGGTTTATCGCTTATCAAGCATATTTAGAATTCTACGAGCATGTTTTACATGTCGAGTTCTATGACAAGCATGCTAGATTACGTGATCTCGCATGGACAAACCTTTTGAACAAAAAGACTAAGCAAGCAACCCGATAAATTAATTTTAAAATTAAAATGTCAAGACTTCCACTTTTTGATCTCTAAACAAAGTGAGACGACTGTGAGTAAACGCCCACACGCGTGGGTTTGCTTGCACTGCTTATCATAAGTTTGTTAGACGAGATTTCTAAATAAAACATTTTAAATCTATTGAGAGTGGGAGTTTCATGTAAACGCCCACACTGCGGGCTCAGCTTGCATGTGCGATTTTCATAAGTTCTCTAGAGATAGATATAAAATGAGATAACAAAGAATTTGAATTGGAAGCGGTATGGTCCTAGTGAGTATGCCAATTTAAGAATTCATTTTCATCGTTAAAATTGTGGTCATTGCTTAGACATTACCTCAAGTACAACTTCCCCAAGTCCCTTCTTCGCGATAGTGATGTGGTCAGAAAGGTCCAATCGTTAATTTTATTTGTCATAAGGATAAGTTGACATGGATTGAAATTAAATGACTAAAAGGTATATTTTAGTCCGTCGAGGGGTTCATGTGTAATGTCCACACGCTGGCTTGCATGTGGGATTCTCGGGCGATTGGAGGTTTCAATTAATATTGTTTTATCAAAAGGTTACAATATTATTGTTCTTAATTATGTGCGATCGATGTTTATGTGTTTACTTTATCGATTTCGATATGTCTCTTACATCGATTATCAATATGCTCGCACAAAACCCTTTATCCGGTCCAAATTTTATCGAGTGGAAACGAAACATTGAGAATGTTCTTCATCATGGAAGAAAATCTATTTGTACTCACTACACCCCGTCCCAAGCCTCTGAGACAATTCATTCACCGAATGAGGAGCGCAAGGAGCATGAGAAATGGGACAAATCAAATAGAATGGCAAAGTGCTTTCTTTTGGTCACCTATGTGCAAGTCCTACAACTCCAAAGATCAAGAGATGGAAGATGCAACCATGATATAGCTAAGTCTTATGAAATTGTATGAGGAGTCGGACAGTGCTTGTCATAATTTGACAAAATCAATAATGTCAAGTTCAATGAAGGAAAGTTTATCGGTGTATAACCATGTAGAGCAAATGATTAATCTCTTCTGAGAGCTCGAATTGGTTGGAGGATATATTGATGACGTAGTCGAATCGATATGATCTCAACACTTTGCCCAAGTCTTTGACGACTCGTTATAAAGCGTCCTTTATGATAAGAGTTATACTCTAGATTCATTGCAAGAGGATCTAGTAACGGAAGAACATAAACGGGCAAAGGTGCACGAGCTTTAGCACGCACCTCAAAGAAAACCACTACTTTATCGAAGATGAAAAGGAAAAGTGAATTCAAGAGATGCTAAGGCTAAAGAAAAGAGGGAGAATACAGCGGGCTCTACCGGTTTGAAAACCCAAAGGAGAAGGGCAAATGCTTCAAGTGCGGTGAGACCGGGCGTTGGAAGGCTAAGTGCCCCAAGCTCGAGGCTCTAGAGGTACGCCATTTGCTTTAGTAACGAAACATGTTTAGCGACTTGTTCTACCCATTCTCGGGTAGTAGACACGGGTGCGATCGATCATGTTTGTTACACCTCTGCGGGTTCCTGCGGACAAAGGAGCTGAATAATGGCGAGATAACGATCTCCATGGGCAACGCGAAGTAAAGTCGAGGCCGCTGCAAATCGGAGATGTTACTTTATATTTTGAGAAACAGCTTTAGTTTTAAAAGACGCTTATATGTGCCGGATTTTCATAGGAACCTTGTTTCTGCTTTCAAATTGTTTATTCATGGATATTCATTGTTTTTGATAGTGGTGTTTCTATCATAAGAAATGAGCGGTTATCTCGTGTAGGCACATTATATAATTCGCTTTATACTATTTACGCAATACATAATACCTATAACTATGTTGCATCTACATCAAACCTTAAAAAGAGAAAGTTTTCTTCAGCAAGATGACACCTCTTTCTCTCGGGATATTAGATTAGGTCACATCAATCTAAATAGGATCCAAAGACTAGCTAAGAATGGAGCATTGGGTAATCTCACAGCTACTCGGCTCCCGGTCCGCTAATCTCGTAGATAGAAGGTAAGATGTTGACCGCACCTTCAAATGGCGGTCATGTGAGCCAAAGAAATGTTAGAGCTAGTCCATTTCGACCTGTGTGGACCGATGTCCACACAAGTTCGTGGAGGGTACAGTATTTTGTCACTTTCATCGACGACACTCAAGGTACGATACGTATACCGCTTCACCGCAAGTCCGAATGCTTTGAGAAATTCAAAGAATTTTGAGGTGAAATGGAGACGAAGCTGTAAGAGTATCAAGTCACGCGCTCGATCACGGTGGCGAATACCTCAACAACGAAGTTCATGGACTATCTAGTGAAGTGTGGATTACCTCCAACAAGATTTTCACCGGCACACCATAGCAAAATGGTGTGTCGAGCGAAGAAACAGACTCTTTTCGAAATGGTTAGATCAATGACGAAAGTTATGCAACATCGCTTATTTCGTTTCGGGGTATGCCTTAGAACGGCATGCATACTTGCTAAATCTAGTACCATCCAAGTCACCGAAAAGACCCCTTTCGAGTTGTGGTTTAGGCGCGCCCGGTTTAAGCCACATAAGGATATGGGGCGATCCAAAGACACGTCTTGAACAGAAGGGCGACAAGTTGGAGGCTAGATCCGACGCAAGGTCGTTTATCGGATATCCTAGAGGAACGAAGGTGGTTTATTCTATAGTCCTAAGGATCGAAGGTCATTATTAGCACTAATGCCCGATTCTTAGAAGAGGATTATATGAAGAATCATAAGTCCAAAGTTGAAATCATTCTTCAAGAATTAGAAGATGATCGTATTCCGCCACCGATTAGGCAAAGGTACGAGATGTCGAGTCTAGTGGGAGGATCGACACCGGATACTTCAAGAATTGAAGTGGGTCGAGTTCCACCGAGATACCGACCGCATAAGTGGTACCCTACCAAAGAAGTTGTGCAAGATGAGAACCACAAGTTTCTGCACCCACCGTTGCCATAGTGCTGTGAGAACCTCGTCAGAGGGAGGTTGTTCGTCAACCCGAGCGATTTATGTTCGTGGGAGAATCTTCGGATTTAGTCCTGTGAAACGAACATGCAATAATCGACCCATGGACATACAAGGAAGCGATATGAGACATTGATGCAAGATCATGGCACACCCCATGGACTTAGAAATGGAGTCCATAACGGCTATGGATGTATATGAAAAGACACCTCTACTGGATGGCAAGGAAGCCATAGGCGATAAGTGGATATACAAAAGGAAGAGATTACGATGGAGAGGTTTCGCTTTAAAGCCGGGCTTGTAAAAGGTACACTGCATTGAGGGCATCAATTTCACGAGACCTTTTCGATCGTAGCAATGCTCAAGTCCATCGTAATTCTTCCGCCATAGCAACCCACTTGAACCTAGAGGTTTGACAAATGGATGTTAAACCGCTTTTCTAAACGGTTACCTTGAGGAAGGTAGAGACATCTACATGCAAAGAACCAAGGTTATGTGGTAAAGGGTGAAGAGCATCTAGTATGGAAGCTAAGAAGTCCATTTATGGACTTAAGTGAGCCTCCCGATCATGGAACTTACGCTTTGACGAGGTGGTAAAGTCCTATGGATTTACCAGGTTGCCTAGCGAGAGTTGTGTGTATCGGTTAGATGTCAACTGGTGATGTGGTATTTCTTGCACTTTATGTAGATGACATTCTTCTAGTTGGCAACAACGTGAAGTTGTTATCGACGAAAGAGTGGCTATCCGATCGCTTTCAAATGAAAGACTTAGGAGATGCAGCGTACATTCTTGGGATCAAGGTTTACCGAGATCGTAAGAAAAAATGTTTAGCTTATCTCAGCGCCTTACATTGATACTTGTGATTACTCGCTTTAGTATGCGCACCGCCAAGAAAGGATTGCTACCTTCGGACATGGCGTTCCTTTATCTAGACAAAGAACTACCTATGACAACGGGCGAGATAGAGGAATGAGACAAGTTCCTCACGTCACGCCGAGGGAAGTCTCATGTACGCAATGCTATGCACGAGGCCCGATATCTGCTATGCGGTAGGCATAGTAGCTAGATATCAATCTAACCTGGACAAGCTCATTCGACTACATGAGAGCATATACTCGGCACCGAAAAGGACTCGAGATTACAGGCTAGTTTACCATGCGATAGTCTAATGCCTTTGGGTTATCATGCACTTGGATTTCAAGCTGACCGTGATGAGAAAAAGTCTACCTCGGGCTATGTGTTTACCTTGGGAGGTGGAGCCGTATCTGGCGGAGTGCAAAGCGAGATGCATTATGGACTCTACCATGGAAGCCGAATATGTAGCCGCTTCTGAGGTTTCTCATGAGGCTTTATGGTTCAAGAACTACCTCATGGATCTAGGTGTGGTACCGGTTTGCCCAAGAGTATCATAGCCATCGTGATAATTCTGTGCAGATGGCAAACTCAAGGAACCACGGACCCACAAGCGACCAAACACATAGAGAGAAAGTACCATGTCATACGAGAAATCGTTAGACGAGGTGACGTGGACGATTGAAAAGATTGATCTGAAGGATAATCTAGTGGATCCATTCACCAAGAGCTGCCGCTATAAGTCTACGTTGGGCACGTTAGAGGACTTGAATCAAGCGCTAGATGGCACCCACTAAAGCTCGCAAGAATAAGTCTACGCCGGGACGTTAGAGGACTCGAATTATGCTTAGATGGCACCCACTTAGAAAGGAAACTTTGTATAAGTGAGAAGCAAATTGATGGTTTTGTTTGTAATAGCTAGTAGAGACACATTGTATACTAAAAGTTTGCTTTAGTATAGTGGGAGATTGTTGATTTGTATACTAAAAGCGCTTTGGTTGAGCTTGTATACAATGTTTCCTGCTACCACTATTACAATCTCCTATCCGAAATGAATACTTGATTGCATATATCTCCGTGTCCCCTTATCTCATATATGTTAGATCATACAAGTGTATAAGATCACGTAAGTCCGTATGATTGGTCGCTTAATGAGATATAAAAGTTTCACACCGAGACAAATGAGGACGAGTTGTCAGATAGTCATGCGGTATAGATAAGAAGTGACTTGACTTGGTTGCTTGTCTATGCTGGCACGCCTCGACGTATTGAAGGATCACAAGTGAGATGAGTTCTTCTATCTCGACCGCCGTGAAGAACCAAGATCTCGTGACTTACGGCGATCTAAACCTCGATAAGGTATTACATGAGTACGAGTTGTCGACCATCACTTTGACTTGTTATGGGTGAGGGTTATATGTTCTAACCCAATATTCTCCGTGATCTTGGGTGGTGGCAAAGGTTCAGATGTCATGCTAGTTATCAGACGAGTCACCGTATCCGCTAGGATGATGACGCCCCTTAAGGAGCTCAAATGTTTATTGTACTAAACCCCGCAGTTGAGTTAGCTCAAGTACAATAATAAGGTTGAGTGGTACTACTTATGAATTAAAGATATTAATTATTTAAGCAAATGTAATGCTATAAATAATTAATGGACGCTCGATATCTTAAATACGGGATTCAGAATGTCTAAGTGCAAGCCCGACTCAACTTCGGTAATAAAGGGGTAAGTCAAGATTTATTCTCTAGTGGCATGAATAAATGTTTATAAATTAATTTATGTTCTGGTGAACATAAGATAATTAATTTATTTGAGGCCCATCTTTATTCCTTGCATTTGATCCCCGGCCGCCCATCCAGCCCGTAAGCCAGGCAAAATCGCGCCCTATGCTCTACAAGGCAAGGATTTGATTCTCTTTATCCTATATGATATGATTATATTTATGGGATATGCATAGATCCTTTCCATATAGATTATGGTAATAATCCTTTCCATAAAGGATTATGGTAATTTATACGAGATTATGGTACTCCATATGGGCTTATGGTAATTTCCATATAGGATTATGGTAATGCATTATAAATATGAGGTAATAGATTAAATCTAGGTCAATGATTAATAATCATCATCATAATTTTCAAGACCCCATTGTTCTTGGGAGAGAATTTTCAAAAGTGTAGAGAGGATAAAGGGTGATTTTTCCAAGCATTCTCCATAGATCGCCCTCACTCGACGCTGGAGATTGGGCAACCGGATACAACCCGTAAGGTCAAAGCACGCAGTCTCGATCCATTCCTACCGACAGATTCAAAGGTAAACACGAGAAAACCCCAACGTGTTGCAATTAATTATATAGGTGCTTGCTAGGTATATAATCAATGTATGGTGAATTAAACATCCAAGATAGATCTTGGGAGCAGGCTAAACCAAGTTTTCCCTACAGCTCTTCTTGGGAAACATTGACTCAATGTTTAAAGCTTGGGTTCAAGGATCGCATACGTCCGATCTCCTGACCGACGATCAAATTTCGATCTCGGTCGGAGTCCTCTCGAACTCGCTCGCCCAGCAAACTTTAGTGCCCACTGCACGAGCGTAGCGACAGACGATTAAACGAGCGATCGTACTCGGTGATCGTCCTTCTTCATTGACAAAGATTCCAGAACTCGCTTTACCTTCTCTCGCTTGTAAACGCCAGCACGTACTTTTCCATGAGTTCTTCCTTGAAATCTTCCCACGATACCTTCCCCATCGTCCCGGTGTTAGAGTCCTCCTCACGATTCCCACCGAGATCAGCCTCATCGGTTAGTCGAAAGATCGCGCAATTAAGCTTTTCCGCTTCTTCGCACCGATATATTCAAGATCCTTTCGTGGATCGATCCAGCTCTCAAGATCGATCGATTCGCCAAGACCATCGAACGTAGGAGGATTCGCCATGAAAACTCTTGATCATGACGTCAACGAACCAAAGGTGGTTCTCAAGCTTCTTCCACATTATTGTTCCTTTGGTTCCTTGTTCGCATCTGCATCGACGTTAAAACATTAGAATCACGTCAGATAGATAACCGGTATCATCGCATAACATATATCATCACCCATAATCACATATCATCACATATGTCACATATCACGATCACACATAATCATGCAACCTCATCGACACATCATCGTCATGCATCTCACATAACATCATCACATATCATCACATATCATCACAACATAGCTCATATCACATACAAGCATAAAACATAAACATCCTACATAGACAGCGTTAGTATCAGTATTATCCAAGTGTCCATGAAGGATCACAAAGTACATAATTATAGGTATGTCACCAAAAGGCCGATATGAGCAAAAGAATCGACTCCTGCTATTGCCAAAGATGCCACTGTCCATGCGAGCAGCGGACTCATGATCGCCACCGTATACATCGACCACCTAGATCTATGTCCTCCATATCCGTCTACTACTCCCCATTCATATCAGTTGTCCCATTCTGTCTTTCATCCTCTTCTCTCTTCCTTCCTATCAGGGCTCGGACTCGGGCTGCTGCCTCGGTGAAATGATCCCGCATGGTAGCAAGCCTCTCGTGGTTATGATCCCACCTAAGATGCGCTCCGATTCTCGTGGTCTCAGTGAATCGCTGCCTCGGGTTCCAGCCTCGTGAATGTTGTTCCCGGTTCCTGCCTCGCGGCTGCCCTTCCTCTACATGCTCAGCCCCATCTGAGTCATCCACTATTCGGATCACCAAGTCCTCTGAGTCCTCACTGTTCTCCTCGTCCTCCTTCGGGTCTTTCTCCTCTTCAGAATCTCCTTCCCGGGAGGCCAACCTGATACTGTTCGGTGGCACTGTAGTTCTTATCCTGGGCCTCTTTTCTGCCACGTTCGGGTGGATCATCTCTCTCACCTGGGAGGGTCCTTCTTCGAAATCATTCCTGGTCCGTCTGAACGTGAGGATCGTAGATGGAGGTGTAGTGACTGGCATATCCTGATGAACTGACGATCGTCTAGGCGATGGCTGCTCTACCAAAGGCTCTTCAAGAACATCATCCTCGTCATCAACTGGATCGGCCTCAACATGCCTCGCTATCACATCGCCTTAGAAGGTATGCCTCGATGATCGGGTCCATCGCCTCCACATTCGAAAAGGAACTCGGTGAAATCCAAGGTAAGATGCCTGGTAAGATACTTTCCCACTGTCTCGAATCTTCCTCCATAAACCAACAAATCTTCCCTAAAACACTCCCAATGGCTCATGGACATTCCTGGTACATTCCCTGAACTTACGGATATGCTCATCCATCCTGTGGGATCTTAACCAACGTTGTATGGGCCACTGAATATCCATAAACCTACATGTTAGTTCATCATAAAATGATAACATATATTCACGTTCCCTTTTCTGTCCCAGCTATCTAGAAAATCGTATCTCAGACACATATTCACTTTCAACACATATCAACATAGATATGGACATTCATAACAAATCACATAAGCTAATACAGGACTCACTTACAAGCACTCCTTTATCGAAATAAACAAGATTTCAATCAACATAGATATTCCTATGTAAGCACATAGATTCACATTATTCATCCGTGATCATATCAATCACGTCACATCATACCATATCAATGATTTTCATATAACAGCCACATGTGTTCTTTCGTCTCATCCACATCACTTCCACATCCACATCATCCAACCACATCTCATCCACATCACATTTACATCACGTGAAACTCTTAAATGTGCCAAAGCACATGAAACCAAGATCACATCAAGCTCACGAACCACATAAAGCATCGCAGATAAACACATACCTCATCCCTTTTTAAAGGAGGCGGCCTGACGGTGAGAATGAGGGTAGCAGATCCTGATAAACAGTTTAGAAAAACAAGTTCTAAACACTCAATTTCAAGAACATATGTGATATAAAGCAAATGGATCACTTTGAAATCAAACAACTATGGACACATACCCAAAGCCAAAAACCGCCCGATATCATGCCGTATCGATAACAAAGATAGATGTCGGGGCCAAGAACATCGCTCGACACTATTCTATCACGCCCAATTCCCGAGGGAAGGCACGGATGGGTGTGATTAGGGGGGGGTTAAGAAGCGAGGAAGAAGGGGATACATAAACATACATAATAAGAAGATATTTACCATAAAATCGGACAAAGATCTCCTCTATAACTAGGATATATCCCCAAGGGAGTGATAAACAAACAATCCACCAATAGAATCATATCGACAACATAACTTCAATGAACATGATCTCGATTTGATAATAGTAATGCAATGAAACAAAATAGATTACATCCTGACTAGATCGATCAACCACATAGCATGCTCTTGTCGAGACTCACGAGATAATAACATAATATCAAATCTTGTTCCCAATCGAGAGCAAATAAAGGGACAAGAATACATCAACAACAGAATATGTATATATAAAACAACATCGTGGAAGCATAGCATGAAGAACCCGTAGCTCCATCCCTCAGTGTCGCCCGTCCAGCCCTCCTTCATTTGTGAAAATATTTGAAAAAGAGTTTGGGGTGAGTACTAGTGCACTCAGCTGGTTTTTGCAACATAAAACAAAATCCATGATACCATGTTCAGAGCACTTACCTTAGAAGGTTTTAAAATATAAACGTTTTATGTTTATTTTGAGTTATTTACTCTGATATTTCAAAATCAAACATGTGTGTACCGTGAAAATATTTTAACGAAGTTATTACTGTTCCCTACTCCGAGATGTGGTTCTGTTGTGATAATACATGGATCTCTATTAGGTGGGTTGATCACCATCTTGAGTATTGATCGAAATGGGATAGACCCTGAACTCGTGGTTATGGTTCTGAAGGGGATAGACCCCAGAAGTCCTCACATATTAATTAAAGGGAATAGACCCCTGAATGAGTGGTTATGGTTCTGAAGGGGATAAACCCCAGAAGGCCATACTTATTAGCCTAGTTTGGATGCATTCGGACGCAATGACCGGATATGTTCCGTGATCGAGATGATGTAATGGCTAGATATGTTCCGGCCAAGATGTTGTGAGGCTATGGATAATGCCCGAGTCGAGGTTCTATGATGGGAGTGACATTAATAACGGGTTAGGTATCAAAAAGGAAAATATATTTTTGCTTACTTGGAAGTGGGTTTATGTTTTAAAACCTTCTAAGGTAAGTGCTCTGAACATGGTATCATGGATTTTGTTTTATGTTGCAAAAACCAGCTGAGTGCACTAGTACTCACCCCAAAATCTTTTTCAAATATTTTCACATATGGAGGAGGGCTGGATGGGCGACGCTGAGGGTTTGAGATGCGGGTTCTTTCACGCCTTCTGCTTCTGCGGTGTTGTGCTATATTTATGTATTCTGTTGTTGTTGTAATCTTGTCCCTTTATTTTTCTCTCTGATTGGGAACAAGGTTCGCTATGATGTTATTATGATGTGAGTCTCGATAAGAGCATGCTATGTGGTTGATCGGTCTAGATGACATGATGTAATGCTATTTTGCTTCCGTGCATTACTAGTATCTATTTAGACTATGTTATCCGATATTATGTTATTGATGTATTTTTGTTGGTAGATTGTTTGCTCACCCATCCCTTTCAGGATATGTCTTAGTTATAGAGGAGATGCTGCTCGATTTTTTGGTCATATCTTCTTGTTATATATACTTTATGTATCAATCCCCCTTCTTATCCGCTTCTTATCACCCATCCCTAAGCATACCTCGGCATCCATGTCTTCCCTCGGGAATTGGGACATGACATAACCTTCCTCGGAATAACAATGAATTGTCTTTCACTTCCATGAAACCTTTGCAATTTTCTAGCCTTACTTTTAAACACATTCCTTCTAGGAACTCGTTTCCTCGTTGAGCGCTTACGATCGTCTCTCTCAAGTTCGGTTCAGCTGCTAAAGCTGCAACGAATCCTTGCACTGATTTCGGCAGGTAAATCACTTCCATGCTGAGCTTCTCAAAGTCTCGAACGAGCTCCTTCTCTTACGTAAAAAGATATCCCAACCTTGCATTTGTCTTACGACTAAGGGCATCTGCTACGACGTTAGCCTTTCCTGGGTAATAGTTGATAGTGCAATCATAATCCTTCACTAACTCCATCCATCTCCTTTGCCTCATGTTCAACTTCTTTTGTTCAAAGAATTACTTTAGGCTCTTGTGATATGAAGATCTCACACTTGAATCCGTAGAGATAATGTCTCCAGATCTTCAGTACGTGAAGGACTGTTGCTAACTCCAGGTTGTGAGTCGGATAGCTCAACTCGTGCGGCTTCAACTATCGAGACGTATAAGCTATAACATTTCCGTTCTACATAAGAACACATCCCAATCCAAGCTTGTATGCATCGGTGTAGACCACAAAGCCATCGTATCCTTCTGGAATAGCTAACACTTGAGCGGTTGTTAGCTTTTTCTTCAACTCTTGGAAACTTTCTTCACAAGCTTTTGACCATGCGAACTTGTTTCCTTTCCTAAGCTGCTGCATCATCGACCTTGCCAACTTCAAAAACCCTTCAATGAACCGTCTATAATATCCTTCCATGCCTATAAAACTTCAAAACTCATTGGCATTAGTCGGAACTTTCCAGTTACTTACTGCTTCAACCTTCACTGGATCGACTTTGATTCCTTTTGTAGACACGGTGTGTCTAAGGAACATCACTACTTTGAGCCAAAACTCGTACTTACTATACTTGGCATACAACCTCTATGCTCGTAAAGTTTCCAAAATGATATAGAGGCGTTCTCAATGCAACTCTGCATTCTTGGAATAGATGAGGATATCATCAATAAAAACTAAGATGAAATTTACAAGTACTGATGAAAAACTCGATTCATCATATCCATGAAGACTGCTGGCGTGTTGGTCAAACCAAACAGCATCACGATGAACTCGTTACCTTGTCATGAACGTCGTCTTCGCAACATCCTCTTTCCTGATCTTCAGCTGGTGGTAGCCTGATCTCGAATCAATCTTAGAGAAGACACTCGCTCCTTTGAGCTGGTCAAACAAATCATCAATCCTTGGGAGAGGGTACATGTTCTTGATCGTCAGCTTATTTATCTCTCTGTAGTCAAAGCACATTCGCATTGTCCCATCCTTCTTCTTGACGAACAGAACTGACGCTCCCTATGGAGACACACTAGGTTGGATAAAACCTAGGTCCAACAACTCTTGTAACTGCGCTTTCAGTTCTTGCAATTCTTTAGGTGTCATTCTGTATGATGCCTTTGATACTCGTGTGCCCGTGTTCTAGATCAATAATGAATTCCACTTGCCTATCAGGTGGTAAGCTTGACAAACTTGGGAAACACATCCGGATATTCACACACCACTAGCTCCTATTGCCACCGCTTATGCTTTTATCGCTCACAAACTTACCAAGAAAGTTTGACAGCCTTCCTTCCCCGATCATCCTCAACCGCTTTCGGTCGAGATCATAGTCACGGAAACACCCATCCTTATGCCGTGGAAACAAACTTCCACCCTTTGGCTGCTTGAAAAGCAACTTCTCTCGAGACAACGATAGTTGTCTCCGTGCTTTTCCAACCAATCCATGCCAAAGATGACATCAAATCTTCCATTTCAATGACATGCAAATTGACAAGGACCTTCTGTTCACAGATCTTTACCTCCTGGTTTGGGCAAATCTCTTTTGCATTTAGCACTTTCCCTGAAGGGATGCTAATTTCCAGGGTATTCTGTGACTCTCTGGGTATTAAACCCAACCTCTCACATGCAACTCTCGAAATGAAAGATTGTGAGGCTCATGTATCAAACAAAAAGAAAATGGGTATATTACTTATATTGATTATACCGCATGGTTTCAAGGAGCTTCAGACCGCTGTCGCTCAACCAAAAGTATACTTTCAATTGACTCGCAATCGCATGCGAGGTGTTATAGTAGGAAAGCTAACCTGAGTCGCCTCAAGGAAAACTTAACAGGCCTAATGTCTGTGTTGCTCATGTAAAGCGATTAAATCCTAAACACTCTAATACCAAAAAGGGTTTGGAACATACGAGGAATCAAACACGAGAATTAAAACAAATAACCTAAGCTGTGGTTGTCAATCCCGAGCTATACTAATAAAGCGATAAATCAAAAGTTTATAGCAATTTATTAATCATAGGGTTTGTCAATCCTCAATCTAAAACTAATTGCACATAAACGAGAGCAAAGGAATCATTACGTAAATTAAAACAACGGAACAAGAAATCCAATCCATCGTCACTATGAATTGATTACAATAAAAATCATAAATAATAAAATCAGAAAATGATTCCGTAAGAACTATAAAATCCACGATGAATTGATGAACAAGATTATTCAATCGATAAACGAAAGCATAAATTAAATCCAAGATTGTATACATTATGTTGCCCGAGGAAACTGGAAAACTCAAGAACAATGGTGAAGACAAATTGCCACCGTATGGAGAAGAAACCAAAATCAAGACCGAGTCATGAACCCTTTCTCACCCTAAACGCCTGTGTATATATATTAAAATAGGAGTGAGCTGGTTTATAATGAGCTCACGCTCGAAAACATTCGACTTCAATATGAACGCTGGCGGGTTGAAGCGCCCGTCAAAACTCATCGCCTTATTTGTGAGCGCCACCAAATGAACGCCTGGTGGTGATTGGTGAAAAGCTACCGAGATGGGCGCTGATGTAAGCGCCGGTGAGCGTGGCGATGGAGACGAGCGCGCTGGCAAGGAGGATACCCGCTGAAAAGGCCAAGCGCTAGGCAAGCGTGGCGCCGAGACGGAGCGGGAGACGGAATGGGTGTCGGCCTCGCCAAAGACCGGCCGGAAAATGAGCGCTGGCGGCGGGCAGCGTATGCGGCGCCGGAGTTGGGCGAGACGGGCGCTGGCAGGGGCTGGAGTCCCGGCGCCGATGGAGGACGCGCTGTCGTCGCGGGAGTGAAGGCGGAGCGGGCGAGGCAACGACGCGGCGCCAAGGTGTGAAGCGGAGCGGCGTACCGCCCGCCGGCATTGAGCCGGAGGGAAATTGGGCTGGCTAGACCCAACCGGGCGCTGGTGGCCGAGTGATGTGGGCGCTGGACGGCGGCGTGCGGCGCTGGTGCGAAGCGGCGGACGGCGCAAGAAGCGCGCGGGCTCGTGCACGCACGCGCGCGACTTCGACGTTGCTCCGCTTCTCGCGTCCGAAACCCGATTTACGATTCGCTTGCGCCTATGAACTCCTGTCGAGATGTTCTTCAATTATATCTGATCCTTGGCAGATTCAATTAATCCTATTTTCTGCCGTTTTCCTACAAAACATCTAGACGAACGGTTAATCCGAATCGATAAATCTTAATCAAACCAACGGCAAAAATAGAACAAACCATAGAAAATGACACGTAAAACAATACCAAGAATCATCACAAATTCATGCTAAACAACTCCCCACACTTATCCATTTGCTTGTCCTCAAGCAAAGTCTATACTAATAAGGTTCAAAGATAACTCATACAACTTAACCCTTATTCTAATCAATCGCCTTATTGCATTTCCACACTTGGTGTTTACGAATTCAAAGATAAAGCTAAATAAATCAAGAACTACAATTGACTTCCAATAAATAAAAAGGTAATCGCCGCACGGACCAACTCTCCGTTAGTGTGAATTAACTAATGTGGTTACCTTTAGCAACAAGTTTCTTTTATATAGCACAAAGAATGTTTTAATGATTTTGAATAAAATTGAAGGTGCACTCGATGAACTCGAGTCTCCTAACGTGGTTTTCCATGTCCATTTCTCAAATTACGAAAGAGGGACATAATCCCATCCTCCATTTCAACAATCTTAACAAGATACCGAGCTTTCATTCTCCTCATTTTCTACTTTTTCATATTTTTATTTTTTTTTATATATAAATGAAACAAGTATATAGGCAACCACAATGTTAACACTTCCCTAACATTAGCCGGACAAATCACATCAATTTTCCCCTATTCATTTTCTATCAATCACGCCTCACAAATCACATTATACTCAAATCATATATCACCAAAAGTTTTGAAATTCAAAATCAACACCGAATACTACGTAGTTCAACAGACAAATCAAGATCCTAACTTACTCAAGATAGACAAAGCTTACGTCCAAACAATCGAATAAGCACAAGGGCACGCCATTACAACAAAACAATACATCATGCATACAAAACCGAGTAAACATCCTCATTATTTTAAATCGAGCACCGCCCCTGCTCAAAACATTAAAAGCTCAAAATAACCATAGAGGATGATACTTCCCGATAATCGACGGATGCGATGTAGAGTTGGAGCATCACGGCTTCATCTCGTCGGCGACAATTTTCCGCATCCGAGCAAAACAAACTCAACAACAACAGATAGATCAACAAGAACAACAAACAAGATAAAGAAAGAAAGAAAAGCAATAAAAACCGTGGGTCAACTCCCACGCGAAGATTTCGCTTAACGTCGTGAGCACGACGTGTTCGGCCAAAGAAATTGGGGACCGACGAGCAAAATGCTCTCCACTTCTTTCGACCTCAAGCTCAAAGTACGGTTTAACTCACCGACCGCTCACAGCCGAATGATTTGTCGGAGTTGGTCACAAGCACATCGCCTGTAAGGAAACACTGCTCCAAGATGTAAGGACCACCCACCCTGACTTGAGCTTCTGGATAGCCTAATCGAGATCAAGTAAGACCTTCATTCCCGACTTTAAGTCCTTGTTAACTTTCGCCGATCCAAAGATCTGTTTCACTTTCCCTTATAGAAATTTGCATTCATTCCCCGCGATAAAACATTCTACCAAGGATCAACAACATCTATCAAACGTGATAATCAATGCATTTAATGGGTGAGATATCACAATGTCATGCGCAGAAGGACACGATTCACCAAGCATACTATTTTCAATGTGCCATTCTTAACATCAATAAGTGTGTTGGTTGTGGCCATGAATGGCCTCCCAACAAAAGAGAGTGTTCTACCCCATCTTCACTAACATCCCCCATATCCAACACGACAAAATCGACGGGAACAATCAACCCACCCATCTTAACTAATACATCCTCGACAATACCCTTAGGGTATCTCACGGACCTATCGGCTAATTGTAGACACATTCTAGTGGGTTTAAGTTCACCTAATCCTAGTCGCCTCTCAAGGAAAACTTAACAGGGCCTAATGTTCGTGTTGCTCACAGAAAGCGATTAAATCCTAAACACTCTAATACCAAAAAGGGGTTTTGGAACATACGAGGAATCAAACACGAGAATTAAACAGCGAACCTAAGCCAGGGTTGTCAATCCCGAGCTATACTAATAAAGCGATAAATCAAAAGCGATAGCAATTCTATTAATCATAGGGTTTGTCAATCCCTAATCTAAAACTAATTGCACATAAACGAGAGCAGTGAATCATTACGTAAATTAAAACAACGGAACAAGAAATCCAATCCACTGTCACTATGAATTGATTACAATAAAAATCATAAATAATAAACTGTAAAAAATGATTCCAGAAGAACTATAAAATCCACGCATGAATTGATGAACAAGATTATTCAATCGATAAACCGAAAAGCATAAATTAAATCCAAGATTGTATCTGCTATGTTGCTCGAGAAACTGGAAAACTCAAGAACAATGGTGAAGACAGCCGCACCGTATGGAGAAGAAACTAAAATCAAGACCGAGTTATGGAACCCTTTCTCAAATTTCTAAACGCCAGATATATATTAAAATAGAGGAGCGCGGCTTATAATGAGCTCACGCCGAAAACATTCCGACTTCAATATGAACGCCGGGTGGGGCTGGCCTTGCCGTAAAACTCATCGCCTCATTTGTGAGCGCCACCAAAATGAACGCTGGTCATTGACAGGAAAATACGAGATGGGCGCTGACAAGCGCCACCGAGCGTGGCGATGGAGACGATGCTGCGGCAAGGAGGATGCCACTGAAAGGCTGCAAGGCTAGGCAAGCTTGGCACGAGACGGGAGCGGAGACGGAATGGTGCCGGCCTCGCCAAAGACCGGCCGGAAAATGAGCGCTGGCGCTGGGCGGGCAAAAGGCGCATGAGTTGGGCGAGACGGGCTGGCAAGGCGCTGGAGTCCTGGGCCGGATGGAGGACGCGGCCGTCGCGGGAGGAAGGCGGAGCGGGCGAGGCAACGACGCGGCGCGCGGCGTGAAGCGGAGGCGGGTGAGCCGGCCGGCATTGAGCGCCGGAGGAAATTGGGCGCTAGACCCAGCCGGCGCTGGGTGGCCGAGTGATGTGGCGCGGCGTGGCGGTGCGGGCGCCGCTGGTGCGAGCGGCCGGACGGCGCAGCTGGCGCTCGTCGCACGCACGCGCGCGACTTCGACGTTTGGCTCCGTTCTCTCGCGTCCGAAACCCGATTGACGATCCGCTATGCGCCTATGAACTCCTGTTGAGATGCTTTTCAATTATATCTGATCCTTGGCAGATCTAATTAATCCTATTTTCTGCCGCTTTCCTACAAAACATCGAGACGAACGGTTAATCCGAATCGATAAATCTTAATCAAACCAACGGCAAAAATAGAACAAACCATAGAAAATGACACGTAAAACAATACCAAGAATCATCACAAATTCATGCTAAACACTTGCTACTGGCTCAGGGCGTACACCCTAACTTGTTGTGGCGGCCTTTGGTTTATTGGCCTTGGATGTCTCGCTGCTCCGTGGTTCGGCCTGGGTGGAGCCTGGTTCTGCCTCGACAGAGCATGATGCTATCTTGGTGATAGCTGCACTGCATGTCCTCCCATCGTTGGGAAATCTCGAGCGTAATGCCCGTACTTCCTACAACGGTAACACTCAATGTTACCTTGTCTGTAATTGCATAAGTGATTCATCTGGCATTTCAGGCACCAAGGCTTCTCCGCGCCTTGTCCCTATTGCCACATGGGTTAGAAATTCTTTCCCATAGGTTATCTTTTCTTCTCGAATACCCGTATTCCTCGTAATCACTGACCGCCTGTTCCCTTGGAATCCCTGGTTACCTCGTCCTCGATGTTCCCACTTTCTTTTTCCTTTTCCTCCGTCAGCTGGCTGTCCGGGTGACATCGTTCTTTCTTGGGGCAATAATGACTTAATGTTTAATGCCCGGTTCAAGGACTGAGCGTACGTTAGTTCTCTCTGACCGACGAGTGAAATTTCGATCTCGGTCCGAGTCCTTCGAACTCGCTCGCCCGGCAAATTTCGGTCGACTCGATGTGTAGTGTAACACGATAGATGATTGAACAAACGATCATACTCGGTGACCATTCTTGTTCCTTGCCGAAGATTCTAGAACTCGTTTTGTCTCCTCTGTCTGTAAACGCCAGGCACATACTTTTCCATGAGTTTTTACTTTAAATCTTCCCACGTATACCTTCCCCACTGTCCTGGTGTTAGGGTCCTTCTCACGGATTCCCACCAGTAATCAGCCTCATCGGTTAGCTGAAAGATCACGTAATTCAGCTTTTCTACTTCTTCGTAGCCAATGTATTCAAAGATCCTTTCGGTGGATCGTATCCAGTTCTCAGCATCCAGCGGTTCGTCGAGACCATCGAATGAAGGGGGATTCTGCTTGCGAAAACTCTCGATCGCATGTCGTTGAACCAAGGGTGGATATTCAGCTTCATACATATTATTGTTTTTTTTGTTCCTTGTCTTCGGTATTCTGTACCGACGTCGAAACGTTAACATCGCGTTTGCATTGGTGACCACATACCATCGCATAACATATATCATCACCCACAATCACATATCTTCACATATATCACATATCTTGATCACATATAACCATGCAATCGTGTTCACACATCATCGTTATGTATCTCACATAACATCATCACCTATTCACATATTGTCAAGCATATCTCACATCACATACATGCATTCAAGCCTTAATATCTTGTCATAGATAGTGTTAGTATCAGAATCAACAAAGTGTCCTCGAAGGACAATCATAATACATGATCAAAGGTATGTCAGTAAAAAAAAGTCAGATACGTGCAAGAGAATCTGACTCTTGTTACTGCCAAAAATGTGTCGCACTATCTCGAGCAAAAGTAGACTCTGGGACTGTCACTATACATACTGACTGCCTCAATCCCCGTCCTCCATACCAATCTACAGATCTCCATTCCTTTCACTCATCACATTATGTCTTTCCTTCTCTTCTCTCTCTCTCCCTATCAAGGCTAAAACTCGGGCCCCTATCCCGGTAAAGTGGTCCCTCTTAGCAGCTAGCCTTTCTTAAGTGTGATCCCACCCAAGATGCTCCCTGATGGTCTAGGTCTCAGGTGAATATTGACCCTGGGTTCCTACCTCCGGTGCATGTCCTTCCTCCTCTGGATCAGCCTTATCAGTGTCATCCACTATTCTGATCACCAGATCATATGTATCATCACTCCTATCGTCAATGTTCTCTTCCTCCTCTTTGGGACCTTTCTCCTCCTCAGGATCCTCCTCTCGGGTTGCAAACCTTATACTTGCTGGTGGCACTGTGACTCTCATCCTCAGCTTCTTCCCTGCCACTGATGGTTCTATCATCTCCTTCACCTAGGATGGTCCTGCTTCGAAGTCGTGTCTTGTTCTTCGAAGGGTGAATGTTGTAGACGAGATGGTAGTGATTGGTGTCTCCTGAGATACTGACGACTGTCGGAGTGGTGGTTGTTCTTCCAACTGCATCTCAGGAATGTCATCACTGTCATCAATCTGAATTGATCCTCGAGCATGTGTCCCAACTACCTCTGTGTCAACAAGTATGCCCCTGTGAAATCCAGGGTAAGGTGCCTCGTGATAGGATCCTGACGGAACAACACGAATCCTTGTCTGCTTGCCCACGGCTACCAACATGTCGCCAATCTTTCCATCATTCTATAGTAAGCTTCATACTTTGTTACCTTTCCACTGTCTATGATCTGTCTCCACAGCCCGACAAACTTTCCCAGAAACACTCCCAGAACACTCCTAGCGGTTCATGCACGTTTCTGGTGCATTTTGTGAATTTACGGATATGATCATCCATTCTGTGAGTTCTCAGCCAACGTCTTCTAGGCCACTGAATATCCATAAACCTACATGTTAGTTCATCATAAACCAACAATAATCCATATTTTCTCTTCCTGGCCGGGTCATTTGGGTAACCATGTCCCAAACACCCGTCCACTTCCAATATAACAATATCCATAATGATATTCATAACAACAATCATGCAAGCAAATACAAGATTCACTTGTAAGCACTCACTTATCAAGTAAACAAGATTTCAGCCAACATCATATTTCTATGTAATCACATAGATCCATCTCATCCATTCGTATCCATATCAATCACATCATATCATTCTCATATCAATGATTTTTATATCACAGTCGCATAAGCTCGTCCGTCCTATCGACAAATCACATTCACATCCATATCTGTATCCATATCCATAACCATATCCACATCCATAACCACATCCATATCTATATTCACATCACGTCTACTCATGTAAACTCACATCATGGCAAAGCACATGAAACCAAGATCATATCACGCTCACATAGCTACATAAAACATCAAGAAATGAACATATAACTCATCCCTTGTTAAAGGAGGCTGCCTGACGGTGAGATGAGGATAGCTGTACCTGATGAACAGTTTAGAAACACAATTTCTAAACACTCGATTTCAAGAACGTATAAGATACAAAGCAAAAGAACTTCTTTCGACATCGATAATCATAAAACTCTATACAAGAACATTGCTCTGATACAAATCTTGGTATCAGATAACAAGGCTAGATGTCAAAACCAAGATCATTGGTCTGATACCAATCTGTCACGCCCTAATTCTCGAGGGAAGGCACGAATGTCGGGGTATGACTAGGGGTGGGAAATAAGAAGCGGGGAAGAAAGGGGAGGATACATAAAGCATATATAACAAGAAGATGTAACCAGAAAATCGAGCAGTATCACCTGTATAACGAGGACATATCCTGATGGGGATGGGTGAGGAAACAATCCACCAATATAAATATATCAACAACAATATATCATCGAATAAACATCATCTGAATAGATACTCGTAATGCACAGAAGCAAGATAACATTACGTCTTGTTCAGTATAGACCGACCAACCACATAGCATGCTCTTATAGAGGCTCACAGTATAACAACCTAATAGCAGAACTTGTTCCCAAATCAGAGAGCAAAACAAAGGTACAAGAGTACAACAACAACAATATGTATACATTGTAGGGAAATCTGATTTTAACCCTCTTCCGATGATCTATCTTGGATGTTTAATTCACCATACATTGATAATATACCTAGCATGCACCTATATAATTAATTGCACCACGTTGGTATTTTCTCGTGTTTACCTACGAATCTGTCGGGAAAGAATGGATCAAGACTCGTGCTTTGATCTTCTGGACTATATCCCGATTGCCTAAACTCCAATGCCGAGTGAGGACAATCTATGGAGAGTGCTATAGAAATTCGCCTTCCTTCTTCACAATTTTTGAGAATTATGAATTGATTTTACCCTTTGATTTTCTCTCACCTTATATTTATAATGCAACCCTAAATCCTATCATGATAGGATTTATGCATATCTATTAAATATAATAATATCACTTAAGATGAGAGGATGAAAGCAGAGTCGGTGGGACTCTAAGAGGAAGTGGACTTAAAATCTTCATAGCTCTAGTCTGATGGGCTGACCCTGTGGATCAAATGCAAGGAATAAAGATGGGCCTCAAATAAATTAATTATCTTATGTTCACCAGAACAATATAATTAATTCATAAACATTTATTCATGCCACTAGAGAATAAATCTTGACTTACCCCTTTATTTTCGAGTTGAGTCGGCTCGCATTCGCACTTAATGAATCCCTATATTTAAGATATCGTACATCCATTAATTATTTACAGCGTTCTGACTGCTTAAAATAATTAATATCTTTAATTCCTTAAGTAGTAACACTCAACCTTATTATTGTACTTGAGATAACTCAACATGCAGGGTTTAGTACAATAAACATTTTGAGCTCCTTAAGGGGATGTCATCATCCTAAACGGATACGGTGACTCGACACAGGTAACTAGCATGACATACAAGCACTGCCACCAACCAAGATGCAGAGAATTGGGTTATCTCATGTAACCCTCACCCATAACAAGTCAAAATGGTGGTCAACAACTCATACTCACCTAATACCTTATCGAGGATTAGATCAACGTAAAGTCACCGAGATCTAGGTTCTTCACGACGGTCGACAGAAGAACTCATCTCATCGTGATCCATCAATACGTCGAGACGCATCAAAGATAGACAAGCAACCAAGTCAAGTCACTTCTTATCTATACCGCAGCTATACCAACAACTCGTCCTCAAGTTATCTCGTTTGTGATACTTTTATATCTCATTGCTTGACCAATCATACGCACTTACGTGATCTACAACACAATCGTATGATCTAACTTATATGAGATAAAGGGATATACATATGCAATCAAGTAAACAATTCGGATAGAAGATTGTAATAGTGGTAAAGGAAACATTGTATACAAGCTCAACCAAAACCGCTTCAAGATACAAACCAACATACATAGCACAACATCGCGAAAGCGTAAGATATGAAAGGACCGCAGCTCAACCCCTCGGTGTTGCCCGTCCAGCCTTCATCTATCTGTGAAAACATTTGAAAAGATTTTATGGTAAGTACTAGCGCACTCAGTTGGTTTTGTAACATAAAATAAAATCCATGATAACCGTGTTCGTAACACTTACCTTAGAAGGTTTCAAACATAAACTCACTTCTAAGTAAGCAAAATATATTTTTCTTTTGTACCTTCCCATCACAATACCTCGGCTTGGAACGTATCCAGCCAGCCCACAATACCTCGGCCCAGAACATATCCAGTCAGCCAACAATATCTCGGCCCAGAACATATCCAGCCAGCCCACTCCCGAAACGTATTCAGCAAGCTCATCCGCAATGTATCCAGCCGACTAATCAGTGTGACCTTCTAGGGTCTATCCCCTTCCAGACCATAACCACTTATTTCGGGGTCTATCTCTTTTCGATCAATACTCAAGATGGTGATCAACCCACCGAATAGAGATCCATGCACAACTACAATGGAACCAAATGTAGAAGTAGGGAATAGTAATAACTTCGTTAAAACTCAAAATATCACGGTATGCATGTGTTTGATTTTGAAATATCAGAGTAAATAACTCAAAATAAGCATATATAATCCAACCTTTACTGACGAAAACGTCTACCAGGAGAGATCCACAAATCCCACAACCTTACTGATCGCACTGGTATGTACCTAGTAACAAGACGGAATAACTTTTGGAGTCACATCCCATGAAGCAAAGTAACAACATGATCAAAACGGAGAATGGAGCAAAATGAGATTTTTCGACTTTCTGAACCCATATTTGGCAATATCCGAGTTTCAAATCAACTTGATGCAGAAGGAAAAAATGTTCAGGGCATCGAGATCTATAAAGGGGTACCTTAAAATTTGCATGCGTGAAAGATGATACAAAACTTAGTAGCGAAGAAGCTTCAAAACTTAACGCTTATCCTCAAATCTAGGATAAACCATCCGTAACCGGTGCATGAAAATGAAAACATAAGCAATATGCAATTAAAGGAACATGGAATGACAAGTCATGTTGAAAAATGATAACCCGGGCATGTACTTTCTTTAGAAACTCAAAACATTTAAAAATATTCTCGCATGTAAAACACGAAAAACGAAAAACAGAATTGATACGCTAGAAGAGCACATAGCCCGAAACTCAACACCTAAAGGCTCCATGGCCAAAAAATGGCCCGTCGGCCACCAATCGACGGAAAATAATTCACGGCGGCGACGGTATTAGGTGGCGGTGGTTTTGGCCGACCTCCAATCGTTTCCTCGTCTCGTCACTTGAAAAACCCGAGTTCTACGTTATGTTATCAGTGAAAAGACGGAATCAAAATAAAAGAAGGACAAAAACAAAAGGCAAAGGTACGGGGAGGTTGATCGACGGTGGTAGACCGGCAGCAACGCAATTGCACTGCCGCCGAGCCCTCCCAACTCGATCCCCACTCCTCCAGCGCTTCTGTAGCTCACCTGGGGCTGCTCGGCTCTTCCGTAAACACAGAGAGACGCAGAAAATTAACGTTGAAAATGAAGGCCTTAGGCCTCTATTTATAGGGGAAAAGTAGGTAGTTGCGTAGTCGCTTGCATGTTGACGACCTTTTCAAACATAAACCGATACAACTTTCACAAACGGACTCCAAAAATAGCAAACTTGGTACCCATGGACTCGCAATAAAATGCCTGACACAACGAGTATAAACAAGATATACTTGTAAAAGACCTTTAAAAAGCTCGATTTTTCTATAACTTCCCCGGAGTGCCAAACATTCGTGGGTGGTCGTAAATCTGCATACTTAGTGTCTATGAACTCATCATAAAACATTCTTCACAACGCCTGAGGCTTTGGTGATGGTCGAAGCATCATAGCAAAAAGTCAACTTTTTGCCTTCTTGAAAAACATGTTGAACAAACCTAAAGCTAAGGAAGGACGGGGTATTAAAGAGCATCTGCGCTAGTTGCGTGCCCCATCACCACTTTCGTCCCCACACCGCCACACCTCTGTCGCCCGTCCACTAGAACCTCACCGACGCCGCCAAGACCTTGCTGGATTTGTATATCGAAAGCGCTTTGGTTGAGCTTGTATACAATGTTTCGCTACCACTATTACAATCTCCTATCTCGATTTGAATACTTGATTGCATATATCTCGTGTCCCCTTATCTCATATATAAGTTAGATCATACGATGTGTGAAGATCACGTAAGTCTCATATGATTGGTCAAGCTTAATGAGATATAAAAGTTTCACAACCGAGACGACTTAAGGACGAGTTGTCGGTTTAGGCCGCAGATAGATAAGAAGTGACTTGACTTAGTTGCTTGTCTATGCCGGGTGCGCCTCGACGTATTGAAGGATCACAGATGAGATGAGTTCTTCTTCTCGACCATCGTGAAGAACCAAGATCTCGGTGACTTACGATGATCTAAACCTCGATAAGGTATTAGGTGAGTATGAGTTGTCGACCATCACTTTGACTTGTTATGAGTGAGGTTATATGTTCTAACCCAAGATTCTCTCGATCTTGGGTGGTGGCAGTCTTGTATGTCACGCTAGTTATCTCAGACGAGTCACCGTATCCGCTAGGATGATGACGTCCCTTAAGGAGCTCAAAAGGTTTATTGTACTAAACCCCGCAGTTGAGTTAGCTCAAGTACAATAATAAGGTTGAGTGGTACTACTTAAGGAAATGAAGTTATTAATCGCTTTAAGCAAATGAGTTGCTAGAAATGATTAATGGACGCTCGATATCTTAAATACGGGATTCGTAATGTCTAAGTGCAAGCCCGACTCAACCCGGTAATAAAGGGTAAGTCAACATTCTTTCTCTAGTGGCATGATCAAATGTTTATAAATTAATTTATGTTCGGGCTGAACATAAGATAATTAATTTATTTGAGGCCCATCTTTATTCCTCGACTGATCCTGGTGGCCCATCCGAGCCCGTAGCATCGAGGAAATCGGCGCCCTATAGCTCTCAAAGGCAAGATTTTATTCTCTTTATCCCACAAGGATATAATTATATTTATGGTATATGCATAGATCCTTTCCATATAAGATTATGGTAATAATCCTGAGAGTATGGAAATAATCCTGAGAGTATGGAAATAATCCTAAGATTATGGTAATATTCCATATAGGATTATGGTAATTTCCATATAGGATTAAGGTAGTGCATTATAAATATAAGGTATGAGATAAAGTCTAGGTTAATGTTCACATATTGATCCTAAGAATTTTCGCCACCCTCATAGTCTTGAGAGAGTTTTGAAAATTGTGAGAGCTCGGTGATTTTCGGTGTATTCTCCATAGATCGCCCTCACCGACGTTGGAGATTGGGCAACCGGATACAGCCAGGAAGGTCAAAGCACGAGTCCGATCCGCTCGATCCGCTCATCTCGCTCCATCGACCTCTTCGATCCAAAGGTAAACACGTGAAAACCCTACGTGTTGCGATTTAATTATATAGACGCATGCTAGGTTTATAATCAATGTATGGTGAATTAAACACCCAAGATGGATCCTCGGCGAGGTTAACATATGTTTTCCCTATTGGTATCGAGCACCGGATCGAATCTTGGCTCTGTTGGATTAATTCACGTTTGATTATTACGCGTTTTAATAATTGTGGATCCGCTGCTCATCGTGGCTCGCTTATTGTTTTTGTTGGTTTTGTTTTACACCACGAGAAAATCCGTGGTTAGATTAGATTTTATTATGTAAATCTTATCCGTAAAGAAGAAGGAAGACGAAAGAACGAAGAAGCCAAACGACGGAAAATCAGTCTCTACCGTCATCGTCGGGTGGTTTCGCGAAGCGAACCTCTTGGTCGCGAGGGCGATCGCGAGGGCTGCGGGCGGCGGGCGCGCTCGCGAGATCCCTGGCGCTTAGCGAGCGAGCTCGCGGTCGCGAGGACTACCCGCGAGGCTGCGCGGCGTGCGGCGAAAGCGGCGACGGGCGCGTTCGCGCGGAGAAACCCGCGCCATGAAAGCGATCGCTGGTCGCGAAGCTCGCCGCGGGCGGCGACGCTTGGCGACGTTCGGCGCCGGGCGGTGCCGCGCGTGTTCGCCGTCGGGTCGCGGTCGCTAAGCCCGCGAGGGACACGCGAGCACGCCGACGACAGCAGTGGGCGCGCGGTGGGCACTCTCCCTGGCCTCAGCCCGGTCTGAAGACAGACCGACCCGCGCCCGCCGCTTTTCCAGATTTTCCGTCCGTGCCCGCACGCGAGGTCTGCCAAGTTTAATTACATACTTTGTAAATCTATGTAATAGATTAGATTTAAATGTGCGAGGCTTCACGATTGGGCGCGATGAACGCTTTTATTTTATTTTTATCGCTCATATGCATGTCGTGGATGTTTAAATTATGCAAGAGCATGCTATGTATGTTTATATTACATTGACAAACCTTTAAGTGTTTTACGAATCGATGCGCATAGTAAGCATGCTAGGTTTATCGCGTTTATCAAGCATATTTTAGAATTACTGCGAGCATGTTTTACATGTCGAGTTCTATAGAAAAGCATGCTAGGATTACGTGATCTGCATGGACAAACCTTTGAATAAAAAGACTAAGCAAGCAACCCGACAAATTAATTTTTCAAATTAAAATGTCAAGACCTCCACTTTTTTATCTCTAAACAAAGTGAGACGATCGTGAGTAAACGCCCACACGCGTTGGCTTGCTTGCATGCTTATCATAAGTTTGTTAGATGAGATTTCTAAATAAAACATTTTAAATCTATTGAAGTGGGAGTTTCATGTAAACGCCCACACGCTGTGGCTTGTATGTGCGATTTTCATAAGTTCTCTAGAGATAGATATAAAATGAGATAACAAAAGATTTGAATTCAAGCGGTATGGTCCGGTGAGTATACCAATTCTAAGAATTCATCTTCCGTTAAAATTGTGGTCATTGCTTAGACATCACCTCAGTACAACTTCCGCCAAGTCCCTTCTTGCGATAGTGATGTGGTCAGTAAGGTCCAATCATTAATTTCATTTGTCATAAGGATAAGTCGACATGGATTGAAATTAAACGACTAAAAGGTATATTTTAGTGCAGTCGAGGTTCATGTAAACGCCCACACGCGTGGCTTGCATGTGGGATTCCTTGGGCGATTGGAGGTTTCAATTAATATTGTTTTATCAAAAGGTTACAATATTATTGTTACGAATTATTTGCGATCGTATGCTTATGTGTTTTACATTATCGTTTCGAGATATGTCTCTTACGCCGATTATCAATATGCTCGCACAAAATCCGTTATCCGTCCAAATTTTATCCAGTGGAAGCGAAACATGGAATATGTTCTTAGTTGAAGAACACATGTTTGTTCTCACTACTCCTAAACCCGATGCCCTTCTTGTGGCGTCGACTAATGAGCGTGAGAGTCAGCGGACTTTGGAATAAGTCAAACAATATGGCTAAATGCTATATGATGACTACGATGTCCAAAGGCTTGCGGTACGCACATCGATCGATGGTAGAAGCGATCGATATTTGGTCAAGTCTCGAGGTAAGTTTGGGCGGTCGGATCGGACGATCCGCTTCCACACAATGAGAGAAATCTTGGCGTGTAAGATGGAAGAAGGAAGTTCGGTCCATGAACATGTCTCCCATGACTCATCTCATGGATAGTCTTGATCGGTTGGGAGGAGGTATTGTGAAGCCAAGGTCGATATCATCCTCAATACACCGCCCAAGTCTTTTGAGAACTTTCGCGTGAATGCGATCATGAGCAAGACCGAGTTTACACTTAGTCGGTTGCTTAATGATCTCGTTTGCGGAAGGAGTTATGGGAAAAGGAGCATGCTCTGCTAGCACATCTAAGGGCCCAAAATTTTCATCGCAAAATGGAAATAGAAAAGGGTACCAAAGGTGGTAGAGGCAAGGAAATAGTGGGAGTAATGGGAGCAAGAACATGGTTGCCAGGAGGCAGAAGAAGCCAAAGGAGAAGGGCAAGTGCTTGAAGTGTAAGACGGGCATTGGAAGGCCAAGTGCCCTATGCTCAAGCTCAAGGTACGCGCCGTTTGCTTTAACGGAAACATGTTTAGCGACTTGTTCTACCCATTCTTGGGTAGTAGATAACGGGCGAATCGATCATGTTTGTTACACCTGCGGGGGTTCTGCATGACAAGGAAATGTTTGATGGCGAGATAACGATCTCCATGGGCAGCAGTGGTGAAAGTCGGAAGTTGCGGTTGGAGATGTTTCTTTATGTTTTGGGACAACAGTTTTAGTTTTGAAAGACGTTTTATATGTGCGGATTTTCATGGAACCTTGTTTTGCATTTCAAATTATTTACTCATGGATATTACGTTATTTTTGATAGTGGTGTTTCTATCATAAGAAATGGCGAAGTTATACGTGTTGGCACCTTATATAATTAAGCTTTATACTATTTACGCAAAACATAATACCTATAACTATGTTGCATCTTCATCAAACCCTAAAAAGAAAGTTTTCTTAGAAGATGACTCTACTTTCTCTCGGCATCTTAGATTAGGTCACATCAATCTAAATAGGATCCAAAGGCGGCTAAGAATGGGCGTTGGGTAATCTCACGGTTACTCCGTTCCGGTCTGCGAATCCTGTATAGAAGGTAAGATGTCGACCAGGACCTTCAAAGCGAAGGGTTATAGAGCCAAAGAAATGTTGGAGTTAGTCCATTACGACTGTGTGGACCAATGTCCCACAAGCTCGTGGAGAGTACAGTATTTTGTCACTTTCATTCGATTACTCGAAAGGTACGGATACATATACCGCTTCGCGAAGTCCAGATGCTTTGAGAAATTCAAAGAGTTTAAGGCGGAAGTGGAGGCGAAGCTAGGTAAGAGTATCAAGTCGCTCATGTCCGATCGCGGTGGCGAATACCTCGATAACGAGTTTATGGACCATCTAGTGAAGTGCGGGATTACATCCCAAACAAGATTTCACCACGCACACCACAAAATGGTGTGTCGAGGCGAAGAAATAGGACTCTTTTGGAAATGGTTAGATCTATGATGAGTTATGCTACATTGCCTATTTCGTTCTGGGGATATGCCTTAGAGACGGCGGCATACTTGCTAAATCTAGTACCGTCCAAGTCAGTCGAAAAGACCCCTTTCGAGTTGTGGTTTGGGCGCAAGCCCAGTTTAAGCCACATAAGGATATGGGGCAGTCCAGCACATGTGCTGAACAAGAAGGCTGACAAGTTGGAGGCTAGATCAAGCAAGGTCGCGTTTATTGGCTATCCTAGAGGAACGAAAGGTGGTTTATTCTATAGTCCTAAGGATCAGAAGGTCATTATTAGCACTAATGCCCGATTCTTAGAAGAGGATTATATGAAAAATCATAAGTCCAAAGTTGAAATCATTCTTCAAGAATTAGAAGATGATCGTATTCCACCACCGATTAGGCCAAAGGTACGAGATGTTGAGTCTAGTGGGAGGGATCGACACCAGATACTTCAAGAAATTGAAGTGGGTCGAGTTCCACTGGAGATACCGACCGTACAAGTGGTACCTACACAACAAGTTGTGCAAGTTAGAGAACCACAAGTATCTGCACCCACCGTTGCCATTGTGCCTGTAGAACCTCGTCGTAGTGGGAGGGTTGTTCGTCAACCCGAGCGATTTATGTTCGTGGGTGAATCTTCGGATTTAGTCCAGCAGATTTAACATGCAATAATCGACCCATGGACATACAAGGAGGCGATACAAGATATAGATGCAAGATCATGGCACACCGCTATGGACTTAGAAATGGAGTCCATAACGGCTATGGATGTATATGAAAGACACTCTACCGGATGGCAAGGAAGCCATAGGTAGTAAGTGGATATACTGAGAGGAAGAGATTCCGATGGAGAGGTTTCGCTTTCAAAGCCGCACTTGTGGCGAAAGGGTACACTCAGATTGAGGGCATCGATTTTGATGAGACCTTTTCGCTGTAGCAATGCTCAAGTCCATCGAATTCTTCTAGCCATAGCAGCCCACTGAACCTAGAGGTTTGGCAAATGGATGTTAAAACCGCTTTTCTAAGCGGTTACCTTGAGGAAGGTAGAGACATCTATATGCAAAGAACACAAGGTTATGTGGTAAAGGGTGAAGAGCATCTAGTATGGAAGCTTAAGAAGTCCATTTATGGACTTAAGCGCCTCCCGATCATGGAACTTACGCTGACGAGGTGGTAAAGTCCCATGGATTTACCCAGTTGCCTAGCGAGAGTTTTGTGTATCGGTTAGATGTCAACGGTGATGTGGTATTTCTTGCACTTTATGTAGATGACATCCTTCTAGTTGGCAACAACGTGAAGTTGTATCGACGTAAAGAGTTGGCTATCCGATCGGTTTCAAATGAAAGACTTAGGAGATGCAGCGTACATTCTTGGGATCAAGGTTTACCGAGATCGCAAGAAGAAAATGTCGAGCTTATCTCAGCGCCTTACATTGATCTTGTGATTACTCGTTTTAGTATGCGCACCGCCAAGAAAGGATTGCTACCTTTCGGACATGGCGTTCCTTTATCTCAAGACGCAGTCACCTATGACCGCAAGGAGATAGAGGAAATGAGAGAAGTTCCTTCACGCTTTCGCCGTAGGAAGTCTCATGTACTGCAATGTTATGCACGAGACCGATATACGCTAGCACGCAGAGCATAGTAGCTAGATATCGATCTAACCTGGACAAGCTCATTGAATTGATGATAAAGCATATACTCAAGCACACGAAAAGGACTCGAGATTATAGGCTAGTTTACCATGCGAGATAGTCTAATGCCTTTGGGTTATACAGACTGGATTTCCAAGCCGACCGTGATGAGAAAAAGTCAACCTCGGGCTATGTGTTTACCTTGGGAGGTGGAGCCGTATCTGGCGGAGTGCAAAGCAAATGATGCATTCGGACTCTACCATGGAAGCCGAATATGTAGCCGCCTGTGAGGCTTCTAAGGAGGTCAGTATGGTTCAAGAACTACCTCATGGATCTAGATGTGGTACCGGTTTGCCTAAGAGTATCATAGTTTCTTGTGATAACTCGGTGCGATGTGCAAACTCGAAGGAACCACGGACCCACAAGGCAACCAAACACATAGAGAGAAAGTACCATGTCATACGAGAAATCGTTAGGCGAGGTGACGTCTTGATTGAAAAGATTGATACGACGGAAAATCTAGCGGATCCATTCACGAAGAGCCCGCCGCAAAAAGTCTACGATGGACACGTTAGAGGACTTCGATTAAGCGCTTGATGGCACCCACTTAGAAAGGAAACTTTGTATAAGTGGGAGAAGCAAAGTGATGGTTGTTTGTAATAGCTAGTAGAAAGACACATTGTATACTAAAAGTTTGCTTTAGTATAAGTGGGAGATTGTTGGATTTGTATCTTCGAAAGCAGTTTGGTTGAGCTTGTATACAATGTTTCTGTTACCACTATTACAATCTCCTATCCGATTTGAATACTTGATTGCATATATCGTGTCCCCTTATCTCATATATAAGTTAGATCATACGATTGTGTGAAGATCACGAAGTACGTATGATTGGTCAAGCTTAATGAGATATAAAAAGTTTCACGGTGAGGCGACTTAAGGACGAGTTGTCGGTTTAGCCGCAGTATAGATAAGAAGTGACTTGACTTAGTTGCTTGTCTATCTTTGATGCGTCTCGACGTATTGAAGGATCACAGTGAGATGAGTTCTTCTTCGACCGTCGTGAAGAACCAAGATCTCGGTGACTTACGATGATCTAAACCTCGATAAGGTATTAGGTGAGTATGAGTTCTCGACCATCACTGACTTGTTATGAGTGAGGGTTATATGTTCTAACCCAAGATTCTCGCATCTTGGGTGGTGGCGTCTTGTATGTCACGCTAGTTATCATGTCGAGTCACCGTATCCGTTTAGGATGATGGCGCCCCTTAAGGAGCTCAAAGGTTTATTGTACTAAACCTGCGCAGTTGAGTTAGCTCAAGTACAATAATAAGGTTGAGTGGTACTACTTAAGAAATGAAGTTATTAATCGTTTTAAGCAATCAGTTGCTAGAAATGATTAATGGACGCTCGATATCTTAAATACGGGATTCGTAATGTCTAAGTGCAAGCCCGACTCAACTTCGGTAATAAAGGGTAAGTCGACATTCTTTCTCTAGTGGCATGATCAAATGTTTATAAATTAATTTATGTTACTGGGTGAACATAAGATAATTAATTTATTTGAGGCCCATCTTTATTCCTTGAATTTGATCCACAGGGTCGGCCCATCCGAGCCGTAACCTTGAGGAAATCGGCGCCCTATAGCTCTCAAAGGCAAGATTTTATTCTCTTTATCCCACAAGGATATAATTATATTTATGGTATATGCATAGATCCTTTCCATATAAGATTATGGTAATAATCCTGAGAGTATGGAAATAATCCTAAGATTATGGTAATATTCCATATAGGATTATGGTAATTTCCATATAGGATTAAGGTAGTGCATTATAAATATAAGGTATGAGATAAAGTCTAGGTTAATGTTCACATATTGATCCTAAGAATTTTCGGCCACCCCTCATAGTCTTGAGAGAGTTTTCGAAAATTGTGAGAGCTCGGGTGATTTTCCGGTGTATTCTCCATAGATCGTCCTCACTCGACGTTGGAGATTGGGCAACCGGATACGATCCGGAAGGTCAAAGCACGAGTCCGATCCGCTCGATCCGCTCATCTCGCTCCATCGACCTCTTCGGATCCAAAGGTAAACACGTGAAAACCCCTACGTGTTGCGATTTAATTATATAGACGCATGCTAGGTTTATAATCAATGTATGGTGAATTAAACACCCAAGATGGATCCTCGGGGCGAGGGTTAACATATGTTTTCCCTACAAGCACACGCTGAGCGCTAAGGTGCACATCATGTGCAGAGGTCGTGCCGTAAGCGCACACCTTGCGTGCAAATGACCACACACCCGTCGCCCCATCTGTTGTCACACCCGCTCGCCCGTACGTCAGCGTATGCTCCACACGTCGGGTCTACCTGTGCACTATGTGCGACTAGCACCTACATGTTAGAGCTGTGTGATGTTGCTATCGTGTTGTTGTTCCGTCTGTGCGCGTCGGGTCACACAATGCCTGCCGTCGCTTGTCGCATGCTGCTGCTTGTGCACCTCCCAGAGATGGAATTCTGTCGTGCTTGTGCAACGGGATTCCATCATCTCATCTCGTTCTTCATCTTCATTCTTTGTTTTTACAGATTTAATTTACTAAAAAGAAAACTTCTAATCTAACCACGGATTTTTTCGTGGTGAAAAATGATTCCAACGAAAAACAAAACAACTGAGCCACGATGAACGACAAATCTACAATCAATTATAGCGCACGTAATAATCAATGTGAATTAATCCAACAGAGCTAAGATACTGATGCCAAGCTCTTATACCAATTGTAGAAAAATCTGATTTTACCCTCTTACAGATGATCTATCTCGGATGCTTAATTCATCATACATTGATTTTATACCTAGCATGCATCTATATAATTAATTACAATTCATAGGTGTTTACTCGTGTTTACCTGCGAATTTCTTAGATATAAGATCAAGGGCAGACTCCAGCTTTGATCTTCTGGACTATATCTCGGATGCCTATTCTCCAATGCTGAGTGCGAGCAATTTATGGAGACACTGTAAAAAATCACCTCATACTTTTTCTTTGTAATTTTCGAAAATCACAAATGAATGAATAGAAAAATTCTGATTTTTTCTCATCTTGTATTTATAATGCATTCCTAGAATCCTATTTATATAGGATCATTGCATATCTAATAAGTACAATAATATATTTACAGATAAATCGTATCTAGAATAATTATCTCTTGATATCTAATGATATCAGTTAATATCTCTTGATATCTTATAATATCATATAATATATATCTAGATACTAGAGATGTATTAAAATAATACATTAATTAGAACAGAGTCCGATGGGACTCTGTGGATGAGCAAAATATCGCAGCTCCGTGCGCGATGGACCAGCCCAAAGAACAAATTCAAGGAATAATGATGAGTCTAAAATGAATTAATTATCTAAAATGAATTAATTATCTTATGCTCAGCCCAGAATATAAATTAATTAATATATATTTATTCATTCCACTAGAGAATAAATGTTGTCACCCATTGTCGAGACCGCCGAAACCGCCGACGTCTCAGCGTGTCCGCCGAGGCATGCCGAGATATCCGTGCGACAAACACGCATCCCGCACGCCTGACTACCGCAAATGTCTGACTGTGCACTGATGCTGCCGAGCATCGTTGCACGCCCACGTCTAGCTCCGAGGCATCCGTGCAAGAAACATTCACCCCGCACGCCCATTCGCCTTTGCCTGCTGAGGCCCGCTGCACATGTTTGCCCGATGCTGCCTTATTTCAACTAAAAGTACTCTCTTAATTGACTCGTACTTGAATGAGGTGTTGTAGAGGGATAGTTAACCCAAGTCGTCTCTCAAGCAAAACTTAACAGGGCTTATTGTTCACGTTGCACATAAAAACGGTAAATCCTAAACACTCTAATAACAACGGGGGTTTTGAAACAATAAATCCTAAACACTCTAATAACAACGGGGGTTTTGAAACAAACGAGAATTGAAATAGCTGAAAACAAAAATAAATGAAAGCAATCTAACTAGGAGTTGTCAATCCCTAGTTGAGAATCTACGAAAAACACAAATGTAGGAAGCCAAGCATAGAACAAACTAAACTAGATCAACAAACACGAAGCAATAAAATTTAAAGGGGAACAATTCAACATACTACTAAAACTCAATATCAATTGCATATAACGTCAATGTATCTAATTCATAACGGTAGAATTCGTAAATCGAAAGAAATATAGTAAGAATTAATACTCTAATGTATGGAATCTATCTCTATCGTCGTCTGGAAGAAAGCTCCTCGAAAATAGATTGAAGAACAGCGGCTGCATAGAAAAATAGAACTGGGATGACCTAACTCGCGTTGCACGTATATATATACTAAGTGAGTGAGCACTGGTTGTGGATGAGTGAGCGCGGAGCGGAGGCTTCTGTTCCCAAAGTGAGCACTCGCTGGGCACGAGTGCTCGTTTGTGGAGGTGTTCTGTATTGGGCATGAGCGCCAGTTCGAGGTGAGCGAGCACGGCGGGCAGAGAGCGAGCATGTGTGGTTGAGCACACGAGGGATAGGCGAGCGTCGGGTGAGGGGTGAGCAGGCACGGGCTGAGCGCCGGGTGAGAGGTGAGTGGGAGCGTGCGCTAGAGAAGCTGAACGCGCGCGAAGTTGCAAAGGAATGAGATGAGAGGGCGCTCAAGAGTGAGAGGGCGCTCACTGGGAGGGCGCTCAAGAGTGAGATGGCACTATGGCAGCTGCTGAACCGGCGTTCATCCATGAGCCGGCGTTCGGCGTGCTGAACGCGCGCGAAGGTGCTAGCGCCGGTGCACGAGCGGGCGCATGGAGCGCACGTGCGCGACTTTGAAGAATTGATCCGTTCTTCCTCGTCCGAACTCTGAATTGTGAGTCCGTCCGTTTGTGCCTACGGACTCCTATCGAGATGCTCTTCAATATAATTCAGCTCTTGGCAGATATATTTCATCCTATTTAATACCGTTTTCCAAGAATAAGCACGCGCGAAGCGCACGTGCGCGACTTTGAAGAAATGATCTGTTCTCCCTCGTTCGAACTCCGAATTACGATCCGTTTGCGCCTACGGACTCATATCAAGATGCTATTAAATATAATTCAGCTATTGGAAGATCCATTTCATCCTATTTGCTGCCGGTTTTCTACAAAAGATCAAACCAAATAAGTCTGAATCGATAAATACTAATCAAAACGACGGCATAAATAGAGAAAACCATGGGAAAAAACATGCACAAAGATGTAAAGAATAAGCAAAAAATCATATTAAACAACTACCCCACATTTATCCATTTGTTTGTCCTCAAGCAAAGTCTATACTAATAAGAATAGAAAGATAACTCATGCAATTTCACTCTTAGTCCAATTAATCAAACCCCTTTTTGTCCTTCCCCCCTCACTTGATGAATGCATAATCAAAAATAACATGAAAAAAATCTAAGATTGTGAGAATATCAAATAAACAAGTAGGTGATTTTTGCTCAGACCTAACTCTCCGCTAGGGGTGAATTAACTAAAATGGTCACCTTTAGCAACAAGTTTCTTTTGATAACACAAAGAAAGTATTAACAGATTTTGGAATAATGTTCAAAAGGTGAACTCTCGATGAACTCGAGTCTCCTAACGTGGTTTCTCATGCCCATTTCTTAATTTAGGAGAAAGGGAGGTAGAATCCCATCCTCCATTTCAACAATCTCAACAATTTACTGGAGTTTTTCATTCTCCTCATTTTCATCTTCTTCTTTTTTATATTTTCTTATATAAAATGAAACAAGTATATAGGTAACCACCATGTTAAAACTCCCCCTAGCATTAGCCGGACAAATCACGTCAATAACCCCCGATTTCAGATCAATCCACACAATCTCATCAATTCACATTGAACTTTAATCACATATCAACAAGAGAAATGGAATTACATCAAGGTCCGATCAATACCACAGAGTTCAGTTGCACAAATCAAAATCTTAACTTACTCGTATAGATAAAACTTGATTCCAAGAGATCAAAATAAGCACATCACCAAGCATGCAAATAGATAAGATACGCACACAAAACCAAATAATCTTCCCCCACACTAAATTCGAGCACTGTCCCCAGTGCTCAAAACATTAATAACACAAAATGGTCAACAGAAGGGAAGACTTCCCTGAAAGTAGATGGCGGAAACAGGGTTGGAAAGTGAGCATGCGCGAAAGAGTTGGAGTATCACGGCTTCACCACACTGCTTACAACGTCCCAATTCTGAACAAAACTAACACAGAGACAACAGATAGATCAAAGAGAACAAGGAAATAAACAAAAGAGAAATAAAGAAAAAGAACAGAAAAATACATGGGTAAACTCCCACGTAGTACTCAGTTTAACGTCGTGAGCAAGACGTAATCCAGTCAACAACGGACTATCCATAGTCCTTTACCTGCAGGAATACCATCTCAGCCAGAGCATCAGTAGTAACCATATAAGCATAAGGACAGTCAAGGAAGAAAATAATAAATCATTTAAGCTCAAATCGAACATCATATTCTACAAAGTAAAATAGATAACTTCAACTCCTACAGCATAATACTTTGGTGAATTAGGATGTTGACATATTACAGAAGCTACCTCGACTTTTATCCTCTCTTCATCCTCCAACTGTCCAAACTTAGTCTTGGTTTGATGAAACCTTGACTCTTTAACTTCGTCATCTTCCCTGATTCTTCCCTCGACTTTATCTTCCTCCAAGAACACGTACTTCAAGTGTTGTGGCAGTTCATTCATTTCCAGAGTGAGCTTTGGCATACTAGCAACTTCACGTGCCCACTCTTCCTCGTCAGCAGACCCTGCAAAAACTTCCTCGAGGCTGTGCACCTGATTCTCATTCTTCAGCCAGTGTGGGAAAGGTATGACTTCGGTCTCTTTCTCCTTTTCTACCTCCTGTGACTGCAGCGGTTTGTCTGATGTCTCTCCCAACCCATTCTCAATAATTGGGTCACTTCCTAGAATAGTGACCGCCTGAGCCTGATCGGGTTGGTTTGGAAGTTCCCTCACTACGTTGCTGCAAAAGCTCATGAAGCATGCTATTAATCATCTCATTTGCGTCTCTAAATCTTTGAATTGTGAAGTCTTGAGCCTTCATTTTTGAGTGAACAACAGCTCATCAAGCATGCTATCAATCTATCCCATTTCGTCTCTAAGCGCTGAATTGTGGAGTCGTGAGCTTTCATTCTCGAGTGAATAGATCCTCGAGGATGACCTACGAGGTGGTGGTGGAGGTCTTTGCGTCCGCTTTGTTGTTGGAAGAAGCTATCGCTGAATAGGAGGTTCTTTGGAAAAGAGGTCCTCACTACTTGAAGAAGTTGGAAGATGCTCCCAGTAGGGATCAGAGGCTTGATGCTCCCAGTAGGGATCAGAGGCTTGATGCTCATAGCCTGACGGATATCCCACAAAATAGTCGAACTGGGCTCCTTCTTCGTAAAAAGAATTTACACAATACGACGAGCTTTCCTTCTCCCAGCCTGTTTGACCATATTCGTATTGCTGGTAACCCTGCATTAACAGACACCAACTACAAAAATAGGATCACACGCACCGGGGGGAAAACATAACAAAAAGAACGAAAAGAAACACAGAAAATAATCAACACAAACAATACGCCTAAAGTTTTCCCCAGCAACGGCGCCAAAATTTGTTTCAACAAAAAGTACTCTCTTAATTGACTCATAATCGAATGAGGTGTTGTAGAGGGATAGTTAACCCATGTCATCTCTCAAGGAAAACTTAACAGGGCTTATTGTTCACGTTGCACATAAAAACGATAAATCCTAAACACTCTAATAACAACGGGGGTTTTGAAACAAACGGGAATTGAAATAGCTGAAAACAAAAATAAATGAAAGCAATCTAACTAGGAGTTGTCAATCCCTAGTTGAGAATCTATGAAAAACACAAATGCAGGAAGCCAAGCATAGAACAAACTAAACTAGATCATCAAACACGAAGCAATAAAATTTAACGGAGAACAATTCAACATACTACTAAAACTCAATATCAATTGCATATAACGTGAATGTATCTCAATATCGGGAGAAATAGAATCAATCAAGAAACTAACAATCCAATATCAACTATGTAATTCAATCCAACAATAATCTTAAAGCAAAACACGTAAATTGATCGATTGAAATTCAACAAGAATCATAAACAAATAATACTATAAAACCAATCCAACAGAAATCATAATGCTAGAATTCATAAATCGAAAGAAATAAAGTAAGAATTAATACTCTAATGTATGGAATCTATCTCTATCGTCGTCTGGAAGAAAGCTCCTCGAAAATAGATTGAAGAACAGCGGCTACGTAGAAAAATAGAACTGGGATGACCTAACTCGCGTTGCACGTATATATATACTAAGTGAGTGAGCGCCGGTTGTGGATGATCGAGCGCGGAGAAGAGGCTTCTGTTCCCAAAGTGAGCGCTCGCTGGGCACGAGCGCTCATTTGTGGAGGTGTTCTGTATTGGGCATGGCGCGCCGATTCGAGGTGGCCGCGGGCGAGAGCGGCAGTGTGTGGTTGAGCGCACGAGGGATGGGCGAGCGCCGGGTGAGGGGTGAGAGGGAGCGGGCTGAGCGTGCGCTAGAGAAGCTGAACGCGCGCGAAGGTGCAAAGGAATGAGATGAGAGGGCACTCAAGAGTGAAATGGCGCTCAAGAGGAGAGGGCGCTCACTGGGAGGGTGCTCAAGAGTGAGATGGCACTGTGGCAGCTGCTGAACCGGCGTTCGTCCATGAGCCAGCGTTCGGCGTGCTGAACGTGTGCGACTTTGAAGAATTGATCTGTTCTTCCTCGTCCGAACTCCGAATTGTGATCCGTTTGCTTCTACGGACTCCTATCGAGATGCTATTCAATATAATTCAGCTCTTGGAAGATCTATTTCATCCTATTTAATACCTTTTTCCAAGAATAAGCACGCACGGAGCGCACGTGCGCGACTTTGAAGAAATGATCCGTTCTCCCTCGTCCCAACTCCGAATTACGATCCGTTTGCACCTACGGAATCCTATCAAGATGCTCTTAAATATAATTCAGCTCTTGGAAGATCAATTTTATCCTATTTGATGCCATTTTTCTACAAAATATCAAAACAAACCAAATAAGTCTTAATCGATAAATACATCAAAACGACGACATAAATAAAGCAAACCATGGGAAAAAACATGCACAAAGATATGAAGAATAAGCACAAAATAATATTAAATAGCTGCCTAGAAGCGCATGCCTTGTTGCCGAGCGAGGTCGCGAAGCCCGAGTATGTCAACATGTCATCCCGTGCGCCCTCGTCATGCGTGCATCCGACTCGGCTAGCCTCCCATCGTGCCGAGCGATAGGACTCCGTCGTCTCGTTCTTCATGTTCTTTATCTTCGTTCTTCTTTTATAGATTGGATTTAAAAAAAAATCCTAATCTAACCATGGATTTTCTCGTGGTGGAAACGAAATCCGAGAAAAAATAAATAAAAAAATAAAAACGAGCAGATCCACAATTAATTAATTGTGTACGTAATAATCAAGCGTGAATCAATCCAATGAGCCAAGATACCGATCCGTGCTCGATACCAATTGTAGGAAATCGATTTTAACTCTCTCCGATGATCTATCTTGGATGTTTAATTCACCATACATTGATTATGTACCTAGCATGTACCTATATAATTAAATGCAACATGTTGGTGTTTTCTCGTGTTCACCTATGAATTTGTCGGACAAAAGGAGGATCAAGACTCGTGCTTTGATCTTCTGGACTGTATCCCGTTCGCCAAAACTCCAATGCTGAGTGAGAGCAATCTATGGAGAGTACAGCAAAAATTCGCCTTCCTCCTCACACTTGGAAATTTTTAAAATCAAAATGTGCACGATACAATTTTCGAAAATTTCTTAGCATTAGGTTACTTTGATTTTCTCTCACCTTATATTTATAATGCAACCCTAGAAACCTATTAGGATAGGATCTCTGCATATCTAATAAATATAATCATATCTTTTCAGATAGAAAGAATCAGAATAGAGTCCCAGTGGAACTCTATATGAGGTGAACGAATTTTAGCAGTTTCAGGCCTTGATGGGCCAGCCCAGGGATCAAATGCGAGGAATAAGGATGGGCCTCAAATAAATTAATTGTCTTATGTTCAGCCCAGAACATAAATTATTTCATAAACATTTATTCATGCCACAAGAGAATAAATTCTGACTTACCCATTTATTTTTGAAGTTGAGTCGGGCTTGCACTTAGACTTCACGAATCCCCGTATTTAAGATATCGTACATCCATTAATTAGTTATAGTGTTCTGACTACTTAAAATAATTAATCTCTTTAATTCCTTAAGTAGTACCACTCAACCTTATTATTGTACTTGAGATAACTCAACCAGGTTTAGTACAATAAACCTTTTGAGCTACTTAAGGGGACGTCATTATCCTAAAAGGATACGGTAACTCGTTACATATAACTGGCATGACATACAAGCACTGCCACCACCCAAGATACGGAGAATATTGGGTTATCTCATGTAAACCTCACCCATAACAAGTCAAAGTGATGGTCAACAACTCATACTCACCTAAATTCTTATCGAGATTTAGATCAACGTAAAGTCACCGAGATCTAGGTTCTTCACAATGGTCAGATAGAAGAACTCATCTCACTATGATCCATCAATACATGAGAGCGTGCCGCATAGACAATGACAAGCAACCAAATCAAGTCACTTCTTATCTATACATGGCCATACCAACAACTCGTTCTCAAGTTGTCTCAGATGTGATCCTTTTTATATCTCATTAAGCTTGACCAATCATACGGACACGTGATCTTCTACACCTTTGTATGATCTAACTTATATGAGATAAAGAGACATACATATGCAATCAAGTAAATAATTTAGATAGGAGATTGTAATAGTGGTAACAGAAATTATTGTATACAAGCTCAACCAAAACTGCTTCCAGTATATAAATCCAACAATCTTCAACTTATACTAAAGCAAACTTTTAGTATACAATGTGTCTTTCTACTAGCTATTGCAAACAACACCATCACTTTGTTTCTCCCACTTCTACAAAAGTTTCCTTTCTAAGTGGGGGCTATCTTACGCAATCTAAGTCCTCGAACATGCTCGTCGTTAACTTTTTATGGCAGGCTCTTCGTGAATGGTTCAGTTAGGTTATCCACAGTACCAATCTTCTCAATCAGCACGTGTCCTCGTCTAACGATTTCACATATGACATGGTACTTTCTCTCTATGTGTTTGGTCGCCTTGTGGGTCCGTGGTTCCTTCGAGTTTTCCATTGCACCTGAATTATCACAGTACACTACGATACTCTTGGGCAAACGAGGTGCCAGATCTAGATCCATGAGGTAGTTCTTGAAGCATACTGTCTCCTTGGAGCCTCCGAAGCGGCTACATATTCGACTTCCATGGTAGAGTCTGCAATACATCGCTGCTTTGCACTTCGCCGAGATACGACTCCTCCTCCCAAGGTTAACACATAGCCTGGGACTTTTTCTCATCATGGACAGCTTGAAAATCCGAGTCTCAATAACCCAAAGGCATTAGACTATCTGCTTGGTAAACTAGCCTATAATCTTGAGTCCTTTTAGGTACTTGAGTATATTCTTTACCGTAGTCCAATGAGCTTGTCCAGGGTTAGACTGATATCTTGCTACTATGCCTACCGTATAGCAGATATCGGGTCTCGTACACAGCATTGCATACATGAGACTTCCTCTATCTCCTTTGCAGTCATAGGTAATTGCTCCTTAGATAAAGAAACACCATTTCTGAAGGGTAGAAATCCCTTCTTGGCGGTCTGCATGCTAAAACGAGTAATCACAGTATCAATGTAAGATGCCTGAGATAAGCTCAACATTTTCCTCTTGTGATCTCGGTAAACCTTGATCCCAAGAATGTATGCGGCATCTCCTAAGTCTTTCATTTGAAACTGATCGGATAACCAACTCTTTACATCTGATAACAGCTTCACGTTGTTGCCAACTAGAAAGAAGTCATCTACGTAAAGGGCAAGAATTACCACATCACCGTTGACATCCAAAGGATACACACAACTGTCGCTAGGTAACTGGGTAAATCCATAGGACTTTACCACCTCATCAAAGCGTAAGTTCCATGATCGGGAAGCTTGCTTAAGTCCATAAATGGACTTTTTAAGCTTCCATACTAGATGCTCTTCACCCTTTACCACATAACCTTCGGGTTGCTGAATATAGATGTCTCTACCTTCTTCAAGGTAACCGTTTAGAAAATGGTTTCACATCCATTTGCCAAACCTCAAGGTTCGTTGTTGCTATGGCCGGAAGAATTACGATGGAGTTGAGCATTGCTACTGGTAAAAGGTCTCATCGAAATCGATGCCCTCAATTTGAGAGTACCCTTTCGCTATAAGTATGGCTTTAAAAGCCGAAACCTCTCCATCTGAATCTCTCTTCCTCTTGTATACCCACTTACAACCTATAGCTTCTTTGCCATCTGGTAGAGGTGTTTTCTCGTATACATCCATAGCTGTTATGGACACAATTTCTAAGTCCATAGCGGTGTGTCATGATCTTGCATCTGTGTCTTGTATCGCCTCGCTATATGTCCATGGATCGATTACAGCCTGCTCGTTTCCTGGGAATAAATCCGAAGATTTGCCCACGAACATAAATCGCTTGAGTTGACGAACAACTCACCCACTACGACGAGACGCTACTGGCACAATGGCAACGGTGGGTGCAGTAACCTGTGGTTCTCTATCTTGCATAACTTGTTGGGTAGGTGCCACTTGTACGGTTGGTATCTTTAGTGGAACTCGACCCACTTCAATTTCTTGAAGTATCTGGTGTCGATCCCTCTCACTAGACACGACATCTCGTACCTTTGGCTTAATCGGTGGTGGAATACGATCATCTTCAGATTCCTGAAGTAAGATTTCAACTTTGGATTTTTGGTTTTTCATGTAGTCCTCTTCTAAGAATCGGGCGTTAGTGCTAATAACGACCTTATGATCCTTAGGACTATAGAAATAGCCATCTTTCATTCCTCTAGGATAACCAATAAACAGCCTTGCATCTGATCTAGCCTCCAACTTGTCAGCTTTCTTGTTAGCACATATGCTGGACTGCCCCATATCCTTATATGGCTTAAACTAGGCTTGCGCCCAAACCATAACTCGAAAGGGGTCTTATCTACTGACTTGGACGATACTAGATTGAGCAAATATGTCGTTGTTTCTAAGGCATACCCCAGAACGAAATAGGCAATGTTGCATAACTCATCATTGATCTAACCATCTCTAAGAGAGTCATATTTCTTCACTCTGACACACCATTTTACTGTGGTGTGCCCAGTGTAGTGAGATGTGATATAATCCCACACTGCACCAAATAGTCCATGAACTAGTTACTAATGTATTCGCCACCGCGATCAGACTGCAGTGACTCTTACCTAGCTTCGTCTCCATTTCCGCCTTAAATTCTTTGAATTTCTCAAAGCATTCAAACTTGCGGTGAAGCAGGTATACATATCCATACCTTGAGTAATCGTCAATGAAAGTAACAAAATACTCGTACCCTCCACGAGCTTGTGTGGACATTGGTCAACACAGGTCAGAATGGACTAGCTCCAACACTTATTTAGCTTTATACCCCTTAGCTTTGAAGGGTCTGGTCGACATCTTTCCTTCTATACAGGATTCACAGACTGGGAACGGAGTAACTGTAATTTCACCCAATGCTCATTTCTTAGCCAGTCTTTGGATCCTATTTAGATTGATGTGACATAATCTAAGATGTCAAAGAAATTTGGTGTCATCTAGCGAAGAAAACTTCATCTTCTTAAGGTTTGATGTAGATGCAAGATAATTAAAGGTATTATGTTTGGCAGAAATAGTATAAAGCGAATTATATAAAGTGCCACCACAGATAACTTCGTTCTTTCTTATGATAGAAAACCACTATAAAAAACAACAGAATATCCATGTATAAATAGTTTGGAAACCGAAATAAGGTTTCACCAAAACTCCGACACATATAAAACGTCTTTCAATACTAAAACTGCCCTATCAAAGCATAAAGAAATATCTCCGACTGCCACGACCTCGAATTTCACCGCGTTGCCCATAGAGATTGTTATCTCGCCATCAAATGGCTCCCTTGTCCACAGGAACCCCTGCAAGGTGTAACAAACATGATCAGTCGTACCCGTATCTACGAACCATGAATGAGTAGAAAAAGTCGCTAAACATGTTTCTGTTACTAAAGCAAATGGTGTACCTTGAGCCTTGAGCATGGGGCACTTAGCCTCCCAATGCCCAGTCTTACCGCACTTGAAGCACCTGCCCCTCTCCTTTAGCTTTTTCAATCATTCGGTGGCCACCACGTTCTTGCTCCCACTAGCTTCCTTGCCTCTACCACCTTTGGCACCCCTTTTTCTTCTTCCACTTTTCAATGGAAAATTGATGCCCTTAGATATGCTAGCAAGGGCATGTGCTCATTTTCCCATGACACATTCCGCGGCCACAAGATCATTTAGCAACTGACTAAGTGTATACTCGGTCTTGCTCATGATCACGTTCACGTGAAAGTTCTCAAACGACTTGGACAGTGTGTTAAGGATGATACCTCCTCCCAACTGATCAAGACTATCCATGAGATGAGTCATGTGGGAAACATGTTCATGGACCGAACTTCCTTCTTCCATCCTACACACCAGGATTTCTCTCATTATGTGGAAGCGGACTGTCCGATCTGACTGTCCAAACTTACTCTTGAGACTTGACCATATTTTAGTCGCGTCTAACATCGAATGATGCTGCAGCTGCAAGCCTTTGGACATAGTAGTCATCATATAGCATTTGACCATATTATTTAACTTATGCCAAAGTCTGCTTAACTCTCGCTGCTCATTCGTCGATACGTCAATAAGGGCATCGGGTTTGGGAGTAATGAGAACAAACATGTGTTCTTCTGCGATAAGAACATATTCCATGTTTCATTTCCACTCGATGAAATTTGGACCGGATAGAGGATTTTGTGTGAGCATATTGATAATCTGTGTAAGAGACATATCTGAAAATACTGTAAACATATAAGCATATGATCGCACATAATTCGTAACAATAATATTATAACCTTTTGATAAAATAATATTAATTGAAACCTCCAATCGCCCAAGAAATCCCAAATGCAAGCCACGCGTGTGGACGTTTACACATGAACCCCTCGACCAGACTAAAATATACCTTTTAGTCATTTAATTTCAATCGATGTCAACTTATCCTTATGACAAATGAAATTAATGATTGGACCTTGCTAGACCACATCACTATCGCAAGAGGGGACTTCGCGGGAAGTTGTACTTGTGGTAATACCTAAGCAATGACCATAATTTTTGACAGCAGAAAATGAATTCTTAGAATTGGTATATTCACTCGGACCATACCGCTTTCACTTCAAAATCTTTGTTAATACCGACTCTTTAAGTTATATCGCGCTTTCGATTGATTTCTCAGAACCTTAAGGTTTTATTTTCTTAAATACCTTTAAAAGACTTATTTATATTTTTATAATAATTTCATGAAATTCGAATGACATCCGGTAAGTCAATTCCGAGTTATCGCGAAAAAACAGCGTCCGACGATTAAATTATGCTCATTCGAAATTCTATTGAATTCTTGAGCTTTCATAATTAATTTGAGTCTTATAAATCATTTTTTATTGATTTATACCCTTGGTTCGAGTTTTGGTTCGTTCGGAATAGTTTAGGGTTTTTCCGGTATTTACACCCGGCGTTCGGTTAAGTTCTTCAGGAATTTCGTTCAAAAATAGATTCTTGTGAATTCTAAACTCATAATAATATATTCCTTCATGAAATTGATTTTTATCATAAATTTTCATGGTTAGCACGGACTGAAAGTTGATCCGGCTCATGAATAGTACTTTTGAGAATGATTGGGCGAGTATGTCCGAAAATTTCAATTCTTAGGCTTCTCACATGTTTTCATGAGACGATTCTAAAAATGAAATCATTTTGTTGAGATTCATTCTCGATCTTTCATTCTATGTTCAGGCTATTCAGAAAACCCTAATCCGGTAGGACTAGTCACTAACTTTTTATTTCTCTAGTTTTCGATCTTCGAATCGATTCTAATTCGTTTCGTTGGTCACCTTAAACATAATTAAGGTCTAAGAAACACAATTAATTGGTTTAAGCACCACTAATAAAAGTTTTAAATTTTTCGGGTTATTACATTATTAGATTTATATACTAAAAGAAGAATGGTTGAGCTTGTTTACAATGTTTCCTGTTACCACTATTACAATCTCATATCTAAATTGTTTACTTGATTCAATATGTTGTCCCATTATATCATACAAAAGTTAGATCATACAGCATGTAGAAGATCACAGAAGTTTGTATGATTGGTTAAACTAGTTGAGATATAAAAGAATCACAGATGAGACAACTTGAGAACGAGTTGTCAGTATAGGCTGCAGTATAGATAAGAAGTAACTTGACTTGGTTGCTTGTCTATGCTGGTACGTCTTGACATATTAATGGATCACAGTGAGATGAGTTCTTCTATCTGACCATCGTGAAAAACCTAGATCTCAGTGATTTTATGTTGATCTAAACCTCGATAAGATTTTAGGTGAGTATGAGTTACTGACCATCACTTTGACTTGTTTTGGGTGAAGGTTACATGAGATAACCCAAGATTCTACGCATCTTGGGTGGTGGCAGTGCTTGTATGTCATGCTAATTACCTGTATCGAGTCACTGTATCCATTTAGGATGATGATATCCCCTTAAGGAGCTCAAAACGTTTATTGTGCTAAACCCTGCAGGTTGAGTTAGCTCAAGTACAATAATAAGGTTGAGTGGTACTGCTTAAGGAATTAAAGAGATTAATTATTTTAAACAGTTAGAGTGCTATAATAATTAATGGACGTGTGATATCTTAAATAAAGGGATTCGTAAGTCTAAGTACAAGCCCGACTCAATTTCAATAATAAATGGGTAAGTCAGTATTTATTCTCTAATGGAATGAATAAATATTTATGAATTAATTTATATTCTGTGCTAAACATAAGAGACTTAATTCATTTTAGGCCTATCTTTATTTCTTAGATTTGATCCTTAGGCTGGCCCATCAAGGCATGATGCTGTTAATAATTTTGCACATCCCTATGAAGAGTCCACTGGGACTCTGTTATGATTTTTATGTTATTTTAATACATCTCCACTATCTAGATAGATATTATCTAATATTATTAGATATCAAGAGATAATTATTCTAGATATGATTTATCTTCATGGATTAAAGATAATTATTGTATTTATTAGATATGCAAGGATCCTATCTAAATATGATTCGAAGAATGCATTATAAATACAATGTGAGAGAAAATCAGAAATCAATCATTATTGATTGAGATTTTTGAAAATCTCATTGAAGCAAATAGGAGGCGAAATTCTGCAGTATTCTCCATAGATTGCTCTCACTTAGTATTGAAGAATAGGCATTCGGGATACAGTTCAGAAGATCAAAGCTGGAGTCTGCCATTGTCTCATATCCCAGATATTCGCAGGTAAACAAGAGTAAACACATATGTGTTGCAATTAATTATATATGTGCATGCTAGGTATATAATCTATGTGTGGTGAATTAAACATCCAAGATAGATAATTGGGAATAGGGTAAAATAAGATTTTCCTTCATTAATTTCGTGCATATTCGTGTCGTTTCAAAAATTATCAGCCCTAGACACCGTGTCCTGCGCTGGGTGTGCACCCTTGCGCAGAAGACAGTGAGCATCCCCAACAGATGACGGGACAAAACCGACATTGAGGGTGTCGTATGTGCACGAGTTAGGAGCAGCCAACAGCGGGCACTAGGGGTGTAACCGGCATTGAACAACTCGATTTTGTGAAGGAGTTCCAGGTCCAACGCTGAGGGTGTAACCGATGTATGTACACCTTTAAATAGGGTTTTTCATGTAATTTTTCATGCACACTTCATTCTACACCTCACACCTACGAACCCTAGCTATTTTTCTCTCATTTTTACACTTGGTTTTGGATTGATTCCATTTCATCTATGCTTATAGTAACATTGGATTACGTATTCATCATTGAAATTTGTAATAATTTCTTCTCTTTCTCGTTAGTTTTTTGGGATGAATTATTTTTATCAATTGATGTGTATGATATGTGGTATTATGTTAAGAAACTAATTCCCCATCTAGGGTTAGGGGAATCGAATCTTGTATTGATGAAGTACGTATCATGTTGAGCATATTTATCCGATTAAATTTGGTTTGCTTGCAATTGAACTACTTGATCACTTGTTTGATTATAGTAAATATTGATTGAGGTTGAGAGTCTATTTCAATGCGGATTTGTGATTTAATTCGAGTGAGTCTTACTGAAAATGAGTGATTCATTGTCAGGTTTGAATAATTGATTAATTGAAGCTTAGATTAGGTTTTGATTAATACAATTGTTTAATTCTTGATATGTGTAATATATGTGATTAATTGATACACGAGGAGAGAACATTGAATACCTAATCCTTTAATCCAATCGTATTATTTGTGTTTGCCTGCCCGTTCGTATTTTTTTATTTACTTGTTTTATTTTTTATTTTCAAGTTGTGTGACAAAACCCCCAATTATTTAAGACGTTGGAATTTCCTTTTATATTTAGTTTTTACATGAAAAAAAACACCTACAAGTCTTCCTGGAGAGGTACGATTTGGTTTGACTTACCACACTACATAGGCCTCGTGCAATTGCGAGAACTTAGGGGATAAGTGGAACACTAAGGCTAAAAGAAAGTAGTGAAAGTAATGCAAAATGCTTTACCAGTAGCTTGAAAAGCCAAAGGAGAAAGGCAACTGCTTCGAGTGTGGTAAGACTGGGCATTGGAAGGCTAAGTGTTCTATGCTCAAGGCCAAGAATCAAGATCGTCATTCGCTCTTATTAGGGAAATATGTTTGGCGACTTGTTCTACTCATTCATGGATAGTAAATACGGGTGTGACTTACTATGTATGTTACACGTGTAGGATCTTTTGGACAAGTGTAATATCCCGAATTTACGGGCTTAAAATTTAGAAAATAAAGTAGTTCTGAAGAAAATAAGAATGAAAGTGAACGCACAGTAATTGACAATTTGAATAGATCGAAATTTTCTTCAAAATTTCGAATGAAATAATTTTAAAACAATAAATAAATATGTTTTTAAGTGTATAGGAATATTATTACATTTAGAAAATAAAGGAAATATTTTCTCCTAATTGTTTTAGCATTTTGAAAATTTTGTACTTATGTGATTAAATTATGAACTTAGCATGAGAGCACTTTATATTATGTGAAAATGTTATTTTATTTTATATGTAGTATATTATTTAACCAAGTATTATACTAAAGAAGAAAAAGAATTATTTTCCTTATTTAATTAGGGATTCTAGAAAATTAGGAAAAATATGGATTAATTTGTGAATTAATTTGTGATCACATGATTTTATGATATGAGTTGTCATGTTTATCTTGTATTACATGATAAGATAATTATCTTGGAACACCTAGCATTTTAGAAAATGAGGTAAGGGATGATAAGGTTTGATTAAGACATTTTAAGATAAGATATGCAATGATATTTATAAAATGATAAGATAAGGATATGACTAGGTTATGACTAAGCTTAGATAATGTTTATCTCATAAAAGTGTGTAGCAAAGTGATAAGTATCATAAAGGATAAAATTTTGTTCTAGAAATTGTGTAGATTTTGAAAATCTATTATTTTATGTGATAATTTTAGCAAATAATTTAATTAATTATTCAAGCTTTAGTATTGGATAAATATCATGAAATCTAGATCAATCTTATCATCTAGAAGCTGTATAAATTTTGAAATTGATGAATTAAGGTAAGATAGAATTTTGAAATTAATCCAAGAAAACCCTAGTTTTGAAAATATTGGGAAAATTGATAAGAAATATTCCAAAAAATTATTTTATGGTATAAGATCATTATATTTATGTAATTCATCATGAAAATAATATTGGTTATGAAAAGAATAATAGTTTAATAATTTATCCTTAATTTCTAATTATTTGCCGATAACTTTACTTTAGTACATAGAATTGACCTTAATTAAATTTCCTATGATTTATTTTATCATCTAAGATTATTATTGTGTCATATAGATATTTATTGAAAGAAAATAAAATATTTAGCATATTAATATATATATGGCCGAAAATTTGGATATTTAAGATGAGAAATGGATTAAAATATCATGCTATAATTAATGTAGAGATAAGATTATGATCTTATCATGTTATTAGGTGTAAAGTAGAATTAGTATTCAAATTGAACAAGTAATCTTTTAATTTTGTCTCTACATAGCCGAAAACTTGGAAAATAAATGTGAACAAATGTGAAATCAATTAATAACCTATAGTTGAAAACTTTTACTTTTCAAAAGTGATATTATTATATGATAATATTAAAATATATGATATAGGAAAAATAAAATTTATCCTAAGGAACTAGGTGTGGTGAAACACACACACATGGTACATAAAGTGATAATTTATTTATTCTATGATAGATATAAAATACATTAATTAAATAATGAAATAACATAATAAACTATAGGATAAAATAAAATAATTGTCCCATGAGCCTTGGAGGTGGCCGAAAATATCATGAAGATAAAGTATGAATTGTAATTTTAATTTTACACTAGATATGTTATGATTTCAAAAGATAAGATAAGATATGATAATTAATAAATAAGATAAGATAAAATTTGTCTTATATACAACTTGCTAGGTTCAAAAATTAAGAAGATAAAGGAGTTGCAATTTTGACTTTAGAATAAGATATTTTATAAAGTAATGATTAAATATACTTTATAAACTTTATAAATAGGAGACCACCCCCATTACACCATACCATGACCGAAAATAAGAAGAAATAGGAGAGAAAATAGAGAGAAAAAAATAGAGAGTGTTCTTTATAGTATTCTTCGATCGTAGATAGAATCTAGTTTCCAACGACGATCAAATTCGATCACAAGGTTAGAAATCGTACCTTCTTGTTATACATGTTAAAATGTTAGAAATTCATATATAATATGTTAGGATGCTTATTTTGAAAATTATGTTGAATATGTGCTATATGTTTCAAAGTATGTGTTAGATTGTTTATATGATGTTTATAAGCATGAATTATCAATTTAATACAAAGTTAAGCATGTATTAAATACATGATGATATGATCGAAAATGAGGAGAAATCATATATTTATGTACATGAAATTCTAATTGTTGTTTTGAGCATGAAATAATGATAGTTATCAATAAACAAGATTGTATGATTTTATGTGGAATTTTTGTAAAAACCTAAGTATATATCCTATTAATTTCAAAAATTATAGAGTAATTATATGATGAGATATAATTCATGTTTGAATGTTAGCATAACATATTGATGATGTAGATTAATAATATAGTGTTATATGAATTTATTGGAATTTCTAAAAATTATTTGTACCTAAGTCTATTTTCGAAAACTATGTACTTACGACATCTTGAGGAATAATTCATGATTAATGGAAATGATGTCATATTATTGATTTATGATGATAATAATATGCTACATGAATTAATTAAATTTTTGGAAAAATTTGGATAATTATTTGTAATTTTCGAAAATTATGCTTAGAAAGAAATCATGATGTGAAATTTTTATGTTATGTGATACATGGATTCTATGTTAGTAATATGTGGAAATTTGGTATATATATATGAATTAGTAAGCATGAATGGTTGCTATGTGAAAAATCAAGAATTACAAGGGTATAGTTGGAAATCGATAGGAAAAGGAACATATACGTCTAAAATGATAGTTATATAAGAAATACATAAAATAACATTGAGAATAAGTTGAGAAAGGTATGAATATACGAGTGTATTGATAAGATAGTACAAGTAACTATGTTGATGATAGAGTTGATGTTAGTGCGTTCGTTGAGTGCGGATCGATGATTCTTTGCAACATAACGATATGCTAAAATCTCGTTTCTTCACGATTGATAAGGTTTAACTTTCGAAGGAGAGCGGAATCGGAAATAGATACTAGTGACTTAAGACCTTAAGTCCTCGAGGTGGGCACTTCTTTTCAAAAGATTTTTACAAGCTTTCTCGAAAGTATTCTTTGTTATTACTTTACCGCTTTCTTATGAAAATGTTGAGATACGATATTGTCCATGAAAATGTTTTGAGTTTTGTATATGTCCATTCGGGTTGCACAGGGCAACGTGAATTCTGGTCGGATCCTAGGTGGAGGTGTAGTAGAAATTCCAGCTAGGGTTGTGTACACGTGTGGGGCCTCACGAACATTTGGGCGGTCATGCTCTTAACCGTTGGGTGGTTAGTTGCGTCGGTGTAGGGAGGCCTCCTCCCTGTGCGTTTATCCATAGCCGACTTGGAATATACATTGTGATTGTTGTGATATGAAAATGGCGGCCGTCGACTTTGAGAAATGAGAAAATGTTTTTAGTAAGAACAAGGCCATTTCACTAAAACCCTTGTGTCTTACTGTGGTGAGGGCAGTACAATATTTCGTAAAGTAAAATGTTTTCGGCATGTGTCCATTGGGTACACTTGTACTCAGCCATGCATGTTTGTTTTTAAATGTGCGAGTTGAGCGGTGATGGGCGAGCGGGAGTTGGCGGAATCCTTTTGATAAATAGTATGGAGCATTTTGGTTCACCTTGAGAATGCATCTTCACATGCATGTCTCACACGTTACTCATTGCCAAACTCTTGAGTTCCTTATATTTTGGATATTGTGTTAAGATCTTAATTGCTTTGATAAAGCATAATAGTCTTTGCTTTGCCAGTACTTTTGAGCAGCATCCTTTTATATAAGTTGACTCCTTCTATCCTTCGAGTTATTTCATTATGAGGATCTATATTTCTTCACTGGTAAAATAAATTGAAAACCTTATTCTTTTACGAAGATTTAACCCTAAACCCCAAGTAGCAGTCCGGTAAGATGGTAGCCGAATCGGGCTGTTACAGAGTGGTATCAGAGCAGTTCTTTTGCTTTGAACCAAAAATGTTCTTTCTATCCAAAGTCTAGCTTGAGTCACTAGACTTCTATGAGTTAGTCATCTCCGCTCAACGCTCCAGTTCATCACGCTCAACCGGAAAGGAAAAGTGGTTTCAAATGTAAAGGTACGTTTTTAAAAGTATTAAGAGTTATATGTATATGTTACAGTTGAGAGAAATTTGAGTTATGGGAAGTTTTTGAAAATGGACATGCCATTTGAAAAACAGCTTTGAATTTGTGAAATTCAATGAGTGATGAAACCAGTGAGTGGTTCGTTTGTGATGAACTTGAGAAAGTTAAAGTTTATACCCGGTTGGTATATGAGTATTGATGATAGACATATATGGAGTTATATGTCAGAAAGTATAAGTATTGTTTATGAAAGTGTTAGAAATGTGATGATAATATTTTCGAAAATCTCTGTTTCAAAAGAACATAGAAATGCTCAAAGTTTCACTATTATGAGAACTTAGAATGAACGAGAACATAAGATTTCTTCTATGCTGTAGTGCTTGATGAATTACGAGAACTAGAGAACTTAGAAATGCTTCTAAGACTGAATGGAATGCTACGTGGAGCAAAAGAGGCGAAAGCGAATGTTATTAGCAACATAAGAAGTTCGATCTGACGGACTTTGGAACAACTATTGTTTACGAAATAATTTAGAAACAATATACGAGTTGGGATATGGATATGGAATGCTAAGTGAGAAAAGTGTTTATAAGTTTGTGTTGTGATATGCACAAAGTTATGATCTAAGGTGTTTTAGATCATTAAGTTATCCTTATGATTTAAGTTTCTTTTGAGTTTAAGTTTTAAGTTTAAGTCTAAAGTAACTTACCTAGAACTATCATTTTCGGATAGCGTGAATGGGGAAGGATAAGGGTAAGAGTCCAATCACAAAAGCCACGGACCTAGAACTTACAATGGAAAGGTTAAACCAAGGAGTTTCAAACACCGGGCCACGCTATCTTCCATCGTATGTACCTGAAACGGACGAAAATGGCCGACAGACCGGATCATATCATCCAAGGGGATTGGGGGAGATACCATCACAACTCTACATGGAAACAAGCGCAACACGAAATCCCGATCACAGAGAAGAAAAGCGAGGCGATTGCAACACCTGGCTCTTTAGAGGATTTTGATCGCTCTATGAAAGACTTGAAACGTCTTATACACGAGGCAAAGATATATCTAGAAACGGGCAAATTTCCAAGTGAGGAATATGATTCCGACGAGGGACACTCGGTGGTATAAGATCTTAAGATAATACGCGACTTATATAAATAGTGGGTAGTATGGTTAGCCTTGTAATGTTTTATAATTGGAACATTTAGTGGTGTCAAAGTTTTTATGTAAATAGGACATCACATTATGTATTAAAATGATTAGAAAGAATATAAATGGAAAAGTCCTCGTTGAGGCATTTTGATATTACATGTTACGTGATTTTGGTGGAATGATATCAAGAATATGATATGTTGATATTCTATGTGCATAATAATGTTATGTGCTAAGTAACGATTGAATATTGATAAATTGTTTTGTTCAAAACAATAAAGAATGCCTCCAAGAAGAGAATTAGGACGTAGAAGGAGAGAACAAACTCCGGAACCAGAATATCAACAACCACCACCACCACCTCGTAGGGTAGAAGAGTTATTCCTAAAGCAAAATCCACCCACGTTCAATGGAACTGGGAGCCCTGAGGAAGCTGAGCAATGGGTAAGGGCTATAGAAAGGATTTTCAACTTCCTGCATTGCACGGATCAAGAAAGACTCTCTTGTATTACTTTTCAAATGACGGGATCCGCCGATTTTTGGTGGGAAGCAAGAAGGAAAATCATGACTCGGCGGATGGAAGATTATACTTGGGAAGATTTTAAAGCGATGTTGTATGATAAGTATATCCCGAAAAGCTATAGAAAGAGACGGAGATTGAATTTTCAATCTCAAACAAAGAAACAAATCGGTGACCGAATATGATCGGATCTTTTGTGACATGGCTAGGTTTGCTCCGAATCAGTATAATGATGAAAATGGCAGATAAGTTTAGATCGGGGCTAAGGCATGAGATTAGGTGTAATACCCCGTATTCTTGTAGCAGAGATTAGCTATTGATTAAGAGCCTATGAGAAGGGCATTGCATCCTTAAGAAAGAGTTGTTTAAGTTAGAAGCTTTTATGTTAAGCTTGAGTCGATAAAAATAAATTTGAGATTTATTGAAATCGATTCGAGATAGAACCTAAGATAAGATTCTTAGGTCTTGTTTAGAATAAGAAGAACTAGATTCAAGGGTCTTAAGATGATAGATACATGCTCAACAAAGTTTTGATTTCATAAAATAGAGAATTTCAAATCTTTAATTTTTGTGATATCGGCATTTGCCGATTAAACCCTAATCGTCGGCTAAATGTCTAAAATGGTTTTTAAAGCCAAAAATATTTTTATAATCAAAGTTTGATATTTATAATATGTTATTTTAGTTATAGAAGAGAATTTCAAGTAGAGCATTTTATTAGAAATTGAGTTTGAAATCGAACGATATGGACTAATAGTATGCATTTATAATATTGATATTATTTATAGACAAGTGTACATTTTGTAAATTGCTAGAACATGATTATTCATCATGTTATAAAGAAAATGAAAATGGAGAATTTTAAAGAATTCTCTAAATTTTGGAGAATTTTCATCCAAATTAAAGAAAATGAAAAATAAAATAAATTTGTGGCTACATATATATACACATTTCAAGCCATTTTCTTCTTTATTTTTCCCATATTTTCGTCCAAACACACACACACACACACTAGAAATTTTCGAAAATTTCAAGCAAAAGTTTGAAAGATCTAGCAGATGAAATTTCGATCCGTCTTGATTTGGTATAATTCAATCCTTAGAACACATCTATGGTTTAAAATTTTGAAAATCATGAACTTATGAGCATGCTTAATTTTCGGTCATATTGATGAAATTATGAAGGATTGTTGTTGTTTGATTAATTCTTGATATTATGTTCGATTAAATCGTAGATAAGTTGTTTAGTTGAAATTGTGGAGCATAGGTTCATCTTTGAAATTTTGTTAAATTTTCGAAAAAGGGAGGCTTTGATCTTGAATTAATGATGCTTATATGTTTAATATTCTTACATATATGTGTTGAGGTTGATATAAATATGTTTTGAACAAGAAAACGTTTGAAATCAAAGCCGTTGAAAAACCTAAGTTAGCGAAACCTTGAGTCCATGTAACATTGGATTGTTGATTTTATTTGATCAATTTGAGTTCATATTTAGATTCTATGATATGAATAAAGCTTAAAATGATTTATTCGGATTTTTAACCGACGTATTCAAAAGTTGAAAAATTTTAGTTTTTAAGCGAAAAATTGTTTTCAATGCTAAAGCTTTGGTCTTTGTGTTTTAATGATGGATTGATGATATCTAATAATAGTTGAGCATGTATAGAGGTTCATTGGTGTTAGATGACGTTTCACATGATTTTGACGTCGGACATAGGCTGTGTCTTAAGGGGACATTGGGTTTTTGGCTAAGATGAGATAGTTTAAGCTTTTTGTTGAGTTTAATATACTCATTTAGACATACGGTGATGATTTGGTGAAGTATGGAATAAGTTGGTTGTTTTGGTATTGAAATGGCAATCGTTTTATAAGCGTTATTCGCGAAATTTCATTAGAATTTGTTTATATAAGATGTTTGAGGATCTGATGACCCAGTGTTATTGACCATAGTGTCTTGATACCGAGAAGATATAGTCGTGCGACGACTAAGATAAGTCATTTTGTGTTTGGTTCTTGATAGGCTTATCGCGCTTTATGTCGATTAAGGACGAAGAAGAAGAAAGATATGAAAGACAAAACTACGATCGTGAGGGATGTCTCGTGTGGTATAAATATTTTCTAATATGAAGTGCTTATGTTTTATGTTTTCAAACCGAATTATGAGCAAAGTTTCAAGTTAAATGACTTGCTGTTTTGAGCATGAACATGAGCATGATGCATTACCTATCACGGAAATGAAAGAAAGAAAGAAAGAGATGATAAAGAGTATGACCGTGGCATGGTACCCTTCGGGTCCATCAACACGGGTATGTTATGATGTTTGAGATTTACCGGCGTCGGATAGCGACCCCTTGGTCATAGCGTGTTTGAGAAGGAGCCTCTTCTCAACACATAGACAAAGTCCGTGGATATGGAAAGAAAGTTATCGGCCGACATGAGAACATGCGTATGCATATTTTATGATGATGCTAAGAATTGAAAGCAAGTAAGTAAATGTTTATGTTTATTATGATGCATGCACGGGTTATTTCACTAAAACCCCGTGCATTGCTAACGTTATGGCAAGTCGATCATATAGCCCTAAAGGCGATGTTTTAATGTTTTGGCGAATACCCACCGAGTGCATTTTGTACTCACGCCCGCATGTATTTCTAAGCGTGCGAGGTTGAGCTCGAGAGGATCTTTGAAATCGAATCTTTGTGCAAAGGAGCATCTCTAAATGTTTGACTTATGATGAAAAGTTTAAATTGTTGATGTTAATCATTTGAGGTTATCATGTTTTGATGCCCGAGTTTTATGTCTTCATACATAATTCTCAACCACACTTCTCGTTGCGAACTTTGGCCTTCATTTGCTATTATGTTTTGCTATGCCAAATCAACCGACCTAATCTTGATAACGGTCATTAGTTTGTTGTTATGATCTCGGCATCGTTGTTACGTTGCCGACTTGCTTATGAAAATGTGGATTCATTGGAATACCTTATGAATAAGGATTTACTTGAAAGTTGAGAATAGTTTTGTTAGACCCGATAAGATGTATATCATGTCTTTGGCATGTTGTCGAACCATACTTTGAAACATCGAAGATTTTATTGTTTTGAAAATATTTCTTAAATACATATATTCTTAGTATGGTTATCCTTTTGTAATTATTGCCCTCGGTAGTAGTTAGTTTTCATTCAATTCTTCATTTGGTTTAAAACCTAAACTTAAACTTTTGTTAAACTTCCTGTCATTTCTTTGATCATAAAATGTTTGTTTCCTTAATGACGAAAGTTGATGTCATATGTCGTATTTGAGATGTATTATTGGTCAATTGTTCTTATTGATTATCGAAAGATCTTTCTTAACCCACGTCACGGTCCAATTACTTGACTAATTACTTGGTTAAGTAGTTGGGCTGTGACAGAATGGTATCAGAGCGGTTTTGAATTCTGAACCTGTAAATCCTTGAGAATTGTGTGCAATTTGTGCACGGTTTTGAATTCTGAGCTTGTAAATCCTTGTGAACTTTTGCACAGTTGAGCACAGTTTAAATTCTGAACTTCTAAATTCTTACGAATCCTTGTGCCGCTTGTGCGTTGTCTCGAATTCTAAATTCATGAATCTTTGTAAGTCTTGTGCAGTTTGTGCACCTTGAGCATGTGAATTCTTTTGAGATAACTCTGTTGAGAATTTGAGTTATGAGTCAGTTGTTTGACTCTATCTTAAGAGTCTACGGAATTAGTTGTTTGATTCTGATTTGAGAAATGAGATAAAGAGTCAGTTATTCTTAAAGAGAAGCTCAGCATTCGATTTCATCATCTCTAGCTCACCAGGTATGAGCTTATGCTTATGATTATGATGATTATGATTATTATAGATGATGATTGAGTATATGCTTTATTGAATGAATTGTTATATGAGAATGTATGCTTGAAATGAGCTATTGCTCTATGAGCTGAAGTTGAAAAGAAAGTTCTGAGAAGAGATGGCAGAACAAAATGAATATGTTTTCTACAAGAGTTTGAGTATTGTTTTTAGCTACGACAACGAGGATCGTCTAGACAATTCGGAAAAGTACGACTTGTTTGTCGTCGTCTTGTTGTCATTATTTCGTTGTCGCTATTACGTTTGTCGTCGTTTCGTTTATCTTCATCAGTAAAGATCAGAGAACGTTTCTATCCGTATACACCAGATGAGCAGTTTATCTAGAGCGAAATTTCTCGCTCAATTCCATCGCTTATGAGAAAGGCATAGGAATACGATGCAACGAGACCAGATGGGATACTCCAGTTTATATTATTGCTTAAGGAGTAACAAGATTGGCTTTCCAGGTGATGATCGATATACAAGCAAAGAAGTAATTAAAGATAAGAAGGAATAAAAGATCGGCGATCACCCTCGCGATCGCTAGCCAGCTAGCGAGTTCATTCCAGAAGTTTATGCCTTATAACTAGCGATCAATCTCGCGATCATTAGTCTGACCGCTAGGTAACACAACCTGATGAGAATTAGGGTTTCTACCCATCGACTATAAACACCGGACCATCTAATGACACGTAACTCTCAATTTTAGCTAATTTTCTAGACTCTAACTATCATTAGTTCTTATTATTATGAACACTTGAATTTCCTTTTGGCATCAATTCCTCTGGTGGTAACTTTTCAATTACACCTAATGACAGAGAAGATGTTGAAACCATTAATGATGATCCTACCACCCCTGAGTATGATGCTAGTACCTATGCTCTAAAATAAAGTTTTCATTTCTAGATAATTAGCTCGCTATGTCTGAATATGATGTATATCCTCTATAGTTGGATCATTTTTACCTCAATACTGAGATGTTTACTATTGACCTAGATTGGTATGGTCAGTCTTGTTGCATCTCTTAATATTTCAATACCGATTCAGTTTGTTCAATTTTCTCATATCTTTGAAACTCCTCATTTGAGATTTGAGAAGAGACTCAAGGTGATTTTTTCGAGATTCCAGATGTCTCAAGATCTTTTATGTCTAAATCCAAATTTTGCCGGTTGTTGGCACAGCATAGCTACAGCCCCTAGATATCAATCAAATGTCTTTATGATTGATTCTGATATCCTTTACCATAGAGTCATTCTTTTGTATTCATTTCCCGATTGTGCTATTGATATGCTATTTCTTGAGATTGAGAAAGATATGGAGACGTTAGACTTCTACGAAGCCGTTGATGACAATGATAGCCTATCGTGAACATATGGATATTTTATGATGCGATAGCGTGCTTGAGAATCGTACCATATAAGTTGTTCCCGAGATGCCAAATTATCTATATGCTTGAAAACCCCCAGATTGCAATGTTTCCCTACTTCGTAAAATGTCCTCAACGAGGCAATTTTTCTTCCCTTGACATATATGATCATTTGGCTATCCAGCTGTGTTATTTCATATCATAACCTTATTATAAACAACTGTGATGATCTTTGAAATGTAAACCTGTTTGTTGATTGAGAACTTTGTTCTCGCTTTTGATAAACGAAACATCTTGCATTTTGGCAATTATTTGCAATGCGATATCGACCTGAACAAAGAAATCCTTATCTTAAAAGGGGAATAAGAAAGTGTAATTTTCCTTACACTTTATCATACCTTATCTCTTTTAAGCCAATTGTGCTCTTTGCGTCCGAATCCCATTTTCAATAAAGTTGATACCCGACTAATCTTTGAAGATGGGTTTGCTTTAAAGTGAGCTCTCAAGTTGTTGGAGCGTTTTGATCGAAACGTTTCATATGTATATCGTTTGATAATGAAAGTCTCGCAAATTTATAATGGAATTACCTCGGAAAGTCTTTTCTTTGAAATCTCTATCATGTATGAAGTGGCGAGTTAGCTCAAAAATACATCCGAGCTGATACGTTTACATGGAGTGCTTGTCTCAATCAACTTAAATAGAGACTCAAGTTTACATCTCGTTTTGAGCGAGTTTTCAACAAGAGATGAGTGGACGATCGAGTTTTCGGACAACGACTACCAAGCAATGATTAATATAAAGTTCTATGGAGCCTCTACGGTGAAAGCGTAGATCGTCATTTTTAGGCAGCGATTGGAGAAAGAAAAGTAATTGAACCGGCGATTGAAGAAATGGTCGTAATCATACGACAAAACAAGAAAAGAATCCAAGAAGTTCATGATCATCAGAAGTTCTATGTAGATACAAAACGAATAGAGCTAAGTTTCGAGAATTGAGATAAAGTTCTCGTGAAAGTATATCCTTCCAAAGAAATATATCGCCTTGGAATCAAAAGAAAATCTCAAACCAAGATTTATTCGGCTGTACGAGATTCAAGAAAAGATTGGGCCAGTCGCTTACAGATTAATATTGTCTCCAAGTTTCGACAATATTCACGATGTGTTCCGCATGATGCAGTTACAAAGATATGTGTTTGATCTAAAACACATCATACATCAATAGAACATTGTTCGTGAACCAGATCTAAGCTATGAAGAGAAGCCAGAACACGTCTTAGATCGAAAAGAACGACAACTAAGGAATAATTAATTCCTTCAGTTAAAGCCCAATGAAAGCATTATGGTTTATAAGAAGCGATATGATATCTGAAAGATCAGATGAGAATGAAGTACCTCTGCAAAACGGTACTAAATTTCGAGGACGAAATTTTTGTAAGGGGGTGAGAATGTAATACCCCGTATTCTTGTAGCAGAGATTAGCTATTGATTAAGAGCCTATGAGAAGGGCATTGCATCCTTAAGAAAGAGTTGTTTAAGTTAGAAGCTTTTATGTTAAGCTTGAGTCGATAAAAATAAATTTGAGATTTATTCGAAATCGATTCGAGATAGAACCTAAGATAAGATTCTTAGGTCTTGTTTAGAATAAGAAGAACTAGATTCCAAGGGTCTTAAGATGATAGATACATGCTCAACAAAGTTTTGATTTCATAAAATAGAGAATTTCAAATCTTTAATTTTTGTGATATCGGCATTTGCCGATTAAACCCTAATCGTCGGCTAAATGTCTAAAATGGTTTTTAAAGCCAAAAATATTTTTATAATCAAAGTTTGATATTTATAATATGTTATTTTAGTTATAGAAGAGAATTTCAAGTAGAGAGCATTTTATTAGAAATTGAGTTTTGAAATCGGAACGATATGGACTAATAGTATGCATTTATAATATTGATATTATTTATAGACAAGTGTACATTTTTGTAAATTGCTAGAACATGATTATTCATCATGTTATAAAGAAAATGAAAAATGGAGAATTTTAAAGAATTCTCTAGAATTTTGGAGAATTTTCCTCCAAATTAAAGAAAATGAAAAATAAAATAAATTTGTGGCTACATATATATACACATTTCAAGCCATTTTCTTCTTTATTTTTCCCATATTTTCGTCCAAACACACACACACACACACTAGAAATTTTCAAAATTTCAAGCAAAGTTTGAAAGATCTAGCAGGTGAAATTTCGATCCGTCTTGATTTGGTATAATTGATCCTTAGAACACATCTATGGTTTAAAATTTTGAAAATCATGAACTTATGAGCATGCTTAATTTTCGGTCATATTGATGAAATTATGAAGGATTGTTGTTGTTTGATTAATTCTTGATATTATGTTCGATTAAATCGTAGATAAGTTGTTTACCGTTGAAATTGTGGAGCATAGGTTCATCTTTGAAATTTTGTTAAATTTTCGAAAAAGGGGAGGCTTTGATCTTGAATTAATGATGCTTATATGTTTAATATTCTTACATATATGTGTTGAGGAGTTGATATAAATATGTTTTGAACAAGAAAAACGTTTGAAATCAAAGCCGTTGAAAACCCTAAGTTAGCGAAACCTTGAGTCCATGTAACATTGGATTGTTGATTTTATTTGATCAATTTGAGTTCATATTTAGATTCTATGATATGAATAAAGCTTAAAATGATTTATTCGGATTTTTCGGCCGACGTATTCAAAAGTTGAAAAATTTTAGTTTGCCGACGAAAAATTGTTTTCAATGCTAAAGCTTTGGTCTTTGTGTTTTAATGATGGATTGATGATATCTAATAATAGTTGAGCATGTATAGAGGTTCATTGGTGTTAGATGACGTTTCACATGATTTTGACGTCGGACATAGGCTGTGTCTTAAGGGGACATTGGGTTTTTGGCTAAGATGAGATAGTTTAAGCTTTTTGTTGAGTTTAATATACTCATTTAGACATACGGTGATGATTTGGTGAAGTATGGAATAAGTTGGTTGTTTTGGTATTGAAATGGCAATGCGTTTTATAAACGTTATTCTGCCGAAATTTCATTAGAATTTGTTTATATAAGATGTTTGAGGATCTGATGACCCAGTGTTATTGACCATAGTGTCTTGATACCGAGAAGATATAGTCGTGTGACGACTAAGATAAGTCATTTTGTGTTTGGTTCTTGATAGGCTTATACGCCGCTTTATGTCGATTGAAGGACCAAGAAGAAGAAGAAAGATATGAAAGACAAAAACTACGATCGCAGAGGGTATCTCGAGTGGGTATAAATATTTTCTAATATGAAATGCTTATGTTTTTATGTTTTCAAACCGAATTATGAGCAAAGTTTCAAGTTAAATGACTTGCCTGTTTTGAGCATGAACATGAGCATGATGCATTACCTATCCACGGAAATGAAAGAAAGAAAAGAAAGAGATGATAAAAGAGTATGACCGTGGCATGGTACCCTTCGGGTCCATCAACACGGGTATGTTATGATGTTTGAGATTTACCGGCGTCGGATGGCGACCCTTCGGGTCATAGCGTGTTTGAGAAGGAGGCTCTTCTCAACACATAGACAAAGTCCGTGGATATGGAAAGAAAGTTATCGGCCGACATGAGAACATGCATATGCATATTTTATGATGATGCTAAGAATTGAAAGCAAGTAAGTAAATGTTTATGTTTATTATGATGCATGCGGGTTATTTCCTAAAACCCCGTGCATTGCTAACGTTATGGCAAGTCGATCATATAGCCCTAAGGCGATGTTTTAATGTTTTGGCGAATACCCAGGTGCATTTTGTACTCACGCCCGCATGTATTTCTAAGCGTGCGAGGTTGAGCTCGAGAGGATCTTTGAAATCGAATCTTGTGCAAAGGAGCATCTCTAAATGTTTGACTCATGATGAAAAGTTTAAATTGTTGATGTTAATCATTTGAGGTTATCATGTTTTGATGCCCCGAGTTTTATGTCTTCATACATAATTCTCAACCACACTTCTCGTTGCCGAACTTTGGCCTTCATTTGCTATTATGTTTTGCTATGCCAAATCAACCGACCTAATCTTGATAACGGTCATTAGTTTGTTGTTATGATCTCGGCATCGTTGTTACGTTGCCGGCTTGCTTATGAAAATGTGGATTCATTGGAATACCTTATGAATAAGGATTTACTTGAAAGTTCAGAATAGTTTTGTTAGACCCAATAAGATGTATATCATGTCTTTGGCATGTTGTCGAACCATACTTTGAAACATCAGAAGATTTTTATTGTTTTGAAAATATTTCTTAAATACATATATTCTTAGTATGGTTATCCTTTTGTAATTATTGCCCTCGGTAGTAGTTAGTTTTCATTCAATTCTTCATTTGGTTTAAAACCTAAACTTAAACTTTTGTTAAACTTCCTGTCATTTCTTTGATCATAAAATGTTTGTTTCCTTAATGACGAAAGTTGATGTCATATGTCATATTTGAGATGTATTATTGGTCAATTGTTCTTATTGATTATCGAAAGATCTTTCTTAACCCACGTCACGGTCCAATTACTTGACTAATTACTTGGTTAAGTAGTTGGGCTGTGACATTAGGGTATCTCTTGCCAGTCATGGGACAATGACGTACGTCGAGGCTTTAGGCAGAGCCTTGGATATAGAGGAAGCACTGCCGGAGATTAAGCCATCCTCAGTCCAAGCGGACAAAGGAAAAAGGAAATGGGAGGAAAACCCGAGAAGCAACTACTATAACCAGGCTGAAAGAAGGTCATGGCAGAATAATCAAAGGCCCCAGTGGACCCAAAGGCAAGGGCAAGGACGTCCAATGACTTTTGGACAGAATAGGAACAACAACCAACAAATGATAAGTCCCCAATGTCCTCGATGCCGTAGGCAGCACATTGGTCCTTGTGAAGCAGGACGTGTGAACTGCTTTAGGTGTGGCCAACAAGGGCATTTTGCAAGAGATTGCCCACAGTTAGGACAAGGAATGATAGGTAGAACTAACCAACCACGACAAGCTCAACCGGTGCAGCGACAACAACCAAGGGTTTTCGCTATCAACCAACAGCAATGCGAAAATGACCAAGATAACCCGATAGGTATTAATACGTTTTAACATACGTTATCGATACGAGCTTTCTAAAGCAACCTTATTTCACGATCGCATGTCAATATTTAAGATTGAGTACGAAATGACGCATGAAGGCGTACAAATACTCTTAACCTTGAAAGCAAGTTACTACGTTAACTTTAGGATGCTTGAACATAGATTTGGACATAGGACATACCTTCCCTTGGAAACGATAGATTTGACATAAACAATTAGTTGGAAATCTTGAATCATAGAATGCTACGAAGTTTAGAACACAAGAATGTTAGATCTAAGGATCTAAATGAAAGAGATGAGTCAAGATGAGAATGTACGGTGAAGAACGGATATGAGGCAGTAATGTTAAAAAGGCAATCACGAGGTATGATGAAAAGGAATTGAGAAACGTTATGAGCATACGCAAATTTCGAGGACGAAATTTCTTTAAGGGGGGTAGAATGTAATATCCCGAATTTCTGGGCTTAAAAATTTCGAAAATAAAGAAGTAGTTTACGAAGAAAATAAGAATGAAAGTGAACGACGGTAATTGACAATTTGGAATAGATCGAAATTTTCTTCAAAAATTTCGAATGAAATAATTTTTAAAACAATAAATAAATATGTTTTTAAGTGTATAGGGAATATTATTACATTTAGAAAATAAAGGAAATATTTTCTCCTAATTGTTTTAGCATTTTCGAAAATTTTGTACTTATGTGATTAAATTATGAACTTAGCATGAGAGCACTTTATATTATGTGACAAATGTTATTTTATTTTATATGTAGTATATTATTTAACCAAGTATTATACTAAAGAAGAAAAAGAATTATTTTCCTTATTTAATTAGGGATTCTCGAAAATTAGGAAAAATATGGATTAATTTGTGAATTAATTTGTGATCACATGATTTTATGATATGAGTTGTCATGTTTATCTTGTATTACATGATAAGATAATTATCTTGGAACACCCTAGTATTTTCGAAAATGAGGTAAGGGATGATAAGGTTTGATTAAGACATTTTTAAGATAAGATATGCAATGATATTTATAAAATGATAAGATAAGGATATGACTAGGTTATGACTAAGCTTAGATAATGTTTATCTCATAAAAATGTGTAGCAAAGTGATAAGTATCATAAAGGATAAAATTTTGTTCTAGAAATTGTGTAGATTTTCGAAAATCTATTATTTTATGTGATAATTATAGCAAATAATTTAATTAATTATTCAAGCTTTAGTATTGGATAAATATCATGAAATCTAGATCAATCTTATCATCTAGAAGCTGTATAAATTTTGAAATTGATGAATTAAGGTAAGATAGGAATTTTGGAAATTAATCCTAAGAAAACCCTAGTTTTCGAAAATATTGGGAAAATTGATAAGAAATATTCCAAAAAAAATTATTTTATGGTATAAGATCATTATATTTATGTAATTCATCATGAAAATAATATTGGTTATGAAAAGAATAATAGTTTGATAATTTATCCTTAATTTCTAATTATTTGCCGATAACTTTACTTTAGTACATAGAATTGACCTTAATTAAATTTCCTATGATTTATTTTATCATCTAAGATTATTATTGTGTCATATAGCTATTTATTGAAAGAAAATAAAATATTTAGCATATTAATATATATATGGCCGAAAATTTGGATATTTAAGATGAGAAATGGATTAAAATATCATGCATTAATTAATGTAGAGATAAGATTATGATCTTATCATGTTATTAGGTGTAAAGTAGAATTAGTATTCAAATTAAACAAGTAATCTTTTAATTTTGTCTCTACATAGCCGAAAACTTGGAAAATAAATGTGAACAAATGTGAAATCAATTAATAACATATAGTTGAAAACTTTGACTTTTCAAAAGTGATATTATTATATGATAATATTAAAATATATGATATAGGAAAAAATAAAAATTTATCCTAAGGAAATAGGTGTGGTCGAAACACACACACATGCTACATAAAGTGATAATTTATTTATTCTATGATAGATATAAAATACATTAATTAAATAATGAAATAACATAATAAACTATAGGATAAAATAAAATAATTGTCCCATGAGCCTTGGAGGTGGCCGAAAATATCATGAAGATAAGGTATGAGTTGTAATTTTAATTTTACACCTAGATATGTTATGATTTCAAAAAGATAAGATAAGATATGATAATTAATAAATAAGATAAGATAAAATTTGTCTTATATACAACTTGCTAGGTTCCAAAATTAAGAAGATAAAGGAGTTGCAATTTTTGACTTTAGAATAAGATATTTTATAAAGTAATGATTAAATATACTTTATAAACTCTATAAATAGGAGACCACCCCCATTACACCATACCATGACCGAAAATAAGAAGAAATAGAAGAGAAAATAGAGAGAAAAAAAATAGAGAGTGTTCTTTATAGTATTCTTCGATCGTAGATAGAATACCGTTTCCAACGACGATCAAATTCGATCACAAGGTTAGAAATCGTACCACTTCTTGTTATACATGTTAAAATGTTAGAAATTCATATATAATATGTTAGGATGCTTATTTTCGAAAATTATGTTGAATATGTGCTATATGTTTCAAAGTATGTGTTAGATTGTTTATATGATGTTTATAAGCATGAATTATCAATTTAATACAAAGTTAAGCATGTATTAAATACATGTTGATATGACCGAAAATGAGGAGAAATCATATATTGATGTACATGAAATTCTAATTGTTGTTTTGAGCATGAAATAATGATAGTTATCAATAAACAAGATTGTATGATTTTATGTGGAATTTTTGGAAAAACCTAAGTATATATCCTATTAATTTTGAAAATTATAGAGTAATTATATGATGAGATATAATTCATGTTTGAATGTTAGAATAACATATTGATGATGTATATTAATAATATAGTGTTATATGAATTTATTGGAATTTCTAAAAATTATTTGTACCTAAGTCTATTTTCGAAAACTATGTACTTAGGACATACTGAGGAATAATTCATGATTAATGGAAATGATATCATATTATTGATTTATGATGATAATAATATGCTACATGAATTAATTAAATTTTTGGAAAAATTTGGATAATTATTTGTAATTTTCGAAAATTATGCTAAGAAAGAAATCATGATGTGAAATTTTTATGTTATGTGATACATGGATTCTATGTTAGTAATATGTGGAAATTTGGTATATATATATGAATTAGTAAGCATGAATGGTTGCTATGTGAAAAATCAAGAATTACAAGGGTATAGTTGGAAATCGATAGGAAAAGGAACATATACGTGTAAAATGATAGTTATATAAGAAATACATAAAATAACGTTGAGAATAAGTTGAGAAAGGTATGAACGTACAGAGTGTATTGATAAGATAGTACAGTAACTATGTTGATGATAGAGTTGATGTTAGTACGTTCGTTGGTACGGATCGATGATTCTTGCGAAGCATAACGATATGCTAAAATCTCGTTTCTTACGATTGATAAGGTTTAACTCGAAGGAGAACGGAATCGGGAAATAGATACTAGTGACTTAAGAACCTTAAGTCCTCGAGGTGGGCACTCTTTTCAAAAGATTTTACAAGCTTTCTCGAAAGTATTCTCGTTATTACTTTATCGCTTTCTTATGAAAATGTTGAGATACGATATTGTCTGCGAAAATATTTTGAGTTTTGTATATGTCCATTCGGGTTGCACGGGCAACAGGAAGATTCTGGTCGGATCCTAGCCGGAGGTGTAAGTAGAAATTCCCGCTAGGGTTGTGTACACGTGTGGGGCCTCGAACATTTGGCGGTCATGCTCTAACCGTTAGGCGGTTAGTTGCGTCGGTGTAGGGAGGCCTCCTCCGCACGCTTATCCATAGCCGACTTGGAATATACATTGTGGTTGTTGTGATATGAAAATGACTGGCCCGTCGACTTTGAGAAATGAGAAAATGTTTTTAGTAAGAACAAGGTCATTTCACTAAAACCTCTGTGTCTTCTTGTGGTGAGGCGATCAATATTTCGTAAAGTAAAATGTTTTCGGCATGTGTCCATTGGGTACACTTGTACTCAGCCCTGCATGTTTGTTTTTAAATGTGCAGGTTGAGCAGGTGATGGAACTTAGCAGGAGTTGAGCGGAATCCTTTTTGATAAATAGTATGGAGCATTTTGGTTCACCTTGATAATGCATCTTCACATGCATGTCTCACACGTTACTCCACCGCCAAACTCTCGAGTTCCTTATATTTTTAGATATTGTGTTAAGATCTTAATTTCTTTGATAAAAGCTCAGAATAGTCTTTGTTTTGCCAAGATTTTGAATGCATCCTTTTATATAAGTTGACTCCTTCTATCCTTCGAGTTATTTCATTATGAGGATCTATATTTCTTCTTTGGTAAAATAAATTGAAAACCTTATTCTTTACGAAGATTTAACCCTAAACTCAAGTAGCGATCCGGTAAGATGGTAGTCAAATCGGTCATTACAACAAGACAGTTTAGTGAAGGCGAGATAACAATCTCCATGTATAACGACACAAAATTCGAGGTTGTTGTAGTTGGAGATGTTACTTTATGTTTTGATAAAACAGTTTTAGTTTTGAGAGATATTTTGTAATACCCCGCATTTTTAGAAGGTAGATTAGCTCTTGATTAGAGCGTATGAGAAGGACATTGCATCCTTAAGAAAGAGTTGTTTAAGTTAAAAGCTTTTGTGTTAAGCTTCGAGTTGAGAAGATAGAATTGAGGCAGATTTGAGATAGAAACCGAGATAAGATTCTTAGATCTTATTTAGAAAAAGAAGACCTAGATTCCAAGGGTCTTAAGATGATAGATACATGCTCAATGAAGTCTTGATTTTAGATAATTGGGAATTTCAAAATCTATGTTTTTGTGACGTCGGCGTTTGCCGATTAAGCTCGAATTAAGAGTAGAATATTTAAAATGATTTTCGGAGTCAAGAATATATTTTTATAATTATATTTTGATGATTATGATTTATTATTGAGTTCAAAAGCAAAGATTCAAGTAGAGATTATTTTATCGGATAATTAGTTTCGATTTCTTGCTATAAAAATGCTATGCATTATTTTACAATAATTATGTTTAATTTCTAATGAAAATCTATAATTTATTTATTAAAGAAAATGAGAAAAAGAAAAGAAAGAAAAAGGTTTCTAGAAAAGTGATGAATAATCACTTATTTAAGAAAATCTAAAATAAATTAATTATTACCTAATTACATACTTTATACTTTGGAACTACTATTCAATCCTCATTCTCCTCTCAAACTCACGTCCACACACACTCACACACACACAAGACTTTTGAAAATCTTGAGAAAAAATAAGAAGATCAAACCGTTGAATTTTCGATCCGTCTTCGAAACGAGGTATAATCTCGTCTCTAGAACACATCTACGGTTTGAAAATTTTAAAATCATGAACCTATGCATATTTCAAATTTTTGGTCATATTGTGAAATTATGAAGGAGTATGTTTTGTTTGATTATTTCATGATATTATAAAATTATAAAATTTTAGTTTGTCGGCAAAAATAGGTTTTCAATGCTAAAGCTTTGATCCTTGTGTTTTGTTGATAGATTGATGATCTTTGATGATATTTGAGCATGTATAGAGATTTGTTGGTGGTGGATGACGTCTCACGCGATTGTTGACGTCGGATATAAGTTAGGTCTTAAAGGGGGTTGTCGCTTTTTAGCTAAGATTAGATGGTTTAAGAGCGTTGTTGAGCTTTCTATGCTCATTTAGACATATTTTGATGATTTGGTGAAGTTTGGAATAAGTTTGGTTATTTTGGTATTGAAATGGCAATGCGTTTTATAAACGTTATTATGCCGAAATTTCGTTAGAATTTGTTTGTTAATAAGATGTTAGAAGATGCAATGAACCAAGTGTTGATAGATCATAGCGTCTTGATATCGGGAAGATATTGTAGTGTCGACGACTAAGATAAGTCATGTTCTTGTTTGATTCTTGATAGGCTCTTATGTCGTTCTATGTGGATTGATGGACCAAATGGGAAGAAGAAAGAAGTGGAAGGCGAAGGTATAAGTCCAGTGGCGTCGTCGGTGGTATAAGTATTTTCTATAATGATATGCTTATGCTTTTACATATTTTCAAATGATATTACATGCTTTTACATGGAAGATAGTATGAAATGATATGCATTTATTTGAAAAGTTGATTGACTTGCCAAAGTTTTGAACATGAGCATAAGCATAATACACTACCTATCCACGAGAAAAGAAAAAAATGACCGACGTCGGGTATGACTGTAGTAGGTAACCTTCGAAACCAACTCGGGTATGTGATGTTAAGGTGTTTGAGAAGGAGGCCTACTTCTCAACACACAGAAATAATTCGTGGATATGGGAAGGAAAAGAGAAAGTTGCATGCGATCATAAAACATGCATATGCATATGTTATGATATTATGAGAATAAAAGCAAGTAAGTATTTATTTATGAAAGCATATGTTATGGCAAGTCAAGTATATAGCCCTAAGGGCAATGTTTTATGTTTTGGCGTATACCCATTGAGTGCATCTTTGTACTCACGCCCTGCATATATTTCTAAATTGCAGGTTGAGCTCGAGAGAATGCTGGAATCGAATGCTGCGCAAAGGAGCTTCTCTAGATGATTTAATTCATGATAATATGTTAACTGTCAATGTTATTCATTTGATGTTAACACGTTTTGTTGCCCAGAGAGTTATGTCTTCACACATAATTCTCAGCTACGTTTTTCGTTGCCGAACTTTGGCATTTGCTTGCTTATATGTTCTGCGATGAAGAAGTGATCATGTTCAATGCTCTGTGAATAAGGATTTACTCGAATGCTCAGAATTGTTTCCGTTGGATTCAATATTATGCTATTGGATCATTGTTAAACCATGTTTTATGAAGTTTATAAATTCTCAAAGTTGTTGAAGTATGCTCGAAAATGAACATTATTAATATTGGTTATCCCGTTGTGATTATTTGTCCTCAGTCGTTGTCCTTCTTGTTCGATTCTTCATTGTGGTACGAGGACCTAGAATTATCCTTTGTCAAATTCCATTCTGTCTCTTTGGACTATAAAAGTTTGATTCCTTTTTGATGAAAGTTGAATCATATCTTATCCCTTGATATTTACTTGATCACATTTGTAGTTGTCGAATATCAAAATTTCCTTCTTAACCCACGTCACGGCCTAATTACCTAACTAATTGGGGTTAAGGTAGTTGGGCTGTGACAGAATGGTATCAGAGCGGTTTCTAATTCTGAACCTGTGAACTCTTGTAAATTTGTACAGTTTGTGCACAATTTTAAATTTTGGACTTGTAAATCCTTGTGATATTTTGCACAGCTTAGCACAATTTGTGCACAGTCTTGAATTCTGAAATTGTAAACTCTTGCAAATCCTTGTGCAACTAGTGCGTTGTTTTGAGGACCAAAACCATGAAACTTTGTGAGTTTTGTGCAGTTTGTGCACTCTGAGCATATGAATTCTTTTGAGATGATTCTGTGTGAGAATTTGAGTTTATGGAATCAGTTGTTTGATTCTGATTTGAGAATATGAGTTAAAGAGTCAGTTGTTCTTAAGAGAATCTCGGCATTCGATCCTATCATCTCTAGCTCACCAGGTAAAAGTTTATGCTTATGATTGTGATTATGTTTATGAGTATGATGATTATGGTTATCTCAGATGATGTTTGAGTATACGCCTTAATGAATGAATTGTTATATGAGAATGAGTGATTGAAATGAGCTATTGCTCTATGAGCCAAAGTTGAAAAGAAGTTCTGAGAAGAGATGGCAAAACAATATGAATATGTTTTCCACAAGAGTTCGAGTATTGTTTTTATCTGCGATGACGAGGATCGTCTGGAAAGTTCGAAAGAGTACGACTTGTTCGTCGTCGTCCTATTGTTGTTATCTCGTTGTCGTCATTATGTTTGTCATCGTTTCATTTATATTCATCAGCAAAGATTAAAGAAAATTTCTATCTATATGCATCAGACGAGTAGCTTACCTTGGATGAATTTCTCGCTCGATTCCATCATTTGTGGGAAGAGACGTTTGAGCAAGGCGTATCGAGATTAGATAGAAAATTCCAGTCGATTCCTTTAGTGCTTAAAGAGTGACAAGATTGGGTTGTTGCTGTTGCCATCGATTATATTGAGTCTGGTTTTGTTGCTTTTGAGCAAGCCGGTTTTCCAGATTCCTAGTTACCATCAAATTTTAATATTATGTACACTCCAGCCCCTCCTTTTGATATCTTTCCTTATTGCTAAATCTATCTCAGTTGTTCATCAGCTTCAGTTGGTTGATAATTTTCCTTCTTCACTTGATGATGATGATGGTGAAAACCTTGAAACCATAGATGTTGATTCTTTTATTCCTGAGCATGATGCTAGAACCTTTACTCTAGAAATATAGTCTTCTTTATCAAATGCTCAGCTATTTATGCCTGGATCTCATGTAGATCTTATACAATTTGATTATTCTTAAACCGATATTGAGATGCTTCTTATTGACCTAGATTAATGCAGTTAGTTTTACGCATCTCTTGAGATTCCTATATCGATTCAGTTTGTTCTATTTTCTTATGTTTCCAAGACTTCTCCTTTGGAAATTTGAGAAAAGATTCAAGCTAGTTTATCGAGACCCCAAGTGTCCCGAGATTTCTGAGTATGAACTCGAATTGTACCAGTTATTGGCACAGATAGCTACAACCCTAGATATCAGCCAATTGCCTCTTGAAGACAACCTTTCGTGGACAGAGTGGAAGCTGATAGTTGTAGATCATATCGGATGTATCTTGCCAGAGATATCAAAGCATCTATATATAAAACCCCAGTTAGCAAAGTTTTCCTTGCTTTTGTAAAAGTCCTTAAAGAAGCAATTTCCTTTCCCCAGATATCTATATGATCATTTTAATACCCAACTGTGTTATTTCATATTATAACTTTGTGATAAACAATTTTGAAGATATTTGCGATCTGAGTCTGTTTGTTGATTGAAAACCTTTTCCTGCTTTAGGATAAGCAAAATATGCTGCATTTTGGTATTCATTTGCAATGCAGTATGTCACCCATAAGAAGAAAGCTTCATTCTGAAAAGAAATAATAAGAAAGTGCAATCCTTTTAAAAATTTACTTGTACTTTCTCTTCTTAAACCGATTGTAGAATTGCAGAGCTTTTTCTGCGTCAAAATCTTTCATTTTTAATAAAGTTGATAACTCAGCTGATGTTAAAGAATGAGTTCGCTTCATTAAGCGAGTTTTTAAGTTTTGGAGAACTCTAATCAAGAATAACTCCTATGTATATCATTGATGTTGAAGGGTCAACAGTTTCTGGTGGAGATTACGTTAGAAGTTCTTTATTCCGGGCAATTAGAGAATTTTATGTGGGAGCAATTCAAGGAAGAATTATACGGAAAGTATATACCTTAGAATTTTGCAAACAGAAAGAGATTTAGTTTGCGAGCACGAAGCAAAGAAAGAAGATTGTTGCATTATATGATCGTGAATTTTGAAGATTAATCTGTTATGTTCTTAATAAAGTTGAAAAGATGATAAGACATAAGTGTTGGTTACCCAAATCGAAGCGTGGATGACAAGTGATCGACTCATGAAGTACGCTTATGTATTTTGATCTCTATTATGTATGAAGCTGACAAGTTAACTCAAGTGTACGTCCAAGAGATGGTACGTCTACATAGGATGTTTGTGCCATTTGCATCGAGCAGAAATTCCAGGCCTACATCTCGTTTTGGATGAGTTTTCAATAAAGATGAGTATAAGATCGAATTTCAGTACAACTTTTCATCCGCGATAGAAAGTGTAGATCGTCGTTTTATTAAAACGCATTCGGAGAGAGAAAAGTGCTTGGACCAGAATGATTAAAGAGATGGTCGTAATCATACGACAAGTAGAGAAAAGAATCCAAGAAGCTATCGAGATGTATCAAGTTGTACGAGGTTCTAAGAAGATTCGACGACCTTCTGAGATAAGATTAGTATTCCTTTCAAGTTTGGCAATATTTGGGATGTGTTCCATGTGTCGTAGTTACAAAGATATGTGTCGTAGTTACAAAGATATGTCATAGCTAGAATGCATCTTAATCGCCATGGAAGCATCATGATTTATAAGAAGCGACATGAGAACTAGAAGATCAGACGAAAAAGAAATACATCTGTAAAGGTACTAAATTTCTAGGACGAAATTTTTGTAAGGGGGTGAGAATGTAATACCCCGCATTTTCTGTAGCAGGGATTAGCTCTTGATTAAGAGCTTATGAGAAGGGCATTGCATCCTTAAGAAAAAGTTGTTTAAGTTAGAAGCTTTTACGTTAAGCATCGAGTTGAGAAGATAGAATTGAGGCAGATTTGAGATAGAAACCGAGATAAGATTCTTAGATCTTATTTAGAATAAGAAGACCTAGATTCCAAGGGTCTTGAGATGATAGATACATGCTCAATGAAGTCTTGATTTCAGAAAATTGGGAATTTCAAAATCTATGCTTTTGTGACGTCGGCGTTTGCCGATTAAGCTCGAATTAAGAGCAGAATATTTAAAATGATTTTCGGAGTCAAGAATATATTTTTATAATTATATTTTGATGATTATGATTTATTATTGAGTTCAAAAGCAAAGATTCAAGTAGAGATTATTTTATCAGATAATTAGTTCGATTTGCTATAAAATGCTATGCATTATTTTACAATAATTATATTTAATTTCTAATGAAATCTATTATTTATTTATTAAATAAAATGAAAAAGAAAAGAAAGAAAAGGTTTCTAGAAAAGTGATGAATAATCACTTATTTAAGAAAATCAAAATAAATTAATTATTACATCATTACATACTTTATACTTTGGAACTACTATTCAATCCCCATTCTCCTCTCAAACTCATGTCCACACACACTCACACACACACACACAAGATTTTCAAAAATCTTGAGAAAAAAATAGGAAGATCCAACCGTTGAATTTTCGATCCGTCTTCGAAACAAGGTATAATCTCGTCTCTAGAACACATCTACGGTTTGAAAATTTTTATATCATCAACCTATGCATATTTCAAATTTTCGATCATATTGTGAAATTATTTAGGAGTATGTTTTGTTTGATTATTTCATGATATTATGATAGATTCGACGTCTACGTATTGTTTAACGTTGAATTTGTGAATCATATGTTTATTGATTGGAATTTCATGCAATTTTTGAAAAAGGGGAAACTTTGATCTTTAATATATGATGTTGATATGATTGAATTTCCATCATATATGTGTTATTGGATTGATATAAATATTTTTGGAGCAAAAAAAACGTTTGAAATCGAAGCCGTTGGAAAATTCCCAAAATGGCCAAAAACCCTAAGCCTTATAATGTTGGATTTTTTATTTTATTTGATCATTTTGACTTCATATTTGGATTCTATGATATGGATAATGCTTAAAATGATTTATTCGGATTTTTCAGCCGACGTATTAAAAAATTATAAAATTTTAGTTTGTCGGCAAAAATGGGTTTTCAATGCTAAAGCTTTGATCCTTGTGTTTTGTTGATAGATTGATGATCTTTGATGATATTTGAGCATGTATATAGATTTGTTGGTGGTGGATGACGTCTCACGCGATTGTTGACGTCGGATATAAGTTAGGTCTTAAAGGGGGTTGTCAGTTTTTAGCTAAGATTAGATGGTTTAAGAGCATTGTTGAGCTTTCTATGCTCGTTTAGACATATGGTGATGATTTGGTGAAGTTTGGAATAATTTTGGTTATTTTGGTATTGAAATGGCAATGCGTTTTATAAACGTTATTCTGCCGAAATTTCGTTAGAATTTGTTTTATAATAAGATATTAGAAGATGCAATGACCCAAGTGTTGATAAATCATAGCGTCTTGATATCGGGAAGATATAGTCGTGTCGACGACTAAGATAAGTCATGTTCTTGTTTGATTCTTGATAGGCTCTTATGTCGTTCTATGTGGATTGATGGACCAATGGGAAGAAAAAAGAAGTGGAAGGCGAAAGGTACAGATCCAGTGACTATCGCCAGTGGGTATAAGTATTTTCTATAATGATATGCTTATGCTTTTACATATTTTCAAATGATATTACGTGCTTTTCCATGGAAGATAGTATGAAATGATATGCATTTATTTGAAAAGTTGATTGACTTGCCAAAGTTTTGAAGATGAGCATAAGCATAATACACTACCTATCCACGAGAAAAGAAAAAAATGACCGACGTCGAGTATGACCGTAGTTGGTAACCTTCGGAACCAACTCGGGTATGTGATGTTAAGGTGTTCGAGAAGGAGGCATACTTCTCAACACACAGAAATAATTCATGGATATGGGAAGGAAAAGAGAAATTTGCATGCGGTCATGAAACATGCATATGCATATGTTATGATATTATGAGAATAAAAGCAAGTAAGTATTTATTTATGAAAGCATATGTTATGGCAAGTCAAGTATATAGTTCTAAGGGCAATGTTTTATGTTTTGACGTATACCACTGAGTGCATCTTTGTACTCACGCCCTGCATATATTTCTAAATATGCAGGTTGAGCTCGAGATGATGCTGGAATCGAATGCTGCGCAAAGGAGCTTCTCTAGATGATTTAATTCATGATAATATGTTAACTGTCAATGTTGTTCATTTGATGTTAACATGTTTTGTTGCCCAGAGAGTTATGTCTTCACGCATAATTCTCAGCTACGTTTTTCGTTGCCGAACTTTGGCCTTTGCTTGCTTATATGTTCTGCTATGAAGAAGTGATCATGTTCAATGCTCTGTGAATAAGGATTTACTCGAATGCTCAGAATTGTTTCCGTTGGATTCAATATTATGTTATTGGATCATTGTTAAACCATGTTTTAAGAAGTTGATAAATTCTCAAAGTTGTCGAAGTATGCTCGAAAATGAACATTATTAATATTGGTTATCCCGTTGTGATTATTTGTCCTCAGCCGTTGTCCTTTTTGTTCGATTCTTCATTGTGGTTTGAGGACCTAAAATCATCCTTTATTCAGTACCATTTTACCTCTTTAGTTCATAAACATTTGAATCCTTCTTGATGAAAGTGGTACCCTATTTGTCTCTTAAGATATTTTGATCATTGTTAACGTTATTAATTATCAGAATTTCCTTCTTAACCCAAGTCACGGCCTAATTACCTGATTAAGTAGTTGGGCTGTGATATATTTTATATGTACCGGAGTTTCGGCGGAACCTTATTTCTGTTTCTAAACTTTTTATTAATGGGTATTCTATTATTTTTTATAGTTGTGTTTCTATCATGCAAAATGAAAGTTTATCTATGGTGGCATAGTACGTAATTCTCTATATTCTATTAATGTTAAGAATAATACCTTAATTATGTTGCATCTACTTCATCAAACCATAAGAAAATAAAGTGTTTTTCACAAGAGAACTATACATATATTTGGCATCTTAGACTATGTCATTTAAATCTAAATAAAATCCAAAGACTGGTTAAAGATGGAGCATTGGCAAATTTACGGTTATGATTGAGGGTTACATGAAATAACAAATATTCTACACATATTGAATGGTGGCAGTGCTTGTATGTCATGTTGGTTATCTGTATCAACCGTTTAGGATAATGACGTCCCCTTGAGGAGCTCAAAAGATTTATCATACTAAACTTGCAGGTTGAGTTAGTTCGGGTACAATAATAAGGTTGAATGGTACTACTTAATGAATTAATAAGTGCTATCAATAATTAATAGACGTATGATATCTTAAATACGGGGATTCGTAAGTCTAAGTACAAACCCGAATCAACTTCGATAACAATGAGTAAGTTAGCATTTATTCTCTAATGGAATGAATAAATGTTAATTAATTTATACTCTGGGCTTAACATAAGATAACTAATTTATTGTAGGGAAAACTAGGTTTAGCCCTCTCCCGAGGATCTATCTTGGATGTTTAATTCACCATACATTGATTATATTCCTAGCATGCACCTATATAATTAATTGCAACACGTAGGGGTTTCTCGTGTTTACCTTTGAATCATCGGGGATGAACGGATCGAGACTCGTGCTTTGATCTTCGGATCGTATCCGGTTGCCCAATCTCCAATATCGAGTGAGGATAATCATATGGAGAATGCTGTAAAATCACCATATTTCTCTAGTATTTTCGAGAATCACCTTCCCAATCACTATGGGAATACACGAAAATCATGGTATATGATAATTAAGGATTAGCTTTGATCTTATCTCTTACCTTATATTTATAATGCATTACCATAATCACATAAGGAAAGGATCCATGCATATCCCATAAATATAATAATATCCTTATAGGATAAAAAGAATAAAATCATTACCATAGAGAGGATAGGGGCACCGATTTTCTCCAAGCTACGCCCTGGATGGGCGACTGAGGATCAAATGCAAGGAATAAAGATGAGCCTCAAATAAATTAATTATCTTATGTTCACCCGAACATAAATTAATTTATAAACATTCATTCATGCCACTAGAGAATAAATCTCGACTTACCCTTTATTACCGAAGGTGAGTCGGACTTGCACTTAGACATTACGAATCCCGTATTTAAGATATCGCACGTCCATTAATTATTTAGAGCATTCATCGCTTAAAATAATTAATATCTTTAATATATCAAGTAGTACCATTCAACCTTATTATTGTACTTGAGCTAACTCAACTGCGGGGTTTAGTACAATAAACCTTTGAGCTCCTTAAGGGGACGTCATCATCCTAAACGGATACGGTGACTCGTCTGAGATAACTAGCATGACATACAAGCACCGCCACCACCCAAGATGCGGAGAATATTGGGTTAGAACATATAACCTCACCCATAACAAGTCAAAGTGATGGTCAAGAACTCATACTCACCTAATACCTTATCGAGGTTTAGATCATCGTAAGTCACCGAGATCTAGGTTTTCACGACGGTCAAATAGAAGAACTCATCTCACCGTGATCCATCAATACGCCGAGACGATACCAAAGCATAGACAAGCAACCAAGTCAAGTCACTTCTTATCTATACCGCAGACTATACCGACAACTCGTCCTCAAGTTGTCTCACCGTGATTCTTTTTATATCTCATTAATTTCGACCAATCATACGGACTTACGTGATCTTCTACACATCGTATGATCTAACTTATATATGAGATAAGGGACACGATATATGCAATCAAGTAATCAATTCGGATAGGAGATTGTAATAGTGGTAATGAAAACATTGTATACAAGCTCAACCAAAGCGCTTTCAAGATACAAATCCAACATTTATTTTATGCCTAATTTTATTCCTTGTATTTGATCATTGGACTTGCCCATCAAGGTCTATTGGTCATGGATTTTTCACCCCCTATGTACAGTCCCACTGAGACTGAGCTTTGTTAATTATATTATTAATTTAATACATCTCATAGTCTAGATAGAATTATCTGATATTATGAGAAACTCATATATATTGCAGTTAATTATATAGAAGCATGCTAGGAATATAATCAATTTAGGATGAATTAAGTATCCAAGATAGATCATCAGGAGCACGAAAAATCATTTTTTCCTACAAAAAGATGAGCTAGGGAGATAATAATTAAATTGTTAATAGATAGTGGAAGTAAAAGGTGGGTCATATGTAATTTTTCTTTCTTGCAAATAAATATGTTGATTAAGGGTAAAAATTATAGAATTATATTTCCAAAGGGTAAATATCACTTTGAACCCCAAACTATTAATTTTGTATCAAAAATATCGTACATTCATTTTTTTAGCTCTCGAAATTGGACGAGGGATGTATTCTGAGCCACATTAGAATTTTGAAAGCAAGAAATGGACACGTGATATATCCGTTGAGCCACATTAGAAGATATCCTCCATCTAATTTCAGGAGCTAAAAATTAGATGTACGATATTTATGATACAAAATTAATATTTTAAAGTTTAAAGTGATACTTCTCAAAGTTTATGATATTTTTGATAAAATGTAGTTAGTTTGGGTTTTAAAATGATATTTTTTAAAGTTTGTGAATTTTTGATAAAAAATCATATAGTTTTGATGTTTAAAGTTAAATTTATCAATTTTCAAAAATAGAAAATACAAACTTTTGGTAAACGAAGTGATATGTGTTCTAAAAATTTACTCCATCCATCCTTGATTGATTTTATATTTTGATAGCACGAATTTTTATAAATGCAATGAATGTAAAATGAATGGAGAATGAGATCCATATAATAAAATATGTGATATGAGTGATGTGGGTCATGAGTGGTCTTTTTGTAAATAAGTGGATTAAATATGGATAAAAATGTTGATTTTTGGATGAAATCCATATCTATAAAAAAAATGAACGAATTTTATGGACGTATCGAAATGAAATTAAATGAACAAATATGATGGACGAATAGAGTAACAAATATTCTTACCAAATATCTAATATATAAATGATAGTTATGATGAATAAAAGTTATAATTATTTTTTCCTTGATACTTTTTCTAACTTTTACCAAGAAATATGGTTTCAATAAAAGTAATAATAGTTCTAAATAAAAATGAAAATATTTATAGATAAAACAAAATAAATTGGATCTAGATCAAATTCGACCTACACAAACTGTGTAGTTAGTAAGAAGAGTACACCTCTTTCTTCTAGAGTTAAGAATAAGATGGTATCTGATGAGTTACGAGAATATTTTTAATGAACTTTTCAATCCACTACTACAAAAATCAAGATAGACTACGCGCTTTATGTGTAGTGTATGTGCATTCGTAGTGTAGAGAAAAGTGGTGTAGAGAAAAATAAAGCAAGCACACCACGCTTTTACGCGTAGTCTATACCCACTATAGACCACGCCGCACATAGACTACGCTTTTCGCGTAGTCTATACCGACAGCACTACACAAAATTTCGCACATACACCACGCTTTTGTGCGTAGTCTATACCCACTATGACCACGCTGCGCACATAGACCACGCCACGCCGTAGTCTATCTTAAACAGAACACAAAATTTCGCACATACACTACGCTTTTACGCGTAGTCTATACCCACTATAGACCACGCCGCACAGACTACGCTTTTCGCGTAGTCTATACCCCACTGCACTACAAAATTTCGCACATACACTACGCTTTCGAGCGTAGTCTATATGTATTAACTACGGTTTTGAGTTTATTTACTACGGTTTTAATGCCAAATTTACTACGCTTTTCTATTACAACCGTAGTCGATTTAATAACAACTACGGTTTTCAATTTCAACCGTAGTTAATTTCTTTATTTAAACTCGTATAATTATTTTATATGTAGTTGAAACCCCATATCCACCAAGTATTGATGTAGAACCCTTGACACAACCAATATAATAAAGATTATAGCAATAGGCTACAGAGCCTAAAAAATAAAAATTGAGATATAATATTTTCAAATACAAATCAACCATACCAAATAGCAATTGGAGAACACAATATTCAAGTAGGGTCAGGAGAATAAAATATATCAGAACAAAATTTGTCCAAAACTTTTCAAGGGCATGTCACAAAAGAGAGTAGTACAGGAATAACAAGTCTCCAATAGTCTTAAAAGCCAAAATCTGCAATAAAACTTCATAGCTCTGAAAAACTTAAACCACGAAACCTCTCGTTGTTTTTCTTCCTCTAAGACGCTCAAACTTAGCCCCTGGCTCGGACATAAGGCTTGGTGTGGTGTGTGGAACACCGTGAGCAGGACCAAAGTGCTTAACAGCTTCACGAGCATTCCTTGAGCCTCTCAAGAGCACCTGTTGCAAAGGTATAATGACGAACATTAGCAGAAAATAAATTATAGTGTAGTCCACTGCCTGGTTCGGATCAAAACACAACACAGGCAGGCCGGGAAGATTAGCTTCTCTTCATAAATTATAAAGATGATGGACTTTGTTTAGGGAGAATATATGTATACACCTACTCGATGACTTCTTCAGGGGTAGCCCATTTCCATTCTGAGAATTCTGGATCTGTTTCACCATTTGCTAAATTGATTTCGCTCTCTTCTGCTGTGAATCTCATCAGAAACCTGTTCATCATAATTTGGAGTTACAGTCTAGTCTTTTAGAATGTCACCATGCAACCAACACACACTCAAATGTGACTGGGATTAATCAATACAAAATGTCAAGTAATTGAATGACATCTAGCTAGAATACTAACGCATGCAGCTATTTTCCATATTCGCAGTAGTGAAGAACCTTCCTAGCTCCACCCCAGGAAATGCTATATCGAAAGTTATAATGGTTTCTTACTTTCTTGCACAATGAACAGTGGTCGAATAAAAAAACCAACCATAAATAAGCTTTTCTGGAGACCTTAACAAAACAAATTATATTAACTATGTGATGAGAATACTGGCGAGGCTGTATATTGTATCCAAATAACACCCCCGTATCAGAATAGTGATCATTCAATAGAATTAATCTTGAGCTCCAAATTTGGCACAACGGCTGTTTGCCACGAGATCAGGTAGCTTTACATGCAGAGAGAAACCATCTCATAAGTGACACCACATAAACTGATTAATATAGTCTAGGCCGTGGCGTTGTGCATTAATAAGAACCCAAAAATCCATATTTCCTAGCTTTTTGTTGGTACGTGAAATCACATACTTGTGTCAGTACATCAAACCATTCCCAAAAGTGAGCCATATCTTACAGCTACGGTATTGTGGAGGACTATGACCAAATCACAATATTTGAACTCCACAAAACCAGAAGAAAAAAACAAATATGAAGATCCTAGGCATGTTAACCAAAAGTAAAAATTCAAATTAGTAATCTTTCAGTTCCATGGATTATAGATGGTTTTATTGGTCGACATAGGGCATCAACGAGTCATGAACTTACCACTTTTGTGCCTGCCCGTGCCATTCTCCACCCCAGAGTCGATTCACTTTTGACTTTACAGCCGGAGGGAAGTCATACGTCAACCATTCTGGAACCTGATGGTTCATAAGACTTCAGAACAAGTAACAGACTTGTTCAAAATTTTTAAGCCTATAATCAGCATCAGTAGCTCACTTCTTCAAATTGCCTTGCATAGTGAAAATGTGTGAAAGACATGTGTCCTACAAATAAAGGGAAGAAAATAGCAGAAGCACGGACTACAAGTGGCCGTACTCATAGGTCTCCTCATTGTTTTTTGTACTTAAACAGAATGTTGAAAAACTTACATAAACATTCAACCCACCCAAGCAAACATCAACTCTAACAAACCTCATCTATTACTTCAGCAGACACCACTCCAGTTTCTTCCCTCAGTTCTCTGATTGCTGCAGACCTTGGTTCCTCTCCATCTTCAATACCACCCTATTGAAGTACTTGTGTACATAAGTTCAAGAATGGTAGAAAACATTGTATATATGAAAATCTTCTGTAAGTTGACAATACATTTTCGAATAAGAAATTGATGCTTTGGAAGAGTTTTTAATCATACAACCAACTACCAGTGCCTTGCCTTCAATTCCACAGAAACAAGCTCAAGATGCTCAACACATAAAAATTGCTTTATAAAGATGGTATTATTTTTCAGAAGTTTCAGCATCCAAAGATAATTGTCCAGATACACTTACAATGAAAAAGACTTATAGCAACTATATGTAAATCGAAATTTATGTGAAACAAATACAAATGGTCACAACTAATGCCATATTAAAACTGTGGCTTTACCTGAGGCATCTGCCATGCTCCAGGAACATTCAGTCTAGACGCCACAAACATCTGGAAGTAATTTAGATATTAGTTTGAGTTTCATGTCTAATTTACTTCATATTATCAATTCAAGGGACTTCCTATTTAAAATTGGCCTAGAAACAATCAATTGAACAAAGGAGGGAGCAAAAGACAGAAACTATCTAAATCATATATATACTCGAGCAAAAGAAACATACAAAACTATATACATTAAGAGGGTTTTGGGAAAAATAACTCGAGAAATTATTAAAATAACAAACAAGGAACATATTTTTCCATCAAATTGTTAGTATATACGAGTTTCCAATTATTAAAAAGACAATAAAACCGAAAATTATTTTAGCTTCTGAGTTATCAAACGAAAATTACGAGAAATCTCTCCATACCCTCATTATTCCGAATCAAATAGAACCAAAAAACTAGCATTTTAACCGACCAGTGGCAAGGTCAGACAGTGGGTCGACGAAGCAGGGCCGCCTCTGCAACTCGAAACCCTAGCGCCGCCGCCTCAACAACTCGAACCCAAGCGCCGCTCACGGTGAACTCGTGACGGTGGGGGCCCCAATCGCCGCTTTAATGTAACCCCAAGCCACGCGGTCAATTGAATCGCCGAGAGGGGTGTCGCGATTTGGGGTCTCCGGGTAAAGCCGTGAGCAATCGGGGATGGGGTTGGGTGGGTAGCCCTAGCCGCCGTCGGTTGTGGCGATATTAGGGTCGCCAAAGAGGACCGGACAAGGCGAGAGCATTCCAAGTCCGAAATAAATGAGGCAAATATTGTAAATTCATGTTCTACTTATAATATAATAAAGTCCGGTATGAGAGATGTTGAATTGTTGGTGAAATGGTTAAGTGATATGTTAAAAAACTCACAAGTCGTGAGTTCGAATCTCAAGCCTGTTGTTTTTTTTTTTTTTTATTTATTTATAAATTTATGACATAGACTACGCTTTTTTATTAAAAACACGCACATACACTACGCTTTTTAAGCGTAGTCTATACCCACTATAGACTACGCACATACACCACGCTTTTGTTAGCGTAGTCTATACTCAAAAATCAAGACATGACTACGCTGATAAAAAGCGTAGTCTATATTTATGTACTACGCTTTCATGAAAAGCGCAGTACATATATGTGCAGAAAAGTGGTTTTTGTAGTAGTGATCCTTATAGCCCCAACCTTAAGTTGGAATTTAGAAACAAATACGGAAAATAGATTGGAGAAATTCCTTACAGATTTCATTATAGACAGTTGGCTGAAACGAAATAAATTTAGTAATGCTTTTTCCTTCTTTTCCAAAAAATCAACAACCAACTGAAAGTACCAAATCCTTGAGCAATCCGCAAGGCGCTAGTTTCATTTATTGTTATTTATTAATTTTCAAATAAAGAGTTGTTTATTTTGAGAATTATTTTAGATAGATAAAAGTTAAGGTTAATTAATTGTTTAGTTAGATGATTAGAACTATGGTGTATATCATTTGAATTAATTTTGTTTTGTTCATATCCCATTAAAAATATAGAATTGAAAAAATCTTAATAATAAGAATATTTATAAATGCTATATACTTGTATATTAGATAATTGGTAAATATATTTATTAAATTTTTTAAAATTAGCGTTTTTGTTGATAATAACTTCCAAATTAATGATACACCTATAATAAAAAAAAATTGACCACCTCCCAAGACTGGGAAAATCTCTTTCCAACCATTAGGGGTGTGCAAAACCGAACCATAACCGAAAAAACGAATTGAACCGTTGATTTTCGGTTGATTCGATTCGATTATACTGATGCATTCTGCTTCGATTCGATTAATTAATGAAAACCGAAAATGATAATCGGTCGGTTCGGTTTTCTATAAAAAATCGATCAAGAATCGAACCGACCGAATATATAAATTATTCAATGTTTTTATACACTCCTGACAACACCTCGAGCCACACAAGCTCACATGTCTCTCTCTCACGTTTCTAAAAGTACAATTGTCATTTGTCAAAGCTTTTTAAGCCCATGTGCTTTGCTTTATTACTTTAATTGCTTTGATCCTTTCAGAAACTATGCAAAGTGAAAACTTGCATAGCTACAACCTATTTTCTCTCTTTGCGCAGGAATTTGAATTTCACTCCCTACATATCTTCCTTTCTCTCTATGCAATAATTTCACTTCCCACCCATCTTCTCTCTCTTTTCCTATATCAAAGTATACCTTGGCTATGACGACTCTCATCTATGCTCTCTTGACTTATTGTTCTCCCTCTCCTTCCATGTGGGTTGACGCCCCTTTGATGAGCCACAAACAGTTATTGACTGTCGAAAAATATCTCTATGAACCCGTCGCTGCCACTGGGTTTGTGTGTTGTTACAGCTATGCTCCGACTGTTGTTGCCTCCATTTGTATCACTCTCGACCAGTACACACACACAAAATCTCTCTCTCTCTCTCTCTCTCTCTCTCTCTCTCTCAGTTTTTAGGCGACTAAAACTATCTTGTATATTCGGTTTCACCGAAACCGACCGAACATTCAGCTTCGATAGATTTCGGTGCGGTTAATATACCTCAAACGGTTCGGTTCGGTCTAAATTTTATTTTTATTCAATCAATCGGTTAGATCGGTTCAGTTCGATTTTTAACCGAAATCGACCGATGCTCTGCCCTACCAACCATACTCATATTTAACACTTTATGGATATCCTTAATTTGGAGCAATATGTAATAATATAAAGTTGATCAAACAAGCCTCCGCTTACGGCTTGTATAATATACGTGTTATTTTGGTGGTTGCAACTAGGGATTTAATCAAACCGAGTCGAACCAAACATCATTATAATCAAGTTTGGTTTGTTTATTATCGAGCCAAGTCTCGAACTTTATTTATCAAATATTTCGAGCTCACAAACTTATTTGAGTTTAATCGAATCCAAACAAACTTTACGAATTTAGATATATATTTAAAATATTTATTATTTCATTTTAAAAATAAATTATTTTATTTACAATAACACAATATATTTTTTGATTTCTTATAATAAATAAAAATAGATAGAGATTTAACACAATAATTACTAAGTATTGAAAGAAAATAATTGTATCTAATTAATAATTTTATATTTTAAAGTTAATCGTTAACAAACTTGTTCACTAACTAACGAACCGAATACTATCATGTTTAAGCTTTGTTTGTTTAGCTAACAAACTTCACTAAACAAACTCGAACGGACTTTTATCAAAACAAACTTCGAATAACTTACAAATAACTTGACTCATTTCCAGCTCTAGTTGCAACACCCAAATCTTTGCTTTTTATTTTTAAAAATCAACAAAAAATTTATAAGATAAAAACACAAAAACTATCTAAACTGTATTAGAGAAAAAATAATTGAAGACAAGCTGTAATTTGGTTAAACGAATTAGGAACTAATCCGAAGAAAGGAGAATTCAGACGGTAATTCCAGATATATTGATATTTTTTATTCTTCATAGGTCTCAGTTCAAACTAGCAAATCTATTTTCTATTGATGAAATCGAAGGAACAATTAATAGAAAATGTAATCGCAGAAAACGATCCGGTCAAAATCGATACACAGGTTCCCATCAACAAGACATCGTCGAGAACAGCTGTTCTACTGGCAACGCGGCACTGATCAGTGAGTTTTCATTAATTTATACAAAATTATTTATTTTGAATAAATCATGAAAAAGCAAGAAATTTCAGTTTATATGATTTGGCCTTTCTATTCTGCCAAAAATATAATTTTCCCACTCAAAATAACCAGAAAACGAAGTTAATGCATTTCAAAAAGTCAAAGAAAAAATAAACAAAAAATAAAACTATCATTTTCTTGAAAGAATGGAGAAAATTCGAAGAAACGTTTTCAAATTATTAGCAAATCATAAAATGATCAATAAATCATTGAAAAGAGGCCTCAGATAGTCGATCTAACACATCAAGAGAAATTCAGACGGTAATTCCAGATATATAAATATGTTTTCATCCTCATAGACCTCGATTCAAGCAAAAAATTCGGGCTATTTTCAACTGGTAAAACTGAATAATAAAATTGAAAGGAAAAATTGTAATCGCACAAAACGGCTCCGTGAACGAACGGTAAAGATCGATCCACAGGTTCCTATCAAGATGCGAATGGGTTCGATTTTGGTTCAATCATGACATCGCCAGTCATCGCAGCTGCTACCGGCGACGTGGCATCAAACCGTTGGCGGAGGAAAAACAAGTATTTAAATTGAAAATGGTAAAATAAAAGTTAAAACCTCAGAGTCCCGTTTCAAATCAACCACACAGCGGCGACGGCGCCGCGACCGACCGACGAACGATTTTAACGTCACATAGACATAGAATCGGCGGCAGTGGATGGAAGCGGTGGACGACGCGAAACGCTGCGTATTAAAGTGTCATACGGCACTTCCTATTCTTCGGATTTCTTCCTCACTGGAGATACAGATATTGGCAAATATTAATAAAGGAATATTAAGGTTTTATTGTGGGTAGCTACTGCGAGCTGTGAGTGGCTGCTATTCGAGCATTGCAGCGGCGCTGCGACTGCGAAAGGAAGAAGTGAAGATAGAGACTAATGGAATTGAGCAGTGAAGCTGGAGAATTTAAAGGCGATGGTTGAAGGGTTTGAGGGAGGAGATAGCGGCGGGAGTGGTTACGCTTCAGCTGGTTTTAGGGTTTGAGTTTGTGGAAGTTAGGAAAATGCAAAACAGTCTAAATCATCATAGTTGTTGTGCAAAATAATCCATTTCTTTTAGTTGATACAAAATAGCCAAAAAAGAAAAAAATGAATACCATTTTATTTTAATGTTAGAACTTTTTAACAATTGTATTCTAGCATGGGTGAATTTATAATTTGATACTCATAATAATATTATGAACAACTAGTGTGTAACCCTTCAAATTTCGACGGGAAATATTTATGTTGTATTTATAATCATATTAAATAAAATAATCTTTATATCAGGAGGATATGTCTGAATTTGATATACTAAATGAAAAATCTTTATATAGGATAATGAGTCTGAATTTGATATGTATAGGTTATATTTCATCGAATTCTAATGGAAAATCACTTTATTTTGTATTTTACACGTAAAAAATTAAATATTTGTAGGCATGTTATAATTCATGTTTAGAATGTGTATACCCGTACCCGTTTTAAATTGGATCAATTATCTGAAGTCATTCTGTCACGACCCGACTATTTAATCACTTAATTAACTAAATAATTGAGCCGTGACGGTTTAAGGCATGATAATCTCCAACAACAATTGGTTTAAAGAAATAAAAGTTTCAAATAAACGAGCAGCATAACCTTTTAAATATAGATAAACCAACCTGTATTCAGAAAATAACCAACAACCGCAATAACAACAAGTGAGTGCATAGCCTCTATAATACATACATAGATGTTTCCAAAATATTTACAAGGTTTATCAAAAGTATGGTTTCACATTTTCAAAGTTGACAGCGGAATATTAGTGAATGTCATGTATGAAGACATGACATTCGGGCACAATGGTTCACAATAAGAAAACAAAATAACTATTCAACTCGGCCCAAGCCACACCTCTTCCATGCTCAACTCGTGATCATAAAACACCTATCGGTGTGAGTACTAGAAGTACTCGGTGGGTGAATGCCAACATAACCTTCAAAACTTATAAATTTCGCTCAAGTAAGCATTCCTTCAAATAATAGTTAATAAAACAATTTGAGTGATTGATTGTTCATAAGAAACTTTCATTATCATAACATATCATATCACCACACTTTTGTTTTGAAACATACCAAGCATCACATACCCGAGTTGGTCCCAAGGATCACAACTACGGTCATACCCTATCTACGCTATTCGGTAAAGGAAGTAGGCCTCCTCCACAGCATCATGGCCGGCCTACATTTGGAAGCTCACTACCATCTACACGCACAAGACATAACATTTTCCTACCGTAGATGGGTAAATCGCCGTCATACCCACAATGTGGTAAAACATTCATTTTCAACATATTCATCATGTGGTGATTGAAAGTAATTTCATAATAAAACAAGTTCAAGCATAACATAAATTCTTTGCTTAAAATAACTTTAAGATGCATTACCCACCTCGTGACGCCTATTCCAAAATATTTGCTTCTTCGACTTTCACTTCGCCTTCCTTGCTCGCTCCTTGTAAAATAAGATTGTCGTTGTATTTTAGTAACTTCATTATCCATCAAGACATATTATCACCAAATCATAATTTTGCCTATTCTAACTTACATTAAACTTATTTACTTCTTTTATACTATTTTCTTAACAATCTAACTACTCATCAACTTATAATACATACTTATAATCAAAGGAGTTAAACAACTTCATGTGATCACATTTCACATGTTTGTTATACTTTTACTACCTAATTTCTTATAACGTTTATTAATAAATAATTTCTCGAAATTTCGTGAGTAACGTCTGTAATATGTATAGCCCAAATACACCAAACTCATCCAATTTCATCCCAAACTCCCCAAAATCATCATCATATACTTAAGTATGCATTTAGGAATTTAAAACAAGATTAAATTCATTCATTTCCTCTTTAATCGCCTAAGGCCCTTCAACTATGTATATAGAAAATTTCAATATTTTTAATATCTACAATCCATTAAATATCAAATATTTTATAATTATACTCAATTAACATCAATGATCATTAATTCATGATCTATTTCATCACTAATCAAGTTCATCACATATAAGCATAACTTTAGCCTAAACTTAAATTTTCTAACTTTTAATACCTATGTTCAAAATTCCCATAAATTCTACTTAAGCATTATTTTTATCATAGATCTCAAATATCAAATCAAATACATCAAATAAAATCAAGAAATCAAAGTTCTAAGGTTCCCCTTCATTTTTGAAAATTCGGGATTGATTGTATATGTTTAGATTAAATTCCTATAAATTCATTTTATGCATTATTTATATCCTCAAGCATAATTATCATATCAAATACATCAATTAAAATCAAAATCCTTAAGTGCATACACCTTATAGTTCTCGAAAATTTCTCATAATTTACAAGCCATGATTTAATTTTTAATTTCTTCATTCATATAGTGTTTATAATCATCCCTAAACATATATTCAAGCTTAATTCAACCAAATCATAACATATGAATCATATCAAAAATATAGGGTTTAAGTTAGATTCATGAATTTTTAATATTCATGAATTTGAGCAAATTAAATCCATAGTATATATTAATCAAGCTCCATAATCATAATTAAATCAATAAACATAACAAAATTTAAACAAATCAATCATAATCACACACCCATAATTTTCGAAAACCTTAGAAGTATAGAACATGTTTTTCATGAATTTAAATTACATAAACTTAAGCTAAATCAAGGAATTACCTCACTTGGGATGATTTGCCTTAATTCCAAGATTGATTATGGATTAAAAGTGGAAAATTAAAATTTGTGTGTGCTCTAGTGTGTGAGGGCGAAAACTTGGGAGAAAATAAGGTTAGGGATGATATAAGTATTATATCTATATAGTTCTAGATGTTAGATTTAAATTTAATGTGCATTTATTCATAATTTCAAGATGATTAAACACTAATTTCAAGAATATTATAATTGCACCTCTAATTTTGTTAATTCCATACTTTAGTATAATTTAACTAATAAGATTATATCTCTAATAAATTATAAAGTCTAATACAACTTATATTCATAATTTAATTTAGATTCATATAGCATAATTTAAATTATTTCATATGTTAAAATTCAAATATTTATAATTAAGTTTAATTTTCAAAATTCCATCAATTAATTCTTTTATCACTAAATATTGCTAAAATAAATTTATTCAAGAAATTTAATAGTTTGAACAATGATTCATTTCATTTTATAAAAATATCCATCTAAAAATAATTAAGGCATTTCATAGCTTAATTTCTATTTAATAGCATTTTTCATTCAAACATACCTTAATAATTCACATAATTCGCTTTTTATCGCAAATAAACTCATTTCTAATAAATCTTTACATTTTCTAATCTCATATACTTCAATCACAAAATAATCGGATTTCTACCGATTAATATTTTGTTATATGAATTGAATAGCTTTTAAGCCCTTAATTATACCTAATTAGGCTTTAGTAATTACTAAAAGATTTTCGGGCTACTACACATTCAAATTTATAAATATAATTTATTATAATGATTGGTTATTCGTCTTGATAAAAATAAAAAATTACAAAGTAATCCTTAATAATAAATAGTACAAATGACGAATACAGAGAAAATTTTACATATGCATGTCGAAAAAACAGAGAAAATTTTACATATGCATGTCGATTAATATTAAAATTCCTTTAGAATTCATATGCTCGTACATATCCCAAACCTGATTAAAAAATATTATTACTACTCGTTTTCATCTCAACTCGTATAGTTAATGTCTGCTAACTATCCAAATATGTTTAAATTTATGCATATACGTAGTTACATTAATTGATTATATGTTTCATTAATGACTTGAATATTATAGAATAAATATTAATAATAAATAATATAAGTATATTAAAAAATAGAGAACATGTCTAGCATATACATAACATATCCGCACTCGTCCTAAATTTGATTAATTACCAGAAATTGATTAATTTTATAAATATAAATTATTGCAATGATTAGTTATTCGTTTCAACAAGACTTCAACAGTACAAAGTAATTATTAATAATAAATTATATGGATAGCTAAAAATAAAAACTTAGCAAAATTTCACATAGACATGTCGTTTAATGTATTGACCTGTTTAGAATTTATATACATGTAGTTGTCACAAATCGGATTAAAAATTGATTTTACTATATCTTCTCGTTTCATTATCGTATAGTAGTATCCACTAATTAACTGAATTCGTTTAAATTTATAAAATATCTAATTAATAGAATATATATTTATGCCAATAATTGGTTATCCTCTCGATACAAATTTGAATTTACTATTTATTTCAAAAAAACATTATTAATTGTGAAGTCTCACAAAAAAAATAATGTGAGCTTCAAAATTTCACATAGGGATGTCGATAAATGTTTGTATCAATTTAAAATGTATATTCATGTACCCAAATAATATAAATAGCAAAAGACTTAAAAATAGAGAAAATTAAATTCTCGTCAAATTTCACATAGATGTGTCGTTTAATGTCTTGACCTGTTCAGAATTTATATACATGTAACTGTCACAAATCAGAGTAAAAATTGATTTTACTGTATCCTCTCTAGGGGTGAGGATTCGGTTATTCGATGGGTTCCATACTAAAAAATAATCGAACCGAATTAATCAAATTTTAGAAAAAATAACCGAACCGAATCGAAATAACCGAAATATATTTTGGTTATTTCGGTAAATCAATTTTTAACAATTTGTTTTCAAATGAATAAATAAATAATATTATATATTGATATAATATATATAAAAATACATTTTATATGTTATACATACAAAATATTTTGCAAAAATTAATAAATATAGTATTATATAATAGATAAATAATATTATATTGATCAATATATATGAAAATATATTTTATATGTTATATTTACAAAATATTTTTAAAAAATTAGTTATAGTATTATATAGTAGATAAAAATATTATATTTTATAAATAGTATATATTGATACAATAGGGAGAGACAGAGAGAGAGAGAGAGAGAGAGAGAGAGAGAGAGATGAATAAGATTAAGGATATTTATATATTAAAATTATAATTCTAAATAAATAAATATATTATATTATATTATATTATATATATATAATTTGGTTTTCGGTTATTCGGTTAACTGAATATATATATGATACAATAGGGAGAGACAGAAAATTGAATTACCGAATTTTAATTTGATTTTAACCGATTATAAAATATTTAATTAATAAAATATATATTTATTCTTATAATTGGTTATCCTTTTAATAAAAATTTGAATTTACTATTTATTTTAAAACTTTTTATTAATTGTGAAGTCTAAAAAAAAAATGTGAGCTTCAAATTTCACATAGGTAAATCGAGAAAATAATGTGAGCTTCAAATTTCACATAGAGAAAATTATATTCTCGTCAAATTTCACATAGTACGTGTCGTTTAATGTATTGATATGTTTGAATTTATATAAATATGTAACTGTCACAAATCGGATTAAAATTTATTTTACTATATGTACTCCAATAATTGGTTATTCTCTCGATTAAAATTTGAATTTACTATTTATTTCAAAACCTTTTATTAATTGTGAAGTTTCAAAAAAAAATATGAGCTTCAAAATTTCACATAGGTAAATCGATAAATGTTTGTACCAATCTAGAATGTATATTCTTGTATCCAAATAATATAAATAGCAAAAAAAATTAAAAATAGAGAAAATTATATTCTCGTCAAATTTCACATAGTACATGTCTTTTAATGTATTGGCATGTTTAGAATTTATATAAACATATAACTGTCACAAATCGGATTAAAATTGATTTTACTATATGTTCTCATTTTATATTCGTATCTACTAATTACCTGCATTCATTAAATTTTAAAAAGATCTAATTAATAAATTATATATTTATTGCAATAATTGGTTATCCTCTCGATTAAAATTTGAATTTAATATTTATTTCAAAAAAATTTATTAATTGTGAAGGCTCACCAAAAAAATAATTTGAGCTTCAAAATTCAGCATGATATGTAGATAAGTATTTGTACTCATCTAGAATGTATATTCTTGTACCAAATAATATAAATAGCAAAAGAATTTAAAATAGAGAAAATTATATTCTCGTCTTATTCTCGTATAGTAATATTTGCTAATTATCTGAATTCATTTAAGTTTTAAGACTTGTAATTGATAAAATATATGTTATTCCAATATATTAAAATTGAAAATCTCACACAAGCATATCGATCAATATCTGGACCAATTTAGAATCTATATATATATGTAGTTATTACAAATTTGATTTTACTATATATTTGTTATCGTCTCAAACTCTTATAGTAATATACGTTGATAATTAAATTCGTTTAGATTTTCAAAATTAATATATAATAGGATTAATTATTAACACAATCTCTCTCCTACATGAGCTATTTATTTCAAATTTACTTTTATTAATTTGTGAAGTTACATTAAAAATCAATGAGTTTTAAATTTTATTTTTAAAAATTTTACAAAATATATTCTTTTATTTAGATTTTTAATTTGTGAAGTTCATGAAAAATAAATGTATGATTCAAAATTTGTTTAAAAAATCGTAAGAAATATATCATTCAATTTGTGTCTTGAATTGGTAAAGTTTCATGAAAACTTTAAAAATAATATTAATTAAAATAAATTAATTTTTTCAATAAAAAATAACTATTTAACTGGACAGTTAATTAATTGATGGACCAAATAAAATTTGTTGGTGCAAAATAATTATGCCTTGTGGGATGAAAAAATCTACTCACAATCTATTCCCGTCTTATTCTCATAGACGTGAGCTACTTATTTCAAAAAAAAAACAAAGATTAATTTGTGAAGTTTTATGAAAATTCGATATGAGTTTCAAATTTTATATTTTAAAAAATTGTACAAAATACATTCTTTTATTTAGATTTTTAATTTGTGAAGTTCATGAAAAATCGATGTGTGATTCAAAATTTGTTTAAAAATCATAAGAAATATATCATTCAATTTGTGTCTTGAATTGGTAAAGTTTCATGAAAACTTTGAAAATTAAATTATTTTTTTCAATAAAAAAATAACTATTTATCTGGCTAGTTAATTAATTGATGGACCAAATAAAATTAGTGGGTGCAAAATAATTATGCCTTGGGCTAACTAAAATTGGTGGGTGCAAAATAATTATGTCTTGTGTGATGAAAAAATCTACTCACAGCTATTTATATAAGTTTAAATTAAGGTGAAGTTTTATAAGAAACCAATGTGGGATAAGAGATGTAAATACTAAGAATAAAGGAGAATTGAGAAAAATATAAATGAAGAGATTATATGATGTCACGTAGGAGAGATAATCATTAAATCCTTAATCATATTATATATTGATTATTCTTTATCGTTCAAAATCCAGAATCGAATGAAGATGCAAAAACACAAAATTTAGCAATGAGAACTTTCATTTCCATATCTGATTATAACATACCATGATCGAGCCTTTCCAACTCAATACGATGCATTAACTAGTCGTGAATATTGGACGTTTCCTATTATTTGCATGTGTTGGTTCTAGGCGGTACGTCTCTTGGTATATGAGGAAATATATCGTAAATGCAAATTAAAACCTTTTCAATAAGACTTGACCTTCTATTGAGATCGGGATACGTCGGTAGTGGCGAGATTAGTATTGAAAGTATGATTGATGATCAGTTCAACAAAGGAAAGTCTTATATAGAGTGTGGTCATTTAGCAATCCTACTGACAACTCGACAAATGATCGGTTGGATTGATAACTAACTTAGGTACGGAATGTGATGGTTAAGTTTTTTCCTTATTGAAAACTAACTTGAAAGACTTAGTTGAATATGATAAACACGATTTTTACTCGTTTATTAATGATATATTAGGATGATTTTAGATCAGTTTAAGTGCATTTATATAGTTGATTTATGCTTTTAGCCATTTTTGGAAGATACTGCTCTTGGGGTTCCTTTTTGGTGTTTTGTAGGCTTTTCAGTTGATAATCGATGCACAAGGCAAAGAACGAACCAAAGATGAAAAGGAACAGGAGGCTAGCGGCCACCCTAGCGACGTAGCTTGGCCGCAATGGGGCGGAAAAGATTTTGTACTCAAACTAGCAACCGACCTAGCGACCGCTGGGCCGGCCGCTAGGCGCATCACGTGGTCGCTAGCCATGGCCACGAGAAATCCCGAAAAGCTTATGTATTAAAACTAGCGACCGACCTAGTGACCGCTAGGCAGGCCGCTAGGCGCTACGGCCTGAAGCGAATTAGGGTTTAAACCCATCAACTATAAATACCCCCTAGTTTCCATTGGCGCCTCTCTCCGTTTTTCAGCCTATTTTTCATAGTTTTCATTCTAGCTTTTGATTTTCACTCTTCTAGACTTTAGATTATTGCAATTCTACTTTACGTTTACGCATTGTAATCACTATTGGAGCAAATTCATCCGAAGGATTCCAGTTTTTCAGTTTTCTACTCGGGTTTGGATTTAAACCCAACAATTGTTCTTCCGACACTCCATTACGGGTTTTATCAATTCAATTCATATTTCTATGTTAATTTCGTATTTTATTTCGATTTATATGTCTAGCTAAATTTCTGTTCTAATCTTAGGGTTTGTATGATTTTATCCTAAGTGTGGTGATTCTTGCTAATTGCTATTTACCTTCCAATCATTGATTTGTGATTCTTGGTGCTAAATCTTATGTGTTAATTTTTGATCAACTTTGATGCATATCTAGTTGCCAGTTGAATACTTAACAGTTTTAATTGTCAATCGATCTTGAATACTGTCTGGGTAAGCCTCGAGTCGTGGTGAGATAGGAACATCCGTAGGAAACATATTCTTTGTGATCTTTTGGAGTTACTAATCTTCACCTTGAGACGAATAATAGGTAAATTAGTAATCCACTACCACAATTGTCGTAACTGAAATTGTTGGTTACTTATGTGATCTTTCATCTTGACTGGATTAAAAATTGATTAATAGGAAGCAGGATAAACACACGCTATGGATAGAATTAAAACATCCCTAGGGTTAGTCTCTTAGTCTATTTGTCTATTTGAATTTTTATTGTTATTTTCTTTTGTTACGATTCTCTTGGCTTTGAATTAAATATTTGAAGTCCTAAAACCTTTAAAACCAAATTGTTGCTTGGATAATGATAAAGAATTACTGAGTTAGCTTCTATATTTTCGCTTTACAATCCCTATGGATACGATACTCGACTTACCTATCTACTTGCATGTTTTCGTGTTAGAAAATAGGCAGATCAAATTTTGGCGCCGTTGCAAGGGATTGTTTAGATTATATAGGAATAACTTGTTGATTTAGAATTATTAATTCAAGTTGTATCTTTATTTTATTTTTTTTACTTGCCAGGACTAATTTTTCCCTTTATCTCCAGGTAGTTTATGATCACAAGGTCCCGGGGACAACCTGCACAACCTTTAGATCCCGAGATCGAAATCACCCAAAGGAGAAGGAGACGAGAAATGAGACGGCAAGAAATGGCAGCAAATCCAAACAACGGGGGTGTCCCTCCCGAACATGCTGCTCGTCTTGGCGTAATTCACCGAGATGAAACGCGGATGACAAATATGGGAATCCTCTTTCGATAGACACGACCATTTGAATTACATGTATCGACCTCTCTTGAACTTTCATGGAGGTGGATGGAACCTGAAGTTAGGGTGAGAATTTGGGACCGGACTGGGAAATTCCGTCCCGGCGGATTCGGACCCCGAGTCCCGAAATTCTGAGTTCGGGACCGGGACCGGACCGGACCAAAAATTTATATGTTCGGTATCGGAGTCCGAGTCCCGTTCGAAATCCGAGTCCCGATTATATATGTTTTGAATTAAATCAATACTTTGTTTTCTTTAATTCTTCCACCATAAATTCGGTATTTTTAGATTGTCGGGTAATTTGGGACATTCGGGACTTTCGGGACATTTAAATTGGACCGGGATCGGACGGGACTAAAAATTGAACATTTTCGGGATCGGGAGTCCCAAAGTCCCGATCGGGACCGGACAGGACACAAAATGCAAATTTTCGGGACTTCGGGACTCGGGACTCGGGACGGGTACCCGGTCCCGTCCCGATTCTCACCCCTACCTGAAGTGAACACTAACAACTTCGAACTGAGCCGGCCCTAATCAGTATGGTACAAGGAGAGCAATTCGGGTGAGGGGTGACAGAAGATCCAAATGCTCATCTGGAGATATTTTTGGACATATGTGACACCATCAAACAGAATAGGATGCCACAGAACACTATCCAGATGCGTATGTTCGGATTCTCTCTGCGCAACCAAGCGAATGATTGGTTCAAGAGCTAGGATCATACCGGGATCAACAGCTGGGGGAAACTTTACGAAAAGTTTCTTTCAAAATATTTTCCGCCGGCTAAAGCGCAGAAGATTATAGCAGAGATCTCCCACTTCTCCCAACTGGGAGATGAGTCATTGTTCGAGGCATGGGAGAGATTCAGAGGCTTGTTGAAAAAATATCCTCAGCATGGATTCTCTAAGGAGCAGTGATAAACGCATATTTCACGCGTTTATTCATGATATTTAAAGATGTTTTTAGATCAATAAAGTGCGTTTATGTCTTGAATCTTAATGATTTTATCTATTTTAGAAGATGCTGCTCTTGGGTGTTATTTTGGTGTTTTGTAAGTCTGTGTATTGAAAATCAAAGCAAGGAACGAAGCACGAGCCAAATCGCATTCTCGCCCGGTTTCTAGCGACCAGCCTAGTGGTCGCCAGGCTGGTCGCGAGGTTCATCATAGCGGCGCCCGAGCATCGACCGCGACCTTGTGCGCGCGCAAGCCCAAAGACCGAGAACTCACGCCCAATTTTGCGCGACCATGGCTAGCGACCGCTAGCTGTGCCGCGAGGAAACCAAGCGCGGCGGCGAAGCGATCGCGAGTGAAGAGTGCGTTGCGCGTTGCCTAGCGGTCGAGCTAGCGATCATGGCGAGAGGCGGCAGACGCGCAAATTAGGGTTTTCACCCTTATCTATAAATAAGGCAAGAGCCCTTGCGCCTCAGATCAGCCCACACGCCCCGCACCTCTTTTATTCAGTTTTCCTCGGTTTTCTGACTTTTAGTCTTTAGTCTTCATTTAGTTTAATTCTAGTATTAGTTTTCCATCATTACGCAATTGTTCTACGCATTGTTATCGATTCGAACGTTTTCGTCGAAGAATTCCACCGTTTTCGGTTTTCCGTTGGCGTTGGGATTTGAACCAACGATTGTTCTTCGAGCGCCACCCTACGGGTTTTATCAATTTAATTTGTTTTTATGATTATTTCATATTTTATGCCGTTAATTATGTCTAGCTAATTTACATTTCTAATCTAGGGTTTGCATGATTCTATCCTATATGTTGTGATTCCTATCGTTGTTATTTACCTTCGGGCATTGATTCATGATTCTTGGTGCTTATTTATATGTGTTGATTTTGATCAATTTTGATGCATATCATAGTTGCGATTAATTACGTAACTATTTTAATTGTCAATCGATCTTGAATGTACGATACGGATAAGCCTCGAGTCGTGAATCGAGATAGGAACATTCGTAGGAAGCATATTCTTTGTGATCCTTTTGAGTTGCTTATTTTCCTCTAGAGGCGTAATGATAATAGGAAAATTAGTAATCAATCGTCACAATTGTCGAATCAAGTTGTTGGCTACATATGTGATCTTCCATCTTATGCGGATTAAAATGGTTAGTAATAAGCGGGATAAACATCATTGTGGATAGGATTAATGCATCCCTAGGGTTAGTCTTTCTTGATATTTGTTTCCTTGATATTTTATTGCTTTAGTTTATTTTCTTGTTGTTACCTTTGCTTTGGATTTAATTATCAAGCCCTAAAAATTCACAACCCAAATTACGTGCTTGGATAATGATGAATTATTGTTGAATTAGCTTACGTGTTTTGGTTGCAATCCACGTGGATACGATACTCTTACCTTATACTTGCGTTTTTCGTGTTAGAAAAGTGAGCGATCAAATTTTAGCGCCGTCGGGATTATTAAGATTGCATAGGAATAATTTGACGATTTGGATTTATTAATTCAAGTTATATATATTATTATTTATTTTTGTCAGTGCTAAATTCTCTTTTCTCAGGTAGTTTATGCGTACAAGATCTCATGGACCTCCTGAAGTATTATTAGATCCCGAGATCGAAAGCTCTCAAAGGAGAAAAGGACGAGAGAAGAGACGGGCTGCAATGGCGCCCAATCCAGTAATCAGGGGCATTCCTCCCGAGCAAGCCGCACGCATGCTAGCCGACTTTGCGAGATGCGTCGGATGGCGATATGGGAATCATTGTCCCTGCTAGAGGAAAGACCTCTGAATCACATGTACCGACCTCTCACGAGCAGCCCAAGGAGGCGGTTGGGGCCCGACGTAGATGCAAACAATTTTGAGCTAAACCGTACGATCGGTATGGTCGAGGAGAAGCGGTTTGGGGAGGTCACGGAAGACCGAATCGCATCTCGAGACTTTTCGATATTTGTGACACCATCAAATAGAATGGGGTGCCACAAGACACGATCCGGATCGCATGTTCGGTTTTCATCTGTGACAAAGCGAAAGATTGGTTCAAAGTTTGGACGAGCGGCATCGACACTTGGGGAAACTTTATGAAGTTTCTTTCAAAATACTCATTGGCGAAGCGCAGAAGATCATCGCGAAATCTCTCATTTTGCCAAAACCACGACGAATCGCTATTCGAGACATGGGAGAGATTCAGAGGTCTATTGAGACGATGTCCACAACACGGATTCTCAAAGAATGCAGATCACGCAGGTTCTACGGTGGTGACATAGCATCTGAGGAGCATAGTGGATGCGTCGGCGGTGGATGTTTATTGAATCGTCAGTAGTAGGAGGCCATCGATCATAGAAGAGATGGCGACAAATAGTTATCAATGGCCGGCGGAGAGGACGCCGGTGGTTAAGGCATTGGTCAGAAGTTGACTCGAGATATGATGAACTAATGAAGCAAATCACCCTCTTGAAGAGTCAGATCGAAACGGAGGACGTCAATTTCATCAATCAAAGCAACCGTCCTGGGGGGAATCCGGCGTACAACCCAAACAACAGAAATCACCCAAATTTCTCGTATGCCAACCCCAACAACTTCCAACAACCTCCGGCAGGCTTCGCCGTTCAGAATGGTGTAATTCAAGAGCCGAAGAAGCCAAGTCTCGAAGACATGATGCAGCAGTTGGTTGTAAGCAACCAACAATTGGCAACGAACGAATTGTTTATAAGCAACACCGCGGAAGATAAATCATTTGGAGTCCACCGGCGGCTATGGGGAAGCATATGAAGATGTTGGAAAATCAAATTGGTCAAATAGCCGTATAAGTGAATGCACTACAAAAGACGGGCCAATTTCCGAGTGTCTGGTGAACCCGAAGAATCGGTGCGCCGCCATCCAGACGAGGTGGACAAGCTTACCCGAGCCCTACCGGGAAGAAGAGCGAAAGCATTCGGCGAGAATTTGCGATCGAGCTCGCGACCATGAGCCCGATCGCGGGAGTCCGTAAATTTTTCCACGAAGCCCACGATCGAGCACGCGCCCGCCGCACCCGACCGCAGAAATCGTGCGAGCATGCTGCCGAGACACCGATCTTGCGTTCGCCGTGCCGCAAGCTCGCACGCGAAGAAGGAGTCCAGCAGCAGATACCTCGCGACCTCCCGTGATCGCGAGGTCGATCGCGAGGCGCCCCCAGAAGCTAATCGTCACACGTACACTCCTCCGGTCCCGTTTCCGAGTCGACTTGTCAAGTCGAAATATGAGGAGTTTGCTTGTTTCAAAGAGGTTTTCAAAAGTTGAGATAAATTTGCCTCTCTTTGAAATCACTGCGAAACATGCGGGATACATGAAATTCTTAAAAGCAGCTTGCAAGAAAGAAGAAAGCGGGAAATTTGAGAAAATTACCTATCCAGAAGAATCGAGGTTGTCTTGCAAAGGAAACTCCTCTGAAGCAAAAGGATCCCGGCGGTTTCACGTTAGAGTGCGAGATCGCCGAGCGATTTTTCCAAATGTTTTGAGTGACTTGGGGCGAGCATCAATCTGATGCCATTGAACGTTTTCAACCGGCTACACCTAGGAAAGATGAAGCCGATGAAGAATTCACTGATGATGGCTGACCGGTCAGTCACATATCCTAAAGGTATCGTCGAAGACGTGTTGGTAAGAATTCGGGATTTTGTTTTTCCTGCCGACTTTGTTATTTTAGATATTCCCGAATTCAAACAACAACCACTAATCTTAGGTAGACCTTTTCTAGCAACTGGTCGTGCGTTGATTGATGTGCAGGAAGGCAATCTCACGTTTCGTGTCAACGATGAGGAGCTCAAGATTTCCATATACGACGCCATCAAGCAACACGACATTGGAAAGCCGGAAGATTGCTGCTCGATCACGACTGCTGCTGCCGCACACGTCGAGCGCTTAGAGGGTACTCGACCAATCGAGGATGCTGCGAGAAGGAAGAAGTGGACTCGGCATGGAACTCCGAGTGTATCGTTCAAGTTTGGGGGCACTTCCATAGTCAGTGGTGGTCATCCGTGAATGCTAAGTTTAGGAGGGTCCACAAGTTGGGAAAGATGTCTATTGCCACAAAAACGCCGGATTGAAAAAGGTTAGTAATGGTCTAGCTAAAGACGTTAAATTAAGCACTTGTTGGGAGGTAACCCAACGTTTTCTTTGTTTTTGTTTTCATGTTTTGTCGTGTCTTTCGTTTGTGTTGCTTTTTGTTGTGTTTCTGCTTTTCTTTTCGTTGTTGTATCGGTCGCTCAACGAGTTTAAGCAAAGTGTTTTAATCCATGTGGCCAATGACGATAGAAATTTTTTGTGAAATTTAATGATAGTACACATGATATGTTAGAAAATGACGCATGAACGACTTGAGATTGCTTAAACTTGTTGTTTTTCACCAATTGCTTAACCCGTGAGACTTGAGCTCCACTGTATAAACATCTTGATCTGATTTCTTTTAATTGTGTGATATCGTGCATATGATTATCTTCTAGAACTTGCCGTTTTTACGTGTCGAGACCGCAATATGTGTTTGAATTTGGAAAGGATAAAATGCCATCTTTGTTAACCACATATTTTCCCAAACACTAGCCCAATGATATATACCGTTTGTCGCCTTCTTTGAGCCTTTTATTAGACTTTATTCTTCGATTAACCGGATGATAGGAGGTGAGCATGGATATGGGAATCAAATGGGAGAAACATTTGTTTGATATGCTAAGTGGTGATACAAGATAAAGGATGGTACAGTGTGAAAAGGAATAGATCTATAAGCTCTATTACAAAATCAAGAAAAGTAAAAGTGAAAAGAAAAATTTTGTGTATAGTATGAGCATAAAGGAAGTCAATTGTCATAGTATATGGTACCTTGAGTTGCAAAATGTGAAATAGCATGTTGGAAAGGAAAGGAAATGGACAAAGTCCATATGAGTTGATTGTTTAGATGGAAGTGCTTGGAGTTTACTTGAGTCACTTAGCCATATATTATCCTACCTTAACCAATGTGCTAGATTATAACCTATCAAAAGACCTCTTTGATCCTTATTTGAACACATTTGTGTGGTGGAGATGTTAGAGAAATGGCGAGCCTATGGTAAGATGTTGCATTGCATTGATCTATGAGTGTACACGCGTCCTTAATTTCTTTATGAGTTTGAGTGTATCCTCTATATTCTACACACATGCCTTTGTGAGGTTGAAATAAATGAGTTTTGCTTTCAATCGTTGTTTGTGTTGAAGTGACTAATGTCGTCATGTGTGCTAGTATTTTCGAGAGTTGAAGTATTTTCCGAGGCTTGATTGTGTTTATCACCTTTGCTATGCTCGTTGATCTTTGTTGTGTCCTTCGTTGTGTCTTTCTTTTCTGCTTTTGTTTGAGGACAAACAATGATTTAAGTTGGGGGTTTGATAAACGCATATTTCACGCGTTTATTCATGATATTTAAAGATGTTTTATATCGATAAAGTGCGTTTATGTCTTGGATCTTAATGATTTTATCTATTTTAGAATATGCTCTTGGGTGTTATTTTGGTGTTTTGTAGGCGTGTGTTGAAAATCGAAGCAAGGAGCGAAGCACGAGCCAAATCGCATTACGCCCGGTTTCTAGCGACCAGCCTGGCGGTCGCCAGGCTGGTCGCGAGGTTCATCATAGCGGCGCCCGAGCAATGACCGCGACCTTGTGCACGCTAGCAAGCCCCAGTGCCGAGAACTCACTGCCCAATTTTGCGCGACCATGGCTAGCGACCGCTAGCCAGGCCGCGAGGAAACCAAGCAAGCGCCAGCGGCGACCGCGAGTGAAGAGAGTGCGCGCGCGCGTTGCCTAGCGGTCGAGCTAGCGACCGCGAGGAGAGGCGGCAGACGCGCAAATTAGGGTTTTCACCCTTATCTATAAATAGGGCAAGAGCCCTTGCGCCTCCGGATCAGCCCACACGCCCCAGACCTCTTTTATTCAGTTTTCCTCGGTTTTCTGTTTTTTTAGTCTTTAGTCTTCATTTAGTTTAATTCTAGTATTAGTTTTCCATCATTACGCAATTGTTCTCACATTGTTATCGATTGAAACTTTTTCGTCCGAAGAATTCCACCGTTTTCCAGTTTTCCGTTGACGTTGGGATTTGAACCAACGATTGTTCTTCAGACGCCACCCTACGGGTTTTATCAATTTAATTTCTGTTTTTATGATTATTTCATATTTTATGCCGTTAATTATGTACAGCTAATTTACATTTCTAATCGAGGTTTGCATGATTCTATCCTATATGTTGTGATTCCTCATGTTGTTATTTACCTTCGGGCATTGATTCATGATTCTTGGTGCTTATTTATATGTGTTGATTTTTGATCAATTTTGATGCATATCATAGTTGCGAGTTAATTACATGAATTGTTTTAATTGTCAATCGATCTTGAATGTATGATACGGATAAGCGCTTGAGTCGTGGCGAGATAGGAACATTCGTAGGAAGCATATTCTTTGTGATCCTTTTCGAGTTGCTTATTTTCCTTTAGAGGCGAATGATAATAGGGAAAATTAGTAATCAAGCTGTCACAATTATAAATGGCGAAGTTGTTGGCTACATATGTGATCTTCCATCTTGTGCGGATTAAAATGGTTAGTAATAAGCGGGATAAACATCATTGTGGATAGGATTAATGCATCCTAGGGTTAGTCTTTCTTGATATTTGTTTCCTTGATATTTTATTGCTTTAGTTTATTTTTCTTGTTGTTACCTTTGCTTTGGATTTAATTATCGAAGCCTAAAAATTCACAACCCAAATTACGTGCTTGGATAATGATGAATTATTGTTGAATTAGCTTACGTGTTTCGGATTGCAATCACAGTGGATACGATACTCGCTTACCTTATACTTGCGTTTTTCGTGTTAGAAAAGTGAGCGATCAAATTTAAAAAATATCCTCAGCATGGATTCTCTAAGGAGAAGCAGATCATTCGATTCTGATGGATCGACACCTCACACCGTAAGCATAGTGGATGTGTCGGCGGGAGGATGTACATTGAACCAGGAGTGGAGGATGCCAACAGAATATTGGAAGAGATGGCTGCCAACAGCTATCAATGGCCAATGAAGAAAGCCTCGTGATTAAAGGCATTTCTTTGTGAGGGTCGACTCCAAATATGGCGATCTCATGGAGAAATTCACTCTTACGAAGAGCGATTTGAAAGGAGAGGAAAGCTAAGGGGGTAGCTGATAAACGCGCATTTTACACGTTTATTGTTGATATTTAAAGATGATTCGAGATCAATAAAGTGCGTTTATATAGTCGATCTTTATGCTTTTAGCTATTTTTGGAAGATACTGCTCTTGGGGTTTCTCTTTGGTGTTTTGTAGGCTTTTCAGGTGATAATCGATGCACAAGGCAAATATGTAACCAAAAATGATGAAATGGATATGAAAAATATAGATGTAAACATTTTACAATGTTAAAGAGCATCTCAATAGGAGTCCATAGGTGCAAACGGATCGCAATTCGGAGTTCGGACGCAAGAGAACAGAGCGAAACAGTGAACTCACGCGAGAGCCAATGATCGAGCTCATGACCGCAAATCGCCCGAGAATGCCCTTTTGCGCGATCTGAGCCTCGCGATCGAGCTCATGATGTGAGCCCGGCCCTGGCGGTGGCGGCAGACAGCAAAATTAGGGTTTTCACCCTAATTCTATATATAGGGTTCGCCCCCCTCGCCTCCAACGGACCCTATTACGCCCCAGCACCAGTTTTACACGTTTTGGCACTGTTTTTCCTCAGTTTTTCCATTCTTTAGCTTTAGTTTCGATTTAATTCCATTCTAGCTTTAGTTTATCGTTGTTCTAGTTTAGTTTATCGCTTTGTTATCAATCGGAACGTTTTGTCCGATCGTTTTCCGTTGTTTTCCGTTTTTTGCTTGGGATTGGATTCAAGACCAACCATTGTTCATCCAACGCTATTATCCGGGTTTTATCAATTTAATTTCTATTTTTATGTTTTATCGTATTTTTATTTCGTTAATTATGTCTAGGTAATTTCATGTTCTAATCCTAGGGTTTGCATGATCCGATCCTATATGTTGTGATTCCTGTTATCTCTATTTACCTTCCAGGCATTGATTCATGATTCTTGGTGCTTATTTATATGTGTTAATTTCTGATCAATCTTGATGCATATCTAGTTGCCAGTTAATTACGTAACTGTATTAATTGTCAATTGATCTTGAATGCATGATACGGATAAACCTTGAGTCGTAGGTGAGATAGGAACATCCGTAGGAAGCTTTTTCTTTGTGATCTGTTTGGGTTGCTTGTTTTCACCTAGAGGAATAGTGATAATATGGAAAACTAGTAATCTCATGTAGTAATTGTCATAAGCAAGTTGTTGGTTATATATGTGATCTTCCATCTTATGCGGATTAAAATTGGCTAATAGGAAACATGATAAACATCGTTGTGGATAGGATTAATGTATCCCAGGGTTAGTCTTTCTTATCTGTTTTATCTTCCGTGATTTTATTGCTTTATTTATTTTTACGCATGGTTACCTTTTCTTTGGATTAAATTACGAAGCCCTTAAACCTCTCACCCAATTTACGTGCTTGAATAATGATGAATTATCGTTGAACTAGCTTCTATGTTTTAGTGATACAATCCCATGGATACGATACTCGACTTACCTATATACTTACACTTTTTAGTGTTATAAAAGTGGCGATCAAATTTTGGCGCCGTTCGGGATTGTTAAGATTGCATAGGAATAATTTGACGATTTGGAATTATTAATTCAAGTTATATTATTATTATTTATTTATTTTACAAGAGTGAATTCTCTTTCTCAGTAGTATATGTTTACAAGATCTCGGGGACCTCATGAAATATTTTTAGATCCCGAGATCGAAAGCTCTCAAAGGAGAATAGGCGAGAGAAGAATCGACAAGTTATGGCGGCGTTTCTAAACTACGGGAGTGCCCCGAGCAAGTCACAGCATCTCACGCCAAGTATACCGAGATGAACGCTGAAATGGCGAACATGGGACTCCTTGTCCTGTTCGAGAGGTCGAGCCGTTAAATCACATGTATCCACCTCCCACGAGCAGTTCGAGGAGGATGGAATCCGCGACAACCCAAACAACAGAGATCATCATAATCGTCGTATGCCAACCCCATTACTTTTCAAACAACATCCGGGAGGCTTCGCGTTCGAGAATGTAATGATTCAAGAGGCGAAGAAACCGAGTGTGGAAGAGTTGATACAACAAATGGCGATATAGCAGAATTCATTTATAAGCGATCGGCGAGAAAATTACATAGTTGGAGTCTACTGTGACGGCTATGAGCGAACACATCAAAGTAATGGAGAATCAGATTGGTCACTAGCTGCACGGATCTAGAATCATCCCGGCGAGGCGAGGCGAAAGTGGGCTGCAAAGGAACTTACGACCGAGCTCATGACAAGAAGCTCGACGCGACCAATCGTGCAATGAATTCTCCGAGACTTCAGCAGCGCGCGGTCGCGCCCGCTAGCCCAATCGCGATGGCGAAGGCCACATCGGTGACACGCCTGGCGACGACCGGTGATCGCGGTCGACGCGAAGAACCTCGATAGCCGTTATTCGTGCGTACATTCCTCCGGTGAGCGCTATTTGATCACGACTCTACTGCTGCTACACGTCGCATACTTAGAGGGCAATCGACACATCGATAAGAAGCGCGAAAGAAGAAGTGGACTCGGCATGGAACTCGGTGAATCATCCAGTTTTGGGAGGGCACTTCCACGCTCGGTGGTGGTCAGCGGTGAATCACGAAATCTGAGGAATTCGCAATTTTGGAAGGAAGTCCGTTGCTATCGAACGCGGATTGAACAAGGTATGTGATGGTCTAGCTAAAGGCGTTAAATTAGCACTTGTTGGGAGGTAACCCAGCGTTTTCTTTATTTTGTTTTGTGTTTTGTTTTGTTTTTCGTTTGTGTTGCTTTTGTTTGTTTGTTTTGTGTTTGTGTTGCTTTTGTCGTGTTTTGTTTTTCTTTTCGTTGTTGTGTCGGTCGATCAACGAGTTGAAGTGAAGTGTGTTAATCCGTGTGGCCAAAGACGATAGAAATTTTACGTGAAATTTAATGATAGTGCACATGATATGTTAGAAAATGACGCATGAACGACTTGAGATTGCTTAAACTTGTTGTTTTCACCATTTGCTTAACTTGGTGAGACTTGAGTTTCTTTGTATAAACATCTTGATCTGTTTCTTTTAATTGTGTGATATCGTGCATGTGATTATCTTCTAGAACTTGCCGTTTTACGTGTCGAGGCGGCAATATGTGTTTCAAATTGTGAAAGGATAAAGGCCGTCTTTGTTAACCACATATTCACCCAAACAATTTCAAGAATATCTATCATTTGTCGCCTTCTTTGAGCCGTTATTAGACTTTATTCTTTCGATTAACCGGATGATAGGAGGTGAGGATGGATATGAGAATCAAAAGGGTTCAAATGTTGATGTAGTTATGGCAAGAAAAAATTATTATTAGAGAAGTACATCTATGGTGAAGAATAGTACCTTTGTTGTGAATGATAAACCCTATAAGCTCTAGAAAAGAAAAGAAAAAAGCAATGATAAGTTCACTATGTGTGTTGAGCATAAGGGTCTTTAATCAAAGTATAGGTACATTTTGTGGCATAAAACGTCGATTTAGCACGTTGGGAAAGAAGAGGAAAATGGACAAAGTCCATATGTGTCGAAAAGTATAAATGGGGGTGCTTGGAATATTTTTGAGTCACTTAGCCATATATTACCCTACCTTAACCAATGTGACTACATTACAACCTATGAAAAGACATTTTGATCCTAATTTGAACACATTTGACGCGGTGGAGATATTAGAGAAATGGCGAGCCTATGGTAAGATGTTGCATTGCATTGATGCGTGAGTGTATACACGTCCTTAATTTACGTATGAGTTTGAGTGTATCCTACATATTTTACACACATGCCGTTGTGAAGGTTGAATTAAATGAGTTTTGCCTTCAATTGTTGTTTGTGTTGAGTTGACTAATGTCGTCATGTGCGCTAAATCTTTTTGAGGGTTGAGATGTTTCCAAGGCTTATAATGGTTATCCTCTTTGCTACGCTCGTTGATCTTTCGTTGTGTCTTTACATTACGCTTTTTGTTTGAGGACAAACAATGCTTCAAGTTTGGGGGTGTGATAAACGTGCATTTTACACGTTTATTGTTGATATTTAAAGATGATTTGAGATCAATAAAGTGCGTTTATATAGTCGATCTTTATGCTTTTAGCTATTTTGGAAGATCTTGCTCTTGGGGTTTCTCTTTGGTGTTTTGTAGGCTTTTCGGTGATAATCGATGCACAAGGCAAAGATGTAACCAAAAATGATGAAATGGATATGAAAATATAGATGTGAAAATTTTACAATGTTAAATAGCATCTCGATAGGAGTCCATAGGTGCAAACGGATCATGATTGAAGTTCGGACGCGAGAAGCGGAATAAGCTTGATGAAGTCGCAGAGAGCTAGCGACCAAGCTCGCGACCGCAAATCGCCTGAATGCCCTTTTGCGCGATCTGAGCCTCATGACCGAGCTCATGATCGCGAGCCGGCGTCGAGTGCGGCGGCAGACAACAAAATTAGGTTTTCACCTAATTCTATATATAGGGTTCGCCTCTCGCCTCCAACGGACCCTATTACGCCCCAGCACCAGTTTTTCACGTTTTAGCATTGTTTTTCCTCAGTTTTTCCATTCTTTAGCTTTAGTTTCGATTTAATTCCGTTCTAGCTTTAGTTTATTGTTGTTCTAGTTTAGTTTATCGCTTTGTTATCAATCGAAGCGTTTTGTCCGATCGTTTTTCGTTGTTTTCCGTTTTTGCTTGGGATTGGATTGAAGACCAACCATTGTTCATCAATGCTATTATCGGGTTTTATCAATTTAATTTACATTTTTATGTTTTATCGTATTTTATTCCGTTAATTATGTCTCAGGTAATTTCTGTTCTAATCTAGGGTTTGCATGATCCGATCCTATATGTTGTGATTCATGTTATCTCTATTTACCTTCAGGCATTGATTCATGATTCTTGGTGCTTATTTATATGTGTTAATTTCGATCAATCTTGATGCATATCTAGTTGCCGATTAATTACATAAGCGTATTAATTGTCAATCGATCTTGAATGCATGATACGGATAAACCTCGAGTCGTAGGCGAGATAGGAACATCCGTAGGAAGCTTTTCTTTGTGATCTGTTTGGGTTGCTTGTTTTCACCTAGAGGCGTATGATAATAGGGAAAACTAGTAATCTCTGACCGCAATTGTCATAATGAAGTTGTTGGTTATATATATGTGATCTTCCATCTTGTCTGGATTAAAATTAGCTAATAGGAAACAGGATAAACATACGTTGTGGATAGGATTAATGTATCCCTAGGGTTAGTCTTTCTTATCTGTTTTATCTTCCGTGATTTTATTGCTTTATTTATTTTTTCTACATGGTTACCTTTTCTTTGGATTAAATTCTGAAGCCCTTAAACCTCTCACCCAATTTCTGTGCTTGAATAATGATGAATTATCGTTGAGCTAGCTTCTATGTTTTCGTGATACAATCCCTGTGGATACGATACTCGACTTACCTATATACTTACACTTTTTAGTGTTATAAAAGTGAGCGATCAAATTTTGTTTGAGGACAAACAATGCTTTAAGTTTGGGGGGTTTGATAAACGCTCATTTTACACGTTTATTGTTGATATTTAAAGATGAGTTTAGATCATTTAATGTGCGTTTATGTATCGATTCTTAATGTTTTATCTATTTCTAGAAGATACTGCTCTTGGGTGTTCCTTTGACGTTTTGTAGGTTTATATGTTGATAATCGAAGCAAGGAACGAAGCACGAGCCAAATTGCTGCCCGATTTCTAGCGACCAGCCTAGTGGTCGCTAGTGCCGCGAGCCCGAGAGAGAGAGAAGTCATGAGTCGCGGGCGCGAGCAAACACGCCCAGCCAGAAACTCTTGTCGATTTCTCGCGGCCTTTGCTAGCGACCGCTAGCTTGATCCGCGAGGCTACCTTGGCGAGCGAGAGCGAGCCCATGAGTGAGAGGCGGCACAAGAAGTTATTCCTCACGACCGAGCTAGCGATCGCTAGCCATGGTCGTGAGGCGCGGAAAAAGCAGTGGGGTTTCCACCCTTATCTATAAATAGAGCACACCTCGCGCTGCTCGGACCCCGAACACGCCCATGTAATTATTCGGTTTTCCTCGGTTTAGCTTTCCTTTAGCTTCCGTTAAGTTATAGATTTAATTCTTGCATTTTTCTAGTTTAGTTTATCGCTTTGTTATCGATCGGAACGTTTTGACCGATCGTTTTCCGTTGTTTTCCGTTCTTTCGCTTGGGATTGGATTCAAGACCAACCATTGTTCATCCAACGCTTCATCACGGGTTTTATGCATTTAATTTCTATTTTATGGTTAAATCGTATTTTATTCCGTTTATTATGTCTGCTAGATTTTCGTTCTAATCACAGGGTTTGCATGATCCGATCCTATATGTTGTGATTCTGTTATCGCTATTTACCTTCGAGGCATTGATTCATGATTCTTGGTGCTTATTTATATGTGTTAATTTGATCAATCTTGATGCATATCTAGTTGTCGGTTAATTACGTAATTGTATTAATTGTCGATCGATCTTGAATGCGTGATACGAATAAGCCGCGAGTTGTAGGCGAGATAGGATATTCAGTAGGAAGCTTATTCTTTGTGATCTGTTTGGGTTGCTTGTTTTCACCTAGAGGCGTAATGATAATAGGGAAAACTAGTAATCAACGACCGCAATTGTAAATAATGAAGTTGTCGGTTATATATGTGATCTTCCATCTTATGCGGATTAAAATTGGCTAATAGGATCGGGATAAACATACGTTGTGGATAGGATTAATGCATCCCTAGGGTTAGTCTCTCTTATCTGTTTTACCATCCAGTGTTTATTGCTTTATTTTATTTTACGCTTGGTTACATACGCTTTGGATTAAATTCGAAGCCCATAAAACCTTTCACCCAATTTACGTGCTTGAATAATGATGAATTATCGTTGAGCTAGCTTACGTGTTTCGTATTACAATCCTGTGGATACGATACTCGCTTACCTTCTATATACACCTTTACGTGTGAAAAGGGAGCGATCAGTAGCTCACGTCACGGCGCAAAGCCAGACTTGATAGAGATGGAGGACATCAACTATATAAATCGAAGAAACCATCGAGGGAAATCCGACATATCATTTTAACAATAGGAACCATCCCAACTTCTCATATGCCAACCCCGATAACTTCCGGCAACCTCCACGGGCTTCACGGTGCGAGAATGGAATGATTCGGGAGGCGAAGAAGCGATGCGGAGGACATGATGCAGCAGTTGGTTGTGAGCAACCAACAATTAGCTACTCATGAGAACTCCGCCCGTAAGTATCTTGGTCGAGAAGATGTCACATTTGGAATCCTCTATAACAGCTATGGGGAAACACATGAAGATGATGGAGAACCAAATAAGTCAGATAGTTGCCCAACAGAATGGACAACACAAGTCGGGCCAATTTCCTAGCAATACGGAGGTGAACCCGAAAAATCATTGCAATGCCATCCAGCTGAGAAATGGAAAAGCCTATCAGAACCACCCGGAACGAGAAAATGAGGATATGGAAGAGGTACCAGGACAGAAGAGCCGAGAAGAAGGTCGGATGCTAAACAGAGATGAGCTAGCGCCCGAGTTAGGGACCGCTAGCCCGGCCGCTAGGAAGAGTACAGAACGTTTGGAGGAATAACTAGCGACCGACCTAGCGACCGCTAGGCCAGCCGCTAGGAAGAAGAAAGACGCGTCAGACAGAGCTCACGACCACCCTAGCAGTCGCGAGGGTGGCCACGAGTCAGACCCAGAGAAGACTCGTCCGACTTACACTCCTCCGGTCCCTTTCCCAAGTCGGCTAGCTAAGCCGAAATATGACGAGAAGCTGAGCCGATTCATGGAGATGTTTCAGAAGGTGCACATCAACATTCCATTACTAGATGCACTCAGAGACATACCGGGGTACGTCAAGTTCTTGAAGGATATTGCAGCCAACAAGAAGAAGTTGGGGAGATTTGAGACTATCAATTTGTCTCGAGAGTGCGATGATGTCTTTGAAAAAAAGTTGTCGTTAAAGCGAAAGATCGTGCGACTTCACGATCACGTGTGTCATTGGAGGGCAGACTTTCTTCAGAGTTTTGTGCAATTTAGGGGCAAACATCAACCTGATGCCGTTGTCCATATTTAACAGATTAGAGATTGGAGAGATCAAGCCTACTACCATTGTTCTCCAGATGGCAGACACATCTGTTACCTATCCAAAGGAGGATAGTGGAAGACGTGCTCGTCAAGGTCAGAGATTTAATCTTTCCAGTAGAGTTTGTAGTCCTTGACATGCCAGAAGATGGGAACACACCTCTCATTCTTGGGAGACCGCTCTTAGCCACAGGCAGGGCACTGATCGACGTGCAGGATGGAGACATCACCTTCAGGGTCAGTGATGAGGAGATGAAAATCTCTATTTACGATGCAATAAAGCAACCTGAAGAGAAGATAATGGAAGAGTGTCGAGTCATAGAGCAGCTGTCTTCCACCCTTTTTCAATCAGCAGATCCAGTTGAGTTTTGCATGCAGAACTCGATTTTTACCTCCTCAGAGCTCGACGAAGCTTGCGATAAGATCTTGGAATATCTCGAGGCTATAGAAGAAGTAAAGGCCCTACCCGAGGAGTCATTGCCTTACTTAGATGTGAGGAAGCCAGTTGGAGGAGAAGACACTACAATGGCGATAGAAGCGAGCGCCATGGTAGAATTGAAAAATTAGTGACCACTCCATTATGTCTTTTAGGAGAAGATGAGACTTGTCGATTATAGTCTCCTCACAGTTGTGAGAGGAAGAAATGACAAAGCTTATGACCGTGCTGAAGCAGTACAAGTCTGCAATTGGGTGGACTATTTCTGATATCAAGGGGGTCAGCCCTTCAATTTGCATGCATCGGATACTGTTAGAGAACGAGTACAAACCAAAGGTGCAACCTTAACGCCGACTAAATTCAGTGATGCAAGAAGTCGTAAGGAATGAGGTACTAAAACTGTTGGATGCGGGCATGATCTATGCGATATCAGACAGTGAGTGGGTGAGCCCAACTCAAGTGGGGTCCAAGAAATGAGGTGTCACTGTGATTAGAGATGGCAAGAACGAGCTTGTGGCAACAAGGCTCGTGATAGGATGGCGTGTGTGTATTGACTACCATGCTCTGAATGCAGCCACAAGGAAGGACCACTTTTCCCTGTCCTTTATTGATCAGATGTTGGACAGACTGGCAGGATATAGGTTTTACTGCTTCCTAGATGGATATTCGGGGTACAATCATATTGCTATCGCCCCAGATGACCAACACAAGACAGCTTTCACGTGTCCTTATGGATTATTTGCTTACAGGAGAATGCCGTTTGGGCTGTGTAAGCACCAGCCATCTTTCAGAGATGTATGATGTCCATATTCCATGGGTTGATAGAGAAAATTATGGAGGTATTCATGGATGACTTTTCCGTTTTTGGTTCTTCTTTTGCATTGTCTCCACAATCTGTCCAAGTGTTACAGGTGTAAAGAGACGAACTTAGTGCTCAACTGCGAGAAGTGCCATTTTATGGTTAAGGAAGGTGTGGTACTTGGCCACAAGGTATCAACTAAGGGCTTGGAAGTGGACTGAGCCAAGATCGTTGCAATCGAGAAGCTACCTCCTCCCACCAATGTCAAATCAGTGAGGAGCTTTCTCGGACATGTCGGCTTTTACAGATGCTTCATCAAGGACTTTTCTACGATTACGAAGCCGCTGTGTGGATTCCTAGAGAAGGACACTAAGTTTGTGTTCACCAGTGACTGCATGGGGGCATTTGAGAAACTGAAGCAGGCTCTAATCTCGACTCCAGTTTTGGTTTCACCTGATTGGAGCCAACCTTTCAAGCATATGTGTGATGCAAGTGACTGGGCAGTGGGAGCCGTATTGGGGCAAAAAATAGATAAGCTGTTCAGGGTTATTTATTATGCAAGTAAGACGCTTGACTCGGCTCAGATGAACTATAGCACCACAGAGAAGGAACATCTTGTAGTGGTCTATGCTTTTGACAAGTTTAGACCTTATTTGGTGGGCACCCATACTATTGTCCATACCGACCATGCAACCATTCGCTATCTGTTCAACAAGAAAGACTTAGTGAGATGGATTCTCCTCCTTCAGGAATTCGACATGGAGATCAAAGACAGGAAAGGCTGCGAGAATGTGGTAGCAGACCACTTATCTAGACTGGAGAAGCCAATAGAAGGGAAATACAAGAGAATTGGGATCAAGGAGAACTTCCCAAACGAGCACATTCTGAGCATAGTTGATCATACTCTAGGGTACGCTGATTTTGTGAACTATTTGGTTATTGGAGTAATGCCCCCTTCGTGCAATTCTCATCAGAAGAAGAAATATTTTCTCTATGACATGAAATTCTACTATTGGGATGATCCCTACCTTTACCGTCGATGGCCTGATACGTCGTTGTGTCCCCCAAGGGGAATGGGAGAAGATAATTCATGAGTGCCACAGTTCTTTGAGTGGAGGACATTTTGCAGCGGCCAAAACTGCAGCAAAAATTTATCTGAGTGGTTTCTACTAGCCTTCCATCTTTAAGGATTGCCAAACATTTTTGAAGAGTTGTGACAGATGCCAAAGGATGGGAAACGTTATAAAGAATGATGAGATGCCTCAGAATAGTATCATGGAAGTGGAGTTATTTGATGTATGGGGAATTGACTTTATGGGTCTGTTTCCCATGTCTTCTTGTGGATACACTTACATACTGCTTGCTGTAGAATACGTGTCACGATGGGTAGAGGCAATTCCCACTGCCACTAGCGACTCCAAGGTAGTAGTTAAATTATTACATAAAAATATTCTAACTCGCTTTGGTGTGCCTAGGGCTTTGATCAGCGATGGAGGGTCACACTTCAACAACAAGTGGCTAGGCAATGTCCTAGCTAAATCATGACCTGGAGTTAGCCACAGTGGTTCACGCATTGAAGATATGGAGACATCATTTATATGGATCAAAGTGTGAAATCTTCACTGATCATAAAAGTCGGAAATACTTCTTCAAGCAAAGAGATTTAAATATGCGGCAACAAAGGTGGCTCGAGTTAGTCAAGGACTATGATTGTGAAATTAAATACCATCCGGGAAAAGCGAATGTCGTTGCTGATGCTTTGAGCAGGAAAAGTCAAAAGGTTAGGATTCTTATTAACCGAGAAGGAAGAGTTGCTAAGAGAATTTGAAAGAATGAGGCTAGAAGTGATAGTACCACCTGAAACCACTCAAGAAATTATAGCAGCATTAGTGGTGACACCAGATTTAAAAGCTCGGATAATTGAGGTGCTACGACAAGAAGCACAACTTGAAAAATTACGAGAGAGGATTAGAATTAGAGACCATCAAGGATATCATGAAGTTGGAGATAATGCGATTATGCTAGGTAATCGTATATTCGTGCCCAATAATGAAAAGTTGAAAGACGAAATTTTGAGTGAAGCTCACAATGTTCCATATGCCGCGCATCCGGGGATTACAAAAATGTACCAAGATCTCCAGCAAAGGTTTGTTTGGACAGGAATGAAACAAGAAATAGCGTCATATGTTGAACGATGTTTAGCTTGTCAACAAGTTAAAGTATTGCATCAAAGGCCGTATGGAAAGCTGCAACCCTTAGAAATTCCTGAGTGGAAGTGGGACCACGTAGCTATGGATTTCGTAACGGGATTACCTAGATCAAAGCGGGAAAACACAGTGATTTTGGTGATAGTCGATCGGCTAACAAAGAGTGCTCATTTCATTCCGATTCCTGTGACATATGGAGCCAAGAAACTAGCACAAATTTACATTCGTGAAATTGTTCGGTTACATGGAGTGCCAATCTCGATTACTTCGGACAGATATTCTAAGTTTGCATCCCGATTTTGGACGAGCTTCCAAAATGAATTGGGTACTCAGTTGAACTTCAGCACAACATTTCACCCACAAACTGACGGCCAGACTAAGAGAACCATACAAATGCTTGAATACATGATCAGCACTGTGGTGTTAGACATAGGAGACCAATGGGAACAAGTTCTATCGTTGATTGAATTCGCCTATAACAACAGTTATCAAGCGACAATAAAAATGGCTCCATACGAAGCATTATATGGTAAGAAATGTAGGCCGCCTCTTTACGGGGATGAGGTTGGAGAAAGAAAGGTCCTTGGTCCCGAAGCAGTAGAAGAGATGATTCAGATAGTGCGGCAGATTAAGAAGAGAATGTAAGAAGCTCAAGATAGACAAAAACCCTACGTGGATAATCGTCGAACGGAGTTAAATTTTGAAGTAGGAGATAAAGTCTTTCTGAAAGTTTTCCCTACCAAAGGAATTCATCGTTTTGGAATTAAAGGGAAACTTAAGCCGCGATTTATCGGACCTTATAGTATTGGAAAGAATTGGACCGAGAGCATCTGATTAGCGTTGCCACCTAACTTCGCTAATGTTCATAATGTGTTCCACGTCTCTGACTTAGGAAGTATGTGTATGACCTAAACACATTCTTCACTATGAGAAAATAATTCCAGAGTGCGATTTGAGCTACGAAGAGAAACCGAATATATTCTAGGTGAAAGAGCAAAACTAAGGAATAAGATTATTCCTTTAGTCAAAGTTCGATGGAGACAACATAGTGCAGAAGAAGTGACTTGGGAACTAGAAGACGGATGAAAGAAAAATATCCGGAGTTATTTTACTAGGTACCAAATTTCGGGGACGAAATTTATTTTAAGGGGGAGGGAATGTAGTAACTCGAAAATCTCTTAGTCTTAATTAGAGCCTGATTAAGCATTAATTAGGGGTTTAAAGGCATTGCATCTCTACCAATTTATAAAGAAGTGCATAATAAATTAGTAAGCGATAGAAATTCGATTAATTGCTAATCAAATTAATAGAATTTATAAGAAGTATAGATTATTTAGAAACAAGTTTTATTATGATAAAATAGGAAATATATGGTTAATATTGTGTGTTTGGATGAAAAATTTCATTAAATAGAAAATGTTCTAAAGAAATGCATTAATTATTATTTATGTGAGATTTATTTATAAAATGAAATGAAATAATGTTTAAGCTATTAAATGGATTAAATAAATTTATTTTATTTATATCTAGTGATAAAGAAATTATTTTCTATAATTTTGAAATTTATAATTTAAAGAATAATTATTTGAATTTTGCATATGAAAAATTAAATCTATATTTGTATGATATGTGTTCCAATAATGGATTTAATTATTTTGGATCTTTATGTTAATGAGAAAGTTGAGTTTTACTATTAAAGAATATTAATGTTCAACATTAGAAATTTTAGAAAAATACCTATACAATTTTTGAAAATTATAGAAAAAAGAAAATGAATAATTAAATTAATAAAGCTATACATATATACATCTTCTAGAACTAATATTCATATTAGATCATCCTCAAGCTCTCTTCTTCCCCCTCATTTTCGACAAACACACACTACTCACACACACAAATTTTTAAGTGTAGAAATTTTTGGAAATCACTCCAAAGAAGGTAAATACCTTATTTCATCCAAGTTTTTGTGATTAAAATTGATGAACATGATGTTCTTATACACTAGGGTTTTCAAAAATTTCAAGTATTAGATTAAGGTTGAATTTTTTGATTCTTGTTATATTTATTGATTTCTTTATGCTTATGATGCTTAAATATTATAATCTATGGTTCAAATTCTTGAAATTCATGAAGTTGATGAATTAAAGTAAGCATGCATAAACCCTAATTTTGCATGTTAATTATTTTTTATGATTTGATTAAATTGAGTTTAGATATGTGTAATTAAGTTGAAATAAAGATGATTTAGTGGAAGAAATTGGAATAAATTCAATGCATGCATATTGTCAAATTTTTGAAAATTATAAGGTTGAATGATCTTTGAGTTTTTGATTTTATTTGATGTATTTGATATGATTTTTGAGATCTAGGATATAAATAATGCTTAAATTGAATTTATATGATTTTATGAACTTATATATTAAAATTTGAAATATTAAAGTTTATGCTCAGTTGTTAGAATTATATGATGAGTTTGATTAGGATCTAAATTGATTATGGATTAGTGATAATTGATGATGGATAAGTATATGTATATGAATTGATTGTGGATTGAAAAATTTATTTATTTACATAATAATGTGGTTGAAGGGCATGTTAAGAATATAATGTAAATGGATTAGTTTGAACCTGTTTTGAGTTGTTAAGAATATATTTAGGCATATGGTGATGATTTGGTGGAGTTTGGATAAGTTTGGTTGATTTGGAATTAAAATGGTGATTCATTTTATAAAACTTACTCTGCCGAAATTTTGTTAGAATCGGCATATTAATAAAATGTTTTGGGAATTTAGTTAGTGAACTTATGATAAGTATATAAGTGAGATTTGTTCACTTGATTGCCTTAAGTTAAGGTTTGATAATGTTGTACATTAATGAAACTAAGCATAGGTTACTTAAATTCTTTTAATTATGGCATGTTATGTAACTTATTAAAATTTAAGTTTATTAAGGGCATAAGATGTTAAGGAATGCAATAGCCTAACTTAAGTCTTAGAATTTGGTAAAATCAAGAATAAGATGTAATATGCTCAAGTGAATAAGAATGTTACTAAGTTCGATAATTATTTTAATTACAAGGATCAAGCAAGGATAAGGGCATTCTGAAGAACGAGAATGAGGAAATCCTCGAGTGACGACGTACCAGGTAGGTTTTCTTCTCTTTAATGTGTGTTGGATATTGAAAATTTCATTTATATCTTGCACATTATTGTGTAAATAAAATCATGATATTTATTGAAAATAATATCATGTTATATGTTGAGCATAAGATCGTATAACTTGTTGAGTATAAGATTGTGTTATTTGTTGAACATAAATTCATATTGTTTGTTGAGCATAAGATTATGTTATTATTGAGAATAAGTTCATGTTACCTATCTACGGAAGAATTTTATTAATGATTGGGGAAGTTATAATTGCATAGACCGGCAATGACCGGAAAGTTTATAAATATACCGGCAATGATCGGGAAGTTTATGATTGTGTAGACCGGTCAAGGTATTGAGAATGAGGCCTACTTCTCATTACGAATAACGTAGATAGGCGGGGCTGTGATTGGTAACCGGGACCAACACGGAAGATAATACCAGCATAACATAATATTACATGAGATTGCATTGTTACGGTTGCATAAAATTTATTGTCACTGAATATCTATTCAAGTGTTATTTATTTCAATTCTTAAGATGAGAAAGTTCGGTAAGTCATTTAAGTTTATTGTTTGGCGATAACCTACTAAGTACTTGTTGGTACTCACGCTCTACATTTTTCTTTATGCAAGTTGAGCTCGGAGATGACGATGGAAGAGGATGCTGAGTTAGGGTTCTTTTGTTGTAATTATTATTATGCCCTGAATGTCATGTCGTCATACATGACATTCATCCATCCTTCTGTTGTCAAACTCATTTGATTTTGTTGTCGAATCATGATAAAACCTTTTGTATATTGGTGTTGTATATGTGAAACTTAAAAGGTTGACTTGATCTTACTCTTTTGTTTGTTAATTAAAAGTTAGTCATTTTATCATTGGAAACACAGTGGATTTGAATTTATTATGTTCTTATTCTAATCCAGTCATAGCCTGATTACTTAGTTAATTACTTAATTAAGTAGTCGGGTCGTGACAACAGGGGACATGCTAATGGGAGCTACGAGCTGTTAGATTCGAATGACAATATTTTCAATGTTAATGGGCAACACCTTAAGTCATACTTCAAGTCGCACTTCAACCGTGAAGCCAAGGTGACCAACCTTAATGAGCCATGAAGAGAGATAACGTTGAGCTAGCGACGAAAAATTTAGCACTGGTTGGGAGGTAATGTTTACGTGTTTTTTTTTTCTTTTTAGTTTGTTTTGTTTTTCTGTGTTTTTGTCTTTTTGTGTTGTTTTGGTCGTTTTTGTGTCCCAAAATATAATAGCTTTTATATATATAAAAAAAGAGGGTCACGACTAGCGACCGAGCTAGCGATCGCTAGGCCCGGCCTGACCCGACCCGATCCGAATAAAGTGCGTCGACCCGTGCATTTTGGCTTAATTTTTAACCTTCCTCCTCATTTTTTCACACACGCACAACCCACCCAAAAGCTCTCAAAACCTAGTTCTTCTCTCCTTTGTGCTTCAACATCTTTTCCACTCAAGGTATGCTCATTTTTTTCAATTCTTCTTTGATTTTAGCTTGTAAGCATGAATTAGAAGAGTTTGACTGATTATTTTCTTCTTTTTGTGGAATATTATGGAGCATATGAACTAGAACATATTTTGCTAGATTTTTAGGGTTTTGAGCATGCTTCTTACATTGTAAGGTGTATTTGTGTCCATTGAAGTTTATTTGTTTGATTAATACGCCTACATTGTGTTTTTGGGGTCGAAATCGTGAAATCCTAGGTGAGCAGATCGCGACTAGCGACCAAGCTAGCAGTCGATAGCCAGTGGCTTGCGACTACCCTAGCGGTCGCTAGGGCGGACGCGAGCTAACCTATAATCCATTTTTATGGTGTGTTTCGAGTCTATGTGTGTATTCTTTCCCTTGTTATGCCGTATATGAACCAAATGTTATTGTGGGGGGAAGAATTTTGTTAATTCCAAGTTTGGTGGAACTTTATATCGAATTGGGTTGGTGTTTATTTTGAATTGTTTTTGGAATGGTGTACCTGAACTAACATTTACATATCTTTTAGGTACAATATGCCGCCACTCACATCCGAAAATAAGAGAAAGGGGAATGAGCCAGCTTCATCCTCACAGGGGGAAACTATCGACGAGTTTCATCCCCAAAACTATGGAGTTCATTTGCCGAGTCCTGTCTCTAGGGACAGATGGAGGAGGTTGGTGCAACTGAAGAACCGTCATTGCTGATTCATGTGTATTAACACATGTCGAGTAATGGGGATAACCAATGGCGTCACTTGGCTCGTCGAGAGATCCGGTCTATACTAAGTCATCACGACGATTACTTAACATACCGGATCATAACGTTGGAGTTTACATCGAGTATCGTCCATAAAACACATGGGTCGCAGATTACATCACTTTCGGTTGGGAAATGAGCCCGACGGCTCGCGGTGAGCAGTGAATGAAATCATCCAAGACTCTCCGACGATGGATACATTGGTGATATCGAGAGCTCGGCCTCCGAGATGTGGCCATTGTTTATTGATCCAGAACTGGACCAAAATCCGTTCTATGATGTCACTTGGCTCGCCGAGAGATCCGGTCTATACTCAGTCATCACAGCCAATTACTTGACATCTTGGATCATAACGTTGGAGTTCCCGTCGACCGTATCGTCCATAAAACACATGGGTCACCAGATTACATAACTTTCGGTTGGAAATGAGCCCGATGGCTCACGGTGAGCAGTGAATGAAATCATCGAGGCTCTCCGGCGGCGGATACATTGGTGATATTGAGAGCTCGGCCTCCGAGATGTGGCCATTATTTATTGATCCAGAACTGGAGCATAATCCGTTCTATGATGCCACGAGGGCAAAGGCGAGCTCAATCTGGAATCCAGCATTCCGCTACTTCCACCGCCTCCTCACTTTCACAATCTATGCCCGCATAAATGCCGGCTTCTTTTCGGGAATCCATCGCATAAAAATTCTAAAGTTAGCGTGCTTGACTTGGAGCAATGTGTGATGGGTGACCCTGAGAAAGTTTTCTCGGGGGTGTATGAGTGAGGGCAAAGCACCTTTGAAAAGACTCGTGTTGATGTGTGGGTCGACCGTCGATCCGGAAGTCGGGTCCTTACAACCTGCCTCTCCCAGGATTTGAGTTTAATGATAGTTGCTGGAGCCGGAAAGAAAATGCACACCAGAATGTTCCTCGCACAACATTTCCAGATGCAATCAGAAGTCTCTGGGAATGCGAGGATATGCATTGGGGGTTTCGTCACCCCTATTGCCGACTTCTATGGGGTCGAAATTCGTGAGGATCCAGTCTCCCAGGATATTTTCTTAGACAAGCAATACCTTTATGTCCAGACGTTTCTAAAATGAGACTCTCGGTATTACCTCTGGCTGCTCTACGACAAGAACGGCCAATCTATCTTCCGATTGCCCAACAATGATCTCACAAGCATAATCGGAGATAGAACAAACTACTCGAATTGGAACATAGGGTCAGAGGTGCACTAGAGTTGGGCTCGGCGCCTAAATACTCTGGGAGAGGTAGAGGACGAGGAAGCGGATGAAGAGACCACCTATGAGAGAGGTGGCAAGCTGCACCCACCACCCCACCACGGCAACCCCGAGATCTATGAACGCTTAGATCGGATAGATGGTCGTCTCGACCACATAGAAGGGAGTATGAGTTCCGTAATGGCCCAACAGCAGACCCTCCTCGCCCAATAGCATGCATCCTACAACCACCAGCGTCAGATGATACATATGATGCAGCAATGGGAGCAGTGGCGAGGATTCTATCCGCTGACGGAGTAGCTGCATATGAGGTAAGGTCTCTATCCCAACCACATCTTTTCTGCAACCTTATTGCTCTACATGTCACAATAAGTTTGGGAGGAGTAGAAGAGTGTGTAGTTGGTTGTTTAGTCCTTTTTATGTCTGGTTTTGTCTTGTTAGTTGTTATGTTTTGGGCTTTTGTGTCTTTTGTTTTCGTTGTTGTGTCTGTTGATCAACGAGCTTAAGTGAAAAGTGTTACCTATGTAGCCAATGATGATAGATTTTTTTTTATGAAAATAGGTTGATGGTTCACATGATGTTTTAGAAAACGACGCATATATGATTTGTGATTGCTTATCTTATTGTTTTTTCACCATTTGCCTGAACTGTGAGACTTGAGCCACACTGTACAAACTACATGTTACAATTTCTTTTAAATGTGTGATATCATGCATGTAATTATCTTCTAGAACTTGCCGTGTTTTCTGTGTCAAGATTGCAATATGTTTTTCGAATATGGAAAGGATAAAATGTCATCTTTGTGAACCACGAATTTATCCATACACTAACCCAATAATATACCATTTGTCACCTACTTTGAGCCTTGATTAGACCTTATTATTTTGTTAACCGGATGATAGGAGGCGAGGATGGATATGGGAATCAAGAGGTGAAATGATTTGATGTATTACGTCGGGTTAAAAGCTAGAGAAGTACCTCTGTGGAAAAGAATGGACCCTATAAGCTCTATTAAAAAAGAGAAAAAGAATGATGATATGAATAATATGAGCATAAAGGGATATTAATCAAAGCGTAGGTATCTCGAGTTTGAATGAATGTTGATTTAGCAAGTTGGAAAGAAAAAGGGAAATGTACAAAGTCTATATGTATTGAAAAATATAAATGGGGGTACTTGGAGTCGCACTTGAGTCACTTAGCCATATATCACCCTACCTTAACCAATGTGCCTACATTCTGACCGTGAAAAGACCTTTTTGATCCTAATTTGAACACATTTGGCGTAGTGGAGATATTAGAGAAATACAAGCTTATGGGAAGATTTTGCATGACATTGATCTTTGAGTGTATACACGTCCTATTTTTTTTTCGAGTTTGAGTGTACACTATTTTATACACATGCCTTTGAGAGGGTTGGATTGAATAAGTTTTTGCTTTCAATTGTTGTACATTGTCGAGTTGACTAATATAAATCAATTGTCTTGTTGTTTTAACTTTGAAATATTTAAAGGGCTATTATAGCTACCACCTTTGCTAACTCTCGTTGATCTTTTGTTGAGTCTTTATTTTTGTTTGAGGACAAACAATGTTTTAAGTTTGGGGGTTTGATAAACACGCTTTTTACTCGTTTATTAATGATATATTAGGATGATTTTAGATCAGTTTAAGTGCATTTATATAGTTGAATTATGCTTTTAGCTATTTTTGGAAGATACTGATCTTGGGGTTCCTTTTGGTGTTTTGTAGGCTTGTCAGGTGATAATCGATGCACAAGGAAAAGAACGAACCAAAGATGAAAATGAACAGGAGGCTAGCAGCCACCCTAGCGGCCGCTAGGTGCATCAAGCGGTCGTTAGCCATGGCCGTGAGAAATCTCGAAAAGCTACTGTATTAAAACTAGTGACCGACCTAGCGACCGCTAGGCCGACAGCTAGGCGCATTACGCGGTCGCTAGCCATGGCCGCGAGTTCAACGAAGAAAGTTCTATCTCACAGCTAGCGACCGACCTAGCGACCGCTAAGCCGGCCGCTAGGCGCTGCGGCCTAACCCAAATTAGGGTTTCAACCCATCAACTATAAATACCCCCTGCTGTCCATTGACACCTTTCTCCGTTTTTCAGCCTATTTTTCATAGTTTTCATTCTAGCTTTTGATTTTCACTCTTCTAGACTTTAGATTATTGTAATTCTACTTTACGTTTACGCATTGTAATCGCTATTGGAGCAAATTCATCCGAAGGATTTCGGTTTCGAGTTTTCTACTCGGGTTTGGATTCAAACCCAACAATTGTTCTTCAGCACTCCATTCGGGTTTTATCAATTCAATTCCTATTTCTATGTTAATTTCGTATTTTATTTCGATTTATATGTCTAGCTAAATTTTTGTTCTAATCCTAGGGTTTGTATGATTTTATCCTAAGTGTGGTGATTCCTGCTAATTGCTATTTACCTTCCAGACATTGATTTGTGATTCTTGGTGCTAAATCTTATGTGTTAATTTACGATCAACTTTGATACATATCTAGTTGCTAGTTGAATATATGAGTTTTAATTGTCGATCGATCTTGAATGCACAATCTGGGTAAGCCTTGAGTCATAGGTGAGATAGGAACATCCGTAGGAAGCATATTCTTTGCGATCTTTTGGGTTACTAATTTTCACCTTGAGGCGTATGATTATTAGGTAAATTAGTAATCCACTACCACAATTAATAAATGGCGAAATTGTTGGTTACTTATGTGATCTTTCATCTTGATTGGATTAAAAATTGGTTAATAGGAAGCAAGATAAACACACACTGTGGGTAGAATTAATACATCCCTAGGGTTAGTCTCTTAGTCTATTTGTCTATTTGCATTTTATTGTTATTTTCTTTCGTTCTAACTCTCTTGGCTTTGAATTAAATATTTGAAGTCCCAAAACCTTTTAAAACCAAATTGTTGCTTGAATAATGATAAAGAATTACTGAGTTAGCTTCTATATTTTTGCTTTACAATCTATGTGGATACGATATTTGACTTACCTATCTACTTGCATGTTTTCGTGTTAGAGAATAGGCAGATCAATAGAGTGTGGTCATTTAGCAATCCTACTAACAACTTGACAGCTGGTCAGTTGGATTGATAACTAACTTAGGTGCGGAATGTGATGGTTAAGTTTTTACCTTATTGAAAACTAACTTGAAAGACTTAGTTGAATATGAGCTTAGTCAGTATTAGTTTCTCTTCAGTAGCAAAGGGCTATTGATGGAGGTTTTAAATAGATGATGTGAAAAGTGGGTTGAAGATGACAGTTGAATAACAAGGAATCTAAAGAGCAGCATTGAAAGGTAGGATATAGAAAGTTTTACGTGATTCAGAGAGATCAACTCCTACATCCACGATTTGATAAATCAGACGATCCACTAAACATAGGATTAAAATGCCTACGGGTGCAAGAAACCTAAGTATAGAAGTTCACCTTATCTATCCCCGACTAATTTGTCGTTCTTCCTTTGCTTACTTATGGGTGCAAGGAACCTACCACTTGCTTACGGGCCTAACTATTTGCTTACGAGTGCAAGGAACCAAAGTATAGAAGATAACCTTATATGTACCACGACTGACTTGTCGTTCTTTGCTTTCAGCAGATAACACGTTGTTGCTTACTTGTTTTCCACTTCTTACAATAACTCCTAGTTACGGGGGTTTGAGTAAGGGGTTTGGATTTTTTAACTGAGGATTAACTCTTACAAGCAACAGTTTATCTAAAATTAAGCGTAATTTGTATATAAAGATCACCTATAATATAAGAGAATGTATGCTGAAATCCTGAATAAATTTTTATACTTATACTCAGAGGATTTACTGATAACTTTGGAAAATTCTATTTTTAAAAATTCACTGTTTGAAAGGTTGATTTGATGTGAACTTGAAAGCTTGTAGAATTGAAAACACAACGTTTTTTTGGAGAGACAATGAATAGAGCCTTTGGTGTTTGATTTGTTTATTAAAAGCAGACTGATTGAGCTTGTATATAATATTTTCTATTATCACTATTTCGATCTCCTATCTGAATTGTTCACTTGGTTGCATATGTTGTCTCATTATCTTATACAAAAGTTAGATCATACAGTCTGAGACAATTTGAGGACGAGTTGTTATATAAGCTACAATATAGATAAGAAGTAACTTGACTTGATTGCTTGTCTAGTTGGTACATCTTGACATATTGACGATCATAGTTAGACAAGTTCTTCTATATAACCGTCATAAGAACTTAGGAGCATTCTATGAATACTGATCGATGAGTTGTAATTAGTTATATAAAAGCATTCGGGAATACTGATCAATGTATGATGAATTAAATATCTTAGATAGATCATTGAGAGCACGGAAAATTATATTTCTCTTTATTAAGTTTTTGTCTTACTGAAAACTAATTTAAAGATTTAGTTGAATAAGAGCTTAGTAAGTATTAGATTTTCTTCGACAGTAAAGGAATGCAGATGGAGACTTTAAAGTGATGTTGTGATATGTGTGTTGACTCTAGAAGCTGGAGTCAGTTATTAATTAGTTGTGCCAAAATTCGTGATTAAATATGAGAAAATCCACATGTGCTGCAATTAATTATATAAGAGCATGCTAGAAATATAATCAATGTATAGTGTTTCAAGATAGATCATTATGAACATGAAAAATCATATTTCCCTACAGTTGGTGTCAGAGCTCGGGATCAGTTTCTTAGCTCTGTTGGATCAATTAACATTTAATTATTACATGCGTTATTATTAATTATTGTTCATAGTTCATTTTGGATAAATTATTTACCATTTTTTGTTTGAATCATTTTTCACCACGAGAAAATCTATAATTAGATTAGATTTTTTTTATATATAAATTATATCTATAAAAACAAAGAACGAAGACGAAGAACTTGATAAAGACAACGGAGGACACCACTGGGATGCACAAGACGCATTGCACAGACGTTCATGACAAGGATGAGAGTGCACGAATAAGTGTGAGTGACGGGCAGGACGCACTCAACACACCCCAAAATCGTGTATTCCCGAAGACATGCACTCACATACGTAGACGCACGAAGATAAGCTTGCAGGCGAGATGACATTAGAGCCTTATACTCATTGCCCACAGCACTCGGGCAGGCCCAGCGAAGGGGTGCAATTCGAGGCTTGGTGAGGCGACGAGTGGCGGGTGCATTGGATGCATGCGATTGCGATCAACATGTGCGTGTTCATCAGGTGGGTCGAATGGTGGGATGAGTGAGCGTTGTGAACATGTACCACGTGCGACCACAATGCGCTGTACATGTAAAAGCATCTTGGTATGATGAGGGATAAAGGGTGACTACGAGCTATGAGTGCACGCTTGGGCGCGCGCTAGGCTTTAGCCCAGTATGCAGGCCCAACGAGCGTGGGCCCAGACCCTCGGACGTGTTCAACTCGACCCATAAATGCACTTCTTGAGCTTCCACACTAAATCTTCCTCATCATTTTTCTCATAACCTTCAGGTTGCTGTATATAGATGTTTCGACATTTCTCAAGGTAACAATTTAAGAAAGTGACTTTTACATTCATTTGCTAAACCTCTAGGTTCATGTGAACTGTTATGGTTAGAAATATTCTGATATACTTGAGCATTGTTAAAGATGAAAAACATCATCGTAATCATTCCCTTCTATTTGTGTGTACCTTTTCGCCACTAGCATGACCTTATAAGCTCAAACCTCTCCATTAGAGTCTTTTTTTCTCTTATACACCCACTTGCTATCTATGACTTCCTAGCCATCTGGTAGATGTGTCTTCTCGTATATATACATAGCAGCTATATACTCTATCTTTAAGTCTATAGCGGTGTGTCATTCTATTGCATCTACGTCTTGTATTGCTTCGGTGTATGTCCATGGATCGACTGTAACCTTTTGTTTGTCGGGAGTAAGACCGAGAACTTTCCCACGAACATATATTGCTTAGGTTGTCTAACAACCCTCCATCTCACTATGATGAGACACTAATGGCAATGTGTCAATAGTTGGTGCAATAACTTGTGTTGTAGTTCTTGCACACTTTTTTGTGTAGGCACCACTTGTACAGTCAGTTTCACTAGTGGAACTCGACCAGCTTCAATTTCTTGAAGTATGATGCGTCGATCCCCTCTATTAGACACGATTTCTTGTACCTTTGACGGAATCGGTGATGGAATACGATTATCTTCAATTTCTTAAAGAATGATTTCAACTTTGCTTTTATGGTTATTCATGTAGTCCTCCTCCAAGAATCTCACGTTAGTGCTAATAACTAGCTTCTGATCATTAGAACTATAGAAGTAACCACATTTCGTTCCTCTAGGATATCCTATAAATAGCCTTACCTCAAATCTAGCCTCCAACTTGTCAGTCTGCTTGTTCAACACGTGTATTGGACTGCTCCATATCCTTATGTGGCTCAAACTATGCTGAATCTCACTACTTTATTTGGTCTTAGTATCTCTCTTGAGTTCCACTCTACGTTTTCATCATTCGATGAAGCAGTGGTACTCTTTGAGGTGCTTGCTAAAGACTTTGCACCTTTGCCCATCTTACCTTTCGTCGTTACAACTCATATTGTTTAAGATCAAATTATCATGAAAGGCATTAAAAAAGTAAGGAAAGTATTGATAATATCAACCTCATCGTCAAAATATCCTCCCACCAATTCAAGCTCTCCTAATAGGAGTTTTCATGTATTTACCTGTGAATTTATAACACTACTGATCAATAATTCACTCTAACTTTGATCTTCTGGACCGTATCCCGGTTGTCTGATCCATAATGTTGAGTGAGAGGAATCTATCGAGAACACCAATTTTTTCTCCTTTATGTAGTTTTTGAAAATCTATAGTATATCGGATACTACTGTATTCTCATATCCTGTTTTTATAATCTCTTTTTATAATATTAACTTGATGAGAATTCTGGCATAACTAATAAATACAATAATTATCTTTCATTTAGAAGATAATTTTTTTTCTAGAATAATTATCTCTTGATATCTTTAGATATCGATAATCTTATCTAGACTATGATATGCATTAAATTAGTGTCTGATTAAGCGAGTCCGGTCCATTCGGACTCAATACTGGAGAAGGAGGACGAAATATGAAGTAAGAGGTCTTATTAGGCGGTCGAGAATCAAATACAATGAATAAAATGGGCTTAAATTAATTATCTAATGTTCAGGTCTAAAACATAAATTAATTCATAAGCGTTTATTCATTCCATTAGATAAAAATGTTGAGTTACCCTTTATTATCGAAGTTGAGTATGACTTATACTTAGACTTATGAATTTTAAGTATATAAGATATTGCATGTCCATTGATTATGTATAGCACTCATTGCTTAAAATAATTAATCTCTTAATTAATTCATTAAGTAGTACCATCAAACCTTATTATCGCACATGAGCTAACTCAACCTACATGGTTTAGTACGCTAAATATTTTGAACTCCTTAAGAGGACATCATCATGCTAAACAAATACGGTTACTTGATATAGATAACCAAATGACATACAAAAGCATCACTACCAAGATGAAGTAGAATTTTGGGTCATCACATATAACCTTCACCCTAGTAAGTCAAAGTGATGACCCGGTAACTCATCTCATATGAAATCTTATCGATGTTTATATCGACATAAAGTCACACGAGATTTAGGTTCCTCACTAAGTCGGATACAAAACTCGTCTTACTATGATCCATCAATATGTCGATCGGATAAAAATAACTCGTCTTACTATGATCCATCAATATGTCAAGACTTACCAATATAGAAAGATAACCAAATCAAACTACTTCTTATCTATAATGCGACTTATACAAATGATCACACTATTTTCTAACACGGCGTGCAAGTAGATAGGTAAGTCGAGTATCGTATCCACATGGATTGTAACACGAAAATCTGAACTAACTCAAAATCCTTCATCATTATCGAGAACGTAATTGGTTTTGGAAAGGTTTGGGACTTGAATAATAAATTCAAAGCCAAGAACAAATAAAGCAAATAAAGATAAAACTAAACACTCGAAGAGATAATAAGACTAAAAGACTAACCATAGGGATGTATTAATCCTACCCACAACGTATGTTTATCCTTCTTCCTATTAACCGATACTTAATCCAGCCAAGATGGAAGATCACAAATGTAACCGACTATTTCTGTTACGACAATTGTGGTAGTGGATTACTAATTTTCCCTATTACTGTTACGTCTCTAGGTGAAAATTAGCGACTCCAAAAAGATCACAAAGAATATGCTTCCTACGAATGTTCCTATCTCCTATCTCAGCTACGACTCAAGGCTTATCCGTATTGTGCATTCAAGATCGATTGACAATTAAAACTGTTAAGAAATTAACTGGTAACTAGATATGCTTCAAGATTGATCAGAAATTAACACATAATATTTAGCACCAAGAATCACAAATCAATGCGTGGAAGGTAAATAGCAACAGCAGGAATCACCACACTTAGGATAGAATCATACAAACCCCTAGGATTAGAAAAGAAATTTAGCTAAAACCCATAATGTTGCGTTGGAAGAACATTGGAATAAAATAAGAATTAACCATAAAAATAAGAATTAAATAGATAAAAGCCGTACTGTAGCGTTGGAAGAACAATGGTTGGGTTCGAATCCAAACCCAAGTAGAGAACGAGAAATCTGAATTCGTCCGGATGAAAACGTTCCAAAGCGATTACAATGCGTAAATTAAATGAAGAACAATGATAATCTAATATCTAGATAAATATAAATCAAAGCTAGAAAGAGAGTATGTGAAAAACTAGCAAAACCTAAATAAAATCATGCAGAGAAAAGGTTGGAGGCGCAATAAACGCCTAGGGGTTATATATAGCGCAGTGCGAAACCACAAGTCGCTCACCGTCGCGCTTCACGACTGAGCTCGTGATCGCTAGCTCGGTTGCTACCACTGAGTTCGTAAGTCCTTTGATGCACTCGCGGCCTTGTTCGCAGTCGTTTGGTTTTGCCTCGAGGCCGAGCTCGCGATCCCTAGCTCGGTCGCTAGTTTTTAGACAGTAGCTTTTTCGGAGTTTCTCGCGGGTAGGCTCGCGGTCACTTGGCTTTGCCTCACGGCCGGCCTAGCGTTCGCTAGGTCGGTCGCGGAAATCGAATGTTTACGCCCGAGCTCGCGGCCGGGCTAGCGGTCGCTAGGGTGGCCACTAGCCCCTGTTCTTTTCCGTCTTTGGTGCGTGCTTCGCTTAGGTGCTCGATTATCATTTGAAAGCCTACAAAACACCAAGAGGAACCCGATAGCGATATCTACCAAAATAGCTAAAACATTAATTGACTATATAAATGCACTTAAGCGATGTAAATTATCTAAATAAAGCATGAATAAACGAGTAAAAAACGCGTTTATCAAACCCCCAAACTTGAAACAGTGTTTGTCCTCAAACAAAAACAAGGACACAACGAAAGATCAACGAGCGTTAGCAAATGTGGTAGCTATAACAGGCCTTGAAAGTCTTTCAAATTTTGAAATCAACAGCACACATGACGACATCAGTCAACTCGACAATGTACAACAATTGATAGCAAAAATCTTATTCAATTCAACCCTCACAAAAGCATGTGTATAAATAGTGTACACTCAAACTCAGAAATAATTTAGGACGTGTATACACTCAAAGATCAATGTCATGCAAAATCTTACCACTTGCTTGCCGTTTCTCTAATATCCCCACCATATCAAATGCGTTCAAATTAGGATAAAAAATGTCTTTTCATAGGTTGTAATGTAGGCACATTGGTTAAGGTAGGATGATATATGGCTAAGTGACTCAAATACAACTCCAAGCATTCCCATTTATACTTTCAACTCATATGGACTTTTTGTCCATTTCCCTTTTCTTCTCAGCATGCTAAATCAACCTTCATGCACACTCAAGATACCTATCTTTGATTAATAAATCCCTTTATGCTCATATTATTCATAACATTTTTCTTTTTATTTTCTTTGTTCTAGAGCTTACAGGGTCCATTCTTTTCACACAGAGGTACCATTCTTTTCAACACAGGTACCATTCTTTTCCATAGAGGTACCTTTCTATCTTTTGACCTTACGTAATACATCAAATTAAATTTACCCCCCTTGATTCCCATATCCATCCTCGCCTCCTATCATCCGGTTAACAGAATAATAAAGTCTAATAAAGGCTCAAAAGAAGGTGACAAATGGTATATATCATTTGGTTAGTGTATGGGTAAATTCATGGGTCACAAAGATGGTCTTTTATCCTTTCCATATTTGAAACACATATTGCAGCCTCGACACAGAAAACACGGCAAGTTCTAGAAGATAAATACATGCACGATGCCACACAATTAAAAGAAACTGTAACATAGTGTTTATATAGTGAAGCTCAAGTCTCACGGTTTAAGCAAATGGTGAAAACAACAAGCTAAGCAATCTCAAGTCATCCATGCGTCGTTTTCTAACACATCATGTGCACCATCAAGATATTTTTCAGAAAATTTCTATCATCATTGGCCACGTAGGTTAACACATTTCCCTTAAGCTCGTTGATCAACAGACACAACAACAAAAACAAAAGACACAAAAGCCCCAAAACATAACAACTTTACAAGACAAAGCAAAAACATAAAAAGGGCTCTCAACCAATCAAACTCATCTACTCCCCTCAAACTTATTGTGAAAAGTGTGAAATGGAGGCAATAAGGTTTGTAGAAAAGAGTGGTTGGGAGAGAGACCTTACATCGTAAGCTGCTACTCCGACGACGGATAGAATCCTTGCCACTGATCCCACCGCTGCATCATCTCCATTCTGACGCTGGTGCTCTTGATGCGCCTGGTGTTGGGTGAGGAGGGCCTGCTGCTGGGCTATCATGGAGGTCATACTCCCGTCTAAGTGGTCTAAACGACTTTCTATCCGATCAAGGCGCTCGTAGATCCCGGGATCGCCTTGGATGGGTGGTGGGTGTAACACACCACCTGTCTTGGGTGCGTCCTCCTGTTTCGCTTTCTCTTCCTTCTGCTCTTCGTCGACCTCTCCTTGCGCATTTAAGCGCTTAGCCCATCTATAGTGCACGTGCGCACTCATGTTCGATTGGCGTCGGTGCCCAATTGCGCTCAATATGGTGAGATACGTGTGGGCGGCGAAAGATGGGCCAGCCATTCTTGTCGTGAAGCGGCCGAGGAGGTAGCGTTGTGAGTCTCGCCTTAGGAACGTCTGGACATAAAGATATGACTTGTCCAGGAAGATTTCCTGTGAGATCGGATCCTCACGAATCGTCACCCAGAAAAAGTAAGCAATAGGGTGTGAATCCCTATCTGAATCCTCGCATTCCCAAAACTTCTTATTGCATCACGAAATCTTTGGCGAGGAAAATGCCGCGTGCATCTTACGTCAGTCGCAGCACCAATCGGGATGCTCATGTCTTGGGAGAGGGCTGTGCGGCATTGAGTGCGGGCATGTATTGTGAAGGTGAGGAGGCGGTGGAAGTAGCGAATCGAGGGATTCCATATCGAACTTGCCTTTACCCTTGAGGCATCATAGTACGGGGTCTGTTCCGCTGCTATGTCGATGAACAACGGCCAATAGCATATGCTCGTATAAAGCGTAACAAGGGAAAGAAGACACACAACGACTTAAAACACAGAATCTGGTGACTTTTTGGTTGCCTCGCGGCCTACCTCGCGACCGCGATGGTGATCGTGAAGCACTGGTTTTGCGATCGCGTAGAAGCTTGTGGCCAGGCTTGCGGTCGCAAGCCTAGTCGCTAGTCGTGATGAACATCTACGGTTTTGCGATTTTTGACCCCAAAACAACAATGCAGGTGAATTAATCCAACAATATACATCTATGAACACCAATACACCTAACATTGTAAGAAGCATGCTCAAAAACCATATAAATCTAGCAATATAAGCCCTAGTTCATAACCTCTTCAATATTCCACAACAAGAAGAAAATAAACGGTTAACACTTCAAATTCATGCTTACAAGCGAAAATCTAAGAAGAATTGAACAATTAAAGCATACCTTGAGTGGAAATTAATTGGAAAGCACAAGAGAGGGTGAAGAACTTGCTTTGAGAGCTTGTTTAAGTTTGAGAGAGTGTTTTGTGTGTGTGAAGTGTGAAAAATGAGGGAGGGTTTAAAATTCCATGAGATCTTGCATTGGTCAACATCCGGATATCGGGTCGGGTCGGGCCTCACGGCCGAGCTTGCGGTCACTAGCTCGGTCGCAAGTTTCGCCCAATATGTTCTGGTCACTTTCTCGCGGCCACCCTCACGATCGCGAGTGTGGTCGCTAGCTATGCACGACATTGTTCTGCCAATTTTCTCGCGGCCACCCTCGCGATCGCGAGGGTGGTCGCTAGCCATACCCGAATTTTTTTTTGTTTTTTTTTAATAAAAGCTATTATACTTTGGGACACAAAAATGACCAACATGACACGACACGAAAAAAACAAAGAAAAACAAAACAAGCAAAACAAAAAACAAAAAACAAGTAAATATGTTGGGTTACCTCCCAACCAGTGATAAATTTTTCGTCGCTAGCTCGACGTTACATTTCATCAGTCGAGCGATTTGACAACTGACCTCTTCCCAAACTTTTGTTTGTCCCTATACTTATGATTTACAACAGACCACCATTGAGTGTGGGAGTAGCCTCCTCCAAACATGAATGACTCACTCGGAGTTTTATGTCGAGTCCACCTCTTTTTTATAGCATGCTCGTCAAATGGTCGATTTAAATCCAAGCTCAAAATTGGGTTGGCTATGGCAGTGGTGACCGAACAACAATCTTCATGTTTTGAGTTATCATGTCGCTTCATGGCATCATAGATTGAAATGGTCGACTCCTCATTATTGACCACGAATGTGAGGTCTCCATCTTGCGTCGATCGATTGCCTGCACGTAGCTAAGAATGGTCTCCCAAGAATGAGGCGTGTTCCGTCCTACGGCATGTCGAGGACCACAAAATCTATTGGAAAGATAAAATCTTTAACCTTGACAAACACGTTTTCCACTATTCCCTTTGGACGGGTAACTGATGCGTCTACCATCTAGAGAGCAATTGTAGTAGGCTTTAATTCTCCAATCTCCAATTTGTTAAATATAGACAACGACATCAGGTTGATGCTTATATCTAAGTCGCACAGAGCTCTGGAGAAAGTATGCCTTCCAATAACACAAGGTATTGTGAAGTTACCTGGGTCTTTCTGCTTTAACAACAGCTTCTTTTGTAGCACAGCACTGCATTCTTGAGATAAATTTATAGTCTCGAACTTTTCCAACTTCTTCTTGTTGGAAACGACATCCTTTAAAAATTTCATGTATCCGGCATATCTACGGCGCATCTAGCAATGGGATGTTAATATTCACATACGGAACATCTCGAGGAATCGGGTTAGCTTATCGTCGAACTTGACAGCTGGCCGACTCGGGAACGAGGATCGGAGGGTATAAGTTGGATATTTCTTCAACTTTTACGCCTCGTGGACACCCTCGCTATAGCTAGGCACACGAGCTATGTCTGATTTCTTCCTCACGGCCGGACTAGCGGTCGCTAGCTCGGTCACGCGCTCTTCGCCAGGGCTCTCTAGACTGTTTAGCGATCGCGAGGTCGGTCGCGAGCTTCTCCGAAATATGTTCTGTATCATTCCTCGCGGCCGGGCTAGCGCTCGCTAGCTCGGTCGCAAGCTCCTGCTCGTTCCGCTTTCGTTCTTCTTCTCGTTGATGGTTCTGGCACTCTTTCCCACTCCTCAACTGGATGGCAAAACACTGATTCTTCGGGTTTACCTCCATAGTGCTAGGAAATTGGCCTGACTTATGTTGCGCATTCTATTGTGCAACTATCTGGCTGATCTGATTCTCCATTATTTTCAGATGTTTGTCCATCGCTCCTACGGTGGATTCGGTATGTCATCCTCGACCGGTGGTCTTGATGAATGAGTTCTGTTGCGTCGCCAATTGTTGGTTGCTCACAACCAACTGTTGCATCATCTCTTCTAAGCTACGCTTTTCGGCTCTTGAATCATCCCATTACGCCTGCGAAACTTCTTTGGAGGTTGTTGGAAGTTATTGGGGTTGGCATCGACAAGTTAGGATGATTCTATTGTTAGGATGGTATGCGGATTTCCCTAGGGCGGTTCTTGATTTATATAATTCACGTCCTTCGTCTCGAACTGGCTCTTCAAAAGAGTGAACTTCTCCATGAGATCGTCGTATATCTCGAGTCGACCTCTACGGCAGCTGCTTTAACCACTGGCGTCCTCTCCATGGGCCATTGATAACTGTTGGCAGCAATCTCTTCTATAATTCGGCTGGCCTCCTCCACTCGACGGTTCAACAAGCATCCCCCTGCCGACGCATCCACGATGCTTTTCATGTGAAGTGTTAATCCACTGTAGAATTACGTTATTTGCTACTCTTTGGAGAATCTATGTTGAGGACATTTTCTCAATAGGCCCCTGAATCTCTCTCATGCCTCGAATAATGATTCATCTCCTTGTTGGCAGAAATGGGAGATCTCGGCTATGATCTTCTGCGCTTTAGCTTTGGAAAATATTTGAAAGAAACCTCTCGTAAAGTTTCCCCCAACTGTTGATTCGAGACGGTCTAGGCTCTTAAACCAATCCTTACGCTGGTTGCTTGAGAGAAAATCCGAACATGCGCATCAGTTGTATCTTGTGGCACCCATTTTGCTTTATGGTGTCACATATATCCAGGTATGTCTCTAGATGGGCATTCGGATCTTCTGTCACTCCTCCTCCGAACTGCTCTCCTTGTACCATACTGATCAGGGTCGGCTTCAACTCAAAATTTTTTGCATTCACTTCCGGGCCCCATCCACATCCTTGGGCCCTTTCGGTTGGTGGTCGGTACATATAATTCAACAGTCTCGTCTCTACGTGGAGCATGCTCGGGAGCTACACCCCCGTTATTCGGATTCGCTGCCATCTCTTGCCTTCTTCTTTCTCGTCTCCTTCTCCTTTGGGTATTTTCGATTTCTGGATCTAAAAGCGGCTCAGGAGGTCCCTAGGACCTTGTGATCATAAACTACCTGGAGAGAAAAGGAGAAATTCGCTCTGGCAAGTAAAACAAATAAAATAAAATTACAACTTGAATTAGTAATTCCAAATCGTCAAGTTATTCCTATATAATCTAAACAATCCCCGGCAACGGCGCAAAAATTTGATCACACTATTTTCTAAAACGAAAACGTGCAAATAGATAGGTAAGTCGAGTATCGTATCCACATGGATTATAGCGAAAATCTGACTAACTCGATAATCCTTCATCATTATCGAAGCGAATTCATTTTGGAAAAGGTTTGGGACTTGAATAATAAATTCAAAGCGAGAAAAATAAAGTAAATAAAGATAAAAACTAAACACTCGAATAGATGATGTATTAATCCTACCCACAACGTATGTTTATCCCCTTCCTATTAACCAATATTTAATCCGGCGAGATGGAGGATCACAAATGTAACCAACAATTTCGATTATGACAATTGTGGTAGTGGATACTAATTTTCCTATCTTTGTTAAGTCTCAGGTGAAGATTAGCAACTCCAAAAAGATCATAAATAATATGCTTCCTATGAATGTTCCTATCTCATTCGACTCGAGGCTTATCCGTATTATGCATTCAAGATCGATTGACAATTTAAAGCATTAAGAAATTAGCGGCAACTAGATATGCATCAAGATTGCCACTAGTGGAACTCGACCGACTTCAATTTCTTGAAGTATGATCGTCGATCCTCTTTATTGAACACGATTTCTTGTACCTTTGGCGGAATCGGTGGTGGAATCGATTATCTTCAATTTCTTAAAGAATGATTTCAACTTTGCTTTTATGGTTATTCATGTAGTCTCATCCAAGAATCTCACGTTAGTGCTAATAACTAGCTTCTGATCATTAGAACTATAGAAGTAACCACATTTCGTTCCTCTAGGATATCCTATAAATAGCCTTACCTCAGATCTAGCCTCCAACATCGATCGCTTGTTCAACACGTGTATTGGACAGCTCCATATCCTTATGTGGCTCAAACTATGCTTGATCTCATTGCTTTATTTGGTCTTAGTATCTCTCTTAAGTTCCACTTTACGTTTTCGTCATTTGATGAAGCAGTGGTACTCTTTGAGGTGCTTGCTAAAGACTTTGCACCTTTGCCCACCTTACCTTTCATCGTTACCAAATCTTTGAGCAACGAATCTAGAATACAACTCTTATTGGTTAAGATCAAATTATCATGAAAGGCATTAAAAAAGTTAGGAAAGTATATATTGATAATATCAACCTTGACTTCATCGTCAAAATATCTTCCCACCAATTCAAGCTCTCCTAATAGGAGTTTCCATGTATTTACCTGTGAATTTATGACACTACTGATCAATAATTCACTCTAACTTTGATCTTCTGGACCGTATCCCGGTTGTCTGATCTATAATGTTGAGTGAGAGGAATCTATAGAGAACACCATTTTTTTCTCCCTTATGTAGTTTTTAAAAATCTATAGTATATTGGATACTACTGTTTTCTCATATCCTGTATTTATAATCTCTTTTTATAATATTAACTTGATGAGAATTCTGGCATAACTAATAAATACAATAATTATCTTTCATTTAGAAGATAAATTTTTTCTAGAATAATTATCTCTTGATATCTTTAGATATCAAATAATCTTATCTAGACTATGATATGCATTAAATTAGTAATACAATTAAACAGAGTCCTGTCCCATTCGGACTCAATACGTAGAGAATAGACGAAATATGAAGTAAGAGGTCTTATTAGGCCAGTCCAAGAATCAAATACAATGAATAAAATTGGGCTTAAAATAATTATCTGATGTTCAGTCAAAAACATAAATTAATTCATAAACGTTTATTCATTCCATTAGATAAAAATGTTGAGTTATCCCTTTATTATCGAAGTTGAGTATGACTAAGACTTAGACTTATGAATTTTGGTATATAAGATATTGCATGTCCATTGATTATGTATAGCACTCTGACTACTTAAAATAATTAATCTCTTAATTAATTCATTAAGTAGTACCATCAAACCTTATTATCGTACCTGAGCTAACTCAACCTACATGGTTTAGTACACTAAATCTTTTGAACTCCTTAAGAGGACATCATCATGCTAAACAAATACGGTTACTTGATATAGATAACCAAATGACATACAAAAATTGTCACTACCAAAGATGAAGTAGAATTTTGGGTCATCACATATAACCTTCACCCATAGTAAGTCAAAGTGATGACCAGTAACTCATACTCATATGAAATCTTATCGATGTTTATATCAACATAAAATCACCGAGATTTAGGTTCCTCACGAAGTAAGATACAAAAGCTCATCTTACTATGATCCATCAATATGTCAATCAGATAAAAAAAACTCGTCTTACTATGATCCATCAATATGTTAAGACATACCAACATAGAAAGACAACCAAATCAAACTACTTCTTTTCTATAATGCAACTTATACAAATGATCACACTATTTTCTAACAAGAAAACGTGCAAGTAGATAGGTAAGTCGAGTATCGTATCCACATGGATTGTAAGGCAAAAATACAGAAGCTAACTCAATAATCCTCCATCATTATACAAGAACAGAATTGGTTTAGGAAAAGGTTTGGGACTTCAAATAATAAATTCAAAGCCGAGAATAAATAAAGCAAATAAAGATAAAACTAAACACTCGAATAGATAATAAGACTAAAAGACTAACCACAGGGATGTATTAATCCTACCCACATCGTATGTTTATCATGCTTCCTATTAAACAATATTTAATCCGACCAAGATGGAAGATCACAAATGTAACCAACAATTTCGAGTTACACAATTGTGGTAGTGTATTACTAATTTTTCATATTTTTCATTCGTCTCTAGGTGAAGATTAGCAACTCCAAAAGATCACAAAGAATATGCTTCCTACAAATGTTCTATCTCGACTCGACTCGAAACATCCTATTGTGCATTCGAGATCGATTGACAATTAAAGCGTTAAGAAATTAGCGGCAACTAGATATGCATCAAGATTGATCAGAAATTAACACATAATATTTAGCACCAAGAATCACAAATCAATGCCTGGAAGGTAAATAGCAACAACATGAATCACCAAACTTAGGATAGAATCATACAAACCCTAGGATTAGAAAGGAAATTTAGCTAGACATAGACATTGGAATAAAATAAGAATTAACCATAAAAATAAGAATTAAATAGATAAAACCCGTAATGTAGCATTGGAAGAACAATGGTTGGGTTCGAATCCAAACCCAGTAGAAAGGAAATCAATTCGTGGGATGAAAGCGTTCAAAGCGATTACAATGCGTAAATTAAATGAAGAACAATGATAATCTAATATCTAGATGAATATAAATCAAAGCTAGAAAGAGAGTATGTGAAAAACTAGCAAAAACTGAATAAAATCGTGCAGAGAAAAGGTTGGAGGCGCAATGCACGCCTAGGGGTTATATATAGGCACAGGGCTGAAACCCTAATTCGCGTCCAGCCGTCGCACTTCACGGCCGAGCTCGCGATCGCTAGCTCGATCCCTTGCACTGAGTCCGTAAGTCCTTCGATCTTCGCTGCGCCTTGTTCGTGATCGTTTGGTTTTGCCCTCGCCGAGCTTCATGATCGCTAGCTCGATCGCTAGTTTTTAGACAGTAGCTTTTTCGGAGTCTCTCACAGGAAGGCTCGCGGCCGACCTAGCGGTTGTTTGGTATGACTTTGTGCTTATTCTTGGTATTGTTTTGCATGTTGTTTTCTACGGTTTATCCTATTTTTGCCGTTAGTTTGATTACTATTTATCGATTCGAACTTATTTAGTTTGTTTTGATATTTTGTAGAAAATGGATATAAAGGATGAAAATAACCTGCCAAGAGTAAAGTAAATTGAAGAGAGTCTCAACGAGAATCCGTAGGGTGGCGGATCCTAGTCGGACTTGAGCGAGGAGAGCAGGATGAATAATTAAAGTCGCGCGACGTGTGATGTGGCACGTCGCGCCGCGACGAAACCAGCGCCCCATCGCCCGGCGCCCATGCCTTGGCCACCCGGCACCCATCAACACCCGGGGCCCAACGCCGGCTCACTCCGGCGCGTTCGCAATTGCCTCGCGCGTTGAGTGGCCTTCGCTCGCCAGCGCAACTCCACCGCGTCGCCGCCCGCGGCATCTCCAGCGCCCGCCACGCTCGGCCACCCAATCCCGGTGCGTTGGGTCTCCACAGTGCTCGACCTCCTTGCCCGGCGCCGCTCGGCGCCCGGCGCTCGCTCGGCCTCGCCCGCTCCGCGCCTCGCCCAACCGGCACGTAAGCCCGGCGTCACACTCGGCGCCCGCAACTCCCGCAACCTCGCATGCCCGACGCTAGGTGACCCAGCGCCCGTTCCACCTCGCGAGCTTCCCCGTCCGTGCGGGAGCTCGGCGCCCTTTCGATCTTGCGCACTTTTGAGCGCCGTTCGCCTTCGAGCGCGCGTTCGGCATTTTCCCTCGTGCGTTCACCAACGAACGCCAGCTCATCTCCCTCGCGCTCTCACACCGTCGCGCTCGTTCACCTCCAGCCAGCGCTCATCCTCTTACAGAACGCATGTTGAGTCGGCGCTCACTCTAAACCAGCGCTCACCTTTTAATCAGAACACTCTGTTCAACGTGCGTTCAATGTGAACCGGTGCTCACTCATTAATATATATATTTACGTGTTAGGTCATTCAGGGGGGAGTCCTCAGTTCTGAATAGTTCTCTTCCGCGGCACCTCTCGCCAATTCTTTTCTCCACGCGACGCTGTTCTTTAAGTTTCTTCCGGGAATTCTTCATGCAACAAAACAGATACAATCTTAGTTTTAATTTTTGTTCTCATGTAATCGATTGAATAATTTAGTTTGATTATTTGTTTTACGCTATTGGATTTATGATTTTCAAATTATCAATTTATGTTTTGGATTTATCAGTTCTGTCGGATTAAATTTTATAGTGTTATTGCTTTATGAGTATTCTTGAATTTAATTCCATAGTGAAAGTGGATTGTCTTCATGTTTGTTCGATTTATATTGCTTTTTTTTATTGCTTTCGATTTATCCTGCTTTCGTAGTTCAACTAGGGATTGATAATCCCTGGTTTAGATTTAATGCTTTATTATTTTAGCTTGGGATTGACAATCCCTAGCTTAAGATTGCTGTTTATTTCTTTTTTTTCAATTCCTGCATGTTTCAAAACCCTTGTTGGTATTAGAATGTTTAGGATTTAATCGCTTTATGTGTATGACATGAACAATAAGCCCCATTAAGTTTTCCTTGAGAGATGACTTGGGTTAACTTATCACGTTACAATTACCTCGCATGCGATTGCGAGTAAATTTGAGTGTGTTTTAGCTCGATCAATTTTGGCGCCGTTCTTGAAAACTTTAAGCGTATTGTTTGTGTTGTTTGTTTTGTGTTTCTTTTAGATTACGTGTGGTTATTTTCTCCTCACGATCGTGTGATCTTGTTTTGTTGTTGGGTGTGCATTAATGCGGGGATATCGGATATGAATGTGGTCAAACAAGGCGGGGGAGAAAAGTTCGTCGTATTAGGCAAATTCTTCTTACGAAGAAGGAGCCCAGTTCGACTATTCTGAGGGATATCTGTCAAGCCATGAGAAGCAAGCTTTTGATCCCTACCATGAGCATCAAGCCTGCAATCCCTACTGGGACCAACCACCTCCACCGTTCTACGAGGATCAAGCCTACAATCCCTACTGGGAGCAACCACCTCCGCCGCAGTATCCGTACCCACAACAAAATCCTCCATCTCAGTATTCATATCCACAACAACCACCTCCACCTCAGTATTCATACCCATGCAGCCGCCTCCACCTCAGAAACCAACTTGGGAGGATAGGTTCGTCCAAAGTTTGGATGCTCAAGACGCCTCACTTCAAAGCATTTGGAGGCATAGTGGGACATGTTAATAGCTCACTTGATGAGTCATTGCGGCAATGGAGGAACTTCCAAACCAATCCGATCAGGTCCGGTCGGTCACTATTCTAGAAAGTGACCCAATTATTGAGAGTGGATGGAAGAGACATTAGATGAGCAGCTGCGATCACGGGGGTGAAAGCGAAAGTGGTGAAGTCATAACTTTCCACACTAAACCCCAAAAGCTCAGACGGTCATTACTCTTGAAAGTGACCCAATTGTTGAGAATGGGGTGGGAGAGACACACGATGAGTCATTGCAGCGGAGAAGGTGGAAAATGAGAAAGAATGGGCACGTGAGGATGAGAAGCGGGATCGAGCCACGAGGAAGTTGTTACTGAGGACGGTGAAGAGGAAGAGTGGGCACATGAAGTTGATAACTGCGCCAAACACACTCGGAAGTGAAAGAACTGCCTCCACAATTGAAGTACTTGTTCCCAGAGGAGGACAAAGTGAGGACAAAGGTTGAGGTAACATCCATAATTTGTCAACATCCTAATTCACCAAAGTATTTTGCTTTGGGAATTGAAATTATCTATTTCACTTTAGAGAATAGGATGTTCGATTTGAGCTTAAATGAGTTATTATTTTCTTCCTTAATTGTCCTTTGTGCTTATATGGTTACTACTGATGCTCTGGCTGAGATGGTATTCCTGCAGGTTAAGGACTATGGATAGTTCGAAGTTGACTAGATTACGTCGTGCTCACGATGTTAAACTGAGTACTACGTGGGAGTTCACCCATGGATTTTTCTTTTCTTTTTCTTTCTTTCTTTTTTTTGCTTGTTTTGTTGTTCTCTTTGATCTTTCTGTTGTCTACGTGTTAGTTTTGCTCGAATTTGGGCGATCGTCGGTGAGGTGTGGCCGTGATACTCCGGTTACTGCCGTGCTCACATTCAACCACCCCCCGCCATCTATTATCGAGTCTCTCCTCTATTGGCTATTTTTGTGTTATTAATGTTTTGAGCACTGGGGTTGATAAGCCTCATTTTTACATGATTTATAAGGCTATATTCATTTCATTTCTAATTGATAAATGATCTTTTGAGCGGTCTTTCGATATATTTATGCTTACCTTGGAAGATATTATGCCGTGTATATTTCGTGTCATTTTAGCATAGGTTTTTATGTCAAAAAGGTGGATCACGATAAAGAGGAATCAATAGCCCAGTCGTGAGCTCATGCGAAGAAGAACTGTTTGAAAACGACGGTGAATATGATGAAACGGATTTGACAAGGATGGATGTACAATGTTGACTATGTTAAATAGCATCTCGATAGGAGTCCGTAGGTGCAAACGGATCGTAATTCGGAGTCCAAACGAGAGAGAACGGAGCGAAACGGCGAAGTCGCGCGTGCAGAGAATTACGCCTCGCGAGCCGAGCTCGCGACCTAAGGTCGCGATGCTAGGTCGCGAGGAGGACCGAAATTTAAGTTTTTTTGAAGGCTTCGCGACGTACATTCGTGGGAGTCCTTGGCACGAGACCGCCTCGCGAGGGTGAGCCAATTTTCAGCACTTTTGAATGCCTCTCGACATGCCTTTGCGGTTGATGCCAAGAGCGCGCCTCGCGAGGAAGGATAAAGGGCGGCAGATTGTAATTCTTCGCGAGCCAGATGTCAGAGTCCGAGAAGGAGGAGGCTTGCACAATTCACGAGAGATGAGGTTTTATTATAAATAGGGAGATAGATCAGTAGTTAAAAACATCATTCCAGAGCATAACACGAATTCTTCTTTATTTTCTTTTGCAAGTTCTTTTCCCGTTTAATTTAGTTTAGCTTTTTTTTTAAGTATTTTCATTCCAATTTCATAGTTTAGTATTAGAATTCAGAATTTCTTCCGGATTCAAGTCGCTACAATTGTTTTTCGTGGATTCTTACGGTTTTATCTATCTATCTATCTATCTATCTTAATTTATGCTTTCTTTGTTTATTTATTGCTTTGTTATTTCAATTATGCGTAGCTAAAGTTCGTATTGATCCTAGGGTTTGTATGTCTAACTAGATTTATATAATTAATCTGTTGATACTGTTTTGTCGTCCCATTCATGATTTATAATTCTTGGCTTTAATTCTCATGTGTTGGTGTCTGATCAATATTAATGCATATTAGTTATGTGATTGATGTCCTGGCGGAATTAATTGCATAATCGATATCAGGAATTTATAATACAATTTTGCCTTGAGACCCGCAGAGATAGGTGGTGTGGGAGGTTAAATCTTGTGTGCTTTTGGTAATTAACTTACTTCTCTTGAGACTCGGCGGAGATAGAGTTTAGGCTAACCTACTACTATAGGCTGTCTGGCGGAAACTATAGTTACATTAGTGATCCTTCATCCGAATGCGGATTAAATTGGTAAGCAGTTAATAGGTTAATTGTGTGAATCGGTTGGGTTAAGTACATCCCTAGGATCGGTCTTTCATATCGATTTTATTCCTATCTTTATTTTCGAGTCTAGTTTTATGATATTCTCTCTTGATATTTTGTTGTCGAATAATAATCAAGATTCTTTGTTGATTAATTGTTGTGTTCTCAGTCATGATCCACATGGATCGATATATATACTACTTGCATTTTACTATCAATTTATTTGGTAGGAATATTATAGCGATCAAATTTTGGCGCCGTTATGGGGGATTGTTTAGATGCATAGTGATAATTTTCTGAATTGTAGTTATTAATTCAAGCTTAATAAAAAAAATTAAAAATATAAAAAATTAAAAATTTTATTATAATATTTATGTGTTGCTTCTTAGATTTAACTTTGTTTTATCTCTCGCGATGCATGATTACAAGATCCCAAAGGAAAGAAATTATTCCATTGGATCTAAAGTTGATGATCATATAAGAGAGAGCGAGAAAGAAGACAACAAGAAATGATGATAAACGACCCCAAGTCCCGGATCGGATGGCGAGATGGAGGTGATCTTGGCGGCAATGCAACATGTTGGCGTTGAATAATCGAATGGGCCGTTTGGTGAGCGAGCACAGCCCATACCGCTCAACCACATATACGGATCACCAAGCGGATCGGTTCAAGGTGGAGGATGGGGCTGAGCGTCAATGCTAATAATTTTGGTGAAACACGCCCTCATCGGCATGATCAGCGGAGCGGTTGGGGAGGGTGATGAAGACCCCAGCGCATTTAGAGGCATTCCTTGATATATGTGATACTATCAAGCGAATGGAGTGCGGTGACGCCATCCGGATGCGGATGTTCATATTTTCACTACGGTCGGTGAAAGATTGGTTCAAGAGTTTGGACGGATCAAGAATCACTACTTGGGAGCAATTGTGCGAAATTCTGTCAAATACTTTCCACCCGCAAGGCTCGGAAGATCATTGTCGAGATCTCCCATTTTCACAATTGGGAGATGAATCATTATTGAAGCACAGGGGCGATTGAAACTGCTCCGCAAGTGTCCTGACATGGGTTTTCACACGAGCAACAAGTGACACAATTTTATAGTGGACTCGATGCTAACACCGTAGCATTGTAGATGCATCACCGGAGGATGCCTTCTCAATCGTGGAATAGGCGAAGCATTGAGAATTATTGAGGAGATGGCATCGATAGCTATTAATGGCCGATGGAGAGCGGCCGATCGGAAGAGTGGCTCGCTGCGAGTTGGATGATAAGTATGATTACTTGTTAGAAGTTCACAACTCTGCAGAAAGAGTATGAGCCAGAGAAAAGGGCGAATGATGTGGCCGTGGCGCAGAATATCGAGGAGGTTCAATTTGTGAACGAAGGAGTAATGGTCGAGGAATCGGTGGGAATCCGCCTATCATCCCAACAATAGGAATCATCCCAATTTTCCTATGCGATGCACGAGAATGCTCGAACCACCACCGGTTTTTTGTTAATAATGGAATGATTGTGGAGCCCAAGAAGCCGAGCCTCGAAGAGATGATGCAACAAGTGTTGACGAGCAATCGTGAGATAGCAGTCACCAACAAATTGTGGCTCGACAAAATATTCGAGATCCAACAACTTGGGAATAGGATGAATGCTCTAGAAACACGATCAGCGCCATCAACAATACGGTGAATGCCCTTGGAAAACAATTGAAGATGTTGGAAAACCAAGTGGGGCGGATGGCGATGAGAGGCTGGGGTACAGGTCAGGTCGATTCGAGCAACAGAGCAAAATCCGAAGAATCTTACTCCTCCAAATCGATGCAATGCGATATATTTGAGGTGGAGCTTCATATGAAAATCATCCGGAGTATAAAGGCTCATGAGCAATTGTGAGAAGAGTAATGGAAGGAATCACGTCCAGGTTCGGGATGATCCCTCGTGAGCAAAATACGCGAAGAACCGGTGGAGAAGGTGTCGCGCAGGAAGATGGCGAAGAGACGTCGCGAGGGAAGGAAAAGGGTGAACATTCGCGCCGAGAACGCGAAGGATCAGCCAACGCTCCCAAAGCCTACAGCCCCATTTCCTCAGTGCATTGGGAAAACGAAATACGATGAGGAGTATACCCGATTCAAGGAGATATTCCAAAAAGTGAACATTAATATACCTATCTTTGATGCGCTTCGGAATATTCCCGGATACGTCAAATTTCTCAAAGATGCAGTGGCGAATAAGAAGAAGTTGGGGAAGTTTGACAAGATCAACCTCTCTGAAGAATGCAGTGCTATCTTGCAGAGAAAGTTGCCACTAAAACAAAAAGATCCGGGAAGTTTCACGTTGGAGTGCGAGATCGCCGAGCATATATTTCCCAACGTGTTGTGTGATTTGGGAGTAAGCATAAACTTGATGCCCTTATCTGTGTTCAACCGCTTGGAGCTGGGTAAAATGAAGAAAACGTCCATTTCATTAATGATGGCTGACAGGTCAGTCACATACCCTAAGGGAGTAGTTGAGGATGTGTTGGTAAGAGTTCGGGATTTTGTTTTCCTCTCGACTTTGTTATTTTAGACATTCACGAATTTAAAATCAATCACTAATCTTGGTCGGCCTTTTCTAGCAACTGGTCGTGCTTTAATTGATGTGCATGAAGGTGATCTAACTTTTCGTGTCAACGATGAAGAGCTAAAAATTTCAATCTATGACGCCATCCCGCGACACGATAGTTCGAGCATGAAGAGTGTCATTCAATCACCTTTATTGCTCTAGCGAATCTCGAGCTTGGATGTCAACCGACCAATTGACAAGGTGCTACAAAGAAGAGATGGACTCGGCATGGAACTCCGGTGACTTGTTCAAGTTTGGGAGGCCACTTCCACACTCGGTGGTGGTCTAAGGTGAATGCAAAGTATCGAGGCAAGCTACGATTTGGGAAGAAGTCTGCGCCGAATCGCCGGATTGATTGAGGTTAGTATTGGTCGAGCTAAAGACATTTAAATTTAGCACTTGTTGGGAGGTAACCCAATGTTTGTCTTTGTTTTGGTTTGATTTTCGTTTTGTTACATTTTCTTTTTGTTTGTGGTGGTTTTGTTTTTCGTGTTTGGGTTTTGTGTATACATTTTGTGGGTTGAGTTGAATGACCAGCACCGATGATGAGAATTGTTTTATTAGAAAATCTATTGCAAGCGATTTTGTGAGGCGAAGCATGTTATGATTATTGTGAGTATTAAACCTTTGAGAACTTGATCACATTTTGAAACACATGAGACTTGAGCTTTCACTGTCATATCTTTTCAGTCTTGTTTCTTTCTGTGTGATTAGTTTGAAATAGCATGTGTTTCTCTAGAACTTGCTCTGGATCTTTTTCGAGGTTGCATTGATGTGCTTAAGAATTTTGAAATGACATTAGGCATTCTTTTCTTAGCCTATACACTATCCAAACACTAACCTGTTATTTTATTGTCCTTTGATGAGCCCGTTTGAGCCTACTTTATTCTTTCATATGGCCGTGGGTTGGGTTATGTAATTAGTGATATTTGGTGCTTGAATTGAGGGTTGAGAAAAGAAAGGAAAGAAAGAAAATAGATAATGAGAAAGTGATTATTAAAATAGTTGCTTACCCGTATAAGTTCATAAAAAGGTAAAATTGACACAAATGTGTGAAAAGAACATAAATGGGTAAGTAACTAGTGCATTGAGATGATTATATCACTTATATAATAATTATGGAGTTCTTAAAGAAAAATGACTTCTTGGTATAGAGAATTGAAATGAATTGTGAAAATTTGGGAATTATGTCTTGTGATACTTATGATGTTTTCATTATGGGATTATGAGTCAATTAGCTTTAAATATATCTACCTTACCAAAGAGCCACATTATAAGACCTTTTTGATCTTAGTTCTTGAGCACATATTTGAGCAATGGAGAATTAGGCGATTTTCAAGCCTATGGTAGATGTCGTGTGTTTTAAACTTTGAGGTATACACATCCTCCTCGATACACTTGAGTGTTTGAGATTTCGATATATATATCCATGTCGAGAGGATTCAAGTTTGAGAAGGCTTGTGCTTATGATTATGATGATGTCGAGTTTAACGAAAGATGTTGTGATTTGATTCATTTAAGTGAATCGTTTATTGCTCATTGCTCACGAGGCTTATGGCTTTTGACGTTCGACTCTTTACTGTCTCAGTCGTCTCTCTTTGTTACGATTTTTGAGGACAAACAAAGGTTAAGTTTGGGGAGTTGATAAGCCTCGTTTTACATGATTTATAAGGCTATATTCATTTCGTTTCTAATTGATAAGTGATCTTTTGAGCGGTCTTTCGATATATTTATGCTTACCTTGGAAGATATTATGCTGTGTATATTTCGTATCATTTTAGCATAGGTTTTTATGTCAAAAATGTGGATCACGATAAAGAGGAATCAATAGCCAAGTCGCGAGCTCATGCGAAGAAGAACTGTTTGCAAACGACGGTGAATATGATGAAATGGATTTGACAAGGATGGATGTACAAAGTTGACTATGTTAAAGAGCATCTCGATAGGAGTCCGTAGGCGCAAATGGATCGTAATTCAAAGTCCGAACGAGAGAGAACGGAGAGAAACGGCGAAGTCGCGTGCAGAGAATTACGCCTCGCGAGCCGAGCTCACGACCTAAGGTCCGATGCTAGGTCGCGAGGAAGACCAAAATTTCAGTTTTTTGAAGGCTTCACGACGTACATTCGTGGGAGTCCTTGGCGCGAGACCGCCTCGCGAGGGTGAGCCAATTTTCAGCACTTTTGAATGCCTCTCGATATGCCTTCGCGGTTGATGCCAAGAGCGCGCCTCGCGAGGAAGGATAAAGGGCGGCAGATTGCAATTCTTCACGACCTTTGGTCGCGATAGCGCCCCGCGAGCCAGATGTCAGAGTCCGAGAAGGAGGAGGCTTGCACAATTCACGAGAGATGAGCTTTTATTATAAATAGGGAGATAGACCAGTAGTTAAAAATACCATTCCAGAGCAGAACACGAATTCTTCTTTATTTTCTTTTGCAAGTTCTTTTCCCGTTTAATTTAGTTTAGCTTTTTCTTTAAGTATTTTCATTCCAATTTCATAGTTTAGTATTAGAATTCAGAATTTCTTCCGAATTCAAGTCGCTACAATTGTTTTTCGTGGATTCTTACGGTTTTATCTATCTATCTTAATTTATGCTTTCTTTATTTATTTATTGTTTTGTTATTTCAATTATGCGTAGCTAAAGTTCGTATTGATCCTAGGGTTTGTATGTTTAACTAGATTTATATAATTAATTTGTTGATCTTGTTTTTGTCGTCCATTCATGATTTATAATTCTTGGCTTTAATTCTCATGTGTTGGTGTCGATCAATATTAATGCATGTTAGTTATGTGATTGATGTCTGGCGGAATTAATTGCATAATCGATATCTGGAATTTATAATATAGTTTTGCTTGAGACCGAGCGGAGATAGGTGGTCAGAGGAGGTTAAATCTTTGTGTGCTTTTGGTAATTAGCTTACTTCTCTTGAGACTTGGCGGAGATAGAGTTTAGGCTAACCTACTACTATAGGTCGTCTGGCGGAAACTATAGTTACATTAGTGATCATTCATCCGAATGCGCATTAAATTGGTAAGCAGTTAATAGGTTAATTGTGTGAATCGGTTGGGTTAAGTACATCCCTATGATCGATCTTTCATATCGATTTTTCCTATCTTTATTTTCGAGTCTAGTTTTATAATATTCTCTCTTGATATTTTGTTGCCTGAATAATAATCAAGATTCTTTGTTGATTAATTCATGTGTTCTCGAGTCGCAGTCCCTGTGGATACGATATATATACTTGCTGTTTTACTATCAATTTATTTGGTAGGAATACTATAGCGATCGAGACGGTCTTTCGAATTTAGTGTGGGAGAGAGTATTTAGTTTTGTAGGTGTGACATGTATATTTGTGTACGCTTGGTGATGCGCCTTTGTGCTTATTTTAATTGTTTGGACGTAAGCTTTGTCTATGCAAGTAAGTTAGGATTTTGATTTGTGCAACTGAACTCTGTGGTATTGGTCAAACCTTGATGTATTCTCGTTTATCTTGATGTTATGTTATTGAAGTGCAATGTGAATTGACGAGATTGTGTGAATTAATCTTAAATCGGGGTTATTGATATGATTTGTCCGACTAATGCTAGGGGTAGTGTTAAGAGTGTGGTTACCTATATACTCGTTTCAATAAAAAAAATAGTGTGTGAAAAAGAAGAGACAAGAAGGAGAATGAAAACTCAAATAAGCTGTTGAGATTGTATAAATGGAGGATGGGATTATGTCCCTCTTTTTCGTAAATCGAGAAATAGACATGGGAAACCACGTTAGGAGACTCGAGTTCATCGAGAGTTCACCTTTCGAACATTGTTCCAAAATCTATTAATACTTTCTATGTTATCAAAGGAAACATGTTGCTAAAGATAACCATTTGAGTTAATTCACCCCTAGCGGAGAGTTGGGTCTGAGCAAAAATCACCTACTTGTTTATTTGACATTCTCACAATCTTATATTTGTTTCACATTATCTTTGAATACGTAAACACCAAGTGTGGGGGAAAAGCAATAAGGTTTGATTGATTAGACTAAGAGTGAAGTTGCATGAATTATCTTCCCTATTCTTATTGGTATAGAGTTTGCTTGAGGACAAGCAAATGGATAAGTGTGGGGGAGTTGTTTGGTATGAATTTGTGCTTATTCTTGGTATTGTTTTGCATGTTGTTTTCTACGGTTTGTCCTATTTTTGCCGTTGGTTTGATTACTATTTATCGATTCGAACTTATTTAGTTTATTTTGATATTTTGTAGAAAAATGGCATAAAAAGGATGAAAAATAATCTGCCAAGAGTAAAGTAAATTCAAGAGAGTCTCAATAGGAATCCGTGGCTAAAACGGATCCTAATTCGGACTTTAGACGAGGAGAAGCAGGACGAACGATCAAAGTCGCGCAAGACGTGCGACGTGGCACGTCGCGCCAAGACGCGCGAGCCAGCGCCCGTCACCAGCGCCCATACCTCGGCCACCTGGCGCCCATCAACACCCCCTGTGCCAGCGCGGCTCGCTCCGGCGCGTTCACAATTGCCTCGCGCGTTTAGAGTGGCGCTTCGCTTCGCCTGCTGCGCAACTCCACGCGTCGCCCGCCCTCGGCATCTCGGCGTCGCCGCCACGCTCGGCCACCCAATCCCAGCACAACGCGGGTCTCCACTGGCGCTCGACCTCCCGCCCGGCGCCCGCTCGGTGGGCCGCTCGCCTCGCCCGCTCCGCGCCTCGCCCGACCAGCGCGCAAGCCCCAAAGCATCCGCGCTCGGCGCCCGCAACTCCCGCAGCGCTGCTGCTCCCGCAACCTCGCACATCCGACGCTGGGTGACCCGGCGCCCGTTCGCCTCGCGAGCTCCTCGTCCGCGCGGGAGCTCGGCACCATTCCAACACAGCGTGCTTTCGAGCAGCGTTTACGCCTCTAAGCGCGTTCGGCATTTTCCTCGTGCATTCACCAACGAACGCCACTCATCTCCCTCGCTCTCACACCGCCGCTCGTTCACCTCTAGCCAATGCTCATCCTCATTCTGAACGCATGTTGGTCGCGGCACTCTAAACCGGCTCACCTTTTAGTCGAACACTGTTCGGCGTCGTTCAATGTGAACCGACGCCACTCATTAATATATATATTCTGGCGTTAGGTCATTCGGAGTCCTCGATTACGAATAGTTCTCTTCGTGGCGCCTCGCCAATTCTTTTCTCCACGCGACGTTCTTCAAGTTTCTTCCGGAATTCTTCGTGCAAAAACAGATTATAATCTTAGTTTTAATTTCTGTTCTCATGTAATCGATTGAATAATTTAGTTTGATATTTGTTTTACGCTATTGGATTTATGCTTTTCAATTTATCAATTTATGTTTTGGATTTATCAGTTCTATCGGATTAAATTTTATAGTGTTATTGCTTTATGAGTATTCTTGAATTCAATTCCATAGTGACAGTGGATTGTCTTCATGTTTGTTCGATTTATATTGCTTTTGTTTATTGATTTCGATTTATCCTGCTTTCGTAGTTCTACTAGGGATTGACAACCCCTGGTTTAGATTTAATGCTTTATTAGTTTAGTTTGGGATTGACAACCCCTAGCTTAGGATTGTTGTTTATTTCTCGTTTTTCAATTCCTGCATGTTTCAAAACCCTTGTTGGTATTAGAATGTTTAGGATTTAATCGCTTTATGTGTATGACATGAACAATAAGCCCTGTTAAGTTTTCTTTGAGAGACAACTTGGGTTAACTTATCACGTTACAATTACCTCGTACGATTGCGAGTAAATTTGAGTGTGTTTTTAGCTCGATCAGCGGTCTCTAGGTCGGTCGCAAGAAACTGTCCAAAATGTTTCTGCCCGAGCTCTCGCTAGTGGTCGCTAGGGTGGCCGCTAGCCCCTTGTCTTTTCCGTCTTTGGCTCGTGCTTCGCTTCGTGCTTCGATTATCATCTTGAAAGCCTACAAAACACCAAGAGGAACCCAAGAGCAAGATCTACCAAAATAGCTAGAAACATTAATTCAACTATATAAACGCAGATTAAACTATTCTAAAATTATCTAAATAAAGCATGTATAAACGAATAAAAAGCGCGTTTATCAACAAACAACTCGTCCTCAAGTTGTCTTAAATGTGATACAAGTTTATATCACAACTAGCTCAACTAATCATATAGACTTGCGTTATCTTCTACATACTGTATGATCTAACTTAGTATGAGATAAATGGACAACATATAAAATTAATAAACAATTCATAAGAGATCGAAATATTGGTAATAGAAAATATTATATACAAGTTCAAAAAATCTTTTTTTCAGTATATAAATCCAACAATATCGAGTAACTATATATGTTTAGGATGATGATGTCCCCTAAAGAACTTAAAATATTTATCGTATTAAACCCTATAGGTTGAGTTAGCTCAAGTATGATGATAAGTTTGAGTGGTAAGAAATTAATTATTTTAAGTAGTTAGAGTGTTATAAATAATTAATAGACGTGCGGTATCTTAAATACATGGATTCATATGTCTTTGTACAAGCACGACTCAACTTCGGCAATAAAGAGGTAAGTCAGTATTTATTCTCTAGTGGAATGCATAAATGTTTATGAATTAATTTTTGTTTTAGCTGAACATAAGAGAATTAATTCATTTGAGGTTCATCTCTATTCTTTGTATTTGATTCCTAGACTAATCGAATAAGGTCTGCTTGCCTTGATAATTATTGTATTTATTAGATATGTACTATAATTTTAATCAAATTACTATTATAAAGAGAACATTATAAATACATGGTAGGAGAAAGCCAATAATATCCCATCAATATGTTTTGCATATTTTTGTTATGTTTTTCGAGAGTCGAGTTGTTAACTTGGTGCCCGTTTTTCATAGTTTTTGGATATATTTTATATGGAATCGAGTTAACTCTAGTTTTCACAGGTTTGATTTTATCAATTTGAATTTGAGCATTTGAGCGAATCGCACCCAGTATTTGGACTCGTGAAGCCATCACTGGGTGCACTTACTTTGGAGGACAAAACATGTACCTCAGCACCGGACTCGACGAAGCCGGCGCTGGGTATGATTACGTTGGAGAAATAAAGACTACACCATAGCGCCGGACTCGGTGAAGCCGACGCTGGGTGCAACATTGTTGGAGAGACAAAGAGCACACCTCAACACCAGACTCGGCGAAACCGATGCTGGGTGGATAGTGCAGAGCTGGACAGAGAGAGAGGCCCAGCGTCGAACATGTCGAGGCCGACATTAGGCCATGATGAAATCGAGTGACCAGGGAGTGCACCCCAGCGTCGGACGGAGCGAAATCGATGCTGAGCATGATTTTTCACGCACGTCCAGGGAGAGCACCCCAGCGCCAGATGGAGCGAAACCGACGCTGGGTGTGCCAATTTTTTGCGAGAAATAGAGGCGTGCCCATCCGGCGTTGAGCTCGAAATCGGTGCTGAGTAGGGCGATAGACGCTCTTTCTCTTTAGTTTTTGGGATGAATAATCCATGCCAATTCATATGTATAAATTGTGGGATTATGTTGATGAACTAATTCCTCATCTAGCGTTAGGGAGAATCAAATCGTGTATTGATGAATTGCATATTGTCTTGAGCATATTTATCCGATTAAATTTGTTTTACTTATGATTAAACGAATTGATCACTTGTTTAATTGTTATTGAATGTTGATTAAGGTCGAAAGACTATTTCAATATTGGATTTGTGATTTAATTGGAGTGAATCTTACAGGAAACGAGTGATTCATTGTTGGGATTGAATAATTGATTAATTGAATACCTATCCGAGAGCGAGAGCTTAGGTTAGGTTTTGAATAATAGAATCATTTAATTTTTATTATGCGTGATGTTATGTGATTAATTGATACACGAGGAAATAACCCCCCAAAAGCCTTGTCCTGAAATCAAATCGAATTATTAGTGTTTGCCTACGCATTCGTTTTGTCATATTTATTTGTCTTATTTTATTCTTTTCAAAGTTCTATGACAAAACCGCAATTATGTTAGGACGTATAATTTCCTTTATTTTTTAGTCTTTACATGAAATACAAGTCCTACAAGTCTTCCTCGAGAGATACGACTTGGGTTGACCTTACCACACTACATATGCCTCATACTATTGCGAGAACCTAGAGGTGCAATTTAGGTTGAACATAATACTACAATTTTTAAAATCCACGAAGGGGAAGAGAAAATTTGGTATTCTCCATAGATTTCTATCACTCAGCATTAGAGATCAGATCGAGACACAGTTCAGAAGATCAAAGGTGGATTCAGTTATTGATCAGATGTGCCAGAAATTCTCAGGTTAATATGAGAAAATCTCAATGTGTTGCAATTAATTATATAGGAGCATGCTAATAATATAATCATTGTATGGTGAGTTTAACATCCAAGATAGATCATTGGGAACTCAAAAAATCATATTTTTCATTACTATGTGTGATTGTATAAGTACGTGTTTATCGTTTTACCTTTCAGTTATGACTCTTGTACGAGTTATCAATGTTTTCGCACAAAATTCGTTAACTGGTCCGAATTATGTTGAATGGTAATACAATATGTTTGTGTACTTATCATAGAAAGACTTATGTTTATTCTATTTACTCTGTATCTAACACCCCTAATCAATACGTCCACTAATGAGGAGCGAAAAATGCATAAAAAGTGGCATAAGTCGAACAATATGACAAAGTATTATATAATGACTACAATGTCACCCACCTTGCAGCTCCAACATTAGGGGATGGAAGGCGCAACCAAATCTAGCTAAATCTAAAGGACGCATTTGGAAAGCTAGATTGAATTGTTCATCATGATGAGACAGATCTTAGTGTGTTCGATGAGTGAAGGCAGTTCAGTGCACGATCATGTCATGCATATGACTCACCTCATGAACAAGCTTGACTGATCAGATGAGGTATTAATTACATAGCCAAGATCGATATTATCATGAATTATTTACCCGAGTCTTTTTAGAACTTCCATCTTAATGCCATGATGACCAAAATTTATATGCTCTTACTGAGTTACACTATGACCTTATGATGACGGAAGGATTTACGGGCAAAGGTATACAATTTTTTATTTTTATTTTTGGTAATTTAATACAGAAATTTTAAAGGCTGCGTCACAGTGGACTCGAACCCGATACCTTTGGCCTCGGGCATTAACCACTCTACCACTAGGCCAAAACACACACACAAGGTATACAATTTTTACTAGTGCTTCTAAGAGTTCTAATGTTTCTCCAACATACAGAAAAAAAGGAAGAGGAACTTAAGGGATGGCAAAGCCAAGACAAATAGTAAGAGTAGTAGAACGGACCCTACCAGAGGTGTTAAAAAGTCGAAGAAGAATGACAAGTGCTTCAAGTGTGATAATACTGTAGTAGCCCGAAAATCTTTTAGTAATTACTAAAGCCTAATTAGGTATAATTAAGGGCTTAAAAGCTATTCAATTCATAAGAAATTATAAAATTTCATATAATAAAATATTAATCGGTAGAAATCCGATTATTTTGTGATTGAAGTATATGAGATTAGAAAATGTAAAGATTTATTAGAAATGAGTTTATTTATATAAAAAGTGAATTATGTGAATTATTAAGGTATGTTTAAATGAAAAATGCTATTAAATAGAAATTAAGCTATGAAATGCCTTAATTATATTTATATGGATATTTTTTTTATAAAATAAAATGAATCATTGTTCAAACTATTAATTTGCTTGAATAAAGTTATTTTAGCAATATTTAGTGATAAAAGAATTAATTGATGGAATTTTCGAAAATTAAGAAGCTTAATTATAAATATTTGAATTATAACATATGAAATAATTTAAATTATGCTATATGAATTTGAATTAAATTATGAATATAAGTTGTATTAGACTTTATAATTTATTAGAGATATAATCTTATTAGTTAAATTATACTAAAGTATGGAATTAGCAAAATTAGAGGTGCAATTATAATATTCTTTAAATTAGTGTTTAATCATCTTGAAATTATGAATAAATGCACATTAAATTTAAATCTAACATCTAGAACTATATAGATATAATACTTATATCATCCCTAACCTTATTTTCTCCCAAGTTTTCAGCCCTCACACACTAGAGCACACATAAATTTTAATTTTCCACTTTTAATCCATAATCAATCTTGGAATTAAGGGCAAATCATCCCAAGTGAGGTAATTCCTTGATTTAGCTTAAGTTTATGTAATTTAAATTCATGAAAAACATGTTCTATACTTCTAAGGTTTTCGAAAATTATGGGGTGTGTGATTATGATTGATTTGTTTAAATTTTGTTATGTTTATTGATTTAATTATGATTATAGAGCTTGATTAATATATACTATGGATTTAATTTGCTCAAATTCATGAAGATTAAAAATTCAAGAATCTAACTTAAACCCTAAATTTTGGATATGATTCATATGTTATGATTTGGTTGAATTAAGCTTGAATATATCTTTAGGGATGATTATAAACACTATATGAATGAAGAAATTAGAAATTAAATCATGCTTGTAAATTATGTGAAATTTTCGAGAACTATAAGGTGTATGCACTTAAGGATTTTGATTTTAATTGATGTATTTGACATGATAATTATGCTTGAGGATATAAATAATGCATAAAATGAATTTATAGGAATTTAATCTAAACATATACAATTAATCCCAAATTTTGAAAAAAGGGAACCTTAGAACTTTGATTTCTTGATTTTATTTGATGTATTTGATTTGATATTTGAGAGCTATGATAAAAATAATGCTAAAGTAGAATTTATGGGAAAATTTTAAGTTTAGGCTAAAGTTATGCTTATATGTGATGAACTTGATTAGTGGTGAAATGGATCATGAATTAATGATCATTGATGTTAATTGAGTATAATTATAAAATATTTGATGTTTAATGGATTGTAGATATTAAAAATATTGAAATTTTCTATATACATAGTTGAAGAGCCTTAGGCGATTAAAGAGGAAATGAATGAATTTAATCTTGTTTTAAATTCCTAAATGCATACTTAAGTATATGATGATGATTTTGGGGAGTTTGGGATGAAATTGGATGAGTTTGGTGTATTTGGGTTATACATATTACAGACATTACTCTGCCGAAATTTTAGTAGAAATTATTTATTAATAAAACGTTATAAGAAATTAGGTAGTAAAAGTATAACAAACATGTGAAATGTGATCACATGAAGTTGTTTAACTCATTTGATTATAAGTATGTATTATAAGTTGATGAGTAGTTAGATTGTTAAGAAAATAGTATAAAAGAAGTAAATAAGTTTAATGTAAGTTAGAATAGGCAAAATTATGATTTGGTGATAATATGTCTTGATGGATAATGAAGTTACTAAAATACAACGACAATCTTATTTTACAAGGAACGAGCAAGGAAGAGGAGAAGTGAAAGTCGAAGAAGCAAATATTTTGAATAAACGCCACGAGGTGGGTAATGCCTCTCAAAGTTATTTTAAGCAAAAGAATTTATGTTATGCTTGAACTTGTTTTATTATGAAATTACTTTCAATCACCACATGATGAATATGTTGAAAATGAATGTTTTACCACATTGTGGGTATGACGCGATTTACCCATCTACGGTAGGAAAATGTTATGTATCGTACGGTAGATGGTCGTGAGCTTGCAAATGTAGGCCGCCATGGTAATCGTGGGAGGCCTACTTCCTTTACCGAACGACGAGATAGGTATGACCAGTAGTTGTGATCCTTGGGACCAACTCGGTATGTGATGCCGGTATGTTTCAAAAACAAAAGTGTGGTGATATGATATGTTATGATAATGAAAGTTTCTTATGAACAATCAATCACTCAAATTGTTTTATTAACTATTATTTGAAGGAATGCTTACTTTAACGAAATTTATAAGTTTTGAAGGTTATGTTGGCATTCACCCACTGAGTACTTCTAGTACTCACACCCGATTGGTGTTTTATGATGCAGGTTGAGCATGGAAGAGGTGTGGCTTGGAACTGAGTTGATTAGTTATTTTGTTTTCTTATTGTGAACCATTGTGCCCGAATGTCATGTCTTCATACACGACATTCGCTAATCTTCATTGTCAACTTTGAAAATGTGAAACCATACTTTTGATAAACCTTGTAAATATTTTGGAAACATCTATGTATGTATTATAGAGGTTATGCACTCACTTGTTGTTATTATGTTGTTGGTTATTTTACGAATACAAGTTGGTTTATCTATATTTAAGAGGTTATGCCGCTCGCTTATTTGAAAATTTTATTTCTTTAAACCAATTGTTGTTGGAGATTATCATGCCTTAAAGTTCACGACTCAATTATTTAGTTAATTAAGTGATTAAATAGTCGGTCGTGTCGAGTGGTATCGAGCGAGGTTTTCGCTTTGGTCTGTGAAATTTCTTTCTTTCGAGCCAACCTTTATTATAAACCCTTGAGTCATTGATAAAAGCTCAGTGTTCCAGTCCATCTCTTCAGCTCAACCATGTAAAGTAAATTGAAAATTTTGCGTATACGTGAATAATTTGTGATTATGTTGAATCTTATGATATAGTATGTATGAATATAGATGGTATGTGACCATTCTTATTCCTGATCAGTATAGAAGTGATATTTGATTATAGGATGCCAAGGATAAAAGTCACCGCTCGAAAGAATGTCGAGTATAGGCCGCGAGGATTAGGAGATATCAACAAATTCTATGCGTTACAAATGAGAGAGGAGCAGGGCATACAGTTTTTCCTTCACCACTACCTGATGATGTGGGAATCGGTTAGAAGCTGTGGAGTAACCGAGTTGGACGGGCTGCCCAACTAGTGCAAGCGTTGTCTCTCGATCGAGAGGATGGGCATCCAAGTGGCTTTAGATTTTGTACATCCCGATATGGAGCTTAGAGTTACTGGTAATCTTGAAAAATTTATGAATTTTATCAGAACTCAATATAGGACGGAATGAGATCCTCTAGTAGTACCTTACCGTCCCTTCGATCAATTCATTCCTTCTGTTCATCAAATCTTATCAGACATATTAGATCCAAAAAGCAAAGAAATCAAACCTGAATCTCACGAGCTTGTTAAAGCTAGTCCTAAATACGAGTTCTTCTCTGATGATGATACTCCATCACACCGAATCACGGTGGACTCCTATTGATATGGATCTCTACGGTCAACCTTTTGCATTAAGAACTCCTTCACCTCCCTTATCTCCCCTTCCCGAAGTTACATTAGCTTTGACCTCTGCTGAAGTACTTTGGGAATTTGAACAGCAATCATCCGTTGGCACTTCTAGTTTACAACCCTTGTCTATTAATGAAATGCCTTCGTTGTCGGATCCATCCCTTCTCTTGCCAGGAGAGCCCGCTAATTCGTCTGTTGATCACACTCCCGCTCCTGAAGAAGAAGATCCAGAAGAGGATCCTGAAGAGGATGTATGTGGTTAAGGAAATTAGTTTAACTAATCGTGACAAGAGGCGGAACTATCACTGTAAATATCTTTGTTTGTAAAAGCCTTCGATGAGGCAATTTTCTTGTAAATTATAAATGCTTGTTGTCCTTGTTATGATTAAGTGGTTTATGCCTTTAAATTCATTGATAATTGCATTTTGTTACACCTGAAATTTATTTTCTTTACCTTGATGTCTTGTCTTATCAATTGTTGTGGAAACAATAATTTTCTTTTGAATCAAGATGCCACCAAGAAGAAATCCAAAATGGAAGAAAGAGTAAGTGAAGCCACCCACAAAACTTTCTCGAACCAAACCTTCCCGATCGTGAACCTCTCCTCCAAACCGAAAAATAGCGGAACTTTTCTTCATCGAATCCACCCAACTTCACTGTGGGCTGGTAGTCCCCACCAAGCCGAGGAATGGGTACGCATCGTGGAAAGGATATTCAAATTTCGAATGCAACGACCAGAATGTTTGTCGTGCATAAACTTCTTGATGAAAGGACCGCAGATTTACGGTGAGGGCGATGAAAACCTCACCCCGTAACAACCGGCAACCTTTACTGGGATCAGTTCAAAGAAGAACTGTACGCAAAATTTATTCCGCGAAGTTATCGAAAGCAAAAAGAGATTGAGTTTATGAATTTGAAGCAAGGAAATAAGAGTGTGGAGGAGTACGATCGGGAATTCTGCACGTTATCCCGATATGCACCATACAAAGTGGAAACTGATGAAAAGATGGCCGAGATGTTTCGTTCGGGACTACGACCTGAAATTTGGATCATTCTAGCTGCTCAACCACCCATGTCTTACGCAGAAACTCTTAATCGCGCGCTAGACATGGAAATGGAGATACAATCAGAGAAGACGATGACTGAATTGAATGCAGGGGTATCACAAGGCTTTGTTCCATCGAAATCCTCCCAAATGGAACAAAGGTATAAAGGAAAGAGGAAATGGGAGACCAGAGGAAATCCAAGTAAAAAGCCATTTCAGAGGCAGGGATCTATGGCGTCGAGATCATTTCGACCACCGACAACCGGACAGGCATTCTTTCCCCCGAACCAGATAAGGCCGCCTATGTGCCCTCGGTGTAATCGTCCACACTTCGGCCTATGTCGAAGCGGAAGCAACACTTGTTATTCGTGTGGATAGTTCGCCACTTTGCTTCGCATGTCCGTGATAGATGTAATATGGTTGGGAGAGAGAAAGTAAAGCCTCCTAATTCGCTCAAACAAAGGAAAGCCATGATCGGTTATTCACAACCATCTCGTTACCAACTTCCTTCACCACAAGTGATTTCTAACCCGTAAACTGTTCACAGACACGCCCAATCTCTTCAAATTCAACCTCAACATCGCAAGCATATGCGCTAAATGTAAACAACCGGAGAAGAGCACGGGCAAACCGATGTGTATGGCCCAGTTAAAAGGTGTACCTATTATAGTTTTGTTTGATACGGGAGCTTCACATTCCTTTATTTCTACCGCATGTGTAGATAATCTTAAACTCCCTATAGAACAAACCGAAATAGGTTTCAAAGTGATTACTCCGTAGAGCGGGCGACAGTAGTTGATCAAGTATGTCCTAACATAGAATTTGAGTTAGGATCACTTCAGTTGAAAGCTAAATCATTACGTCTCCTATGCATGTGGGATGTAGATATCATTTTAGGCATGGATTGGTTAACGGAGAATTTCGCAACGATTCGTTGTGAACATCGAGAAATCGCATTTCAACCACCAGAAAAAGAACCTACTCGTTTTTATGGGATTGATGAGAGGAAAAGATGGGTGCCCGTAATTTCAGCGTTGCAGGCAGAGAAATTGTTAAGATATAAAGAAAATCGTGCTTACCTCGTGTGTCTGAGCAAGGAAAACAAGAAAGATAGAAAGATTGACGATGTGCCAATTGTTCGAGAATATCCAGATGTATTCCCAAAAAAGTTACCCGTGTACCGTCGGATCGACAATTGATTTCGTTATCGATTTAGAACCAAGATCGGCACCCATTTCTAAAGCGCCGATCGGATGGCTCCAAAGGAACCGCAAGAACCGAAAGTCCAATTACAGAACTTTGGACTTAGGATTCATCCGACCAAGCGCCCCACCGGGAGCACCGGTTTTATTCATCAAAAGAAGGATGGCACCTTAAGGATGTGTATCGACACGAGAATGAATAAGGTGACGTTAAAGAACAAATACCCGCTTCCCGAATCGATGACTTGTTTGACCGCTGAAAGGAGCAAGGGTATTCTCAAGATTGATCCGAGATCGTTACCATCAAGTGAAGATTAAACCTGAAGATATACCAAAAACCGCTTTTAGGACCCGATACGGACACTACGAATTTTTAGTGATGCCGTTTGGACTGACTAATGCTCCAGCCGTGTTCATGGATCTCATGAACCGTGTATTCCATGAATATCTCAATAAATTCGTGTTAGTGTTTATTGATGATATTCTGATCTATTCAAAGAGTGAACAAGAACACGAAGTGCACTTGTGAATTGTATTAGAAAAGTTGAGAGCACAAAGATTATACGCTAAGTTTAGCAAGTGTGACTTCTGGCTGAAGGAAGTAAATTTCCTGGGGCATATATTTTCAGTTGAAGGAATCAAGGTGGATCCTGTCAAGGTCCAAGCGGTACAGGAGTGGAAATCACCTACGACTCCAAATGAGATTCGTAGTTTTCTCGAGCTTAGCCGGATATTACGTAAGATTTATCAAGGATTTTCCAAAATTGCTAAGCCAATGACACAATTGTCAAGAAAGGGTAAAATTTCAATGGACCTCAGAATGTGAAGACAACTTCCAAGAACTCAAAGAAAGATTGACTAACGCTCCTATCTTAACAATACCTGATCCAGAAAAAGATTATACCATATACACGGATGCGTCAAGAAACGGAGTAGGATGCGTTTTAATGCAAGAAGGGAAGGTCGTCGCATATGCTTCACGACAATTGAAGATCCACGAACACAATTATCCCACTCATGACTTGGAACTTGCAGCTGTGGTCCACGCATTGAAAATTTGGAGACATTATTTATATGGATCAAAATGCGAAATTTTCACGGATCACAAAAGTTTGAAGTACTTCTTCGAGCAAAAAGATTTAAATATGCGACAACGAAGATGGCTCGAGTTGGTCAAGGACTATGATTGCGAGATCAAATATCATCCAGAAAAGCTAACTGCCGCAGACGCTCCGAAAGGTGAAAAGTCAAGAAAGATTAAGAACTCTTTCGATGCATCAAGAAGAATTATTAAAAGAGTTTGAAAGGATGAAACCGAGACCGATGCCTCCTCGTGACATTCGAGGAATTGTAGCATCGTTAGTTGTACTTCCGGATTTGAGAGCTCAGATAATTGAAGCGCAAAGGCTAGATGATCAACTCAAACATTGCGAGCAAAAATCGAACGGAAATCTTCCTAATACCACGAAGCGGGCGATAATGCGATTATGTTCGATAATCGCATATATGTACCTAACGATGAAGGGTTGAAGAATGAAATTATGAGTGAAGCTCATAATGTTCCTTATGTTGCACATCCTGGAAGCACGAAGATGTACCAAGATCTCAAATGTAAATTGTGGATAGGAATGAAACAAGACATCGCATCTTACGTTGAACGATGTTTAGCGTGTCAACAAGTAAAAGCATTGCATCAAAGACCATATGGAAAGTTGCAGCCCCTTGAAGTTCCGGAATGGAAATGGGATCATATTGCGATGGACTTCGTAATTGGATTGCCCAGGTCTAGACGAGGAAATACTGCTATCTGGGTAATCATTGATCGGTTAACTAAGAGCGCCCATTTCATCCCAATTCCAATAACGTATGGAGCGGATAAGTTGGCACAGATTTATATTCGAGAAATCGTTCGTCTACATGGAGTACCGATATCGATTACTTCGGATCGTGATGCCAAATTCACCTCTCGGTTCTGGACGACCTTTCAAAAAGAATTGGGTACTCGATTAAATTTTAGTACCGCTTTTCATCCCCAGACAGATGGTCAGACCGAAAGAACAATTCAAACACTAGAAGACATGCTTAGAACAGTGGTGCTCGATCGAGGAGACCAATGGGAACAAGTTCTACCATTGATCGAATTTGCTTATAATAATAGTTATCAAGCTACAATCAACATGGCTCCCTATGAAGCACTTTATGGCAAGAAATGCCGATCACCTCTTTATTGGGACGAAGTGGGAGAACGAAAGATTCTTGGCCCTGAGGCAATCGAAGAAATGGTCCAGATGGTACGACAGATAAAGCAAAGAATGAAAGAAGCCCAAGATAGACAAAAATCCTACGCTGATAATCGTCGTACATAATTGAAGTTTGAGGTAGGAGATAAAGTTTTTCTCAAAGTTTCCCCAACCAAAGGAGTTCATCGCTTTGGAATAAAAGGGAAACTTAAACCAAGATTCATTGGACCTTATGAAATATTGGAACGGATTGGGCCTGTAGCTTATAGATTAGCGTTGCCCCCAAACTTGGCTAACGTACATGATGTCTTCCGATCATGGTCTAATAGGTATGACCCAGCACACATCCTTCATTATGATGAAATAGTTCCCGATGCTGATCTAAGCTATGAGGAAAAGCCTGAATGTATTCTGGACCGGAAAGAACAAAAGTTAAGGAATAAAGTTATTCCTTTAGTGAAAATTCAATGGAAACATCATGGTTCGTAAGAAGTGACGGGAACTAGAAGAAAGAATGTATGAAAGATAAGACTCGATTTATTCGACAAGGTACTAAATTTCGAGGACTAAATTTCTTTAAGGGGAGGAATGTAGTAGCCGAAAATCTTTTAGTAATTACTAAAGCCTAATTAGGTATAATTAAGGGCTTAAAAGTTATTCAATTCATAAGAAATTATAAAATTTCATATAATAAAATATTAATCGGTAGAAACCGATTATTTTGTGATTGAAGTATATGAGATTAGAAAATGTAAAGATTTATTAGAAATGAGTTTATTTATATAAAAGTGAATTATGTGAATTATTAAGGTATGTTTAAATGAAAATGCTATTAAATAGAAATTAAGCTATGAAATGCCTTAATTATTTTTATATGGATATTTTTTATAAAATGAAATGAATCATTGTTCAAACTATTAATTTTCTTGAATAAATTTATTTTAGCAATATTTAGTGATAAAAGAATTAATTGATGGAATTTTTGAAAATTAAGAAGCTTAATTATAAATATTTGAATTTTAACATATGAAATAATTTAAATTATGCTATATGAATCTAAATTAAATTATGAATATAAGTTGTATTAGACTTTATAATTTATTAGAGATATAATCATATTAGTTAAATTATACTAAAGTATGGAATTAGCAAAATTAGAGGTGCAATTATAATATTCTTGAAATTAGTGTTTAATCATCTTGAAATTATGAATAAATGCACATTAAATTTAAATCTAACATCTAGAACTATATAGATATAATACTTATATCATCCCTAACCTTATTTTCTCCCAAGTTTTCGGCCCTCACACACTAGAGCACACACAAATTTTAATTTTCCACTTTTAATCCATAATCAATCTTGGAATTAAGGGCAAATCATCCCAAGTGAGGTAATTCCTTGATTTAGCTTAAGTTTATGTAATTTAAATTCATGAAAAACATGTTCTATACTTCTAAGGTTTTCAAAAATTATGGGGTGTGTGATTATGATTGATTTGTTTAAATTTTGTTATGTTTATTGATTTAATTATGATTATGGAGCTTTATTAATATATACTATGGATTTAATTTGCTCAAATTCATGAAGATTAAAAATTCAAGAATCTAAATTAAACCCTAAATTTTGGATATGATTCATATGTTATGATTTGGTTGAATTAAGCTTGAATATATGTTTAGGGATGATTATATAAACACTATACGAATGAAGAAATTAAAAATTAAATCATGCTTGTAAATTATGTGAAATTTTCGAGAACTATAAGGTGTATGCACTTAAGGATTTTTATTTTAATTGATGTATTTGACATGATAATTATGCTTGAGGATATAAATAATGCATAAAATGAATTTATAGGAATTTAATCTAAACATATACAATTAATCCCAAATTTTCGAAAATGAAGGGGAACCTTAGAACTTTGATTTCTTGATTTTATTTGATGTATTTGATTTGATATTTGAGATCTATGATAAAAATAATGCTTAAGTAGAATTTATGGGAATTTTTGAACATAGGTATTAAAAGTTAGAAAAATTTAAGTTTAGGCTAAAGTTATGCTTAAATGTGATTAACTTGATTAGTGATGAAATGGATCATGAATTAATGATCATTGATGTTAATTGAGTATAATTATAAAATATTTGATGTTTAATGGATTGTAGATATTAAAAATATTGAAATTTTCTAAATACATAGTTGAAGGGCCTTAGGCGATTAAAGAGGAAATGAATGAATTTAATCTTGTTTTAAATTCCTAAATGCATACTTAAGTATATGATGATGATTTTGGGGAGTTTGGGATGAAATTGAATGAGTTTGGTGTATTTGGGCCATACATATTACAGACGTTACTCTGCCGAAATTTCAGTAGAAATTCTTTATTAATAAAACGTTATAAGAAATTAGGTAGTAAAAGTATAACAAACATGTGAAATGTGATCACATGAAGTTGTTTAACTCCTTTGATTTTAAGTATGTATTATAAGTTGATGAGTAGTTAGATTGTTAAGAAAATAGTATAAAAGAAGTAAATAAGTTTAATGTAAGTTAGAATAGGCAAAATTATGATTTGGTGATAATATGTCTTGATGGATAATGAAGTTACTAAAATACAAAGACAATCTTATTTTACAAGGAACGAGCAAGGGAAGACGAGAAGTGAAAGTCGAAGAAGCAAATATTTTGGAATAAACGTCACGAGGTGGGTAATGCCTCTCAAAGTTATTTTAAGCAAAAGAATTTATGTTATGCTTGAACTTGTTTTATTATGAAATTATTTTCAATCACCACATGATGAATATGTTGAAAATGAATGTTTTACCACATTGTGGGTATGACGGCGATTTACCTATCTATGGTAGGAAAATGTTATGTACTGTGCACATGTAGATGGTTGTGAGCTTGCAAATGTAGGCCGGCCATGGTACTGGGGAGGAGGCCTACTTCCCTTTACCGAATGACGTAGATAGGGTATGACCGTAATTGTGATCCTTCGGGACCAACTCAGGTATGTGATGTCGGTATGTTTCAAAAACAAAAGTGTGGTGATATGATATGTTATGTTAATGAAAGTTTCTTATGAAGGAATCCTTCGGGACCAACTCAAATTGTTTTATTAACTATTATTTGAAGGAATGCTTACTTGAACGAAATTTATAAGTTTTTGAAGGTTATGTTGGCATTCACCCACCGAGTACTTCTAGTACTCACACACCGATAGGTGTTTTATGACGCAGTTGAGCATGGAAGAGGTGTGGCTTGGAACTGAGTTGAATAGTTATTTTATTTTCTTATTGTGAACCATTGTGCCCGAATGTCATGTCTTCATACATAACATTCGCTAATCTTCCGCTGTCAACTTTGAAAATATGAAACCATACTTTTGATAAACCTTGTAAATATTTTTGAAACATCTATGTATGTATTATAGAGGCTATGCACTCACTTGTTGTTATTATGTTGTTGGTTATTTTACAATACAGGTTGGTTTATCTATATTTAAAAGGTTATGCTGCTCGTTTATTTGAAAATTTTATTTCTTTAAACCAATTGTTGTTGGAGATTATCATGCCTTAAACCGTCACGGCTCAATTATTTAGTTAATTAAGTGATTAAATAGTCGGGTCGTGACAAATACTGTGTTGGATTTGTATACTAAAATCGGATTGGTTGATATTGTATATACAATGTTTTCTATTTACCACTATTCGAATCTCCTATCTGAATTATTTACTTGATTGCATATGCTATTACATTAAAAGGCTAAGTATGACTAGAGTTGTGGGCACGTTTTTATACTAGAAATCCGAGTTCTAAGATTTGACAAAAATTTCAACTCCCAATCTTAAACCCTGGAATAGATAAGCTTTGAGCTTAGGACTAGAGTCCCAAAGAATCCTTATTAGTAAACGTACCTAAGGTTTAGACTTGTCTTGTAGGACTCGTCGAGAGTCATTTCGAAAGGCTAACTCTTGATTTACGAGAGTAAGGACTATTTGATTGTACCATTTCGATGAGATTTACTTTCTACAAAGTATTTTAGGTTATTAAGCTCTAAGTTATTTATTTAAAATTGAGAACTTGCAGGTTATTTTTATGCCGATTACTTAGTGTTGATCTTAGAACGGTTAATCCATTATGGTCTCGATTGACAGTAGTTAATAATCATGCATTGGGCTAAGATTTGGCTACGTTAGTGTACGCAGAAGTTCATGTTGGGTGAATTCGATCGATCTTGAATTTGCATACCATTAGCGGAACGTTGTTTTCCATATGGTCTAATAGGTAGCACACAAATATTATGAACAAAGAATATATATTGTGCACTCTGAGCTCATTTCGAAAAATACATTTACATAAAAATACTGTTTTCCTTTTAAAAATGTGCCATATGATATGTTGTTTAGCATGCTTTTTCTTACTATTATGAACTGTTGTCTTCTCAAAATGGGCATAAGATTCCTTGAGTGCGCTAGTACTTAATTTAAAATCTTTTCAAATATTTTAAGATTGGAGACTTGACATGGTGAAACGAGACGACTACGACTCTACCTGTCACGCCCAATTCGAGGGAAGGCACGGATGCGGGGTGTGATTAGGGGTGGGGGTTAAGAAGCGGGAAGAAGGGGATACATATAACATACACGATAAGAAGATGTGACCATGAAATCGGGCAAAGATCTCCTCTATAACTAGGACATATCACGAAGGGAGGGTGCACAAACAATCCACCAATGTAATAATATCGATATCATAACCTCGGAAAAACATGATCTTGGTTTATTATAAGTAATGCAAGAAAGCAAAATAGCATTACATCTCGTCAACTAGACCGGTCAACCACATAGCATGCTCGTATCGAGACTCACGTGAGAATAACATAACAAATCTTGTTCCCAATCGGAAAGCAAATAAGGGACAAGAATACATAATTATCGAAGTGCGTATATAACACAATATCGCGGAAGCATAGCATGAAGAACCCGCAGCTCCACCCCGGTCGCCATCCGACCCTCCTCCATACGTGAAAAGATTTGAAAAAGAGTTTGGGGTGAGTACTAGCGCTTTCGGTGGGGTTTTATCATAAATCAAAAGAATCATGAAGCCGTGTTTAGAGCACTTACCTTAGAAGGTTTTAAAGCGTAAATCCACTTCTAAGTAAGCAAAATAGATTTTTCATTTTCGATACGATCCGTTATTCTTGTTACTCCCATCATAGAACCATGAACCACGGCTCGGGCGTATCCCATGACCCGTCACATGACATTCATTCGGCCGGAACATATCCGATCGCCCACGCCGGAGCGTATCCGGTAGGCTAACTCGGTGTGGACTTGAGGTTGAATCCCATCGGATCCATAACCACCTCATTACCATTTCCGTGTGGACTTCCCGGTCTATCCGCGGAACCATAACCACGTGTTCGGGGTCTATCCCTATGATCAATACTCGAGATGGTGATCAACCCATCGAATAGAGATCCGTGCACAACCATGATAGAACCATATCTTGGATCGGAGAAACGATAATAATTTCACAAAAACATTTTTACGGCGTACATGTTTTATTTTGAAATATCGAGTAAATAACTCAAAATAAGCATATATAACCCAACTCGAGCAGAAAACGTCAACCGAGAGATATCTACGGATCCGATGACTTCACCGATCGCCTTTGGTAGGTACACGGTAACAAGGCGGAACAACTTTTGGGGTTACATCCCACAAAGCAAAGCAACAACGTGATCAACGACGATCGTAGCAAAATTAGGGTTTCGACTTTACGAACCCGTTTGGCACTCTCGGGTTTTCAAATCAACTCGATGCGAAGGAAATATATTGAGGCATCAAGACCTATAATAGGGTACCTTCAAAATATGCATGCATGCAAGTTGACTCAAATCTTAGCGATGAAGAAGGTTCAAAATCGATGCTATCGCCGGATCTGGATAAACCGTCCAAAATCGATGCATGAAAATGGAAACATAAGCAATATGCATAACGAGCGAACATGGAATGACAAGCGGCGTTGAAAATGGATAACCGGGCATGTCTTCCTTTAGAAAACTCGAAGCAACGGAAAACATCCCGAGCATGTAAAAGCGAAAAAGCGTAAAAGCGGAATCGGTACTTTAGTAGAATCATGGCGGAACTCAAAACCTAAAGGACCCGAGCAAAAGGTGGTCCGTCGGCCACCAAATCGGTGACAACAGACCACCAATCGGCAATGGGCGGCGGCGGTTTCGACAATCGGCCGGCCTCGGCCGTTTCCGTCTCGTCCCTTTAGAATCCCGAGTTCTATGCTATCGATCTACAAAAGGCGGAATCAAAACAAGAAAAGGACAAAACCGAAAACGGGCTGCACAGGGGGTGGTTGGCCGTGGTGGTGGCTCGGCGGCAGCCATGATAAGCGCCTACCGAGCCTCCCGACTCGATCCCCACTCCTCCAGTGACTTCGCGCTGCGTGCACAGGCTGCTCGGCTCTTCAAGTAAACACGAGAGAAGAAGGAAATGAGCGTTGAAAATGAAGGCCCTAGCCTCCTATTTATAGAAAAGCAGTGGTCTTGTTCTTCATGTAATGACTTTTTCGAAAACGCAAAAGCGACGCAACTTTTAAACGGACTCAAATTTAGCAAACTTGGTACCCATGGACACGAAATAAAATACGGACACAATGACTATAAACAAGATATGCTTTTAAAGATCCATGAAAAGTCCGGTTTTCGATAACTTCCCGAGTGCAAACCTTCATGGGTGGTCGAAAACTGCATACTTAGTGTCTATGAATTCGTCATAAGACACTCTTCACAACGCACGAGGTTTCGTGACGGTCGCATCACCGAAACAAAAGTCAACCTTTTGACCTTTTCTCGGCGTGCCATGCAAAGCGAAGCTTAAAAAGGCGGGTATTACATCCCTCCTCCTTATAAAATTTCATCCTCAAAATTTCAAACACGAGAAAACAACTCGAGTACCGAGCCACGAACTTGTCTTCCAACTCCCGCGTAACTTCTTCCTCTCCGTGGTGATTCAAACACCTTCACCAACGGAATCGCTTATTCCTCAATTCCTTGACTTCTCGTTCCAAGATAGCCACCGGCCTTTCCTCGTAACTCGGATCCGAGCAAGAACCACTTAGTCATGCTTGATCATGTGTTTTGGGTCGAACACGTACTTTCTCGGTGAGAAGCGTGAAACACGTCGTGAACATCTCCGTCTTTGGCGGCAAAGCTAACCTATAGCAGCGGGCCTATCCTCTCAAGAACTTGAATGGTCCAACGAACCTCGGTCGTAACACCTCGTTCCCAAAGCGAGCGACTCCTCTCGTCGGGAAACCTTAGGAAAACGCGATCTCCGATCACGCGAAGATCCGTCGACTTGTCCGCATAGGACTTACGCACATCTAAGCTTCCTTGATCCTTCGCTGATCGATCGATAACCCCGACCGTCGTTGAACCATCTACGGTCCTAACATCTTCCTCTCGCCACGCCGTCCCGATAAAGTGGCGATCGACACTTCCTTCCGCATAACGCTTCATGAGGAGCCATTCTATGGTGGCACGATAAGCTGTTGTTATAGGCAAACTCTACCAAAGGTAGTATCTCTTCCCAATTTCCTCCTCTCGGCCACGATTTGCTCAGACATGTCTTCCAAAACTCGAATCGTTCTTTTCATTCGACCGTCCGTTTGAGGATGGAATGCCGTACTAAGATTGACTTGGTCCCCACGGCTTCCTCGTAGACTCCTCCAAAACCTTGATGTGAACCTCGGGTCACGATCGGCGTAATCGATACGGCACACCATGTGGCAAATCGATTTCCTTCGACGTAAAGTCGGCGAGCTTATCTAACCCGTCGTCGTCCGAATCGGTGAAATGAGCTGATTTCGTCGGTCTATCGACGACAACCCATATAGCGGTGTTTTCTTTCGTGACCTTGGAAAACTCACCACAAAATCCATACCGATATGATCCCATTTCCATTCGGGATTGGTAGCGGTTGCAACAATCTGACGGACGTTGGTGTCGACTTTCACTTGGCGACAAGCCGAACATCGTTCCAAACGCGGCTACATCCTTTTCATCCCTTCCCACCAAAAGTTCCTTTTAAGGTCTCGTACATTTTGGTGCTTCTGGATGAGTTGATCACGGTGCCTCATGAGCTTCACTCATGATTTTATCTCTCAATTCCTATTGAGTGGCACACATAACCTTCCTCGGAATAGTAGCGCGTTATCTCTCGCTTAGTGAAACCTTGCTATCTTCTAACCTTGCTTTCAAACGCATCTTCTCCAGAATTCGTCTCGCCATTGCGACTCACGATGGCTTCTCTTAGATCCGGTTCGGTTGTCAAAGTGCGATGAATCCTTGCACCGATTCCGTGGGTGAATCACTTCGGTGAGCTTCTCGAAATCTCGAATAAGCTCTTTCTCTTGCGTAAGAAGATATCCCAACTTCGCTCTCGACTTGCGACTAAGAGCATCCGCTACGACATTGGCTTTTCGGGTGATAAGCGATAGAGCAATCATAATCCTTCACCAACTCTAGCCATCTCCTCTGCCTCATGTTCACTCTTTTGTTCAAAGAAATACTTGAGGCTCTTGTATCAAACAAAGCGGCGGGTATATCACTCATATGGATTATACCGTAAGATTTCAGGAGCTTGAGCGCATTGTCGATTCAAAGCGTACACCCTTGCTTGCTGCGGTGGCCTTTGGTTGTTGGCCTAGGGTGACCTCCTGCTCCGTTGTTTGTCCTCGTGAGCATGATTCTACCTCTGCTGAGCTGGGACGCCTTCTTGGCGGTACACCGCCAGCCTCCTAACGGACAATCTCGGCGTAATGTCCGGACTTCTTACAACGATAGCACTCGGTGCTACCTTGCTCGCACTCGCCGAAATGATTCCTTTGGCATTTCGGCACCAAGGTTTTCACTCCACCGCGTGGGTTGGAAATTTCTTCCCAAGGTTGCTTTCTTTCTCTTGAATGCCTTGATTCCTTGGAATCCTTTGGACGCTCTGGTTCCTTGGAACACTGATTGCCTTTCCTCGATCTTCCATTTCCTCTTACCTCTTCCTCAAATCGGATGGCTGTCGGGTGGCATCGTTCTTTCTGGGGCAACATTGACTCAATGTTTAATGCCGGTTCGAGGGATCGCGATCGTCGGATCTCCCCGGTCGACGGCGAAATTCCGATCTCGGTGAGTCCTCTCGAACATGCGCCTGGCGACCTCGGTGCCAACCAGTGCGTAGCATAGCGTGATGCACGATTGAGCGGCGATCGTACTCGGTGACCGCCCTTCTTCCTCGGCGAAGATTCCGAACTCGTTTTGCCTTCTGCGCAGTAAACGCCAGCACGCATTTTTTCCATGAGTTCTTCCTCGAAATCTTCCCACGTATACCTTACCCATCGTCACGGTGTTAGAGTCCTTCTCACGGATTCCCACCGTAATCCCTCGTCGGTTAGGCGAAGATCGCGCAATTCAGCTTTTCGCTTCTTCCGCGCACCGATGTATTCGAAGATCCTTTCGGTGGATCGTATCCAGTTCTCAGCGTCGATCGGTTCGCCGAGACCGTCGAACGTAGGGGGATTCTGCCTGCGAAAACTCTCGATCGCATGCCGCTGAACCAAAGGTGGTTCTTGGGCTTCTTCAACATTATTGTTCCTCTGATTCCTTGTTCTCGGCATTCTGTACCGACGTTTGAAACATTAGAAATGCTTTCGCATAGATAATCGGGTATCTTCGCATAACATATATCATCACCCATATCACATATCATCACATATATCACATATCACGCACGATCACATATAATCATGCAATCCTGTCAACATAACATCGTTATGCATTTCACATAACATCATCATCACACATCACATAGATCATATATCATCATGGCATAGCTCATATCACATATAAGCATCAAAACATAAACATCCCGTCATGAGCGGCGTTAGTATCAAGAATATTCGGTGTCCGTGAAGGGCTGTCAAAATACAAGATCAAGGTATGTCGATCAAAAGGTCGATATGAGCAAAGAATCGACTCGGTCCTTTGTCAAAAGATGCCGCTTCTGTCCATGCTTCTAGCAGACTTCTGATTGTCACCGCACACACCGACTACCTAGATCCCTATCCTCCATATCCATCCACTATTCCCCTTCGTCCCGGCGGTTCCATTCTCGCCTCCTCATCCTCTCTTTCCTTCCAATCGGGGCTGGTTGGTGCCGCTTGAGCGATCTGCATGGAAGCAAGCCTCTCTTGGGTATGATCCCGTCAAGCCGTGCTCGATTGCACGAGTATCGGTGAAAGCGTGCTGAGTCCCTGTCTCTAGCGCTTGCCTTCCTCAATGTGCCCGATCTCATCGTAGTCGTCGGCTATCCGGATCACCGGGTCCTCCGAATCCTCACTATCCTCCTCGTTCTCATCGGGTCCTCCTCTTCCTCGTAGTCGCCTCGGATGCCGGCGGCGCAGTTCGGTGGCATGAAGATCTGATCTGAGGCTTCTTCCCGCCATCGCGTCGGACGGACAATACCTCTCGTCACGGAAGTTCACGCCTCAAAGTCGTTCGGGTCGCCGGAAGGTAAGGATCGTCGATGGAGGTGTAGTGGTGGTGTATCTGTTGCCTTGCGGTGATCGTCGGCGATGGTTGTTCTCCCAACGGCTCTTGGGAACATCATCCCTATCATCCGATCGGATCGGTCCTCGAGGGTGTCTCGCAACCACATCCTCCTCCGATGGTATACCTCGGTGGTCCGTCCCATTGTCTCCATACTCGAGCAGCGAACTCGGTAAAGTCAAGGTAAGGTGCCTCGTGATAGGATCCCGTCGAACAACACATGTCCTTGCTTTCGCCCACGGCCGCCATCCGTCGGTAGCCTTTCAGTCATCCGATAGTAGGCCTCGTATTCTGACACTTTCCCACTGTCTCTAACCTTTCTCCATAACCCAACAAATCTTCCCAGAAATACTCCCAATGGCTCATGAATAATCCGGTACATTCACGAATTTACGGATATGCCCGTCCATTACGTGAGATCTTAACCAGCGTTATGCGGGCCATTGAATATCCATAAACCTACATGTTAGTTCATCATAAAACAACAACAAATATTCACGTTTCTTTTACCATCCCGGTCATCGGGTAATCATATCTCATACACATGTTCATTTCAACACATATCGATATCAATATCGATATAATCACGTAAGCAAATCTGAGATTCACTTACAAGCACTCGTTTATCAAAATAAACAAGATTTTCGATCAATAACATATTGCTATGTAAACACATAGACTTACATCAACCATACGTGATCACATCAATCACATCATATCATATAAGCGATTTTCATATCACGACCACACACGTGCCCTTTGTTCCGTCAACAATCACTTCCACGTCCACATCACCATTCAACCATACCTCGTCCACATCACGTTTACATCAGCGTAAACTCTTACCATGCCAAAGCACATGAAACCAAGATCATATCAAGCATCACATAGCCACATAAAACATCAGCAATTAAACACATACCTCATCCCCTTTTTAAAGGAGGCGGACGAGACGGTGGTGAGGTAGGCATGCACGATGAGCAGTTTAGAAGAACAAGTTCTAAACACTCAATTTCAAGAACGCACACGATATAAAGCAAACAAACTGCTTTGATATCGGATAACAAGGCTAGATGTCAAAACAAAGATCGTTGCTCGACGATACAGTCACACGCCCAATTCAGGAAGGCACGGATGCGGGGTGTGATTAGGGTGAGGGTTAAGCGGGGAAGAAGGGGATACATATAACATACACGATAAGAAGATGTGACCATGAAATCGGCAACATCTCCTCTATAACTAGGACATATCACGAAGGGAGGGTGCACAAACAATCCACCAGCAGAATAATATCGATATCATAACCTCGGAAAAACATGATCTTGGTTTATTATAAGTAATGCAAGAAAGCAAAATAGCATTACATCGCGTCAACTAGACCGTCGACCACATAGCATGCTCGTGATCGAGACTCACAGCAGAATAACATAACAAATCTTGTTCCCAATCGAAAGCAAATAAGGGACAAGAATACATAATTATCGAGTCGTATATAACACAACATCGGCGGAAGCATAGCATGAAGAACCATGACTCCCCCCAGCCGTCTTGGTCCGGCCCTCCTCCATACGTGAAAAGATTTGAAAAAGAGTTTGGGGTGAGTACTAGCGCACTCGGTGGGTTTTATCATAAATCAAAAGAATCATGAAGCCGTGTTTAGAGCACTTACCTTAGAAGGTTTTAAAGCGTAAATCCACTTCTAAGTAAGCAAAATAGATTTTTCATTTTCGATACGATCCGTTATTCTGTTACTCCCGTCATAGAACCATGAACCACGGCTCGGGCGTATCCCGCTTGACCCGTCACATGACATTCATTCGCCCGGAACATATCCGGTGGCCCACGCGGGCGTATCGGTAGGCTAACTCGGTGTGGACTTGGTTGAATCCCATCGGATCCATAACCACCTCATTACCATTTCGTGTGGACTTAGGGTCTATCGGCGAACCATAACCACGTGTTGGGGTCTATCCCTTATGATCAATACTCGAGATGGTGATCAACCCACCGAATAGAGATCCGTGCACAACCATGATAGAACCATATCTTGGATCGAGAGCGATAATAATTTCACAAAACATTTTTACGGCGTACATGTTTTATTTTGAAATATCGAGTAAATAACTCAAAATAAGCATATATAACCCAACCCGAGCAGAAAACGTCAAGCGAGAGATATCTACGGATCCGATGACTTCACCGATCGCCTTGGTAGGTACACGGTAACAAGGCGGAACAACTTTTGGGGTTACATCCCACAAAGCAAAGCAACAACGTGATCAAACGACGATCGTAGCAAAATTAGGGTTTTCGACTTTACGAACCCACATTTGGCACTCTCGGGTTTTCAAATCAACTCGATGCGAAGGAAATATATTGAGGGCATCAAGACCTATAATAGGGTACCTTCAAAATATGCATGCATGCAAGTTGACTCAAATCTTAGCGATGAAGAAGGTTCAAAAATCGATGCCTATCGCCGGATCTAGGATAAACCATCCAAAATCGATGCATGAAAATGGAAACATAAGCAATATGCATAACGACGAACATGGAATGACAAGCGGCGTTGAAAATGGATAACCCGGGCATGTCTTCCTTTAGAAAACTCAAGCAACGGAAAACATCCCGACATGCGTAAACGCGAAAAGTAAAGCGGAATCGGTACTTTAGTAGAATGCATAGCCCGAACTCAAAACCTAAAGGACCAGTAGCAAAGGTGGTCCGTCGGCCACCAAATCGGCGCCAACACCACCAAATCGGCGATGGCGGCGGCGGTTTCGACAAATCGGCCGGCCTCCGGCCGTTTTCCGTCTCGTCCCTTTAGAATCCCGAGTTCTATGCTATACGATCTACAAAAGCGGAATCAAAACAAGAAAAGGACAAAACCGAAAACGGGCTGCAGGGGTGGTTGACCGTGGTGGTGGCTCGGGCGGTATGATAAGCGCGCCGCCATTGAGCCTCCCGGCTCGATCCCCACTCCTCCAGTGCTTCGCGGCGTGCACTGAGCTGCTCGGCTCTTCCGTAAACACAGAGAAGAAGGAAATGAGCGTTGAAAATGAAGGCCCTAGCCTCCTATTTATAGGAAAGCGAGGGTTCTTGTTGCCTTGCGCAATGACCTTTTTCGAAAACGCAAAATGACGCAACTTTTGCAAACGGACTCAAATTTAGCAAACTTGGTACCCATGGACACGAAATAAAATCTGGGACACAATGACTATAAACAAGATATGCTTTTAAAGATCCATGAAAAGTCCGGTTTTGATAACTTCCCGAGTGCGAACCTTCATGGGTGGTCGAAAAACAGCATACTTAGTGTCTATGAATTCGATCATAAGACACTCTTCACAATGCACGAGGTTTCGTGACGGTCGCATCACCGAAACAAAAGTCAACCTTTGACCTTTTCTCGGCGTGCCATGCAAAGCGAAGCTTAAAAGGCGGGGTATTACATCCTCCTCCTTATAAAAATTTCATCCTCGAAATTTCAAACACGTGGAGAAAACAACTCGAGTCTTGAGCCACGAACTTGTCTTCCAACTCCCACGTAGCTTCTTCCTCCGTGGTGATTCAAACACCTTCACCAACGGAATCGCTTATTCCTCAATTCCTTGACTTCTCGTTCCAAGATAGCCAGCGGCCTTTCCTCGTAACTCGGATCCGAGCAAGAACCACTGGTCATGCTTGATCACGTGTTTTGGGTCGAACACGTACTTTCTCGGTGAGAAGCGTGAAACACGTCGTGAACATCTCCGATCTAGGCGGCAAAGCTAACCTATAGCAGCGGGCCTATCCTCTCAAGAACTTGAATGGTCCAGCGAACCTCGGTCGTAACACCTCGTTCCCAAAGCGAGCGACTCTCTCGTCGGGAAACCTTATGAAAACGCGATCTCCGATCATGAGCGAAGATCCGTCGACGCTTGTCCGCATGGGACTTCGCACATCCTAAGCTTCCTTGATCCTTCGCTGTCGATCGATAACCCCGACCGTCTGTTGAACCATCTCGGTCCTAACATCTTCCTCTCGCCCACCGTCCCGATAAAGTGGCGATCGACCTTCCTTCCCGTAACGCTCATAGGGAGCCATTCTATGGTGGCACGATAAGCTGTTGTTATAGGCAAACTCTACCAAAGGTAGTATCTCTTCCCAATTTCCTCCTCGTCGGCCACGATCGCCGCATGACATGTCTTCCAAAACAGAATCGTTCTTTTCGATCGACCGTCCGGTTTGAGGATGGAATGCCGTACTAAGATTGACTTGGTCCCACGGCTTCTGTAGACTCCTCCAAAACCTTGATGTGAACCTCGGTCACGATCGGCGTGTCGATACGGGCACACCATGTAACCGTGCGATTTCCTCGACGTAAAGTCGGCGAGCTTATCTAACCCGTCGTCGTCCGAATCGGTAAGAAATGAGCTGATTTCGTCGATCTATCGACGACAACCCATATAGCGGTGTTTCCTTTCACGACCTTGGAAAACTCACCACAAAATCCATACCGATATGATCCCATTTCCATTACGGGATTGGTAGCGGTTGCAACAATCTGACGGACGTTGGTGTCGACTTTCACTGGCGACAAGCGAACATCGTTCCACAAACGCGGCTACATCCTTTTCATCCCTTCCCACCAAAAGTTCCTTTTAAGGTCTGTACATTTTGGTGCTTCCGGATGAGTTGTATCACGGTGCCTCATGAGCTTCACTCATGATTTTATCTCTCAATTCCTATTGAGTGGCACACATAACCTTCGGAATAGTAGCGCGTTATCTCTCGCCCAGTGAAACCCTTGCTATCTTCTAACCTTGCTTTCAAACGCATCTTCTCCGAATTGCGTCTCGCCACAAGACTCACGATGGCTTCTCTTAGATCCGGTTCGTTGTCAAAGGCTGCGATGAATCCTGCACCGATTCCGTGGTGAATCACTTCGGTGAGCTTCGAAATCTCGAATAAGCTCTTTCTCTTGCAAGAAGATATCCCAACTTCGCTCTCGACTTGCGACTAAGAGCATCCCTTCGACATTGGCTTTTCCGGGTGATAGCGATAGAGCAATCATAATCCTTCACCAACTCTAGCCATCTCCTTCGCCTCGTGTTCACTCTTTTGTTCAAAGAAATACTTGAGGCTCTTGTATCAAACAAAGCGAAACGGGTATATCACTCATATGGATTATACATAAGATTTCCGGAGCTTGAGCTGCCTTCTGTCGATTCAAAGCGTACACCTTGCTTGCTGCGGTGGCCTTTGGTTCGCCGGCCTAGGGTGACCTCTCTGCTCCGTTGTTTGTCCTCGGCGGAGCATGATTACGCCTCTCATGAGCTGGGCCGCCTTCTTGGCGGGTACCTGCTGCAGCCTCCTAACGGACAATCTCGGCGTAATGTCCGGACTTCTTACAACGATAGCACTCGGTCTACCTTGCACTGCACTCGCCGAAATGATTCCTTTGGCATTTACGGCACCAAGGTTTTCACTCCTGCCGCATGGGTTGGAAATTTCTTCCCAAGGTTGCCTTTCTCTCTTGAATGCCTTGATTCCTTGGAATCCTTTGGACCGCTTCTGGTTCCCTGGAACACCGATTGCCTTTCCTCGATCTTCCCATTTCCTCTTACCTCTTCCTCCGTCGGATGGCTGTCCGGTGGCATCGTTCTTTCCCGGGCAACATTGACTCAATGTTTAATGCCGGTTCGAGGGCTGCGCATCGTCGATCTCCACGACCGACGGCGAAATTCGATCTCGGTGAGTCCTCTCGAACACATGCGCCTGGCGACCTCGATTACCGACAGTGCGTAGCATAACGTGACGGACGATTGAGCGGCGATCGTACTCGGTGATCGTCCTTCTTCTCGACGAAGATTCGAACTCGTTTTGCCTTCTGCTGTAAGCGCCGAGCACGTATTTTCCATGAGTTCTTCCTGAAATCTTCCCCGTATACCTTACCCTTTGTCACGGTGTTAGAGTCCTTCTCACGGTTCCCACCGTAAATCGCCTCATCGGTTAGCTGAAAGATCGCGCAATTCAGCTTTTCTGCTTCTTCGCAGCCGATGTATTCGAAGATCCTTTCGGTGGATCGTATCCAGTTCTCAGCGTCGATCGGTTCGCCGAGACCGTCGAACGTAGGGGATTCTGCCTGCGAAAACTCTCGATCGCATGCCGCTGAACCAAAGGTGGTTCTTGGGCTTCTTCAACATTATTGTTCCTCTGATTCCTTGTTCTCGGCATTCTGTACCGACGTTTGAAACATTAGAAACGCTTTCGCATAGATAATCGGGTATCTTCGCATAACATATATCATCACCCATATCACATATCATCACATATATCACATATCACGCACGATCACATATAATCATGCAATCCTGTCAACATAACATCGTTATGCATTTCACATAACATCATCATCACACATCACATAGATCATATATCATCATGGCATAGCTCATATCACATATAAGCATCAAACATAAACATCTGTCATGCGGCGTTAGTATCGATAATATTCGGTGTCCATGAAGGATCACAAAATCTGAATCAAGGTATGTCGATCAAAAGGTGGATATGAGCAAAAGAATCGACTCGGTCATCGTCAAAAGATGCCGCTCGTCCATGCTTCTAGCAGACTTCTGCGGTATCATTTGACACACCGACTACCTAGATCCCTATCCTCCATATCCATCCACTATTCCCTTCGTCCCAGCGGTTCCATTCTCCTCTCCTCATCCTCTTTCCTTCCAATCGGGGCTGAATTGGTGCCGCTTGTAAAGCGATCTGCATGGAAGCAAGCCTCTCTGGGTATGATCCCATCAAGCTGTGCTCGATTGCACGAGTATCGGTGAAAGCGGTGCACGAGTCCCATCTCTAGCGCCGCCCTTCCTCAATGTGCCCGATCTCATCAGAGTCGTCGGCTATCTGGATCACCGGGTCCTCCGAATCCTCACTATCCTCCTCGTTCTCATCTGGGTCCTCCTCTTCTTCCTCAGAGTCGCCTTCCCTGGATGCCAGCCTGACGCAGTTCGGTGGCATGAAGATCCTGATCCTGGGCTTCTTCCCTGCCACTGTCGGACGGACAATACCTCTCGTCCTGGAAGTTCCTGCCTCAAAGTCGTTCCGGGTCCTTCGGAAGGTAAGGATCGTCGATGGAGGTGTAGTGGTGGTGTATCTGTTGACCGGTGATCGTCGGCGATGGTTGTTCTCCCAACGGCTCTTGGGAACATCATCCCTATCATCGATCGGATCGGTCCTCGGTGTCTGCAACCACATCCTCCTCGGATGGTATACCTCGGTGGTGCATCCCTTGTCTCCATACTCGGCGTGAACTCGGTAAAGTCCAAGGTAAGGTGCCCGTGATAGGATCCGTCCGAACAACACATGTCCTTGCTTTCGCCCACGGTGCCATCCGTCGGTAGCCTTTCGATCATCCGATAGTAGGCCTCGTGATACGAAACTTTCCCACCGCCTCTAACCTTTCTCCATAACCCAACAAATCTTCCCGTAAATACTCCCAATGGCTCATGAATAATCCGGTACATTCCACGAATTTACGGATATGCCCATCCATTCGTGAGATCTTAACCAACGTTATGCGGGCCACTGAATATCCATAAACCTACATGTTAGTTCATCATAAAACAACAACAAATATTCACGTTTCTTTTACCATCCCAGTCATCTGGGTAATCATGTCTCATACACATGTTCATTTCAACACATATCAATATCAATATCGATATAATCACGTAAGCAAATACAGGATTCACTTACAAGCACTCGTTTATCAAAATAAACAAGATTTTCGATCAATAACATATTGCTATGTAAACACATAGACTTACATCAACCATACGTGATCACATCAATCACATCATATCATATAAACGATTTTCATATCACAGCCACACAGGCCCTTTTGTTCCATCAACAATCACTTCCACATCCACATCACCATTCAACCATACCTCATCCACATCACGTTTACATCGCGTAAACTCTTACCATGCCAAAGCACATGAAACCAAGATCATATCAAGCATCACATAGCCACATAAAACATCGACAATTAAACACATACCTCATCCCTTTTTTAAGGGCGGACGACGGTGGTGAGGGTAGGTAGTCAGACGATGAGCAGTTTAGAAGAACAAGTTCTAAACACTCGATTTCAAGAACGCACACGATATAAAGCAAACAAAGCGCTTGATATCGGATAACAAGTGCTAGATGTCAAAACAAAGATCGTTGCTCGACGATACAGTCATCACGCCCGATTCGAGGAAGCGCGGATGCGGGGTGTGATTAGGGGTGGGGGTTAAGCGGGGAAGAAGGGATACATATAACATCTGCGATAAGAAGATGTGACCATGAAATCGGCAACATCTCCTCTATAACTAGGACATATCACGAAGGGAGGGTGCACAAACAATCCACCAATGAGAATAATATCGATATCATAACCTCGGAAAAACATGATCTTGGTTTATTATAAGTAATGCAAGAAAGCAAAATAGCATTACATCCTGTCGACTAGACCGGTCGACCACATAGCATGCTCAGTCGAGACTCGCGTGAGAATAACATAACAAATCTTGTTCCCAATCGAAAGCAAATAAGGACAAGAATACATAATTATCGAGTACGTATATAACACAACATCGGAAGCATAGCATGAAGAACCCGCAGCTCCACCCCTCGTCGCCGTCCGTCCTCCTCCATACGTGAAAAGATTTGAAAAAGAGTTTGGGGTGAGTACTAGCGCACTCAGTGGGGTTTTATCATAAATCGAAAAGAATCATGAAGCGGGTGTTTAGAGCACTTACCTTAGAAGGTTTTAAAGCGTAAATCCACTTCTAAGTAAGCAAAATAGATTTTTTCATTTTCGATACGATCCGTTATTTGTTACTCCCATCATAGAACCATGAACCACGGCTCGGGCGTATCCCGCCACCCATCACATGACATTCATTCGGCCGGAACATATCCGGTCGCCCACGCCCGAGCGTATCCGGTAGGCTAACTTCGGTGTGGACTTGGTCAAATCCCATCGGATCCATAACCACCTCATTACCATTTCGTGTGGACTTCCGGTCTATCCCTTCGAACCATAACCACGTGTTGGGGTCATCCCCTATGATCAATACCGAGATGGTGATCAACCCACCGAATATAGATCCGTGCACAACCATGATAGAACCATATCTTGGATCGGAGAGCGATAATAATTTCACAAAAACATTTTTACGCGTACATGTTTTATTTTGAAATATCGAGTAAATAACTCAAAATAAGCATATATAACCCAACACGAGCATTTAAAACGTCAACCGAGATATCTACGGATCCGATGACTTCACCGATCGACTTTGGTAGGTACACGGTAACAAGGCGGAACAACTTTTGGGGTTACATCCCACAAAGCAAAGCAACAACGTGATCGAACAACGATCGTAGCAAAATTAGGGTTTTCGACTTTCCGAACCCACATTTGGCACTCTCCGGTTTCAAATCAACTCGATGCGAAGGAAATATATTCGGGCATCAAGACCTATAATAGGATACCTTCAAAATATGCATGCATGCAAGTTGACTCAAATCTTAGCGGTGAAGAAGGTTCAAAAATCGATGCTATCGCCGGATCTGGATAAACCGTCCAAAATCGATGCATGAAAATGGAAACATAAGCAATATGCATAACGACGAACATGGAATGACAAGCGGCGTTGAAAATGGATAACCCGGCATGTCTTCCTTTAGAAAACTCAAGCAACGGAAAACATCCCGACATGCGTAAACGAAGCGTAAAAGCGGAATCGGTACTTTAGTAGAATCATGGCGGAACTCAAAACCTAAAGGACCCGTAGCAAAGGTGGTCCGTCGGCCACCAAATCGGCGGCCAACACCACCAAATCGGCAATGGGCGGCGGTTTTAAACAATCGGTAGGCCTACTGCTTTTTTCGTCTCGTCCCTTTAGAATCCCAAGTTCTATGCTATCGATCTACAAAAGGCGGAATCAAAACAAGAAAATGACAAAACCAAAAACGGGCTGCTGGGGGTGGTTGGCCGGTGGTGGTGGCTGGCGGAAGAATAAGCGCCGCCATTGAGCCTCCCTCGATCCCCACTCCTCCAGTGACCCGCAGCGTGCACGGAGCTGCTAGGATCTTAGTAAACACAGAGAGACGAAGAAATGAACATTGAAAATGAAGGCCCTAGTCTCTATTTATAGGAAAAAGCGGGGTCACAGAATTCAAGTATTACAAGCATGTGATAAATTTTTCGAAAACGCAAAATGACGCAACTTTTGCAAACGGACTCAAATTTAGCAAACTTGGTACCCATGGACACGAAATAAAATACCGGACACAATGACTATAAACAAGATATGCTTTTAAAGATCCATGAAAAGTCGGTTTTCGATAACTTCCGGTGCGAAACCTTCATGGGTGGTCGAAAACTCAGATACTTAGTGTCATGAATTCGTCATAAGACACTTCTTCACGCACGAGGTTTCGTGATGGTCGCATCACCAAACAAAAGTCAATCTTTGACCTTTCTCGAAAAAGCGCGCCATGCAAAATGAAGCTTAAAAAGACGGTATTACACTTCCCTTCAAGGAACGAGCATGATATGTTCTTAATAGTCTATCCTTTCGCTATACTCAACTAGCTTATCTTGCTTGCCTTCGAAATTATGTTTGATTCCATCGACTTCCTCTTTCCATTTCATCGTAACATTCCCTTTAATCCGATTTGACTAGTCGGTGAGATGTTACAGTTTATTAATTTGATAATTGATTTGTTGGAATTTAATTACAATAGACGATTATAATCGAATTTATTTACTAACTATTTGGTTTTTATATACAAAAAGATATGCCACAACATAGGTCTAATGGTAATGTAATTAAATAATTATCATATTCTCACTTCGTCTTAATAAATATGATTCGTTATTTTTAATACGTATATTAATAAGAATTGTGTTTGTGTTTAAACTATGATCTATTTAATTTAAACATTTTTTATAAGTTAAATCAATTCTTTTTTAGAATGAATAATATTTTATAGAATGATTAAAATGAGTCACTTTTATTGGGATAGAAGATTTATTATGGTGGATCGAGTCATAATATGAAATATGACCCCTTTTGGTTGGCCTTTTATCCATTTCAAAATTCCAATTCTACGATTCAGATTTCGTGACCTGTAAGTAACTCACTCCGATTCTCCTCGTCTAAATCGCCGGCGATTTCGCCGGCCGACGTCCACGCTTCTACACACACTGACATACAAAAAACGTGTGATGTCGATGGGTGGCGACGCCACTTGGGTGGGGAAGAAGCCGCTGAGGAGAGTAGGGGGAATGTCGGACGCTCTGTCCATCGCGGCCGATCTCGGTTTCTCCGTCGCGCCGCCGCATTCCCAGGTCTCCGAGATCCACTAAACCTATTGAAGTTGGATCTGTTCTAGAATTGCCCCAATTTGTGTGTGATTGTGCTTGTTTAGGTAGTTGGTAATGCAATTGTTGCGATTGTGTGTAGTTCATCAGGCATAGCATTGATAAAATATTCGCACTAAGTGTCTACGGATATGCTCGATCTCTTGGTATGGTAACCTTGGCGGTGAGCTGAGTTTGACTTTGATTTGTTGTTCGACAGGAGGAATTTCAGAATTTATCCGGTGCAAAAGGGATGATTTGATAAGGATATTGAGAGAATTGACTGCTGTACAGAGAAAATCGCGGATCTGCAAGTTGAACTTCAAGGCAGAAAGGTCATACATTTTGGATTTCGGCAATTTCAACTTGAATTTTGGGATCTGAGGTTGATTTCGATAATTTTGTGTTGTTGCCGAATCATTTGCTAGTTTGAAATTTAGCTTTGGATTAGTTTGCCAAACAATTCTGTTTTGGTAGCTCATACAAATCTTTGTTGATCTCTTAGGAGGACAAGAATGTGGCGCACCTGACTCATGTGAATGAAATGGAGAACAAGATTGAGACTTTAGCTCGAATCACGTCTATACTGAAAGATGTTATTCAGAACAAGGTAATTAGTGATCAAGGCGCTGCCAAAGTTTTGTGTGCCTGCATTGCATATATTAGAATATGCTTTGGAAAGGAGTTCAAGAAAAGAACTTGCTGATAATCTTCTTATATATCTTTGAGAAAACTGTTTTATTTCCTTTTTTCCTGATTATTCATGCACAATCAATTATATAGCTCATTAACTTGCTAGCTTGCTTTCTAGGATCGGATTATAGCTCGCCTTCAGCAGCCTTACTCGTTGGATTGCATACCTGTGGAAGCTGAGTTTCAGGTATTTGTCCAATGTGATAGCTCCATTACTCACTTAATATTATCGCCTTCATTCTCCTTCATTCGATACTTATGTATTGAAGTTGCACCTGATTTATTAGTTAGAAGTTAGAACCTTAGCAATGCTATTTTTTCCGAGAAATACATATTGTAAGGTGCTCAGATTCTTATAATCTAATATGACAACATTAGCCTATAAGAATGATGATTCGCAACCTGCAAGATTCATTTGTGTTTAACTCTTGTGTTGACGATTTATCATTCATATAAGGTTAATGCTTACTGACATATCCTCCCTTGAGTTACTTTGGCCATTTCCCAGCCAGTTCTTTTTATGTCGTTTAGTTTGCTTCTATCAAAATTCATTGGAGGATCTCCAAGATGAGTGCTGAGTGATCTCTAATACTTGTTTTGGTGTTTCTGGTTTACACAGAAACAATTTTCAGAGTTGTTAATGAAGGCAGCAAGTGATTATGGGGCCTTGACAGCTTCAGTTGCTGATTTTCAATGGAGCCAAAACTTTAAAGAACCTCCTACAGTATGGGGGGTAAGTTAAAACTGCGCATCTCATTTATTTTATTTTAGTTCCAAACTCACAAATACCATCCACTGCATTTGCTTACATGTTTGTCTCTGCATACTTAATTAAATATTTGAATTTGCCGACTTCTAGTCCTATAGTTTCCTCATACAGATTTATTATGAAAGCTGTAAGAAAAAAACTAACCATAAGAGTCATTAACTCAATGAGAACAGTGCTTGTGGAAAAGATCTGAACAAAAACATGATAACACTAGCTAGAATTAATGTTCTGGCTCCTGTAGTAGTCCTCAATTGATAAGAATGAAGCTAACGCTGCATGAATTAGTTACTTTGGTGTTATCAACTGTTGCAGCTCATAAAGAATTGAACTATCTAAACGAAAACATTGGATCATATGAAGGAAATCCGTTTCTGTAAGTATATTTTGATAGGTAATCGTCTCCGCTTAATGCTGGAGTAAATTTTTTGAAGCGCATCGCTTAAAACTATATGCAAAAAGATTGCAAAAGTGCAAAATTTGAGATCTCTCACACAGTTGTTGTTCTTATGGCTTTAAACAGTGAGAGTTTTTCTATAATTATTCGTCGAAAGCATCATATGCCAGATTCTAAACTTCATGGAAGTTACAAAAACTTTTATTACCACATATTTACATTATTGACATTGTGTTAATCTGTCGCTTAGGAAATGCTCCGTCCAATTCCCGTTGCTTTGGCATCTTGCACTCGATTCTTTGAAGCAATGACTGCAATGAGGGAGTCATTCACCAAACTTCAGACCCTGAGAGTTGGCCATTCTTCTCAGAGAGCTATGGGAGAATCTGATTGCGTGACGCCTCCACCTTGGAGAAATGAGTCAAGTTTCGATGATTTAGCCATTGGAAGCCTGAGAAGGCCGAGCAGCGAACGGCAGGAAGGGGATGATGTAAGCAGTGAAGCTAGCGACTTGAATTACATAGATGGAACCTCTAACAGAAGATTGTGATGGCCTCCTTCTGCTAAAAACTGCTCGTGATTAAGATATGATGGCTTTATAATTCTGCTAACAAGTTGCATGTTTTTTACATGCTGTATGATTTTCTTGTACAGAGGAGAACTTTATTGTGCCATTGAATCTCCTTTCTTTTTTCATTTTAAATGTTTATGTTTTGCGACAGATTATTTTGCAGTTTTTATTTTAGGAGAGGAATTGGTGTGATTGATTCAGTGGATGTATCTAGTAAATTAGTGTTTTTTTGTAGATCAAAGAAAATGGTAACGAAAAGCAATGAACGAGTCTATGGTTATTTTCATTCCATTGTCCAATTCTTTTACAACTTATATAATTAAAACTAAGATAAGGTCGATAATGTATGCCCTTCTTTGTTATGGGAAAGACAAATATACGAATCTAAATTTGCATCCAAACTAAAGAAATGTAAAAAATGTGAAAATTAAGGTCAACAAAAAAACCACGGACCAAAAAGCGAATATTTCAAAACCTCGGATGCCAATGCGCAGTAACTTACAAGAGCCTGTCTAAAACCTTTTCCAAATTGAAGGAAAAACCCTAACGAAAACAATTCTGCAATTCGAAAGAGAGAGGGAAAATTCGTGGTCAAGATGAACAAGAAGGAGGTATTCAAGTTGGCGAAGGGTTTTAGGGGAAGGGCGAAGAATTGCATACGGATTGCGCGGGAGAGAGTGGAGAAGGCGCTGCAGTACTCTTACAGAGATCGCCGCAACAAGAAGCGGGACATGCGCTCTCTTTGGATCCAGCGAATCAACGCCGGCACCCGACAGCACGGGGTCCGTTTCTCTCTCTATTTTCTCACTTATGTTGGATTCTGCTGCTTTTTCGATTTTTTAGGAACAATATGCGGACGTGTCGTGTGATTGAATTTTGTGGTTCTGTTGTGAATAATGGTTTTCTTTGTGAGTTTTGTTGGTCAAGGTTTGATTTTTTGAGGTTTCATTTTTCAGGGCTGTCATTTTTGGATTGATTTTAGATATGAGTTTGAGGAATTTCAGGGACATTAAGATTTGAAAATGAATAGATTAGAATAAAACTAGGTATAGATGATTGTGTTCTTACGTTTTACTAATTAAAGATGTCGCGACTGGATTCATATTGAGAGAGGCGACATCGGATGGATTCGGTTTGTTAGTTTGTTAGAATGCTAGGAGAAAATGGATATTGCCATGTATTTAGAGCGATGCTCGCATAAGTATCAACTTGTGAGAAAGGGATTCAAGAAATGGAGAAGAAGGCCTACAGATTTTGAGAAAAAGGCTAAAATAGTTGGAGCCTCTTTAGACTTTTTGGATGGTGATACTTATAATGCTAAAAGGATATGGATACTGCCATTTATTTGGATCGACATTAACATAAACATCAACTTTAAAACTAGAAACGTTATGAGTGTAGAAAAGCAATTCCAAAGATGGAAAAGAAGGCTATAGTGTTTGAAGAAAAGGCTAAGATAGTTAGACCCTTTGCTCCATGTGCATTTGTGACCATCGAGAGTTGCATCCTTAATCTTGACTTCATTTATGCGTTCTTGGTAACGTGACCTTGGCTACTTCATGGGAAGGAACGGATAATGGGTGGTTTCAGAGGCTTCATTATATATTTTTAATTTTGTTTTGTTGTTTTTCATTGTGGTGTTGGCACACTTTTCTCCAGCAAATACAGTATTCAGCTTTATTACAAACTTCTTAACGCTTCTTAATCTGTCTGTCAGCATCTTTAATGCTCATACATACACAATTCTTATCAATTAAATTGTTTTTTTTTTTCATTTGTATCGTTATAAATGAAAGTTGGCTGCCTGGATTGAGCTTCTTTGTGAGTATTAAGGTGGAGCCTTTGAGTTAATATGTGATTTATGCATCCATTTCATGACAGGTGAACTATGGAAACTTCATGCATGGACTAATGAAGGAGAACATTCAGCTGAACAGGAAAGTTCTTTCTGAGATATCTATGCACGAGCCATATAGCTTCAAAGCTCTGGTGGACATTTCACGCAGGGCCTTCCCTGGGAACAAGGCTGAAGTGGCTCCGAAAAAGGAGGGACTTGCGATTCTTGTCTGAATGTCGTTTTGATGTTAGGGACGAGGATCCTATGCTTGTGCAGTCTCATTTCTCTGCTGATGTTTCAGTCAATGTTGTTGCTGAAGTTAAGCAGGAACTCTTGATTCAAGAAATGCATTTGGTATTTTTTCTCGCAGAAACTCGAATCTTGGGAGTTTTGTCTGCATTTGAAGTTCACCTCTGCATCTAATTTTCCTGCTGTCGTTTGTATTATTAAACTTTGAATAAAATTTAGTTTTCATTTAAATTTTCCTTGACTAAAATAAGTTTTTTTTTTTAAATTTTTTTTTTTTTATTAGGTTTTAATGCACAAGTGGAATTAGTTTCAGAAATGGATTGGTGATTAAATTGATCTTGCTATTTTTTAGCAGTTTCAGTCCGTTGGAATGGGATAATTAGTTGGTTGGTTGGTTGTTTCATAAATTCTAAAATATTAAGAAGGTCAATTACATATTTGTTTTAAGAAAATAGTATAAATGAATACATCTATGTACGTTTTTTAAATAAATATTTGGCTAAATTAATTCAACTTAAGCAACTCATTATTTTTGACGAGGATTGCTCATCAACAACGGAAATAAATTAGATTCCATTTTTACTTATGTATGGAGAATCACAATTGCTATCTTCAGTATGTATTAGGTAAAATCTACGTTTTTGTGTAACAGTCTAATTTTTTCTAAAATACTGAACGTTTTGTTATGATTTTTAAATCGAGTCCCCATATTCTTTTGTTTGCGATACAAACTTAATGTACTTTCATTATTTTAAAACAGTTCATTTTATTGTAATATAAGAACCTAATTTTAACATATACAGAAGTATAGGGACTCAAACTTTACGAATATTTTAATTTCAAAAAGCAAAAGTACAAAGGTTCAATAAACTGAAAAAAAAAACTTAAAAAGTGAAAAATTCTAAAAATCCATTACATTCTCCAAAATAATTAATAAAATATCTAATCATCCTCAAGCTGGAACTAGCAAAGTTAGAGAAGAATTTCAGAATATGTAAGTCAAATCATATTCAAGAAAAATTTAAAAAACAATCTCAGATACGAATGTCAAACAATTTTAATTTAATTTTCCACCTTCCTAATATGGATACTCCCTCCATTTACAAAAAATTTACATTATTTTTGGTGTCACGATTTTTAATAATCTAATAAGTGTGAGTAAGTAGAAAATGAGTTTCATATTATAAGTATCAAGTGACATTTTTTTAATAAATAAATAGGTATATTTACAGAGGATAACAATTATAGAGATCATATTCAAAAAAGAAAAATACAAACCAATTAAAAAGAAATTAAATACAAAATTTCGATGGATAAAGAAGTTTTTAGATTTCCATTACAAAAACCAAAACACATATTCGCATAATAATTATTTTGAATAAAAAATAAATAAACAGTCTCATATTAATATAATATACCCCCAACCATTTGAAAAGACAATATACGCAAATAGTAAAACCCGAGAGAGAGAGAGAGAGGCACTACTGCTTTAGAGTATACTCCATAAACGAGGAGCCAAGAATCTTGCGACCCTCAGCCGTCAGCAGCCACAGTTGATTAATTAATTTTTAATCATTAATTAAGAACATCTTTATATTCAACTCTCCGCCCCTTCATTTCATTAATTATCTTGCGCTCTTCTACTTGTGGTCCTATATATATCTCTGCTGTCGTCGTTTTTTCCGACTGTGAAGCTCTTTGTTTGATCCCATCATGGCTCATTCTGCTCTCTCTCAGGTGTGTTTTGATTTGGGTTTTTTTGTTTCGTGGTGGAAATTTTACGTTTCTTATTTTTATGTTGACTCGTTTAGAATTCTGGGAAAATGTTGCCCTTTTTTTGCAGGTCCCAGTTGCGGTCTCCGTCAATAACGATGTTTCTCTCCGTAAATCTGTCTTCAAGGTTTTTTTTGTGTGTAAACTATCTTTGTAAAATTGTATTCGATTTTGATCTTCTTATGTAATTGTGTTGATAATGCTACGTTTGGAGTTAATTTGTAAATGATTAGGTCTTTGATCATATGTATTTCGATAGCCTGGACTTCTGTCTTTGCCTGGTTAATACTGAGTTTCTTTAAGATTTAAGTTTTTTTTATCAATTAAGTATATTGTGGTAAGTGTGATTCATGTTTTTTTCTTAATAAAAATTTTATTTGTAAGTTTGCATAGAATGACAGCCTCTTAAGCTGGTGCTGTCGGATTAGAGTGGCCTAGTTGGTCAGAGTGGAAACCTCGTAAAGTTCTTTAAAAAATAAAAAAGCATAGTAAAATGTATGAATGTGCCATTTGGTATGTTATTTTTGTGTCGTTTGATTTGCTCTAAATTAACATTGTATTTGGATGTCAGTAGGTTGAAATATGACTCTTTCTAATTAAACATGCTTAGTCTTGAGATCTGTCATTAATCAGAGTGATTTGTTTATCATCTCATTTTCCAGCGTGCCACAATTATCTATCAAGTTTGATTCAATACCCTTATGGTCACATTAGTTCTTCAATACTAATTCTCTGTTGTGATTGAATCTCGTTGCATTGCAGACCAATCACGTCTCTTTTCATGACAAATCATGGAACTCTAGTCTATCTTTGGACTTAAGATTCGCGAGCTGTCAGTCCAGGGCTCGACCTGTGATTTGCATGTCGGTGCAACAAGCCAACAAACCTAAAGTGGCAGTTTCACCCTTGAGCTTGGAAGATGCAAAAGAGCCGCCTCTACATTTGTTCAAGAACAAACAACCTTACACCGGAACCATCGTGTCCGTTGAAAGGCTTGTTGGCCAGAACGCTCCGGGAGAGACTTGTCACATTGTAATCGACCATGGTGGCAAGGTTCCCTACTGGGAAGGGCAGAGTTACGGAATCATTCCTCCCGTATGTTTTTATCCGTACCTTTTTAGCATCTTGTGTTTTTTCTTGACTCTCGAGAACTATGAAACCTTTGCTGTTGTTTCTGATTTTTTTTATCTTGTTTCTCGTATGATTCAGGGTGAGAATCCGAAAAAGCCTGGCAATCCTCATAATGTGCGATTGTATTCCATAGCATCTACGAGATATGGTGACTCCTTTGATGGAAAGACAGCGAGTTTATGTGTTCGACGTGCAGTCTATTATGATCCTGAGACTGGGAAAGAAGATCCCTCAAAGAATGGAGTGTGCAGCAACTTTTATGTGATTCAAAGCCCGCGACAAGGTTCAGATCACGGTAAGATCTCAACGGAATCTAGTATGATCCCATGATTCACGAGCATCAAATTTCATGCAGTAGCGCAACATTTAACATGCCTAAACACACATAAAGACATACATACACATATCCCTTAGAGATTACTACTTTGTTATCTTGCAACTTGGAAATCTGTTTCATCTTTTACCTTTGTTGAGGTACATATTCTTTGTTAGCTTCGTTGGCTTCATGAATCGATCGAGTTAACTTATATTTGTGAATTGACAGCACTTGCATTTTATTTTGATATAGACATATAGTTGCTATTAAATCCCAAACTTTAGGCATTGTTGCTAATTTGACCCAATCTTTGAACTGTTGCAATTAAGACCTAACTTTTCATTTTGAATCAAATTAGGCCCTCTTGTGTTTTCCATTCACTGATTAACTATTTAATGGCATGTAGTAAGAAAATGACAGGAAAATTCAGTCCACGTGTAAATAAGTCGTGCCACATCAATTAATCAATGACCGGAAAATTTAGGGGGCTGGGTCTAATATTGAAAAGTGGGGTCTTAATTGCAACATTTCAAAGATTGGATTGAATTTGCAGCAATGGCCAAAGTTTGGGATTTGATGACCAATTGTTTTCACGAGGTCTCATCTCGTAAACTCGTGCACGCGTTGTTTTGCAGGTCCTTCCGGTAAGATAATGCTCCTCCCCGAAGACGACCCCAACGCCACCCACATCATGATTGCCACCGGCACTGGCGTGGCGCCTACAGAGGCTACCGACGTTTGTTCATGGAGAATGTCACAAAATCCAAGTTCGGGGCTAGCTTGGCTCTTCCTCGGAGTGGCCAACACTGACAGCCTTCTGTACGATGATGAGTTCTCCAAGTATCTCGAGGACTACCCTGACAACTTCAGGTTTGACCGCGCCCTCAGCAGAGAGCAGAAGAACAGAAACGGAGGGAAGATGTATGTGCAGGACAAAATCGAGGAGTACAGCGACGAGGTGTTCAAGCTCTTGGACAACGGGCGCACATCTACTTCTGCGGGCTGAAGGGATGATGCGGGGATACAGGAGACGTTGAAGAAGGTGGCGAGCAGCGGGGTGAGAGCTGGGAGGAGAAGCTATCAAAGCTCAAGAAGAACAAGCAATGGCATGTTGAAGTGTATTGAGTATTGAGAATAGTTTTTTTCCTCATTTAGATTATTCTTCATTTTTATGGAATGTTTGTTGCATTCTTGATGGTGAAACTTATGTTTAATTTAAGATATTTATGTGTAGCATTTTGTTGGAGAATATATTATTGGGTATTTGTCTCAAGACTGACATGGTTGGTGTTTCAAAATTTTGGGTTAATAATTGGGAGTATTGTGTCAAGCTAATGGTTTAACACTAGACAAGTAATGTAATATGCTGTTGGGTATGGGTTTCAGATTCGGATATGGATACTGTCTGATGAATTAAGACCTACTTGACACGAGCTTTTGTGTTGGATGAATATGAAAATGTTTTGTTTTTGTTTTGTTTTGGATCGTAGGGTGGTGAATTCAGATTCGTTTATCTTTTAATATCACAAAGAACAGTATACTATATAAAATTTATTTTTTATATATTTATAAGGAATCGATCAAATGAGAACTATATCTTTTTTTTACGAACATTCGAATCATTTATAATATGTATCTGAAGTTATTGCACAATGATTTCGTTCTAAAATTGGTATCTTATGCATCAACTTTAGAATGTTATCGTTGTGCGACAATTTCATATGTTCTATGCATCAACTTTATACATGTTGTGCATAGTTCACAAGAGAAAATATAGTTCTCACAATAACTAATCCCTTTTTTTATATATGTATTTGTTTTTTAAGATGATCGATACGTCGCTCATCATTCGTGAATCGTGAGTGTTTTCTATGAACACCGTTGACATTGAAATCATGTTCGCATTTTCCTTATTTCTAATATCTTATAAATTGTTATCAAAATCATCAAATTTATAATTTATTTTATTGATTTTTTTTGAAACTTCGTGCTGATTCAGGAAGAATTTTAGATAAACAAAACATGGATATTTGGGTTTGTAAAAAAAACGAATAATAATAATTAAATAACATTCCAAAAAAGAAAAATAATAGATGTCTAGCACTATTACTATATAAAATATGAATAAATAATAATCCCGAACATACTTATAAATCCAACATAAGGAGTAATTTTTATAGGGAAGGTGAAAAAAGACGAGAAAAAATGGAAGAAAACAGTTATTATTAAACATAACGGCCTATTTGGTCTCCAATTTTCTCCTCTATTCTTGATTCTGCTTCGGAAATTCTCCAGAAAAAAGGTAATATTTCTGTCCAATTTCCTCAAATTACATTCGATAATGTGTTGCACCTGCACTTTTTTGCATGGAATGCTTTCATGTTGCAATTCTAAATCCCTTTGGCATTTTCAGCCATGTAACTCTGACGTCATTCCAGAAATGATTTTAAGACAAAGATACAATTTTTTAGACTCCCAAATGCTTAATATATCTCTGCATAGCTATTGTTCGATTTGCTTATGGTTACATACAAGAAATGGGATTTAATTTAAATTTTGAATTTATGAATTTCAGGCTGTGTTTGCTTAATGGTAGCACTGTGTGAACGGATCAATGAGCCATACATCTGCTCTGGGGAGACCATCTTCAGGTCTCAATTATTCTTTTCTTTATTTTTAAGCACACAAATATTCACTTAATAGTTCAGCAATTTTTTTATTTTTTTAAAAGTCATCTTTCAAAGAAAGTTATCTCTGTTTTTGGCCTTAAATCTTATTTTCCTAACTAGTTTACCTCAGTCAGATGGATTATTTCGACGTAGAATGATGATAGGAAGTTTTAGTATGCAAATGATAACTTTTAAGTTACTGTACTGGTGAAGAACTGCTGGCTTCAATCAATGCATTGCTCGTTTCTACACGAGCATATCTTGCCAAACTCATTGTTTTCCATTGCAACACTTTGATAAGTTCGTTATCATGCTCTCTGTTGGTCGTGATGGCCTTATATCTGAATGCAGGCAAACGAAGATTGAAAGATCTCTTGGGTCAAAGTGATAATCGTGTATGTGCAGATTGTTCGGCCCCTGATCCTAAATGGGCGTAAGTTCCACCCCCTCCTCTCTTTTCTTTGGTGTGGATTACGTGTGCTACGTTATTCTCTCACTTGCACTCGAGGCTCATCCTTTGGCATTCGCCTTCATGAAGCAGATATAAGGTGTTGGCAGCAAGCCAAGAGTCTCTTGTGCACGTATAGGGATGGTTTTTCTTTTCGTTTTTCCTTCTAGGGGGAGTTCGACTCTAATGGAGTTGGAGGGGTAGATTTAGGCAATATGTCAAAGCAATTTTTGGTCTACACAATGTGGAATCCTCTTAAACGTGTTTAAAATGTGAAGGAAGGGTACTGTAAAATGAGAAATAAGTGTCCTAATTTAGCTAAGATGATAGATTTTTCAGCCTTTTCTTTTGGTTTACATACTCGCAATCAAGAACGATATTATGATATCAATGTATGTTTAGGCCTTGGGATCAGAATGTGAAGACTGTATCAATCCTTTCGTGCATTTAACTATCTCTGTCTTCTCAGATCATCAAACATTGGGGTATTTCTATGCTTAAAATGCTGCGGTGTTCACAGAAGCCTTGGTGCGAATTTTTCGAAGGTGATTACTTCACAACATTGGTTTTGTTACCACGTATCTAGAGTTATGTCGACTCGTTGCTTTTTTCACCACGCGATCTCCAATTCTGCCACAGGTTTTGTCTGTGACATTAGATGATTGGAATGAGGAAGATATCGAAGCCATGATTGAGGTTGGTGGGAATGTATCAGCAAATTCGATTTATGAAGCTTACCTTCCCGAAGGGGTGTCAAAGCCACCACCAGATGCTGGCCATGAAGAACGCACACAATTTATCAAGTACGGTCAATAGCCGGAGATAACACAATGTTTACACAAATATGCAATTTTTTTACGTGACTTTTGAAACGTTGCAATTATAGTGTCACGTTTTTGCCTGTGGCAATCACAACATCCTTAATTTTTTCAACTAAGTTTGTCCAATGTGTACCTTGAAACTACTTCATGTTACTTGTGGCACAGCGTAGTTTTAATATTGGAAATAATTGTGAATGTTGTAATTGTAACATCTTAAAAATCGTGAGACAATACCAAATTCAGGTACATGTTATCTTATTTCTAACAATGAACCCTTTTCTCTGTATGGTAGCTATCACGTTCTCTCTTTCTTTTAATACACAATCCAACCACTGCAGCTAAATCAGCAGCTGCATTATTTCTGATTCCAATTTTTTTATTTGCTCTTTGTAGGTCTAAATATGAGCAACAAGCATTTTTGAAGCCTAGCCTGCGTATTCAATCCGGTTCTGCTGCAAAGAATTCTTTACAAGCAAGTTTATCCCGAAAGATTGTTGACAGCCTAAGAAGTTCGAATTCTGCAGAAAACTCAGTATGTTTCCACACTTGATATTTTGCGTCAATGTTTCCCATGCTTGCGCCTTACAATGGAGAAGCTGTTATAGTCGAAGTAGATAATAAGCTAAAATAAAAGGGATCATCAAGATGGATAGGTTAACTTGGAATTTCTATGGCTTTCGAGTTTACTATCTTATATGAAGCTAATTTGGAGCAGGAATATATTGGAATGATGAAGGTTAAAATACTTAAAGGATCGAACTTAGCTGTTCGGGATATGCTATCAAGCGATCCGTATATTGTGTTGACTCTTGGGCAGCAGGTTAGTATCTCTTCTCGTTCTGCACTTTGAATATCGTTCAACTGCTCAAGTTTTATGAATACTGGAAAAATGCAGAATGTTGTTTCCAATTGTATTGTTTTCTTCGATTGATGTTGGTTGTCTCTGATTCTAGAAAGTGCAAACGTGCGTGGTGAATAGCAATTTGAATCCGGTATGGAATGAAGAGCTTACGCTTTCTATTCCACGCGATTACAGCCAAGTAAAACTGGTAATCCTCGCCTTCATATTCATCCTTATAACAATATTCCACTTAACATTTACAATCACCCTCATGATGTTAGAATTGAGACAGACGAGAGCGAGAGCAAGTTTATGATCACCACATTTTGCTTCTTCCTCTCATACACCATGTTTAGCTAACTTGATGCGCAATGTGAGGCAGCAAGTTTATGACCAAGACACGTTCTCTGCTGACGACATAATGGGAGAGGCGGACATAGACATTCAGCCGATGATAACCTCAGCATTGGCGTATGGAGACGCTAGAAAGTTCTCGGACATGCAGATCGGGAAGTGGCTGAAATCATACGACAACGCGCTTATAGAGGATAGCCCCGTCAACATCGTTTCTGGGAAGGTGAGGCAGGATCTGTGGCTGAGGCTCCAGAATGTAGAATCTGGTGAAGTAGAACTTGAACTAGAATGGCTTCCTCTTTGAACTATCTTACTTATATCATTACCATTACATTTTGTATATGTGTACACACACACCCAATTACCCCCCATCCCCCATTGTTATTTTTGAGAATTAATTTGATCATGTATGAATTTCTTCTGTTTTTATTTTATTTTTTACTTCTAGCATGTATTCTTCATGGCCAGTTTTGCTAATCTTGGGTTTGTTTTGTGTTTTCCCCCTTTGTTAAATTTGAATTTGAAGTGGGGACATAATGGTCCACTATGATTTATGGCTTTGCCCATATTTATGGATGAGATTGTTGAAAGAAATTACGGTTATTAAGTGTTGGAAATACCATGATATTTATCAGAATTGTAATTTTTATGCAATTTTAGAACATTGCGATTACTACAATTTAAATTTATTGAGTAATAGAACCATGTCGCTTCATTGTTAAAACGATATAGTATTAAGGTACGCATGAACAAACTTTGCTGAAAATAATTGTAAATATTGTAATAGCAAAAGAAGTTAAAGGCGTGTTCATTTCAAAAATTATGTAAAACATGCAATAATAGGTGAACATATCATTTCCGATAATTATCATAAAAAATGGTTATTGGTATATAAATATACGAACTTTGATGTGATTTTTGTTTTGCACATGAATTTTAAAAAGAATATATAAATACACGAAATTTGATTTAATTTTGGTTTTTGCACACAAACTTTAAGAGAGAGTATATAAACACTAACTTATTAATTTTAGTAATTTTATCACGATTTATTTTTTCGATTAAATCAGAACCGACGTGGCATTAGATATGATGAGTTGATAACGACGTGAAAATAAATTAAAATTTGTGTATTTATATACCAATAACCCTTATAAAAATGTGTTTGGACCGGATAGTTATAAGCTGATGATAATCCCTTTGCCCATGGCCCATGTATCTATTGAAAAGTGTAGAGGAGATTTCAAGTAAATTGAAACTGATATTATTATGCTCAACTCGTCATATTTATCCCTCAATTTACATATAATTTTAATGCCAAATCTACAGAATCCACAAGTTAAAAAAAAAAAAAAAAGTTTGAGCATTAACTTAGCTACTAAGATTTGCTTTCATATACCAAATCTACAGAATCCACAAGTTAAAAAAGAAAAGAAAAGAAAAATTTTGAGCATTAACTTAGCTACTAAGATTTGGTTTCATATACTCAAAACTGTCGTTTTCGAGAATTATTGATCACACACATACACACAGCTTATTAGATAAAAGAATTAAAAAGCACAATATATAAAACAAAACTGAGCGATGTATGAGTCTATAAAATTTATAAGCATGCATCCGATTTCTTTTTTTTTTTTCATATTTGGATTATATTTTGTTACAGAATAAATGTATATCTAGATAGAAAGTATTTTACATAATTGTCATGTATACCCAAAAGTCGAATTCAACAAAAATTGAAAATATTCAAATGAAATAGAGAATTTAGGATTGCAAAAGTCCACGTAAAAATATTTATATGAGTTGGCCTGTGGTGGTCCATACATTTCCAGTTTTTCTAGTTTAAATAATTTGGTCATGATGAGATTATAAAAATATATGATACTAATATTCAATTTAAGCGAAATGATTAGCCACTTTTACTTCAGAAAATCAATTCAAACTGGTAACCTCCATATTTTAAACGAAAGAGAACATTATTATTTAAATTTAAATTTTTATAGTTGGACTTTGTTGCAAATTAAAATTTAATATTTGAAGTGTTTTAATAATATTGTAATTTCTTGATTTGTAATATGGTCATATCTTCTAATTTCTTACACTGATATTTAATATTCATTCACCGATAAAATTAAAAAATGATCAAGTACTTTTGAAAGTTGAACGCATTGACTGAGTTGTCCTCTTGTATTGTTAATTCTATTGTCCGACATTCAAAATTACAACTTAAATTATCGAGAAGCTTTAACTTCATCACACTCATTTATTAAGATGTCGGATTTCGACTCATGGAATAGACAACATGAGATGACAATCCAGACGATTAGCTTCAAACTTGTGTAAAAGAATTTTAAGAGACAAATTTAATGAAAATCTAAAATTTGAAAAATTATTAAAATGCATTAAATATTGAATGTAATTTGCAACAATTCATTATCTCTATAAGAAATAATGTCATTATTATCTGCATAATAAAATTAAATACCAAAATGAAATTTCTGCAAGAAAATGAAATTTTCGTTGTGTTCTTATGCACTCCTTAACTAGATAGGTGTCGCTAAAAATAAAACCGTATATTATTCATTTATCATGAAACAAATATTATGCACTCCTTAACTAGATAGGTGTCGCTAAATATAAAAGTATAGTAGAGGTAACTTCCCTGAAATTGTCGAAACGAAGCGGCGAGGCATCAAAATCGAAACAAACCTACAAAACAAAACACCAAAACAAAACAAACAAAGAACAAAAAAAACAAAACGACACACACACAAAAACAACAAAACACGTACACTCCAATAGTGAAGAATCACTATTGGTCAGACGACGGTGGTGGAGGTGGATCGCCATGAAACGAAGTCCAAGCTTTCCATCGAGCCTCGAGAAGCTGCCATGCGGCGATTATGCTCACCCATCTGCCGATTATATTGATTCCGGTATTGGTTCGCTCTCTCCAAAGTCGGTTACGTTCGTCAAGACGTTCATTTTGGCCGATCGAATCGAGTAGATGTCTTGACGAAACTCGTCCATCGACCGCTAATTCATTCTGAATCGTCCCAACTCCTCACGTATGGAATAGTAACCACTACTGATGGACCTTCGAGAAGGGCGTGGGTGATCGGGATCGCCGTTGCTCTGAAGAGGCTCATATCCCTCCCGCATCGGTATGCTGATCGCTTCTTCATCGGATGCAAAGTGGTGTCAAAATGATCATGTCACCGGAAGGTGCATGAGATGGTCAGCAGTTCTTGCTTGAGCTTCGGCGAGCTGCGCATGCATGTATCTCTTCACACGTTCCTCATATCATGCGTGCAAGGGTCGTCTCATCATAAGCAAGCGGGGCTCCTCAAGCTCATCGAGGTCAATCCTCTTGGTCTTATCAAATCGTCCAGAATGCGTGCCTCATTACTAATTATCCTCAAATGCACGAGATAGCCCATTGGGGATTTGGCTGCGTGAGCCGACATTTCTTCTGACCGAACTAAGCGCAAATGATCCCAAATGAAGAAAGTTGGGCTAACTTTTATCTTCTTTACTGCGCACATGAGGAGAAAGACCTCAGCAGTATTAACCTTGTTAGCCTGCTCATTTCCGAAGACATTGAAGGCAATGAATTTATGAACCATCGCCAAAGCTGGATCCTTAATAAACCCACTCGGTATCCCAACTGACGACCAATTGTTGAAACCAGATAGCTCCTGCCACGCCTCTCTGACATTAAACGATTGAGGTATACCACGTGCACCTGAGGTTGGAAATCCAAACACACCCTTCATGACACGAGGGGTTACAGCATATTCTTGCCCCAATAGACGACAAGTCATAGTGTCAGACTCATCATCAAAACCCATCGTACAATAGAACTCAACTAACAACGGAGAATACCCAGGTAATTCCATCATAGCATACTGAAGCAGGCCTAAATTCTTAAGGTACTTCTTATTCCTATCCTCAAGACCCAAACTTTGCATCAAATCCCAATTAAATACACGCGGAGGAGTTATTTCTTGATGAATAAAACGACGATGAAGAGTACCTTCCACAGGATTGTAGATGGGAAAAGCGGCTGAATACGTTATGCTTATGTCTTCTTGGGGTTCCTCCATAGGAATATCATCGTCTCGAGGATGACGGGAGCTAGACCCGACTGCATTCTTCGTACGAACCATATTGATCTTTGTGCGAGAGGCACTGGACGAGGGTGAGTGAACACTGGATAAACTGAGTGAGAGGAATGCAAGCAAGCTCGGCGCTGGGACGCTCACTAAGGAAATCAGAGCGCCGGACGGAGGCTGAGCTCGCGTTGGGGAGCGAAGTCAGACGAAGCGTCGGACGGAGGCTGAGCTCGCGCTGGGGAGCGAAGTCAGACAAAGCGCCGGACTGGGTAGAGCACCGAACGGAGGCTGAGCTCGCGCTGGACTCAGAAGGCGCGCGGCGCTAAAGAGGAAACGTCGGACGGAAGAGGAAAACGCGGCGTTGGGCGCGGCGTTGGAAAGATGGGGCGTCGGACGGGGTAGCGCGAGCGCTGAGGCGAGCGGAGGGCGCGCGACACTGAGTTGCAAACGCCGGACGGATGGCGAGGGAGGCGCGGCGCTGGAGAGTGTGAGTTCTCAGAGACGGAGCTGCGCGAGGAAGAAATGAAAAACTAGGGTTAGAATTTTTGTTTTGCAAACCCTTAATTAATAAAAAGAATTTTTTATTTTTATTTTTATCGAAAAATGGACCCAGTACGGTTTCGTGCCGTCCGTATTGGGTCACCTTATCTGCCAGCATAATACATTCAATGGTACCCCAGCGCCGGTTGTGATGCGTCCGGCGCCTGGGGTACTCTTCTGGACGCAATTTTGATTGCACGTAGCGCCGGTTGCCCTGCGTTCGACGCTTGGGTCTTGCTTCTGTGCAAAATGACACCTCCCCACACGATTTTTCTTCTCAAACACCCAAAACTCTAAAATATGACTCCAAACTGCACCACATAAAACAAAAACAACACCAAGATAAAACAAGAACAAAACGAAAATAAACGTGGGTTGCCTCCCACGAAGCGCTAGTTTTAACGTCGCCAGCCCGACTAGTGATTCCTCATTTTGTTGAATTCTGTCGAGCGAGAAGCTTCGCTCCGACTCTCATTATCCAACGCGCCTCTGCTAGGCGATAACCATATTCGGAGAGTAAGGTGGCGGCTCTTTCCACTCATCCTCGACTTGTACCTCACCCGATCTTTCTTACACTTAGCACGAAGTGTGGGTCGATCTTCTCATTGTCGATTTCTTCCTTGGACATCTGCACTGCAAGACCTTATTCTCGTCCAAAATATCAAGTGTAGTGATAGAAAACATGATGCGAGAGTAGAAGCGGAGAATTATCACTCCTACTACTAGCACGGAATGTCTCGTCGTACCCAAAACAGTCAAGCTTATCAATCCTTTAGTGAAATCAATTTGGGTATTTGTTGTAGCCATGAATGGCCTACCTAACAACAACGGATGTCCACTCATGTTTTCCATTCCTTCTCCCATATCAATGACAACAAAATCAATCGAGACTAACGGGTTACCCATTCTTATTAAAACATCTTGATCACACCCTTGGTGCACCGAATAGTTCCTCACTAATTCTAATCGCATGCTGGTTGGTTTTAACTCCCCAAGTTTTAACGAATTAAACAGGGAAAATGACATTAAGTTAATCCCAGCACCCAAATCAAGCATCCTCGATGCAGATTTTCCATTACCAAAAGCAACATTAAGAGTAAAGCTACGGATCGCTTTGCCTTGGTTTGGGTTGGAGCGGAATGGGCTTCTTCTTCTCAACTACCACCTTCTTCATATTCCCCGTCTCCTTCCTTTCGACTATTAGACGGCTCGGAAATGGAACAAGTGGCTCATAAACTCTGAGGTGTTCTTCTTCTACTCCGATCTCTTCATCGCCTTGACTTTTCATTCTCACTTCCATAGCGATATGACTTTGACATGCTCCGATTGGTTAGGAAACTTCCCCTTTTGGTCTCGTCGTTCTAATTGCTCAACAGTTCTAGCCATCTGTCCCACTTGAGTTGCCAACTGTCCCACTTGAGTTTCCACTCTTTTGATAGATGTCTCCAAAGATTCAAATCTCAAGTACTTGCTTGGACAAAAGTATTTAGAGAATCCTCAGCGATGGTTTATTGGGGCATCAAGTTGTTCTTGATTTTTTTTGAGGTTCTTTATCTGAAATGGGTACCTCGACTTGATCCCCTTGATTCGACTCCGGAGAAATTAGGGTGATCTCTCCGGGATTGTAAGAATTTGAGTAGGGGTCATGTCTGGGCCTCGACTGATAGCCCGACTGATTTCCTCTTTGATACCCTTGTTGGAACCCCAGCATAGCATTAACTTGTACTTCTTCATATGCCATCTCACTGGTTCTTTGGCACATGTTAGCTTCATGCCCCGCTTCTTCACATATTCCACAAGTTTCCATCGACATCGCTTGTTGCTGTTGGAATTTAGCTGATGTCTAAGGCTCGGTCGTTCTCAATAGTTGAACTTAGCGAGTGAGATCGCATGATTCTTGAGTCATTTCATAATTGGCGTCATCTCTTTTATCGCTGTGTGGGTCTTCGTCCCGCACTTCTCCTTTGTGAGTTTGCAGCTAGCGTCTCCAAAATCTCGCTAACATCACCAGAATATAGTTTCCAATGTCTCTCCAAATTGCATTATCAATCATGTATTGATAATCCATCGTCGAGACATCATAGAAAAGCCGATTGAGGAGCTCAGGGTAGTGGTGATGCGGACATTCTTCTTTGTAACGATTTGAACCGATCCCATGCCTCATGCGGAGGTTCTCCAACTATCTCGCTTGAAGGTAGCTATCTGCGCCTCGGCTCTTGTGTTTTCTCGGTTCGAGTAGTACTTTCCCATAAACTTATCATAAAGCGCGCCAACTCGTCGATGAACCGGTGTAGAGACATCAACCATGTCTTGGCTCTATCTTTCGGTGTAGGAAAACACCTCATTCTCGCCGTATCTTACGTAAGCTCGTTCGGTGGAAAAGTGTGAACCACCGCATAGAACTCCGGATGAAGTTCAAGGCATCCTCGCTAGGCATCCCATAGAATGACGGAAGGGTTGAAGTGGATGGGCTTCAACTCATAGTTACGGGCGGATCCCGAGGACTATGCATGACGTTGTCACCCAATGACGGGTCGAGCAAAATCATGCATCCTCGGGTTTCCTTCTTCATGGGCTCCTCCATTTGCCGCCATTTCTTCCGCACAAACTCCTCACTTGGAGATCTACTCCCAAACTCTCGTACTCAACCTGTCATTGCACTTGCCTCACTTTCGGACAAGCTTTCTTCCGAGTTCGAAGATTAAATTCTCCTACCACCGTGAATGTTGTCGAACACTTGGTGCCAACTTCCTTTTAAGACTCAAGCGACCTAGCATACACAAACACAAGACAAGAAAACAGATTACGCGCACCTGTGGGAAGAATTAACCAAACAAAAATAAATAAAGAAAAATAGAAGATAGGAGGGGAAAAATAACACAATAAAAAATGCCTAAAGCCTTCCCCGGCAACGGCGCCAAAATTTGTTCCGACCAAATTGTTCTTTTCAGTCGCTCGCAATAGTACGAGGTCCTTATAGAATGGTAAGGTCGACCCAAGTCGAATCTCTCGAGGAAGACTTAACAGGGCTATGATGTGTTACGATTAAAACGGTAAATCTAAATCCTAAACTTGATTTGGGGATGATGATTAACTAAGATTAACAGGGAATTAAATCACACGAACAATTCAAACCAAACGTTCAAAGCAGTTCAAAAGCAACAGGAGTAATTCAAGAATGTGGGATAAACTAGGGTATTAGGGTTCTTCGCCTTGATTAATCGATTTATTGCTTGATTAAGAAATCTACCTATTCATGCAATTCTCTAACCTCAATCCAAACACTCAATTTTCGTTCCGTGGATTAAACCTAGGTTATCGAATTTCACAAATACATAAACTACTAGAGTCCCGTTTCCGATAACCTCTAATCCAATCTAGTCCTATGATGCAACGTATCTATCTCTCGATAATACACGAAACATAAACAATTAAATGGTGATCAGTCACTTAATCATAAACCCTAGGATTCAATTGATGCACTCAATTAAAACAAATAATCAATTAAACAATTTGAATCACCCAACCCTAGAAGAGGATTAGTTCATGCTTATCTCACGGATCAAACAATTATAATTGATAGAAATCATTATCCAATAATTCAACGAGCGAAAAGTGAATAACAATCCTTACAATCGTAAACGTCGTTGATGAATTTCTCCAATCAAGAGTCTTGAATCAAACCAATGCAAGGAAATTACTTGGAAAATAGATGAATAATTTCGTGGGAGAACTATTGAAAAACTGACGTCTGCGAATAAATAATGAACTGAACTTAGGGTTTCACGCGTTTCAAAATATATATATAGGGCGAATTTTTCACGTCCGGTACGGACGGAGACCCAGGCACGGACGGAGGCCTTCAAAACCAGCAAAATCGTGGGCACCAGTACGGACGTGGACTCGGCCGAACGCGGCGCGGAAAGCGGAGCCGACCGGACGCGGGCTGTCTATGGGCAGCCAACACGGTTGCGGCGTCGGACACAAGCCAGCGCCGGACGCGGCAACTCTGGACTACTTATCTCGGAAGCCGGCCGGACGCAGGCAAAGACGGACACGGCGATCTTCTGGACAACTTCACATCGGCACCCAGCGTCGGACGCGGGGCGCTTTCTGGAGACGTCTCGCTTCAACGCCTTAAACCCAATACGGACGCATATGAAGCACCGGACGCGGGCCTTCTTGCATGCGTTCTATCTTTTGCCAGACACACCCAGCGCCGGCTACGTCGAGTCCGGCGCTTGGGTGCGTTTTTATACTCCAAATGTGTAAAACGCGATCATTCCCTATATAAAACCAAAACAAACATGATTCCAATAAAACATATTCAAAATTAAGCAAATAGGAACCAAATCGTTCCAAACAAACACAGAAAAACACAACAAAAACAAACAAAACAATAATATTAAGAGGAATGATTAAGATTAAGATTAATTAGCCCAAAAAATGGCAATAATTAAGCTCCAACTATAATTCCTTCTCATGAACCTCTGAATTCAACGATAATGTCTCAGCTCCAGGCTTCTCCGTGCGGAGGTGGTAAACGAGACCGGAAGACAACCAGCAAAACGACACCGGCGAGGTCACAAATCGCCGTCGCCGCTAGCAACCCAACCTCACGTGATCTCTACGAAGGCCGCGTGATCCGCCGCCACCACGAACTCTCGACCACGCGTCGCCGCCGATACCCTGCGCCTCAGGCAGCGTCATGGACGGCGTTGACGAGCCGAAGAACGAAAGCATTTTCTGTGCGTCGCAGTTTCGATTAACCGGCGATGAAGCGTCTCTCTGTTTAGCTAGGCCATGCTCCGATGGCCGGAGGTCCCGGCCGGCGGAGTGGCTGATGACGACGCCGAAAGTAAGGCGACGACGCCGTATAGGAGTAAATTATGCTGCATCATTTTTCAGGATAGTGGAAGAGGTTTTATATATTTATGTTATAAAGTCTTAAAATACCAATATAAAAGGTCAAGCCTATTTTATATATTTATGTTATAAAACATTAGTTTGTCTAACGATTAAGCACTGTCAAGATTAGGGATGAGCAAAATATCCAATAACCGAATAACCGAATCGAACCGAACCGAAATATCTAATTTGGTTCGGGTAAATCGGTTATTTCGGACAATTTGGTTATAACCGAAATATATTTCGGTAGTATGATTTTCGATCGGGTATGAGTTTTTTTACCCGAATATCCGATACCCAAAATTTATATTTATATTAGTTTTTTAATATAAATACTAAACACCAGTTACAATTACAATAAGCATGACACATACAGAATCAAAAGGTATCTCAGGAAACAAACCCAACAACTTCAAAGACTAAACACTAATACAAAAGAGATAATTAACAGAGCCGATAAGGAAGCCATAACGAATTGTACATGCAAACATAGCTTCCGTATTAGATCATTTCAAAATAAATAAGCTTAAATCACCAAACAGTGAGTAATCAACACCAGATTGCAATTACAACAAAAAACTAAGTTACACAACACCACATGGTGTGGCATTAGAAGGTTCGATGTATTAAAAAAGCTTTGGATTTGGAGAATATGAACTTGGAACTTATGAACTTTGAACTTTAAATTTGATGTTTTGAGAAGATTGTAGCATTTTTATGAATTGTTCGTATTTGATAATGTTTTTTGAACTTTGAACTTATAAAGATTGTTGGTAATGAGTTGTTTAGTATTTGTAATGTTATTTATGAATATTGCAAACTAGTTCTGATAAAACCTCTATAAATTAATACCCGATAAATTAATAATCTCTAAAATAATAAAATCTTCTGTCTGACTTGGGCCTTTGTAAAAATCATCAATTTCGATAAGATAATAAAATAATAAGTTTTGGAAAATCCTTTATAAATATTAGGTCCCATCGAACTCTAAATTAATAATTCATAAATATTACAAAATTATAAATATTATGGTAATTTGCTAAAATATGAATGAATTGTTACTTGATTTTCTTAAAATTTAAATCTAATTGGATTTCATCCTAACTTTTTAATGGTCATCAAGAGTTAGGTTGTTCAGTTCTCTAGCCGCAACAAAAATTGTGAAGAGTTGTTGTCGCTACCAAAGCCTCCTTTCTCGTGATCGGTTCCGTGATCTTGAGTCATCTTGAGCCTCGTCATTAGTAGGATCTTCAATAATATCAGCAACAATTTTCTCTAAATTTTGAACCATTGCACATTCATCATTTTCGTCCGGATAGTCCACCAGTTTGTTGACGTCCATTTTATTGCGATAACCAACATCCTTGATCATATTCTCAAGCTCATGTAGACTTTCTTCAAAATTTGTCTCACTTGAGTCGCGTGAGATTTCTTCATTTGAACGGATTTTGCAATGCCTAAAGCAATTTGCTATTGACACTTGAGAAACATTGGTTGTCCAAGCGGAGACTGCAAAATTGATGGCATCTAAAACATTAATCTTTTCAAGATTAGGTAGCCCCAACTCATGACCTTCCAATAGATTTTTGTAGAATCTCCTACGACAGTGCATCTTGAAAGCTCTAATTATTCCTGCATCACATGGTTGAATATTTGATGTCATGTTAGGTGGCAAAAAGAATAGCTCAACATTATGTAACCCTTCAATGTTTTTTGGATGGTGGACAATTGGTTGTTGATACATGAATATAATTAATTGAAACATAATAAATTCATTTATTTTCAATACATGTACCAAATTCTTGAATTTAAAAGTCTCTCTTTTAATTAATAAATTATTAATTTATCGATATATTAATATCTCTCTAAATTAATAAAATTTCATAGTCCCAATGATATTAATTTATAGAGGTTTTACTGTATTTGTTGAGCATTATAATATTTTTGTATGTTTTTGTTTAGGATTCGGAATCTGGGTAAAAAATCTGTTTTATCTGAAATATCTGAAATAATTTTCGGTTATTTTATTTTGGTACCCGAAATTATTTCGGTTTGGTTCGGATATCATTTTTAAAATTTCAGTTATTTAATTCGGATATTTTTTTTACCATATCCGATCAAATACTCGAATACTCACCCCTATGCAAGATAATATTCGAAACAACCCTACGCCTGTAATAAATATGTTTAAAACAACAATACACTAAACATACTTTTTGAATAAAGCGCTAATATTTTTCAATATAAAATTAATACTTTTGGATTTGGATTCGACCTAACATAAATCAAGTTGCAAAATTAATTTTAGAGATCATGATACTCGTCAACCATCATAGGATTTGTTTTTCAGGTATATTTTGATGTAATTATGCTTGAGCCTTGAAGTGGATGTATGATTATGATTATGATTTTGATTATCTAAATTACATCTTTAAATTTCTTCCAAAGTTGACCTAAGATATATAATAAATTATAGAGGGCATGTTTTATACTGACTTGGAAGATTTAGGGTGACTATGGGATTAGGTAAACCCGTTTGATGTCCCTTTATAAAATGGTTGATACAATATCGAATATTCATACAATTTTAAAACGTTATAATGTATCATCACTTTTAATTTCTTGCAATTACAACATTCCCTATTTTCTAAAATTACGTTGTTTCATCGATTTAATGTTTGTAATTATCATTGGACAAGTAGGGGTGGGGCTGGGTACTGGATAATCGGTTATTTCTATAATTAAATCGAACATGTGGTGATCGGTTAATCAAATAATCGGTTCCACCGATTTTGATTTGATATTCAGTTGAGGTATTTTTAAATTATCGATTATCGGTATATTCGATAATTGAACGGGTACACTAATATATATATATATATATATATATATATATATATATAAGTTTGGTTCAAATAAAAACACATTCAAAAATAAGAAATAAGAACAATTTTTACCATTGATTTTTAAAGATGGGTGGTTGTAATTGAATCAAATTGTGGTATAATGGTAATTATAAAATATTACGAAAATAACCGTCCCTTATAGAGATTGTGATAACTTAATCTTAAACCATTGATTAATAGCAAATAGATGATGGAGATGAATTCTTATTTTTTATTTTAAGGGGCTTATATATATATATATATATATATATATATATATATATATATATATATATATATATAATTATTAAAATATAAAACTATCTATTAAAATTAATAAATTATTTTTCAATTTAGAGACCCTAAATTGATTTCAATTACCAATAACAACCCCTAACCTTTAGCCCTTCCCATACATTATGCTCCATCCCTTCTTCCACTATGTCGAGACTCGAGTACGATGCCACTGCGTTGCTGCACCTCCCACCGCTTGGTTCGCAGCAGTCACTCGCCTCAGGGAACCCACCGTCGCCACTCTCGCTTGCTCCCACCACAATGTCGAAGACTCCTCTCCAGTGGCCCTGCTCTGCAATACTGCAAGGTAAGTTCTTCTTCTCCATCATTCTCTCCATTTTTCGAAATGATGCAAACAGTATTCCATTTTTTGAAATATTGTTCAACCTAAATTGCACCTCTAGGTTCTCGCAGTAGTACGAGGCCTATATAGTGTGGTAAGATCAACGCAAGTCGTATCTCTCGAGGAAGATTTAACAAGGCTTATGATATGTTACGATGAAAACAATAAATCTAAATCCTAAACTTTGGTTTGGAAGATCATGCTGGAAATAAATAATTGTAAAGGAAAGTAATAGAAAGATTTCAAGCTATAGAGTTTAGAAACAATAACAATTGCAAAAGATTAATTCAAAAATTTGAGGATAACTAGAACATTAGGTTCTTCGCCTTAATTAATTAATTAATGCTTTACTTAGGAAATTTACCTACTCATGAAATCTAACATTCAATTTAAACACTAGACTCTCGTCTCTGTAGATTAAATCTAAATTATAGAATTCCACAAATAAATAAACTATTAGACTACTCATTCCCGGTAAAGTCCAACCCAATTGATCTATACGGATGCAACGTGTTAATCTCTCGATCTCACCCGAAGCATAAACAATTAAATGATGGTCAGTCACTCAAAAGCAAACTATATAATTCAATTGGAAAACTTAAACCTTGGAAATAATTAATCAACGAATTTGAATCACCAAACCCTAGATGAAGAATTTAGTTCATGTTCATCTCATGGATCAAACAAAGAAAATTAATAATAATCATCAACTAAAAAATCCAATGGAAAAGAGATAATAATTCTTACAATATCAATGTTTTTGTTGAATCTTTTCAATCAAAGTGTTTTTGAATCACAAAATTGCAAAAGGAATAAGAAACTAACTTTTTAGAGAGAAAAACGTGGAGGAGAAAATATAGAATGAAAGGTAGTTAGGGTTTCTCCCTTCTTTTGTTTGAAGTCATCAAACTTCTAACAAGCTATCGTAAGCTTGTTTTCCTTGATCTTCTCTAAGTCTACACATAGGCTTTCAAGCGCATCCCACATCTCATTTGTTGTCTCACATTTTATCAGCTACCCAATGTGAGAGTTGGGAACTATTCCGGAGATGGTATTTTTGGCGAGGTTATCGAGCTCGCCTTGCTTGCGTTCTTCTGAGGTGAAGTCCGCTCTATCTTTCGCCTGGGTCTCGAACGTGGGTTCTTGTCCTGGAGTTGTGCTCAGTTTCATGACAGAGTTGTGCTCAGTTTCATGACATTCCCTCTGATAATCATTGGCCATGAGTGATGACCTCCCACATGTGGCAGTGCTGAGCTGTAAAATAGCTTTTGAGTCTGAACTTCCAGATCTCGTAGTTATCTACGTCGAAGGTGGGGAGAGAGGTTGAGTTGCTGTAGTTAGTTTCCATCACAACAAAAATACAGCAGTATGCAAAGAATATATATTTTTAAGATCCATTCTTGAAACAACGACCACTAGGGGAGTTAGTTGTTCTTGTTAACAATATGCTCTAATACCAATTCATGGGTCCCGCTGATTATGATCTATTGTATGGAGGAGAATACACCAGTAAGATAAATTTAAAACTTTTTCTTTTTTAAGACCGCTCGGCTTAGTAGCTATTGGTTAACTGCAGTCCACTACTAATGGCAGTACTGTTGATTAGTTCAGATAAGAGGAATCTTGAGTTAAGTGATATCAGTTAACAAACCTACTGACTGCTAAGATGGTCTATCAGTTGGACTGATAACTGATGTGCTTGCAGTATGTGGTGGTTACTGGTTTGCCTTAGAAAACTATTTCACAAAACTTAAGTCATATAAAGCTTAGTCGGTTTTCAGTTAATCTCTTTCAATATCAAATTGATACTGATAAGAGTGCTTCAAATAAGTTTCGTGATGCTTTGTGCTTGTGATGACTGTTCAATATATGTAATTTAAGAGTAATATTGAAAATAAAGAGCACGTTGGTTTTTACGTGGTTCAGAGATATCAATTACTACATCTACGGACTGATTGCTCAGTCAATCCACTACTCGGGATTAGGTATTGTTTACAGGAACAAGAATAAACCCAGATACAGCGGTCATCTTACAGTATCCCGTCAAACTAGGCGTTACCTCTTACGCTTATTGGTGCTGGAAAACCCTAGCCTCTGCGAGCATTCGATCAACTTTCTAGCTTACGGGTGCTAAAAAACCAAGCTTTCAACAACTGACATTTCGTTACTTACTTGCCCAAACTCCTACTTAACTTTGAGGGTTTTGTAGTGGTTTTTTCAACTATATTTGAGTTGACACAAGCGTCAAACTCAGTGAATTTAGGCTTGAAATATTATTATGGAATATCTTAGATGAAAGAAAATGTATACTGAAACTTCGAGCAAATATATATATGTGAGCTCTGAAAGTTTACTGATAACACTGTTAACTTCCTTATTCAAAATCGTTGTTTGAATGAACTTCGTATTTGAGCTTTGATCAATTGAGAATTCAATTGCGCAGTGTTTCAGTAACCTGTTAAGGTTGGACGCATATATACAAGTAGATATTTGATTAGAGCCGTTGGAGGGACTGCAATTCAAATTCTTTTTTTTTTGTCGTTTGAAAATATTTTCGTTGAATCCTTGTATGTCGTTGGCAGAAGTCTGTATCAACGTATACTGTAGCTCTGTAACTCTGAAAATATGGAATGACGTGTCAGATTGCGTCGTAGATACGCTACGGTGTTGGATTTTGTAATATCCCAAACTTTTAATTAGTAATTAATTAAAGATTAAGATTAAACAGGGCATTGCATCCTTAATAAGAAATAAAATAGACATACTTGAGACTCAAATTATTTAATTTCACTTAGCAAAGTAAAGTGTGATCGAATATTGAATCTTAAAATTTTCAAGTAGAAGACTTTGTGAAGAAATTTAGATTATTTTGTAGAATGATTATTTGATCTTAATGATCAAATAAATACTATGACCATAGAAAATTTAATTTATATAAATATACCATTATATATGCTGCATTTTCATGTTATGTAATAATAATGGTTTTATGGAGATAAGATTAAAATGTTATAAATTTTACTTACTAAAGTGAAGAAAATAAAACAAAGAAAGTAATAAACATATACATATTAGCATTTAATAAAATACATATGTATATCATATATTAATATTAGTATGGATAAATATAGTGTGAAAGCATTTATGAAAGTGAATTCTATAATTGGTGAATAAGCATGCATTAAATTAAAAATGGTGAATAATCATTTATTAAACTAAATCAAAAATGAAATATAAATTTATACATAAATATTTCACCTCCTTACTATTCAACACTTTCAAAATCCTCCAAATTTCTCTCCAAACTTTCGACACACACACACTTGGAGAAAAAAAATTATCAAGCCATTTTCTTTCAATTATTCCACTTTCAAGCTTGATTTCAAGTTGAACAAAGGTAAAATTTTATCTTTTCTTCAACTTTTGAGCTTAATTATTGTTAGTAGATATGTAAAAATGTTGATGGTATGAAATTGAAGAATTTAAGTGATATGTGATGAATATTAATGATATATGGTGGTAATTGATGGATTAGTAGTAAAATAATGAAATATTTATGGTTTAGTTGTAAGATTTAAGTTGGAACTTAAAAACCCTAGTTCATGAACTTTGTGTTAAAGTGATGGTATGTTGATCTTATGTTAGAAATTTATTTATAATTATGTGATTAAGCATGATTAGGTATGTAATTTGAAAGAAAAAATAGCAAAAATAAATTTATGAAATATATGCATATTTTGAAAATTTCAAAAATATTGAAGAGTATTATGTTGATTTTATTTTCTTCAATTAACTTGATATATGAGTTTAATATGATGATTTAAGCATTATGTGAATTAATTAGAATTTTCTAAGCTAATATGTTGAAAGTAGAAAATTTCGGTTTACATGTTTAGTTGATATGTTCATGCAAAAGTTGATATATGCTATTGTTATTTTTGTTTAAGGTTAATATATGATAATTAGAAAGAAAGTTGAAGAAAAATATAATTTACCCATATTGTCATAATTTTTGAAAATTATGTGGAAAAAGGGGAAATTTAAAGTTTAATGTTATTCTTTATAAATCTATATGGATTATGAACTTATTATGTAACTAAGGACTAATGGAACTTAATTGGGATTTGTAGAGCTAAGAAAGTGAAAATCGAAAGCTTATGTACATGTTCATGTTGGAATGAGTTCATGTTTTGAATAAGTTATGTTATGTGATATTGATTGATTAGAAATGATTTACAAGAATAAAGTATGATAATAATGAGATGAATGCAATTAAAAATATGTTGATGGCTTATTACTTAAATTGTAATGAAAGTTTAAGTTAGCCGATTAGTCGAAAAGTTATGTATGAATAACTTAAGAAGAAGAAATAAAATGTTTACATAAAGAAAAGAATGTGAATTTAGTTCATTAAAGTGTAATTGCGAAATAATTATTAATCGTTCCTTTAATACTAAAGTAGACTCATGAGAGTCGAATAAGATAAATATGTAAAGAAAGCTAAAGAATATAAGGATGCAATGACACGAAAGACTTATAATTCGTATAGGTGAAAGTTTAGCCAAAAGTGTCTAAACAAAGTATAAGAAAAGAAAAAGAATGAATAATAAGAATTTATGTATGTTGAAAGAAGAAAAATGCCCTTTATGTGAGTACTGATATTATCGATTTATCTAAGGTACGTCGAAAAAGGGCAAAGTGATTAAAGAGGAAGAAGAAGAAGAGAAAGAGAACTTGATTAAACTTATCTAGTAAAGTCTACAGGTGGGCTTTCTAACGAAATATAGCATGTGCTAAATTTTATAATTTCATTATATGTTGCATGTCATTTGAAAAATATTGACTTGCCAAATTTTTGAGAATGAGCATGATGCATTACCTATCCACGAAAAAGAAAGAAGGAAAAGAAAGAAAGAAAGAAGAAAAGAAAGAAAGAATGAAAGAAAGTATGTACCGACGTCGGGTACGGACCTTCGGGTCAAGGCGTGTTAGAGAAGGAGGCATACTTCTCAACACAAAGAAAGTACGTGGATATGGGTAGAGAAAGTTGTCTGCAGACAAAGATCATGCATAAGTATTTGTTTTAATGCTATGAAACTGAAAGCAAGTAAGTGTTTTATTTCGAAAAGCATGCACAGGTTTTTCACTAAAACCCATGTGTATTGCAAAGTTACGGCAAGTCAATCTTATAGCTCTAAGAGCAAAGTTTTAAATGTTTTCGGCATGTGTCCACTGAGTGCTTATGTACTCACGTCCTGCATGTATTTCTAAACATGCAGGTTGAGCTGAGATCTTGGAGATGGAATTGGAAAGAGGAACACTGTGGTTACCGTGGTTTATGGTTTCTGTCATATATGTTCGAAACATCTCTTGTTATTCCGTTTGTTTCATACGTTTGGTTGTGGTCGTTGAGATTGAACTCCTTGATCACTTGTTGTTGGAAACAAATTTGGTATTGGTTGGTAGTCATGGATTGGAGTCGAACTCCTTGGTATCTTTTGTTACTCGAAGGAGACTCGGTTCGTTGTTTATTATAAGGCATGTTTGAGAATGTTGGAGTCAAACTTGTCATGACATTATGTTGTTTAAATGCTTGTCTTGAACAAATGTTGATATTCCATTCGATTTGTAATTACTTGAAAATGTCACACGAGTCGTTGTATTTTGCTGCCCAGAGTTATATGTCCTCATACATAGAACTCAACTACTATTTCTGTTGCCACACTCTGACTTGAATAATCGTTATGTGATTGTTGTAATTGTGGAAGAAAAACCCCTTTTGGACAAAAGTCGATTGTCGTTGATTATCCTATCTCCGTTATTTCTTTTATTCATTCGACTTTATGGAAACGAATTATGTTGTCCTGACCGAAATTAATACCTCATTTGATGTCACTCATTATTTAGTTTCCATATATATTGTTGTCACATCCCTTATTGAATTCTTTCTATTATCATTAGTCCCAATAGTTCATGAAGAGTGATTAGTCACAGCCTAATCTCTCGATTAAAAGTTAATTTGTGATGATTGGTATCAGAGCAGTGTTTTTACTAGGTCTGTGAATATTTGACGTTTATTTCAATTCATAACATAATTGAGTCAGTAAAGTACAATGTTCCAATTCCATCTCCGCCAGCTCAACCAGGTAAGTAAGATGAGATTTTATTATGAACATTGAAAATGTTTCTATTTCACGAAGTTATTTGACAAAGTCATTCATTTTTCAAAGTTACGCATTTGACAAAGTCATGCATTTGATAAAGTCATGCATTTGCTAAAGTCATTCATATGATTGATAAGTTATGTGTGTGAAAAGTGATATGAATTACATATTGAACTGTGCTTAGAGTTAAACTTTGAACATTTTAAGTACATTAAGATTAGTTAGTATGTAAGTTATGTTCTTACTTAGGATGGCAATGACTCGATGTACGCCAAGAAATAGTACAGCACCGAGACCTCTCACGATTGGACGAACTGACCAATTCTACGAGTATCGGATGGAGGAACATCAGAGCTTAACGGAATTCTTGGATAAATTCCTAGAGCTATGGATGCAAGTTAGGGGATTCGTGGTAATGGATCTGGATGGTATTATGCAGCTAGTACGTGTTCTACCTTCTGGGTGGCGGGAATGGGCCGCTGTAGTTGCTCTAGATTACATTACCGAGTATCGTAGTTTCACGGAGTTTCCGGGATTCGTGGATATTATTCGTAGACAGTATCACGCTACTCAGAGTCCTCCCTCAGGTACTTATCCTCCAGTGGAAGGTTTTGCTTTCGCAGTTTATAATATCTTATCATCAGATATTTCTATTGCGAATGATGAGCCTCAGTTTGAGATAGGCGAATCTAGTACTTCTACAGTAGTAGATTCGACCGCTTCTGAATCCTTGAGGGATACCTTTGATGCTTCTATTTATGGAGATCAGCTTGTACCGGTTGATACTATTACTTCATCTGATCAGCTTACCTCTGCTGATATCACTACTTCTTATGAGTTTAGCCCTATTATTCCAGATAACTATCAGACTCTTCTTGAAGATGATTTTCCTCTTGAAGAACCCGATCATTTTGACCTTGATTCCGATATGGATGCCATCGATTTACGTTGGTATGATCAACTAATTGCCATAAATGTCTCCCCACTCCAGTTTGTACCCTATGAGTCTCCACCTGGAACTAGAGCCGGCAAAATTGGCCCGGCCCGGTGGGTCGGCCCGGGGTACCCGGAATTGGGGTCAGGTTGGGCTCGTAAAAATAGTGGCCCGAAAAAAATTGGGCCTAAAAAGCCCGCCCACATAGCCCGGTGGGCCTATCGGGCTTTGGGGCTAAAAAGCCAGGGGTTTTCGGGCTAAAAAGCCCGCCCACACATTTAAAGTTTTAATATTTTATATTAGTAGTAAATACTAAATAGTAAATATAGAAACTAAAATGAATGACTATTAAAAACTCCTCCTTTCGTCCATCCCTCTCTCTATTACATTTCTTTAAGGTCGATGTTTGATGTTTGATGATATTTGTAACTTTAAGTTTATCTTATTTACGTTGAAATTGATATTAGACTTGTTAGTAGATTTAATTTATTTTATTTATTTTTGAATTGATGTTAGTAGACGTAATTTATCTTATTTACTTTGAAATTGATGTTAGTAGATTTAATTTATTTATTGTTATCATATTTTTTTGAAATTAAAATAATATCTTATTAAATTAAATATTGGGCGGGTTTGACGGTGGCGGTGGCCCGGATGGGGTTGGGGTGAGCTACCACATTTCAACCGATAGCATTTGGGTGGGGCCACCCAACCGGTAAAACCACAAGTCATTGGGCGGGCGGGCCACCCGACCGCCCTTTGCCAGCCCCACCGAACCCCACCTACTTTTCTTTTCGAAGAAACTGAATCGGGATCATCCAGACCAACTGGAGTCACGCGATCTTTTAAGTATGAGACTGAGTTTTTACAACCTGTTGGTACTACCCAATTGCAACCCCTTCAGCTAAGCGATATACCGTTTATTTCGGATCCTTCTACTCATGATACTGAGATCAGCTATTCCCATTCTACCTCCTTTGCTAATCATTCTTCTAAGCTACCACCGGAGGATGAGTGTATTGATGAGGTATCAGATGTAGAAGATATGGAAGACATACTAGATGCAGATGTAAGAGTCGAAGGAATGAATGAAGAGAATGATATGCCCGGCCACGGCAATGGAGATACTTCATCACCGATGATGGATTAGGAGTTGGATGGGAATAGATGAATAATGTTGTACATATGTGGATAAATAGTTGGGTAGGACTGATGTAAATAGCTATGGATGCATAAAGTTTAACCTAATTAGTGTGTAGTATGGTAGACTAACCGGAATAGTTTTTCGATGCCTACTCTGCTAAGGCAAAATTTTCCCTTATGTAAAAAGTCCTCTAAGAGGCAATTTTCCTATGGTATAAAAGCAAATTTAAAGATATTTATATTGTGTTGATTGTTGTTTTTCTTGCTTACCTTTGAACCTATTGTTTATACAATTGTGTGAATTTATTTATATGTGAACATATTTGCTGAACATGACATTTTATCTGCTTTCTTATAAAGTCCTTATGTACATACTGTACATATATTGTTCTCATTAACTTGAAATGCAGTATGCTGCCAAGACGTCGAAATCGAATTCCTGTAGTAGAAGAACAAGAAAGTGAAAATATACCTCAACCTACCCCTGAACACACCCCTCCTCAAACAACTCGGAAGTTTTTTGAATTATTCATTCGACAAAATCCACCATCATATAGTAGAACTGGTAATCCTGCCGAGGCAGAGGAATGGATTCGGGCTATGGAAAGAATCTTTAAATTTTTAGAATGCTCGGATAAGGAATGCCTTTTGTGCATTTCCTTTCAATTGAAGAGACCAGCTGACTTCTGTTGGGAATCACGCCAGAAGACTCTCACTCCTAAAAGATTGGAGAATTTCACCTGGGAACAATTTAAAGAGGAGTTGTTTGCAAAATATATCCCTTGAAGTTACAGGAAAGAAAAGGAAATTGAGTTTATGAATTTGAAACAAGGAAAGAAAACAGTAGCAGAGTATGATAGAGAACTTTGTAATCTATCCCGTTATGCTCCATATAAGATTGAGACTGATGAAAAGATGGCTGAATTGTTTCGTTCGGGCTTACGACAAGAACTTAGAGTCATTCTAGCAAGCCTACTTGCTCTATCGTATGCTGGGTCGTTGAATAGGGCTTTAGATATGGAACTAGAGATGCAGTCGGAAAAGATGGCCCCTGAATCAAACCCGAACCCATCTCAAATCCAAACTCCACAAAAGATGATACCCCAAAATCAACGGTTTAAAGGAAAACGAAGATTGGAGATAAGAGACTTTCCAAATAAGAAACCTTGGCAAAAACCACACCAGCTTGTTTCAAGCTCTTTCCGACCATCATTTCAAAATCAACCACAAATGATTCCAAATCCACCCAGGATACCTTTATGCCCGAGGTGTAATAAAGCTCATGCCAGAGTTTGTAAATGGGGCACTAATAGTTGTTATAATTGTGGCCAAATAGGTCATTATGCTAACAACTGCCCAACTAGACAAAGATCGACAGAAAGTGGAAGAAGGTCAACCTCCGCTAAACAAGTGCCACAAATGAAAGCTATAGGTGGTAGTTTTCAACAGCAAGTCCGGTCGACATCAGTACCTCAATACTAGATGATTTTACCATCTCAAACTCAGCAAACTCAACCTCAATATCAGATGGCGTTCGCTTTGAACCCAAGGCGACATGAACAGAATGTTGAAAATTTGGCAGGTATGGGAACGTTAAATGGCATACCTGTTATAATTCTCTTTGATACTGGAGCTTTGCATTCTTTCATCTCTACAGCATGCGTAGATGTTTTTAAGCTGAACGTAGAGCGGAGTAACCAAGATTTAAAAGTGATTAATCCTTTAGGTAAATCCACAATAAGTTCCCAAGTATGTTCCGATTTAGAATTTGAGTTAGGAACTCTTAAATTGAAAGCAAGAACCTTACGAGTAATAGCAATGTGGGATGTGGATATTATCTTAGGAATGGATTGGTTAACAGAAATTTTTGTTGTAATTCAATGCGAACGACGGGAAATTTCGTTTCATCTTCCAGGAAAAGAACCTACCTATTTTTATGGTGTTGAAATGAAGGGAATAAGAGTTCCCATAATCTCAGCGTTACGTGCTAAGAAGCTGATGAGGAAAAAGGAAACTTGTGCCTATTTGGTATATTTGAATATTGATGATAAGAAAGAAAGAAGATTAGAAGATGTGCCGATAGTTCAGGAATATCCAGATGTTTTTCTAGAAACATTACCAGGACTACCTCAAGATAGACAATTGGAGTTTACAATTGATCTAGAACCCCGCTCGGCATCTATTTCAAAAGCGCCTTACCGTATGGCACCTAAAGAGTTACAATAATTGAAAATCCAACTTCAAGAACTCTTGGATTTGTGATTTATCCGACCCAGTGTATCTCCATGGGGAGCACCCGTCTTGTTCGTGAAAAAGAAGGATGGTACCCTAAGAATGTGCATAGAGACTATAGAGAATTGAACAAGCTCACCTTGAAAAATAAATATCCGTTGCCCCGGATAGACGATCTGTTTGATCAATTGAAAGGATCTAGTATTTTCTCTAAGATTGATTTAAGATCAGGGTACCATAAGTTAAAAATTCAATCAGAAGATATTCCTAAGACTGCTTTTCAAACACGGTATGGTCATTATGAATTTATAGTGATGCCTTTTGGTTTAACCAATGCTCCTACTGTATTCATGGACTTGATGAATCGTGTTTTTCACGATTTTCTCGATAAATTTGTCTTAGTATTTATCGATGATATTCTTGTATACTCGAAAGACGAACAAGAACATGAGAGGCATCTAAGAGTTGTATTAGAAACTCTAAGAGCTGAAAAGCTGTACGCCAAATTTAGCAAATGCGAATTTTGGCCGAGAGAGGTGAATTTCCTTGGACATATCGTATCAGCAGAAGGAATAAAAGTGGATCCTACTAAGGTACATGTTGTACAAGAGTGTAAATCACCTACAACGCCGAATGAAATTCGGAGTTTCTTAGGTCTGGCAGGCTACTATCGGAGATTCATTGAAGGATTTTCTAAAATTGCGAGACCGATGACTCAATTACTCCAGAAAGGAGTAAAGTTCCAATGGACCAAAGAATGTGAAGAAAGTTTTCAAGAACTTAAGAAACGATTGACGTCAGCACCGGTATTGATGGTACCAGAACCAGATCAAGGATTTACTCTTTTTATCGATGCGTCAAAGAACGGATTAAGATGCGTACTTATGCAGGAAGGAAAGGTCATCGCTTATGCTTCAAGACAGCTAAGACCACACGAACTTAACTATCCAACACGTGATTTAGAATTAGAAGCGGTAGTCCATGCACTAAAAATTTGGAGGCATTATTTGTATGGCTCGAGATGCGAAATTTTCATAGATCATAAGAGTTTAAAGTACTTCTTTGAGCAAAAAGAATTGAACATGCGTCAAAGAAGGTGGCTTAAACTCGTCAAAGATTATGACTGTGAAATCAAATACCACCCTGGAAAAGCGAATGTGGTAGCAGATGCTCTGAGTCGAAAAAGCCAGGGACAATTAGGAATGATCTTCACCTAAGAACAAGAGCTGATTAGAGATTTTGAGAAGTTGAAGATAGAAATAGTATTTTCACCAGATACTACTGAGAGTATCATATCTACGCTGGTGGTTGTACCAGACTTAAGGACGAGGATCATAAATGCTCAACGACAAGATGAACAACTAGAAAGGTTGCGAGCTAAAATCAGAACGGAGGGATTACAAGATTATTTTGAAGCTCGGGACAATGCAATCATGTTCTGGAATAGGATTGTGGTACCCAACAACCAGGAGCTGAAGGATGAAATCATGAGTGAAGCTCATAATTCGCTTTATACGTCACATCTAGGAAGCACAAAGATGTATCAAGATCTTAAACAATAATTCGTGTGGACGGGAATGAAGCAAGAGATATCAACATTTGTGGAGTGATGTCTAGCATGCCAACAAGTTAAAGCTCTACATCAATGACCATGTGGGAAGCTGCAACCTCTAGAGATTCCTGAATGAAAATGGGACCACATAGCCATGGATTTTGTAACAGGACTACCAAGATCAAAGCGTGGAAACACTGCTATATGGGTAATTGTGGATCCTCTCACCAAATGCGCCCATTTTATTCCAATTCCTGTTACTTATGGAGCTAACAAGTTAGCCCAGATATATGTTCGCGAAATAGTGCGTTACATGGAGTACCTGTATCTATCACTTCAGATAGAGACTCCAAATTCACCTCGCGATTTTGGTCCAGTTTCAAAGAAGAATTAGGGACGCAATTAATTTTAGTACAACTTTCCATCCTCAAACGGACGGTCAAACAGAAAGAACTATTCAAACGCTTGAGGACATGCTCTCAACTATAGTACTAGATCGAGGCGAACAATGGGAACAAGCCTTACCGTTAGTTGAATTTGCTCATAACAATAGTTATCAAGCTACAATTAACATGGCGCCAAACAAAGCTCTCTACGGTAAGAAATGCAGATCGCCTCTCTATTGGGACGAGGTCGGAGAAAGAAAGGTGTTGGGATCGGAGGCCATCGAAGAAATGATTGAAATCATATGACAAATCAAGAAGATAATTCAAGAAGCTTAAGATTGCCAAAAATCGTACGTGGATGTTCGCCGCACATACCTCAGCTTCGAAATTGGAGACAAAGTTTTCCTAAAAGTTTCTCCAACCAAAGGCGTACATCGATTCGGAATAAAAGGGAAACTGAAACCGAGATTCATAGGACCATACGAAGTTTTAGAAAGAATCGGACCAGTAGCATATAGGCTCGCATTGCGACCAAATTTTGGCAATGTACATAACGTGTTCCACGTGTCGCAATTACGAAAATATGTGTTTGACCCAAAACAATTCATTCATCAATAAGAAATAGTTCCTGAGCCAAATCTAAGGTAAGAAGAAAGACCAGAGTGTATCTTAGATCGAAAAGAACAACAACTAAGGAATAAATCTATTCTTTTAGTTAAAGTACAGTGGAAACATCATAACTCAGAGGAAGCGACATGGGAACTAGAAGAGCAAATGAAACATCCCGAACTATTTACCTAAGGTACTAAATTTCGGGATGAAATTTCTTTAAGGGGGAGGGAATGTAATATCCCAAACTTTTAATTAGTAATTAATTAAAGATTAAGATTAAACAGGGCATTGCATCCTTAATAAGAAAGAAAATAGACTTACTTGAGATTCAAATTATTTAATTTCACTTAGCAAAGTAAAGTGTGATCGAATATTGAATCTTAAAAATTTCAAGTAGAAGACTTTGTGAAGAAATTTAGATTATTATATAGAATGATTATTTGATCTTAATGATCAAATAAATACTATGACCATAGAAAATTTAAATTTATATATAAATATACCATTATATATGCTATATTTTCATGTTATGTAATAATAATTGTTTTATGGAGATAAGATTAAAATGTTATAAATTTTACTTACTAAAGTGAAGAAAATAAAACAAAGAAAGTAATATACATATACATATTAGCATTTAATAAAATACATATGTATATCATATATTAATATTAGTATGGATAAATATAGTGTGAAAGCATTTATGAAAGTGAATTCTAGAATTGGTGAATAAGCATGCATTAAATTAAAAATGGTGAATAATAATGTATTAAACTAAATCAAAAATGAAATATAAATTTATACATAAATACTTCACCTCCTTACTATTCAACACTTTCAAAATCCTCCAAATTTCTCTCCAAACTTTCGACACACTAAAACACACACTTGGTAGTCATGGATTGGAGTCGAACTCCTTGGTATCTTTTGTTACTCGAAGGAGACTCGGTTGGTTATTTATTATAAGGCATGTTTGAGAATGTTGGAGTTAAACTTGTCATGGCATTATGTTGTTTAAATGCTTGTCTTGAATAAATGTTGATATTCCATTCGATTTGTAATTACTTGAAAATGTCACTCGAGTCGTTGTATTTTGCTGCCCAGAGTTATATGTCTTCATACATATAACTTAACTACCCATTCTGTTGCCACAATATGACTTGAATAATCGTTATGTGATTGTTGTAATTGTGGAAGGAAAACCCCTTTTGGACAAAAGTCGATTGTCATTGATTATCCTATCTCCGTTATTTCTTTTATTCATTCGACTTTATGGAAACGAATTGTGTTGTCCTGACTTAAATTAATACCTCATTTGATGTCACTCATTATTTAGTTTCCATATATATTATTGTCACATCCCTTATTGAATTCTTTCTATTGTCATTAGTCCCAATAGTTCATGAAGAGTGATTAGTCATAGCCTAATCTCTTGATTAAGAAGTTGGGTTGTGACAGATTTGTATACTGAAAACAAAATAGTTGAGCTTATATACAATATTTCATGTTACCACTATTACAATCCCTATCTCAATTGTTTACTTGATTTCATATGTTTTGCCCATTATCTCATACAGAAGTTGGATCATATAGTGTGTTGAAGATCACAAAAGTCTATATGATTGGTTAAGTTAATTGAGATATAAAAAAGATCAAAACTGAGACAACTTGAGGACGAGTTGTCGGTATAGGCTGCAGTATAGTTAAGAAGTGACTTGACTTGGTTGCTTGTCTATGCTAGTACGTCCTTGATGTATTGATGGATCACAGTGAGATGAATTCTTCTATCTGACCGTCGTGAAGAACCTAGATCTCGGTGACTTTATGTTGATCTAAACCTCGATAAGGTTTTAGGTGAGTATGATTTACTGACCATCACTTTGACTTGTTATGGGTAAGGGTTACATGAGATAACCTAAGATTCTTCACATCTTGGGTGATGACAGTGCTTGTATGTCATGTTAGTTACCTGTATCGAGTCACTGTATCTGTTAGGATGATGACGTCCCCTTAAGGAGCTCAAAATGTTTATTGTACTAAACCCTGCAGGTTAAGTTAGCTCAAGTACAATAATAAGGCTGAGTGGTACTGCTTAAGGAATTAAAGAGATTAATTATTATAAGCAGTCAAAATGCCATAAATAATTAACGGACATACGACATCTTAAATACGGGGATTCGTAAGTCTAAGTGCAAGACCGACTCAACTTCGGTATAAATGGGTAAGTCAATATTTATTCTCTAGTGGAATGAATGAATGTTTATGAATTAATTTATGTTCTAGACTGAACATAAGATAATTAATTCATTTTATGTCCATCTTTATTCCTTGCATTTGATCCCTGAGCTGGCCCATCAAGGCCTGTTGCTGCTATTATTTTCGCGCATCCTATGTAGAGTCCACTATGACTCTATTCTGGTTTATGTATTATTTTAAAACATCTCCAATATCTAGATATATATTATCTGATACTATTAGATATTATTATATATCAAGAGATATTATATGATATTATTAGATATCAAGAGATAATTATTCTAGATATGATTTATCTTCAAAGATACTATTGTATTTATTAGATATACAAGGATCCTATCTAAACATGATTCTAGGAATGAATTATAAATACAAGGTGAGAGAAAATCAGAAACAATCCTATCATTTGTTGTGATTTTCTAAAATCACATAGGTAAAAGTAAGAGTCTGTCATTGATCTCATATCCCAGAAATTCGCAGGTAAACACGAGTAAACACCTATATGTTGTAATTAATTATATAGATGTATGTTATGTATACAATCAATGTATGGTGAATTAAACATCAAAGACAGGTCATCGGAAAGAGGGTAAAATAAGATATCCCTACATACGGCATGTGTTGAGTGAAACACTAAAGGCAAAAGAAACTCTATGTTTCTTCAATCGATGCGACTCCGTGATTTAACAACTTTGACTTCAGGTTGGGCCAGTCTAGACTTCTTCGACTTTTATCAGCAGCTTTGACTTCAGGTTGGGTCAGTCTAGACTTCTTCGACTTTTATCAGCAGTCTGGACTTCCATCTTTTATCAGCTTTGAACTCCTAAGTCAATATTCAACAACTTTTTCTTAGATAGTTAGCTTTGATCTTATACCAACAAGCTTTGACTATAGGTAGACAACTTTGACCACTGGTACCCAACTTTGATTTCTGGTACTCAGTTTTGACTTTCGCTCAGTCAGTCAGCTTGCCTTCGACTCCATCTTATCAGCAGCGCTGAGTCTTCATTCTTGATCTTCAGTCTTCAGTTTTCGACCATACTCATGCATCAGCTGTCCATCAGTCTCGCTACCCTTCAGTCTTCAAACATCAGTTGACCTTCCTTGATCTTCCCGACTTCAAAGACGCGATCCTTGATCGACACATTTCGCCATACCGGCATGCGATACTTATCAATAAGGCGATCTTGTCTCGCTTTGAACTCAATCGATCTTGGTCATCGAGTTGGTAGTCCTACTGAAACTTGAAACATAAACTTCCAACTCGAAAACAAGTTAGTTTTATCAAGGTGTGAGCATTCGGGCGGTTCGGTTCAAAACCGAACCGACCAAAACCAAAAACTGAATTTTTTTTAAAACCCAAACCGAACCGAACCGTTTTATATAACCGAAACCGAACTGAAATATTCGGTTTGGTTCGGTTCAGTTTTAACCGAATTTAAATTATAATTAATATAAATATTATAATATAGTATACATATATATATATATATATAATATTAACCAATTTAAATATTAATAATATAAATAACATATATATATATATAATATAAAAAAAATAAAATTCGGGCAGTTCGGTTTGAAAATCGAATTTTTTTCCCCAAACCGAAATCGAACCGAATTAATTTCGGTTTCAAAATTTTGAAATCGAATCGTTTTACTGTACAAACCGAACCAAATCGCCAATTTCGATTCGGTTCGGTTCAGTTTTTGCTCTTCCCTAGTAGTATCTGTTACTTCAATAAGACAGTCATAAGAGGTTTTTGGTTCAAATCAAAACACGTAGTTAAGATTTAAACATTTCCTATACGAAAGATTTTTTCCAAAGTATAGATCACAAATTAATAAGTTGATAAATTAGCAATATTCTAAATGATTCAAGATTATAATAGTTTACATCTTTACATGTGATAGAGTTAGTATCATGAAATTTAATATAGTTAAGTCTCATTATAGAAAACACGATATATATTTAGATTCTATATAGAATCATTCGCGATAAATACATTATCGTTCGATTAGACTTTGGATGGTGATTTGGATTTCAATAATTTGTAAGGTACACAAAGGCCTCTTTATTTACCATAGGTAGAGGGTGTCCCCTTCCAACTAGGGATGTCAACGGGCGGACTTTACCCGGACCAGAACCAATAAATTAGTATTGGTTCTGGTTCTGAAACCGGCCCAATATATACTAGATCCGGACCGGATCCGGACCGGATCCGGACCATTAAGTTATGGATCCGGACCGGGTATTATTCAATGCTAACCGGTTACCCAATGGGTTTTGTATACATTAACGTTTATTTATGAGACCCATTCTATGTGGTCTATTATTTACAAGAACCACAAGGCCATCACATCCAACATCAACATATACTTTATTCTCATACTGTCCATCCCTAATTATTTTATAGGTTCGTTGAAAATTAGAGCTCGTGGCACAAATTAATTAGTCACTGACCAATTGCAATTATGAGAATACGAAGTCTATTGTATTAAAGAGAGAATAGTGAAAGGATCTTGTAATTCCGACCATAGAACTTTTTTTACATATATTCACAGTAAGGTCGAAATATTCATCGGTTCTTCCATTAATTCATCAAAACTAATAATTAAATATATATAGGGATAGGATCGATAGTACTATGTCTTTATATAATATAAGATATTAAATCTGAACCGATATTGTGTTTTATGTGGACACCCTAAATAAGTAACATGTGGCAAACATTTTTGTTTTCTTATTAAAACAAATTCGCCAATGGACATGATCGTAAAATTGTACACAACAATAATCTGTACCTTTTTCATGAAAAAAAAAAACTGACCGGGTCGGACCCGGAACCGGACAAACGGGCCGGGTCTTGACCGGTCCGGGTCCAAGCGGGTTTGGAATCGAAACCGGAACCAGAACCGTTGGTTAAAAATTTAATGGGTTTTGAACGGTTCCGGATCGGTCCTGGTAAAACCCACCCGTTGACATCCCTACTTCCAACATCCCGGGATCTCCGGCACCATTGTTACCGGAGTTCCCAACTCGAGGCTGACAGAAATGGTGATCGAGTGCATCCGGGTGAAAGATGGCTGGAAATGGACCCATTTAGTGTTAATCACAACCAAAACCACTATTTGTAGGACGAGATTCTCACACAATTTTGTAAGAAAAAGAATATAACAGGATATGTCTCGCCTTTATACTTGTCTTAATCGTTATCTTACAGTCTTGACTAATTCAATTTTCATATTAAATTTTACGTGTACTAATAAAATGAAATATGAAATTTAAACATGACACACTCCTCATATTTTCGGGCATGTACTTATATATACAATATTGTGTCAATGCAGGTTTAAGATATCAAGAAGATTTGTATTGTGGAGAATAATTTTTCTTTGACGACAATTGGAAAATTAAGGAGGGATAAAGTGAGAGAACAACTCATGTCACATGGCCAAATTTTGCGAGTAAAATTAAATGCATAATTTGAGAGACAGAGATAGAGATGTCGAAAAACAAACAGTGGAGGCTCTTCGCTGTTGGCCATCGCCGAAGGGGTGATTAATAATCATCCATTTGGATGATAAGATTACGAGCCGGTTAATCAATGAAGAGTCGTATCATGTAAACCAAACATTTGATTAAGATTAGTTATTCTATCAATCATCTATAATCATTTAAACCAAACGCCTCCTAAATAAATAAATCTCTAATTAACGCCCAAGCAACGTGAAAATAGAATAAATTATATCTAGTAGGTGATCGTAAGTTCCAAAAAATAATATATATATATATATATATATATAGGGGATAGTTCGGTGAGAATGAAAATAAGTGTAGGAAATAGGAATAGATATGTAAGTCTAGCATATCTTTCATATTTTGTGAAGACAATCGTAATTATTATGTTGCACATATTAGTTTAACACATATTTCATCTTTTCAGTAGCACATATGCTAAATATATTAGTTTAGCACATCTTTCATTCTTGATAGCACAAGAAGGGTTCTAATCTTTGCACAATAATCCGTGTAGCACACACAACACAAAACCAGAAGCACAACCAAAATTAAATCTCAACCATTGATCCAGTGAATCAAAGGCCCGATTCATTCCTATTTCCTACCAGATTATCCATTCCTACGATCCATCTCCTATATATATATATAGATAGATAGATATATATATAGAGAGAGAGTTAGGTTCAAATGAGAAGTATTTTTATTCTAAAAACTAAGAACCAAATGAATTGAATATGAAAGTTGATGAATTTGTTGAGAAATTTATCGAATTCAAAATTGAATTTTAACCCTGCACGAATCCCATGAGAGGCGGAATTTTTGTTTTGGATTAAGTAACTTTTCCAACGGATTCATTAACTTTCACCGTGAATTCATTATTTTTGGGTTTTCACGTTCTCACGATAAAAATGGTTCTCACGTTAATCCTCCCATATATATACATATATATATATATATATATATATATATATATATATATATAGTTTAAATAAGAACTATTATTAACGTGAGAACTAAGAACCACAAAATTCGCTATAAACAAAATAAATTCACGATGAAAATTAATGCATCTATTGGGAATGTTACTAAATCCAAAAATCAGAGGTTTCACTCATATTCGAATCCCATGAGGCGAGAATTTTATTTTTGGATTGAGAAGTTTCCAATGATTCATCAATTTTACAACAATTCATCATTTTTGATTCTCACGATAAAACTAGTTCTCATGTTAATCTTTATATATATATATATATATATATATATATATATATAGAGAGAGAGAGAGAGTTTAGTTCAAATAAGAACCAAACTTATCATAAAAATATAGAACCAATATTGATGGTTGATTTCAAGGAGATACATGGTTATGATTGATATTAATATTCCAACAATATCGGTTATTGTTAATTAATGTAAATCTTATTTAAGTAATGTAAAGGTTAATAAAGTAATATTAGAAATCGGTGGTAACTGTTTTGCCGTTTTGGATGCTTAATTAATGGGTGTATTGCTGAAGTAATTAAGGCATTTATAGGAGAATGAATCTTTTATATATTGTAGGGAAAACTAGGTTTAGCCCTCGCCCCGAGGATCTATCTTGGATATTTAATTCACCATACATTGATTATATTCCTAGCATGCGTCTATATAATTAATTGCAACACGTAGGGGTTTTCTCGTGTTTACCTTTGAATCTGTCTGGGATGAACGGATCGATCGGATCGAGACTCGTGCTTTGATCTTCGGATCTGTATCCGGTTGCCCAATCTCCAACGTCGGTGAGGACGATCTATGGAGAATGCTTCGAAAATCACTCATTTCTCTCTAATGGTTTTCAAAATCACTCCCAAGAAGAATAGGATTCTCGAAAATATTAGGTATAATATTAAGGATTAACCTTGATTCTATCTCTTACCTTATATTTATAATGCATTACCATAATCCCATAAGGAAAGGATCCATGCATATCCCATAAATATAATAATATCCTTATAGGATAAAGAGAATCAAATCCTTACCGTAAGAGGAGGAGGGCCGATTTTCCTAGCTTACGGGACTGGATGGGCCACCAGGATCAATTGCAAGGAATAAAGATGGGCCTCAAATAAATTAATTATCATATGTTCAACCAGAACATAATTTAATTTATAAACATTTATTCATGCCACTAGAGAATAAATCTTGACTTACCCTTTATTACCGAAGTTGAGTCGGGCTTGCACTTAGACATTACGAATCCCCGTATTTAAGATATCGAGCGTCCATTAATCATTTATAGCATTCGATCGCTTAAAATGATTAATATCTTTAATTTCTTAAGTAGTACCACTCAACCTTATTATTGTACTTGAGCTAACTCAACTGCGGGGTTTAGTACAATAAACCTTTGAGCTCCTTAAAGGGACGCCATCATCCTAAACGGATACGGTGACTGATACGTGATAACTAGCATGACATACAAGCACCGCCACCACCCAAGATGCGGAGAATATTGGGTTAGAACATATAACCCTCACCCATAACAAGTCAGTGATGGTCAGAACTCATACTCACCTAATACCTTATCGAGGTTTAGATCATCGTAAGTCACCGAGATCTAGGTTCTTCACTACGGTCGATAGAGGAACTCATCTCACCGTGATCCTTCAATACGTCGCTGACGCATCGGCATAGACAAGCAACCAAGTCAAGTCACTTCTTATCGATACAGCGGCTATACCGACAACTCGTCCTCAAGTTGTCTCGGTGTGAAACTTTTATATCTCATTAAGCTTGACCAATCATACGGACTTCGTGATCTTCTACACCGTATGATCTAACTTATATATGAGATAAGGGACACAGATATATGCAATCAAGTATTCAATTCGGATAGGAGATTGTAATAGTGGTAACAGAAACATTGTATACAAGCTCAACCAAAAGCGCTTTCAAGATACAACCAACAATCTCCCACTTATACTAAAGCAAACTTTTAGTATACAATGTGTCTCTACTAGCTATTACAAACAACACCATCACTTTGCTTCTCCCACTTATACAAAAGTTTCCTTTCTAAGTGGGTGCCATCAAGCATAATCCAAGTCCTCTAACGTGACCGTCGTAGACTTTTTGCGGCGAGCTTTTCGTGAATGGATCCGCTAGGTTATCCGTCAGATCAATCTTCTCAATCAAGACGTCACCTCGTCTAACGATTTCTCGTATGATATGGTACTTTCTCTCTATGTGTTTGGTCGCTTGTGGGTCCGTGGTTCCTTCGAGTTTGCCATCGCACCGAGTTATCACAAGAACTATGATACTCTTGGGCAAACCAGTACCACATCTAGATCCATGAGGTAGTTCTTGAACCATCTGACCTCTTTAGAAGCCTCAGGCGGCTACATATTCGGCTTCCATGGTAGAGTCCGCAATGCATTGCTTTGCACTCCGCCAGATAAGACTCCACCTCCCAGGTAAACACATGGCCGAGGTAGACTTTTTCTCATCACGGTCGACTTGGAAATCCAGTGCAGATAACCCAAAGGCATTAGACTATCGCATGGTAAACTAGCCTATAATCTCGAGTCCTTTTCGGTACTTGAGTATATGCTTATCGCAGTCCAATGAGCTTGTCCAGGTTAGGCGATATCTAGCTACTATGCCTACCGCATAGCGAGATATCGGGCCTCGTGCATAGCATTGCGTACATGAGACTTCCTACGGCAAGCGTAAGGAACTTGTCTCATTTCCTCTATCTCCTTTGCGATCATAGGTGATGCGTCTTAGATAAAGGCGCCATGTCCGAAAGGTAGCAATCCTTTCTTGGCGGTGCGCATACTAAAGAGTAATCACAAGATCAATGTAAGACGCCGAGATAAGCTCAACATTTTCTTCTTGCGATCTCGGTAAACCTTGATCCCAAGAATGTCTGTTGCATCTCCTAAGTCTTTCATTTGAAGGCGATCGGATAACCAACTCTTTACGTCGATAATGACTTCACGTTGTTGCCAACTAGAAGAATGTCATCTACATAAAGTGCAAGAAATACCATATCACCGTTAACATCTAACCGATACACAACTCTCGCTAGGCAACTGGGTAAATCCATGGGACTTTACCACCTCGTCAAAGCGTAAGTTCCATGATCGAAGGTTCGCTTAAGTCCATAAATGGACTTCTTAGCTTCCATACTAGATGCTCTTCACCTTTACCACATAACCTTGGGTTCTTTGCATATAGATGTCTCTACCTTCCTCAAGGTAACCGTTTAGAAAAGCGGTTTAACATCCATTTGCCAAACCTCTGGGTTGAGTGGGTGCTATGGCCGGAAGAATTACGATGGACTTGAGCATTGCTACTGGCGAAAATGTCTCATCGAAATCGATGCCCTCAATCTGAGTGTACCCTTTCGCCAAGCACGGCTTTAAAAGCGAAACCTCTCCATCGGAATCTCTCTTCATTTTGTATATCCACTTACTACCTATGGCTTCTTTGCCATCCGGTAGAGGTGTCTTTCATATACATCCATAGGCGTTATGGACTCCATTTCTAAGTCCATAGCGGTGTGCCATGATCTTGCATCAATGTCTTGTATCACCTCTTTGTATGTCCATGGGTCGATTATTGCCTGTTCGTTTCCTGGGACTAAATCCGAAGATTCTCCCACGAACATAAATCGCTCGGGTTGACGAACAACCTCCCACTCTGACGAGGTTCTACAGCACTATGGCAGCAGTGGGTGCGTAAACTTGTTGTAGTAACCCGAAAATCTTATAGTAATTATTAAAGCTTAATTAAGTATTATTAAAGGCTTAAAAGCTATTTAAGCCTTAAGAATTCGTAAAATTCAATATAGTGAAATATTAATCGGTATGAATCCGATTAATTTAAGATTTAATTATATGGAATCGAAAAATGTAGAAAATTATTAGAAATGAGTTTAATTGTGATAAAATGTGAATTATGTGTTTATTTATAATTGTTTGCATGAAAATGCTATTACTTGAAATTATGTTATGAATTACATTAATTATTTTTATGTTATTTTTCTTATAAAATGAGATAAAATATTATTCAAGATATTAAAGTCTTGAATAAATTTGTTTTATTAATAACTAATGATTAAAGAACTTATTTATGTAATTTTGAAATTTAAGAAGTATTATAATAATGAATTGAATTTTATTAAATAAAGTGATTTAAATTATGCTATATGAATCTAAATTAAATCATGAATGTAAGTTATATTAGATTTTATAATTTACTTGAAATATAATCCTATTAATTAAATTACACTAAAGTTTGGAATTAGCAAAGTTAAGAGTGCATTTATAATATTTTTGAAATTTGTGTATTATTATCTTGAAATTTTACATAAATGCACATGAAATTTAAATTAAACTTCTAGAAGTATAATACATGAATAAAATCATCTTCTTCCCTATTTTCTCTACAAAACACAAGACACACACACACTTCACCTACAAAATTTTATCTTCACATTTAACACAAAGTTAGACTTGGGAATTAAAGAAAAAATTGCTCCTACCAAGGTAATTACTTCATTTATGCAAAGTTTACATAAATTAAATTGATGAATATCATGTTTTATATCCTTAAAGTTTTCTAAAATTATGGGATGTGATTATGATTAATTTGTTTAAATTTTGTTATATGTGTTGATTTAATTATGTTTATGGAGTTAGATTAACATATGTTATGGAATTAAATACCTTAAATTCATGAAATTCTAAAATTAAAGTTTGATCATGAAACCCTAATTTTTGAATATGATTTCTATGTTATGATATGATTGAATTAAGCTTAGATATATGTTTAAGTATGCTTATAAACATCATATGATTAAAGAAATTAAAAGTTAAATCATGTTAATTAAATTCTTAAAATTTTCGAAAATCACAAGTCACATGAACTTGATGATTTTAATTTGATTGATGAATTTGACATGATATTCATGCTTAGGATATAAATAATGTATAAAATGAATTTATAGAATTTAATTTAATCATATGCATTATGTTCAAAAATTTAAAATGAAGGAAGGCATGATCTATGATTTCTTGATTTTATTTGATGGAATTGAGTTGATATTTGAGATCTATGATAAATATAAGGTCTAAATAAAATTTATGGAATTTTTGGACATAGATATCAAAAGTTACAAAAATTAAAGTTTAGGTTGAAAGTTATGTTCATATGTGATATAATTGATCTATAATTGAATGGATCATGAAATAATGATCAATGACGTTAATTAAGTATGATTATATAATATTTGATGTTTAATGGGTTGTATATACTAAAAATATTGAAATGTATATATATATATGTATAGTTGAATCGCCTTAGGCGATTAACGTTGAATTGCATGATATTAGTCTTGTATAAGGTTCTTAAGTGTATGTTTGATAATATGATGATGATATTGAGGAGTTTGGGATAAGATTGGTGTAGTTTGGTGTGTTTGGGCTATACATATTACAGATGTTCTGTTACTAGAAATTTCGGTAGAATTTGATATGCATAAGACGTTTTAGGTATTACTTGATCACTAATAGTATAAATAAGTAAGAAAGATTGCTAAAGTCAATAATTATCTTATGTTATAAGGATCGGCGGAGGAATCGAAGTAAAGAACGAAGAATCGAACGCGTCTTGGAGTGAGCGTCATCGTGGTGTCATGACACGAACTTTATTTTGAAGCTAAACATATGATATGTTATGAGTTTGATTTCTTGTGAAAACATTTGATCACCACATGATAATCATGCTAAATGTTTTACCACATTGTGGGTATGACGGCAATTACCTATCTGCGGTAGGAAAATGTGAATTACTGTGCACAGGTAGATGGCTGTGAGCTTGCAAATGTAGGCCGGCCATGGTATTGGGGAGGAGGCCTACTTCCCTTTACCGTATGACGTAGATAGGGTATGACCGTAGTTGCTATCCTTCGGGACCAACTCGGGTATGTTATGCCGGTATGTTTCAAAATAAAGTGTGGTGATATGATATTATGTGAAAGTTTTCTTATGAATCATTAATTCAATCGTCTTATGAACTGCTATTAGAAAGAAAGGTTTTCTTGAACAAAATGTTTAACTTTGAAAGATATATTGGCATTATCCACTGAGTACTTTCTCGTACTCATGCCCTCCAAAATGTTTTTATTATGCAGGTTGAGTATGAAGGAGGTGTGGGGGAAAAGCGAGCCGAGATATCGTTTGATCTTTTACTTTGTTTGGATATGTCGAATATCATATCTTCACACATGATATTCATTGATCTTCCATTCTTTGGAACCTTGAAACTTTGAAACCTCATTTTGATAAACCATGTAACTATTTGGAAACTTTTATATGTATATGGTGAGGCTGTGTCCTCATTTTGATAATTGTCGTAGTTGGATATATTCGATTGCGGTTGGCGTACTCTATTTACAAACGTTATATTGTCTGCTTGTTTCCAAAACTTATTATCTAAACCACGCTTTTATTGAAAGATTATCGTTAATTAAACCGATCACGACTTGATTATTTAGTTAATTAAGTAATTAAATAGTCGGTCGTGACACTTGTGGTTCTCTATCTTGCACAACATCTTTGGTAGGTACCACTCAGACGGTCGGTATCTCGGTGGAACTCGACCCACTTCAATTTCTTGAAGTATCGGTGTCGATCCTCCCACTAGACTCGACATCTCGCACCTTTGGCCTAATCGGTGGTGGAATACGATCATCTTCTAATTCTTGAAGAATGATTTCAACTTTGGATTTATGATTTTCATGTAGTCCTCTTCTAAGAATCGAGCATTAGTGCTAATAATGACCTCGATCCTTGGGACTATAGAATAAACCACCTTCGTTCCTCTAGGATAGCCAATAAACGACCTTGCGTCGGATCTAGCCTCCAACTTGTCGACTTCTTGTTCAAAGACATGTCTTGGATCGCCCATATCCTTATGTGGCTTAAACGGGCTTCGCCCAAACCACAACTCGAAAGGGGTCTTTTCGACTGACTTGGATGGTACTAGATTCAGCAAGTATGCCGCCGTTTCTAAGGCATACCCCCAGAACGAAATAGGCAATGTAGCATAACTCATCATAGATCTAACCATTTCCAAAAGAGTCATATTTCTTCGCTCTGACACACCATTTAGCTGTGGTGTGCCCGGTGAAGTCTTGTTGGGATGTAATCCCACACTTCACTAGATAGTCCATAAACTCGTTCTTGAGGTATTCGCCACAATGATCGGACATGATGACTTGATACTCTTACCTAGCTTCGTCTCCACTTCCGCCTTAAACTCTTTGAATTTCTCAAAGCATTCAGACTTGCGGTGAAGCAGGTATACGTATCCGTACCTTGAGTAATCGTCAATGAAAGTGACAAAATACTCGTACCCTCCATGAGCTTGTGTGGACATCGGTCCACACAGGTCAGAATGGACTAACTCCAATATTTCTTTGGCTCTATAACCCTTCGCTTTGAAGGGTCTGGTCGACATCTTACCTTCTATACAGGATTCGCAGACTGGGAACGGAGTAACCGTGAGATAACCCAACGCTCCATTCTTAGCCAGTCTTTGGATCCTATTTAGATTGATGTGACCTAATCTAAGATGCCAGAGAAAAGTGGTGTCATCTTGCGAAGAAAACTTTCTCTTTTTAGGGTTTGTAGAAGATGCAACATAGTTATAGGTATTATGTTTTGCAGAAATAGTATAAAGCGAATTATATAAAGTGCCAACACAGATAACTTCGTCATTTCTTATGATAGAAACACCACTATCAAAAATAACAGAATATCCATGAGTAAATAATTTCGAAACAGAAACAAGGTTCCGACGAAAATCCGGCACATATAAAACGTCTTTCAAAACTAAAGCGTTGTCTCAAAACATAAAGAAACATCTCCAACCGCAATGACCTCGACTTTCGCGCGTTGCCCATGGAGATCGTTATCTCGCCATTAGCTAGCTCCCTTGTCGCAGGAACCCCGCAGGTGTAACAAACATGATCGATCGCTCAGTATCTACTACCCAAGAATGGGTAGAACAAGTAGCTAAACATGTTTAGTTACTAAAGCAAGCGGCGTACCTTGAGCCTTGAGCATAGGGCACTTAGCCTTCCAATGCCCAGTCTTACCGCACTTGAAGCATTTGCCCTTCTCCTTTGGTTTCTTCAAACCTCCGGTGGCAGCCATGTTCTTGCTCCCATTACTCCCACTTCTTCCCTTGCCTCTACCACCTTTGGTGCCCCTTTTTCTTTTTCCATTTTGCAACGGAAAATTTGGGCCCTTAGATGTGCTAGCAAGAGCATGTGCTCCTTTTCCCATAACTCCTTCGCAGCTACGAGATCATTAAGCAACTGACTAAGAGTATACTCGGTCTTGCTCATGATCACATTCACGCGAAAGTTCTCAAAAGACTTGGGCAGTGTATTGAGGATGATATCGACCTTGGCTTCGCCGTCAATACCTCCTCCCAACTGATCAAGACTATCCATGAGATGAGTCATGTGGGAGACATGTTCATGGACCGAACTTCCTTCTTCCATCTTACACGCCAAGATTTCTCTCATTGTGTGGAAGCGGACGGTCCGATCCGATCGCCCAAACTTACTCTCGAGACTTGACCAAATATCGATCGCGTCTACCATCGATCGATCTTCGCACCGCAAGCCTTTGGACATAGTAGTCATCATATAGCATTTAGCCATATTGTTTGACTTATTCCAAAGTGCCTTGACTCTGTTGCTCATTAGTCGATCGTCGAAGAAGGGCATCGGGTTTAGGAGTAGTGAGAACAAACATGTGTTCTTCAATGATAAGAACATATTCCATGTTTCGCTTCCACTCGATAAAATTTGGACGGATAGGGATTTTGTGCGAGCATATTGATAATCGATGTAAGAGACATATAAAGCGATAATGAAAACACATAAGCATACGATCACACATAATTCATAACAATAATATTGTAACCTTTTGATAAAATAATATTAATTGAAACCTCCAATGTGAGGAATCCCACATGCAAGCAACGCGTGTGGGCGTTACACATGAACCCCTCGACCGGACTAAAATATACCTTTTAGTCGTTTAATTTCAATCCATGTCAACTTAACCTTATGACAAATGAAATTAACGATTGGACCTTACTAGACCACATCACTATCGCAAGAAGGACTTGGCGGGAAGTTGTACTCGGTGATGTCTAAGCAATGACCACATTTTAACAATGAAAATGAATTCTTAGAATTGACATACTCACTCGGACCATACCGCCAATTCAAATTCTTTTGTTATCTCATTTTATATCTATCTCTAGAGAACTTATGAAAATCGCACATACAAGCCACGCGTGTGGGCGTTTACATGAAACTCCCACACTCAATAGATTTAAAATGTTTTATTTAGAAATCTCATCTAACAAACTTATGATAAGCGGTGCAAGCAAGCCACGCGTGTGGACGATTACTCACAGTGCGTATCACTTTGTTTAGAGATTAAAATGTGGAGGTCTTGACATTTTAATTTGGAAAATTAATATGTCGGGTTGCTTGCTTAGTCTTTTGTTCAAAAGGTTTGTCCATGCAGATCACGTAATCTAGCATGCTTGTCTATAGAACTCAACATGTAAAACATGCTCATGAAATTCTAAAATATGCTTGAAAAGCGATAAACCTAGCATGCTTACTATGCGCGCTTAAATCGTAAAACACTTAAAGGTTTGTCAACGTAATTTAAACATACATAGCATACTCTTGCATAATTTAAACATCCACGAAATGCAATGAGCGATAAAAATAAAATAAAACGTTCATCGTGGCCCACTCGTGGAACTCGCACTTTCTTGCCTAATCTATTACATAGAAATGCAAAGCATGCAATTAAACTTCAAAGCAGGCCTCGCGTGCAGGCACGGACGGATTCGTCACAAAGCGGATTCGGTGGAACAATGGAGCGGGCGAACCGGTCAAAAAATCGGATCCGGCTGAAAAATGGGTGGGGCGAACCGGTCGGGTCGACCTGCAACAAACGGGCGGGTCGAACAGTGGGCGGGCTGAGGGCATGCCCATGCGCGCCAGACCGCCGCCCCGCCTTGCGCGCGCGCTCGCCGAGAAATCACGCAGCTTTGAGGTTTCCGCGCCACCAGCAGAGTCGCGCTGCGTCGTCGGCGTTGCCGGGCATCCGCACGAAAATCGCGCGCCCGGTCGCCCAAAGACCGCCGCCCACGCCCGCGACTTTGACGTTCCTCGCACGCTGCCTCGCTGAGGTCGCCGCGCCGCCGAGGCCTCGTGACGAGATTCACGCGCCGCGCCGCGCGTGTGCCGCCGAGCGCACTATGAGGTTTCCTCATACGCATCGCGCTGGCCCGCCGAGACCTCGTTGAGGTTTCCCGCGCCTCGGCCGCTGACGTGCCGAGGCCTGCGCAAGGTTCGCACGCCCGGCTGCCGAGCTCTGCGACCCCGCGCGCCCGCCGCCTGCGATCTTGGCGCCAGCCGCCGAGACGCGTCTGCGCGCCGCTGGCCGCCGCCGTGCCCGCCGAGGCTCGCCGCCGCCGCCCGCGTCCGTCGATGTCACCGAGAAGCGTGCGCATGGCACCGAGCACACAGCTCGCGCGTGTGTCGAAGTTTCTCCGACAATCTTCGTCGTCTCGTTCTTCGTGCTTTCGTCTTCGTTTCTTCTTTTACGGATAAGATTTACGTAAAAATAAATCTAATCTAACCACGGATTTTCTCGTGGTGAAAAACAAAACCAAAAAACAAAGCGAGCCACGATGAGCAGCGGATCCAACAATTAATTAGCGCACGTAATAATCAAACGTGAATTAATCCAGCGAGCCAAGATATCGATCCCGGGCTCGATACCAATTGTAGGAAAACTAGGTTTAGCCTCGCCCGAGGATCTATCTTGGATATTTAATTCACCATACATTGATTATATTCCTAGCATGCGTCTATATAATTAATTGCAACACGTAGGGTTTTCTCGTGTTTACCTTTGAATCATCTGGGATGAGCGGATCAATCGGATCGAGACTCGTGCTTTGATCTTCTGGACTGTATCCCGGTTGCCCAATCTCCAACGTCGAGTGAGGACGATCTATGGAGAATGCTTCGGAAAATCACTCCTTTTCTCTCTAATGGTTTTCGAAAATCACTCCCAAGAAGAATGGGATTCTCGAAAATATTAGGTATAATATTGAGGATTAACCTTGATTCTATCTCTTACCTTATATTTATAATGCATTACCATAATCCCATAAGGAAAGGATCCATGCATATCCCATAAATATAATAATATCCTTATAGGATAAAGAGAATCAAATCCTTACCATAAGAGGAGGGAGGCGCCGATTTTCCTAGCTTACGGGCCTGGATGGGCCAGCCCAGGGATCAATTGCAAGGAATAAAGATGGGCCTCAAATAAATTAATTATCATATGTTCAGCCCAGAACATAAATTAATTTATAAACATTTATTCATGCCACTAGAGAATAAATGCTGACTTACCCCTTTATTACCGAAGTTGAGTCGGGCTTGCACTTAGACATTACGAATCCCCGTATTTAAGATATCGAACGTCCATTAATCATTTATAGCATTTCGATCGCTTAAAATGATTAATATCTTTAATTCATAAGTAGTACCACTCAACCTTATTATTGTACTTGAGCTAACTCAACTGCGGGGTTTAGTACAATAAACCTTTGAGCTCCTTAAAGGGACGTCATCATCCTAAACGGATACGGTGACTCGTCTACGATAACTAGCATGACATACAAGCACGCCACCACCCAAGACGGAGAATATTGGGTTAGAACATATAACCTCACCCATAACAAGTCACGGTGATGGTCAAGAACTCATACTCACCTAATACCTTATCGAGGTTTAGATCATCGTAAGTCACCGAGATCTGGGTTCTTCACTACGGTCGAGATAGAAGAACTCATCTCATCGTGATCCTTCAATACGTCGAGACGCACCGGCATAGACAAGAAACCAAGTCAAGTCACTTCATCTATACCGCAGCTTATACCGACAACTCGTCCTCAAGTTGTATCGTTTGTGAAACTTTTATATCTCATTAAGCTTCGACCAATCATACGGACTTACGTGATCTTCTACACATCGTATGATCTAACTTATATATGAGATAAGGACACATATATATGCAATCAAGTATTCAATTCGGATAGGAGATTGTAATAGTGGTAACAGAAACATTGTATACAAGCTCAACCAAAGCTGCTTTCAGTATACAAATCCAACATATATTGCGTCCAAAATCTCCACAGGTTTGATTACCTTATTTGGTTTAGATGTATATTATATTCATCAACTCTAACTTTACTTCAACATATTATGCAAATTACAGAAAACATTGATTAATGATCCTCATTCCAATAGATGGTTGATTTCGTTTTTTCAAATTCTATTTAAGTTGTTCTATGTACTTAATACGTAATTTATCTTCGTAATATTCAGTATGTATACAACCATATTCATATTCATAACCGTTATTTTGTTGCGTAATTCATGGGTTATGGAAGCTATAATTGTTGCATTATTCGGACGATGAAGATTTTATGCATTTCATGCCAAATCTGCACCGATTTTGTTGGATTCTTTGGTGTATACGTTTATTATATTCATTAACTCCAACATCACTTCAACATTTTATGCAAATTATTCAAAACATTGATTAATGATGGATATTCCAGTAGATGGTGTGTCATGTTTTTTCGAGTTTGATTTAAATTTTGTATGTGCATAATTCTTCATTTATATACTTATTATTCAGTATGAATGCAATCATATTCATATTCGTACCCCTTTTTATTGCGTAATTCATGGTTTATGGAAGCTATAATTTATAGCATTAATCAGATGATGAAATTTTTCTTTCACTGTGTGCCAAATATACTCCGATTTTTTTGGCTTATTTTGTTTAGATAAATATTATATTCATCAACTCCAAAATCAATTATAAATTTTTATGCAAAATAATATAAACATTGATTAATGATGGATGTTCCAGTAGATGGTTGGTCATTTTGTTTCGAATTTGATTTAAAAATTATGTATGTGCTTAAATCTTTTTATATGTATTTAATATTCAGTATACATGCAATCATATTTATTTGGGTTTGTCTTCACCACATGAATTGTATTTTCATTTTTCGCGATATAGTATGACACATTGACTTCGTATTAATGTACATCATATTCATGATTTAGTATCAAACATTCATTTCGTATTACGTTACAAAAAATGAATCCGTAATGATAATAAAATGAATATTGCATGTTGATGTATTGATTAAAATAAGATAATTTTAATAATCATATTGTATTCAGAGTATGCATTATTATAAATGCATCCGTGCTAATATTAAAATGAATAAACGTCGTACTATAAATGTTGTAATTAACAAACTGAAAACAATTGAATGTGTTATTGCATAATATGCTTAAATGCCTAAAAGCATAACAACCAACAATGACAAACTGAATGCATAATACTTTGAAGAATTGAACTGACTATACTTAATAATGTTATTGAAATGTGTAATTAAAACACATTATATATCCATAATATAACAACTTATAACATTTCACCATCAAAACTAAAACAAAACATAAAAAAAAATTGTTTTAAACCTATCAACTAAATTGTTTTATTTATTTCCATAAAAAAAAACCGGACTGTTCCTGGAATAATGATGCGTACGTGTTACATTTCCTACAGAGACACATGAGCTTGTTAGCTTTTAAAATAGCGGCTTCCCCCCTTGACTTTAACCTACTACAACTTCATTTTGTCTTCGCAACTTTTGTCTTCGTTGTGTCAATAACATGTTATGGTTTTTTGAATAGTATCTTATGATTAAATGAATATTGATAGTATAATATCGAATATATAAATGTTAGTGCATGAATGTGTTTTATTACGTGCATAATTTTTATAAGTGCATCTGTTGGATTGTATATATATAAATTAGTATAAGTTAGATTTGTGTCAAATTCGAGAGTTGGGATTACGAACATAGTTATTGAATATTACGTTAGTTAAAATGAATCCGTAATGACAATAAAATGAATAGTGTATTTTGCTGTATTAATTAAAATATGATCATTTTAACATATAAATGAATATTCAATCTCAGTATGACATTGCTGTTCAACCGATGAACATAGCTCCATACCTGCGCCTTTCTTCTGTGCTTTTCGAGTTCCTCTCGGCGCCATTATGAAAGATTATGCAGATTGTGATTTAAGTTTCAATGTGTTCACAGATTAAGTAAACCCTATATTAACAATTCTCGATTCTTGTTGTCATTTAAGAGTTATTTTGGAAGTTCAAAGGAGTGAGAGAAAATGCATAAATCAGTAATAAATGCTACCATATCAACCGAGTGAGAGAAAGCCGCTTCAGGATTTCTAGCTTCTTGATTCTCGGGATTCAATTTCCTTAGTTTCGATTTTACTTTTTACCCTTCCATATATGGTATGGACCGTAAGATTACACATCGTCGATGGATTCATTAGTATGTTGTTGTACAGTAGATTGCAAAGCGGATCAATGGCTATCATTGGTTCTAAGTTTTTCAAGAAGAGTAGTTCTTGGATAACCCTCCCTATATATATATATATCTATATGGGGAGGTTAACGTAAAACCATTCTTATTGTCTGAACGTGAGATCGAATATGCTATGAAGTAAATGAATACCATGAAAGTTAATGAATAAAAAATAGAATTTTCGCTCTCATGGGATTCGAACCACGGTGAAAATTTCAATTTTGGATTCATTAACTTTCATGATATTCATTAGCTTTCATAGCATATTCATTTTGTTTTCGTAGTTCTTAGTTCTCACGTTAAAATTGGTTCTTATTTGAACCAAACTCTATATATATATATATATATAGGGAGGTTAACGTGAGAACCATTTTTATTGTGAGAACATGAGAACTAAAAACCGATGAATTCATTTGTGAAAGTTGATGAATCCATTGGAAAATTATGAATCCAAAAAATAGAATTTTAGCCCTCATGGGATTCGAACCGGGTGAAAAATTCAATTTCAATTCATTAACATTCTCAACGGATTCATCAACTTTCATAACTAATTCATTGGTTCTTAGTTTTTAGGATAAGAATGGTTCTTATTTGAACCAAACTCTCTCTCTCTCTATATATATATATATATATATATATATATATATATATATATATTAGGTGGTTGATTTGAATTAAGTTGTAAAACACCAAGCTTCTGTCATTCTGATGTTTTCGAGCATGTTTTTGGTTTTCTTTGTCTGACTATTTATGTGTTGAAAAACCGGCATTCAATTTTTTTATAATGTTTAATTAACTTGTGGTGTTTCCTGAAAAAGGCGTACATGTCATTATTTAAAAGAAAAAAAGATAAATACGCAGACACTAATGATGGATTTAATTGTCATAAATTCGAATTTCATACGATAAAATTTAAATTTTAAACTCTACTAAATTTTTAATGTTTCAGTAAGACTCTTTTGATTATTTAGTAACCTGATTAGTTAATAATTTGCATTTTACATTGTGTTACCTACAATATATACGGATCTTTTATTTGTATTTAAAAATTACTAATGTGTAGTTATGATCATAATATATTTTCAAAAAAGAAGAGTTGTGACCATACTATTTCACCAAGTGCCATTATTTTCTTACCACAATTTCTGTTGTTTAGCATTATTCCTTTCCTTTATATAGATGAATAATAATTTTTTACATACCAAATATTACTCCCTAACTGAAGAAAGTCTAATTATTTTCTTTGTTTTTATATTTAATATTTTTAGAACCCCATTCCGACTTGGTTTAAACACGTTCAGTATAAATTTAGGAATGCATCAATTTGCATGCCACATTTTTGAGTTTACTACATGCATAGACATTATTAAGTTGCTATGTCAATGATGATGATGTGTGCATGACATTATGTATGGAAAATATGAGTTTTTTTTTCACATTTTTATTATTAATATGAACTTAATAAACAAGTGAAATAAAATGAAATGAAAAATGACAGTTTAACAATCACACTTAGGGGTGACAATAGGTTGGGTTTTCGGGGATACCCGCTTTTACCAAACCCTAATGGGACGGGTTTGGGTAATAAAGTTGGTACCTTTGACGGGTTTGAGAAATTATTTGTGGGTATCCGCTACCCGAACCTGTTTATATAATGTCACAATATTATAAAATTTTAATACATTCTATTGATATTTATACATTAATTATAATTTTCAATATATTTTTTGATATAATTTTTCTTTTGTAGTCATCAAGGATAATATGAGAAGGTTGACAGAGGAATTGAAAAGTTAAAATATTATCTATATGTTTATTTTGATGATTTTGAATATTATATTGGATATAAGTTAAATTGTATAATTCTAATTTTGTACTTGAAATTTGATATTTAATCTTTCATTATTTCTACTAATTATTATTAATAATTTAGGTTATAGTTCTAGACTTATTATTGGGACAAAATTACATTAATATAACAATTTATATTTGATTATTTATATATTTTATAAATTTAAATAAATCAGGTGAGTAATTAATGGATATTACTATACCGATTTGAGATGGTATGAATAATAAAACCAATATCCTTTACGGATTTGGAATGAATATAAATAGATAAATCCTGGATGAATTTAAATTTAGAAAATACCTAATAAGTGAGTACTCGATCTATTGCCATCTGTAATCAAGCAACCAAACAATCAAATTTATACTTCACACAGGTGATGCAAATTGTCAATTTCCTCCTTAAAGAACTAAAGCCTAAAAATGGTACAAAATTATTAGAATAGCTATAGATACCAACATAGGTGCCAAAATCTACAATAAGCATTTTGTTACTTTAGCTTATATTTTACTTAGATAGAGCCTTTAATAGTGGTACAATCTAATAAATACATTCAATAGTTTGAAGCCAATCGTATTTAATACTGCAGTCTTATATATTGTTTTCCAGATTGTACCAACTTTAATCATGTTATTTCATATTCAAAATACAACAGTAACAAGAACTTGATTAAGTTCAGTCAAACTACTACGTTATTTTTAAAATATTGCAAGCACACCTTCAGAAAATGTTAGTAACTTCAAAAGTTAAAACAATATTCCAATATAAAGCAAAAAAGGGGACCATAATTTTTAGGAAATTTTATCTTTACGTCCTACATTGTAAATATTACAATTTTCAAGCCCTTCACAGTCAATTAAAAGCACTCTCTGAGTGTAGTCAACTGTCACATTTTCTAATACCAACAAAATTAATATAGGCAGCTATTTTATTCTAATATTCTGTAAATCTTCACCTACCGAATTTACCCCGGACATAAAAAGCCACATACCGAATTAAATGATGGTGACTGCCGTAAATTATGTATTAATTAGGTCTCATTTTTTACTGGCATTTACTCCCGCTCTTTCCGACTATTTGGTGCTCATGTTTTTCTCCCAAATTTCAACTCTTCTTCTCCCAACTACCAAAACCCTAGCAATTGCTGTTTCGAATTTTCGGCGAGAAAATGAAAAGATATGAATATTTGAAGTTGTAAAGCTGGTAATAGTTTTGTAGAATACTTCGGGCCGGAATTGTCAGAGTAGAGAGAGAAACGTGTTCATCCACTCTTTTTTATTGTAAGTCTGTATACTTTTCCTACTTTTTAGTTTATTTATTATATTTTATTCTCTTTTTTTTTGGTTTCGTGAACTAGATTTATGCGTATTGTGGAAGAGTTTAGCTTTGGCGGGTTTGTGATTGAATTTGTTTTTTGTTTGAGCTCAAATGCTGAATATGTTTTGAATTTTATTTTTTATTTTTTTGGGGATGGATGTTCAGGTGCTTATTTGTGTAATGGAGGATGGGGAGGTGATGGTGAATGGTGGGACTTCAAATGGGTATGGATGCAGTGTTTCATGTGGAAATGGGTTGGGACAAGTATGCAGTGGGAATCGGTTGGAGCAAGTGTACAGTGAAAACGTGTCGCTAACCGGTGTTTTGGAAGACGTGAAAGGGAATTTAGCTGAAGTGGTGTTGGAGGATTGGGAGAACTATTGGGAAGATGTTAGTGATCGGTTAATGATTTCACGGATGGTCAGTGATTCTGTTATCAAGGGAATGGTGACTGCTATGGAGCAAGATTGTACAGAAAGAATTGCTGCCAAGGAACTGGAAGTGGCCAGTTTGAAGGAGAGTTTGCAGTCCTGTGAGGTGGGTCCTGGTCAATACGAAGATGTAAGGTTGCCAGTGGCCCAGAAAGAATGCGATTTCCTGAGATCTTCTTGTTCAGTCGGTGTCTGCAAGAAATGTGAAAATATGAGGGGGGAATTGAATGCTTTAAGGAATTTTGCAAGAGAGCAGTTCAAGAAGGTTACAATGGAGATTGATTGTGCTACAGGAGCTAATTCGCTCAAGGAGATCAGTTCGGGTTCTGAGCTAGTAGGGTTGGGTGGAGTATTGCAGGAGAAGCATTCAGAAAGCTGGGTTAATGTGAATAAGATGCTGCAATGCCTAAAGACAACGTTTGATATTGTATGCAAAAAGGTGGATGATATATTGCTCTTCTCCGATATCTCATTTTTTGAATCTCAGCAGGACGATAAGTCACAAACAAAAGTTAAGAATGTAGCGACACAAACAATAAATAGGAGTCCTCGGGAGGAGTTTGAAAAGAACTTGTTGGAACAAGATTTTCAACTTTGTGGAATACAAAATGTGAATTGGCTTGAAAAGTTCAATGGCATTGCTTCTTTAGGCACCAAGTTGGAAGCAATTCAGAAGTCACTCTCCATGCCTGAAGAAGAATTAGTTTCTCATGGATCTCATGATTTGGACAGTTTGCACCACAAGGCCTTCGGCAATCATGTACGACCAACCTCACTTTATGGTGAAAATGGTACAGTGGATGAATCAAATGTCCATGTTGCAGAGAGCTATGATTTTCCACAGCTGAAACACATGTCTAAGGAAGAATTAGTAGCTCATTTCAATAATATTATTACTAAAATTAAGAGAGACCATGAGTCAGATCTACACCAGATGACTGATGAGTATTTTGCCTCTAAAACGGGAATACCTCAAAATGAAGGGTTCTTCGTGACACACATGAGATATGAAGAATTTGATGCGCTAAGGAGAAAGATTGCTGAAGTTAGGTCAAAAGTGGAGAACTTCCTCTCAGAAAATGAAAGATTTCCTGCATTAACCAGCAATCTTGAAAGTAGGGAAAATATGAAGCATAGACTAGAGAATCTTCTATCTGAAAATAATCATTTGAAAGATTGTCTCAATGAGAAGGGAAATGAGGTGAAGTGTCTAAAAGAGCAGGTTTCAAGTGCTGTTTCAGAGATCTTGCAGCATTCTTTGGCTGAGCAAAACCTTCTAAAGCTTGTCGAAAACCTCCAGTCTGCTGGGAAAGATTCATGTATAAAAGCTTCACTCACTGAAGAAATATATAAATCTGTTCTCAGGGAGCAGATTGCACAAACCAGGTGCAGTTCTGAAGATTCGGACATGGAGTTCCTGATAACTCGGGAAGTTTATGATATCATTCTCAGGGAAGCAGCTATCCCTGCTGAAACTGCAAACAGATTTGGAATTCAAGATTCCGATATAGAATCTTTGATAATGCAAGGGCTTAATGCATTGGTATTCACAGAGTTTATCAGGGATGCAGGGCAACAACTGGACAACTTGCACCAAAAAGTTCTTGTTGATGAAGAAGTGAAAACTTGTTTAGAGGGAAAATCTCTTGAAAAGGAAAATGAGTTAAGACTGGAGGTTGAGGAGAAGGAGAAATTAAAGCAGGAGATACTGGGGCTGAGATTAGCAATGGAACACAAAGAGAAGTTAGCAATGGATTTGTTGTTTTCTTTGTCAACAGAGAGGGAGCAGTTTGTGCTAGCTTCTCAAAACCTTATTACTTTAAGAGAACATGCTAGTTGGCAACAGACTTTGGTTACTGAGAGCAATAGAGACTTGGAATCAATAAAGTCAGAACATCTAGAAGCATTGAAGCAGATTGAATTATATAAAATGGAAATGAATAAGCTTGATCAAAAGTTTGCCCAAACAGAGGCATTTTTAACCGAAGCCAACAGAGAGAGAAGCAAAACATTTACTCTTATGCAAGAATTGCATGATAAGTTATCATTAAGTGAAGCTAGGGAGCAGACATTGAAGAAGGGAATGGAAATGGCTTTTGGTGGATTCTCAAAACTCTTTGCTGATTTTGAATGGAGAGTATCAGGGGCAATAATAAGCACTAGTTCAAGGTACTTCATACAACCTTATGTTTGTAATTAGAGTGGTATAGGAAAAACGTGCTTTTTGCAGCCCGATCTCTCTGAATCTGTCTATAAGTCTCCATGTATTTGTGTGGAGGCAGTCTGCTCTTTTTGTTTATTTCTTTCTTGTTATAATTTTCCTCGAGATCTTAGTCAGTGAGATGGTTTTGTGGTATATTGCTTGTATATAATTATCATTTAAAAAGGTATGAATTATGCTTTGTCTGGCATGTCATATGTTTTTGATTTTATTCAGTATTTTGGGTAGGATTTCTCTGTGAAAGCGAACTTCTATCTGTATTGCTTTCTTGTAAATGATTGCAATCTTGATTGTCATTTGCTTTTCGGTCTCTAATATGCAAATGCCAGGTTGGAAGATACCAGTTCTCACTTGAAAGCTATTACTGGGATGGCTAATGTACTCAGAAGATCAGAGCTGATGTACAAACAGAAACTGGACAAGGAAATACTGATCTACAAATGGCTGAGTCTGAGGTAACACATGATATTTTATTTTGGCATTCAAATCCTGTATTACGATTATGCTACTTATTTTCTTTATACCAAGATGGCCAGCATTAGGCTGTAACATTGTTGGAAGTTGTCGAGTCATGCACTTGTTTGATTTTTGAGAAGTCCTTATTATGGGAGGTGGGGAGTTGTTGAAATTAACTTAGATATTGGCAGGTGGTTCTTGCACATGTGGCAGCAGTAATAAATAAAACTGCTATTACATATGCTGACAATAAAAACAATGTTGTAAAAAACGTTTGAGGCGTTCGCCTCGAGTTGCTCCTCAAGGTGAGTCGGCCTGAAATAGCCTCAGGGCGCACACCTCTATGGGTGTCTTTGAGGCGTAAGCCTCGCCAGACTGAAGCGGCAGCCTCAAGGCGCCGAGCCGGCTCTGTGGCGCTCATAGCATATTTAGGGTTTCTGACTTTCTGGGCCTACTTTTTGGTCCCAGACTTAATTATACCCTAAAGCCTAGTCAATTTTAAAATGAAAAGAAAAAGGCCACGCACTCCAGCGCCCTCATCTTCTCACTTTATGTTCCCACCTCCCTCACCCTCGCTCCAGCCGACCGCCGGCGGCGGCGGTGGCTTGTCTTCGGCCTCCAGATGCTTTTAAGACTTATAAACCCTTAAATTTAATGTTTGGCTTGCTATCTACATAATTTTTATGATTTTTTTTTTCTTTATTCCGAGGCGTTCGGACCGCCTCGCATTGCCGAGACAAAACACCTCAAGTACGCATTGAGCTTTTTACAACATTGAATAATATAATGTAATGCTATGTGTTTAGCGGGCCTATTACAATATTGGCAGCGTTTGTTAATTGAATTGTTCCAAGGGAAACACAATGTATGGTTTAGAAACAAATAATCTTGTTTATCCCTAGATTCTTTGCTCCATCCCTCCCCTGATCTGCTGGACGATGTACAATTTAGATGCATATACTTAGTCTGAATATTTGGTGCTTACATCTTATGCTTGTAAATTTTGAAGTTTAGGCTGTCAAGAGTACTACATTTTAAAGGAGATATGAATATAATATTAATTTTATCATCTTTTCCTTTTCACTCTGAATATTTTGTTACTTCTTATGGGTTCCTCAGTTTGGAATTGTTATTTTTTATATCCTTTTAGGCTTCTGACTGACCATCTTAGTGAGTTTATACATTTCCCTATTTCAGGTTGATCTCTTGGGGGATGAGGTTGATGCTTTGTTGAGATTACTTGAGAAAATCTATATTGCGCTTGATCATTATTCTCCAGTTTTAAAACATTACCCTGGGGTTAGTCAAATAAATCCTTTTCTTTTTGCCATATAACCATTTCTCATTTTGTCCATATGCTTCTTGTATAACTTCTTGAATAGATCATTGGAAAAAATTTATTACTAGTTCGTCTCTAGATGTACTGGCTATGAAGGATTACTCTTGAAAACGTAATTTATTTACATCCAGTTAGCTTTGTCTTATAAGTTCAACCTGTGTTGAAATGTTTAGCTACTGCTTCCTAATTGGAAATCTACTTTCAGTATTTAAAATTTTTACGACTTAACTGCAGATCATTGAGATCCTTGAGCTGGTCAGGAGAGAATTAAGTGGAGAATCTACTATACTTTTGTGATATACTTCAGGTCAAGGTAAGAAGGCCCTTTCACCTGCAGGCAGCTTCTAAATCATAAACAAAAAGAAAACTGCCTGGTGTACTCGAATCAAGACACTATTTTTTGTTTGTCAAGTTCGCACTTAGTTTTCTTCAGTGTTTTATTGCATGTCAAATTGCCAACAGTTAATATGTGAAGGGACTTTATGGCCTGAAACCATTGACCAATGTGTGCTCTGCAACATTCGCATTAATTTTCATAATGTGCCTGCAAATACTGAGCTAGTTTTGATTCAAGTGGATGAAATAGCACAATTGTTAATAACATAAAATAGTTTTGCATAACCGGATTCTAGTGTATGGTTATGTTTAAAGGAGAAGAGTCCAACAGTTTATTAAATAAGGCTGCATTCTTCAAAATTTGTAATTTAGGCTATTGGTTCCTGATTTATACGTGATTGTTTTCTTCAGCACGAACAAATGCAGCGACGGATAATCCGAGCATCTACTATGTACAGCAGCCGATTAGTTGAATCAGAATTTCACCTCATAGACCAGGTAGGTAAGGCAAGGCCTCTTTTTTTGGTAGCGCACAAGGCCAATGCCAACCAAGGAACATCAAAGACCTGAGTGTGATTTTTGGGTTTGCCTCTAGTCTTAGTCGATTCTCATAAACTTATCTCTTCATGTAAATGATCCCATGTAAATCTTTTGTTGGTTTAGTTCAATTAATTGAAGCAGGCTCACTTATATGTTCATTCATTTCCCTTTCCAAGAATTGGTGCCAATTGTGACGACATATTTACCTTATCAAATCGGTCTACTTCGTCCAGTTCATATTTTCAGGCCATTTAGATGAAATTGATGGCTCTCTACATGTTTTGCGAGCTGCTCATCGTGCTTGAAATTCTCATATTTGTTTGCACAGAAATGCTGTTCATCAGAAGGTCGGAGATGAATTTCCAGATTATTTCAGAAGATGATTTTGCAATTTTAGCTGTTATTTTTTCTTTTTCCTGCTGTAGGTGTAAATAGATAGATGGACTATTAACTTCTCCAAAATTGTAAAGTGTATTGATTGCTCGCACCTGTCACGTGTGATATTAAGGTTATAGTTGGTACGTAAAAATGAAATTAGATAAGAATGGATGGACTTTGAAATAAAATGATGATATGATGGAATGGAATGAAATATATGATCTTTATGGTTGGTACGTACGAGGAATGAATAAATAAGAATGAAATAAAATAAATGACATAACCATTATTTTTATAATTTGTTATTATTAGTGTAATAATAATAATTAACTACTAATTATTAAAATGTATCTTCTAAATTTCAGAAAAATGAATGATATATTTACTCCTTATAGTGAGTTTATTATTATTTTTATAGATGATATTTTAGTTTATTTTAAAATATAGAAATGCATTTTAAACATTTAAAAATATTTAAAGATATTGTTATAAAAATAGTTTAGTTATATCTAAATCTAAAATGTCTTTATTTCAAACTTTTATTAGATTTTTAGGACATAATATTGAAAAGGAGATATAATTCATATTAATAGAAGTATTGAATTTGGAAATAAGTTTCCTAATGAAATAATTGATAAAACTCAATTACAAAGATTTCTTGGAAGTTTAACTATTTATTATATTAATTATTAATTATTATGTTAATATGATTAATAACTATAACTTTTATCATTATTATTATATTATAATTATTTATTGTTAATAATTACTATTTATTTATTATCATAAATATTATTATCTTATTATTTATCATTTTATTAATCTTATAAGATAAAAATAAATAAGAATAGTTATAGAAAAAATAAAAAAATTTGACTATCCAATATTTATGGGAATAACTAATACTATGGGGGAGGGGAGGAATTACTAATCTCATGTACATAGGAATAAACATTCATTTGAGAATGATGATTTATATTGTAAAATTCTTACCAGTCATAGGATTAGGAATGAATATAGGAATCACTATTTCATTTCCATTCGATTCCCGCATACTAGCCGACACCTAAGGGTTTATTTGAGTTGAGTTGAATAGATAGTCCCAAGTTTATGTTCCATTTATTTATTATCAAGTTGAAATTGAGCTTTATTTTCTTCACATTGAGTTTGAGGGTCACAAGCTTAGTCGAACTTAATTAAGATTCAACGAACTTTCAAAATTTAGTATATCATATACGCTCCATTAGTTTGGAATTTTGAATTTTTTGTGTCCGAACAATAAAATGTAGATAACATAAACTAGTTTGGACACAAAAAATACAAATCCGTTGAGTCTCAAGAAACAAGTGAGGGAAAACACTATTTTATTTATCAATACTTAACTAACCATTGATGATGATATGCAAAAGGTATTTATACCATAAGTCGACAAACTTATCAAAATAATTAATTACCATAACTTGGTATATCGAAGTATTTAAGAGGTTTGAACTTGCTATAACATGTTAGCTACTTATCAAAATAATTAATTACCACAACTTTAGTATATTGAGGTATTTAAGAGATTTGAACTTGCTATAATATTTTAGCTAGCAAGTTGCAGTACATAGAAATGGACCTTCTATATAGCATGGTCGCGGTGTCAGATGTATAAGTGGTAGAGAATACACTTGATAGAATTTTTTTTTAATTCTTTTTAGTTTTTATAAAAGCTTGACTGGGCCAGACAGATGGCCCTGTTGAAGATAAGGACTATCAGTCAGCTTGGTCAGTTGCTAAAACTCAATGTATGTACAGAAGGTGATGGAACAGAAAGATTGAATGTTCGGCAAACTCAAAAACCAAGAACAAGACAATACATAAGATATATGTGAATGTCAGACTGAGAAAAGTTATTAGATAGGCTTTGATTTCACTCAGCTAAGTTGTGCTTAGATATGCATTTAGCAAAGAACAAACTATAAAGCAGTAAATGACACAAGGATTTAACGTGATCAAAGAAACTTTTCTATATGTACGAACCTGCGAACAAGTGAATTCAAATTAACCTTAGGATTATTTGTTTTATACTTCCAAGGAAAGTAACTTTAGATCTCACGTACTAGATATCATTCATCCATGGGTTATCAAATTATGACCTCTTATCTTCACTTTCATCTAATTCACCTTAGGGCTACTCACTACCATTACTTTCAGTAGCTATACCTTACTGCCTACTCTCAGTTTCATCCTAACTTTTTTCATCATCTTGGATTGGTTAGAACTATAATTTTTAACTATCTGTAGGGGTGCTTATTGGATCAATTTCGATTAACCGAAATAAAAATTCTCCAAATTCAATGACCGATATTGAAACCGGTCGGTTAATCAATTATCCAATTAACTGATCGGTTAGTCGGTTCGATTATTGGATAACTAAAATTATCCAAATTAAATGTCTTTATTTACCTATTTAGCTAATTAAACTAAATTTTAATTTCATAATTATTATTACTTAAATCTGATTAAACTTATTTTTAATTTAATAATAATAATAATAAATTAATAATTATTATAATTTTGGTTATTCAGGTATATTCATTCGGTTATCGATATACCTGATAACTGAAATTAATCTTAAACCACTAACCAATACCGATCCAATAACCAAATATCAGTTACTGGATATCGATAACCGATCGATATCGATTCGGTTCGGTAATAATCGATATCCAATACTCGTTTCATCATCCCTAACTATTTGAGTGTGTCTTTACAATGAAGAACAAAACTAAAGATAGACAACACTCATCTAAGCTTTATTACAAATATTAAAATGAAAGAGTAGCTTACATAGAAAGGGAGACTGGACCTAAATAGTTTTACCGTAGACGAATTAGTGAAACCATTAGCTTTGGAAGAACGGAGTTCTATCAAAGTCTCGTCGGAGTTGGAGTTTCTGAGTTATGTTTTCTTTCTTAGAACATCCAACTTTGAAAAGAGGTGCACAAAACGGTCTCTTATTTCTCCAGGTGAGGAAGTCCCGTATTTATAGAGGTTCGAACTCAAACTAGCCATTGGAAGGAAGTTTGAAATTCAAACTCTACTTTTAAAAATATGACCTTTGGACTTGTCATCTTGCGCTTTTTTGCTGTATGAGTCAGATAGTTAAGTAAAGAAAACTATCAACAGATTTGACTCTTCTTCATAAATGTCAGTCTTTGGACTTTAGTTAAATCCACCTTTGATCTTTCGTTGAGTCCCTTGAACTTTTTCTAACTTTATCTTCAGGTAATCTGATTTGCGACAAGGCTACAACTAATTCTCGATTAGTTTAAGCTAGCATTTGAGTCCTTCAGGTTCTCTATCTTCTGGTGTCTACCTGACTCCAACTATCTGATACCACGATGATCATCAATTCCCCTAACAATCAGGCTTTCTGTGTCATTTCACTGAACTCAGTATATATGACGGTAGATCTTTTAACATTGAGCTTCTTAATTTGATGTCTTAGCTAATATAGCTTTAAGCACGTTGTCTGCTGCTTCTGACTTCACTATTTCAATCTTACTTCTTTAGAGCTTGAGGCTTTTCTCATCTGATAAGTCAACTGATTCTTTTTTGAGTCGGTTTCTGACTAAACATCTTCAATTCCAATTTCTATTCAGACAAAGAACATGTCAAACTAAGTACAACTCCCTAACAAATTCATCGGGAAGATTTATCTTCATAAATATTTCAGTGAGGTTTTGGGATATAATCAAGACAGTGATTCAACCCCAATTTCACAATAATATCTTCCTTTCTGGTGGTGCCAAAGCCTGATCGAAAAAGATAATATTTTAACAGATAGATAGCTCCAATGTGAACATTGAAGACGCTTTAAAGCCTGTAAAAGTCATCAGGTTATCAAAGTTGTATAATGAGAATAATTTTAAGAATTATTATCTTACATCATGTAAGAACACTACCTTAAACCTAGGGGTGAACATTCAGATTTCGGATCGATTTTTTGTCTAATCTCAACCAATCCAAAAATTTAAATTCTTACTAGAAAATATCTAATCCAAATCATATATCCGAAAATCCAAAATTCAAGATCGGAAAAAAATCCAAAACTCGATGATTATTATTATTATTATTATTATTATTATTATTATTATTATTATTATTATTATTATTATTATTATTATTATTATTATTATTTTAATTCTTTTCAACCCATTTTAATGAAATTTAATCATATATATATATATATATATATATATATATATATTATAATTTAGATTTTGGATTTTTTTCGATTTTAAATTATACCAATCCGAACCGATCTCCCGAGGATCTATCTTGGATGTTTAATTCACTATACATTGATTATATACCTAGCATGCACCTATACAATTAATTACAACACGTTGGTGTTTTCTCGTGTTTACCTGCGAATTTGTCTGATAAAAGTAGGATCAAGACTCGTGCTTTGATCTTCTGGACTGTATCCCGTTTGCCAAAACTCCAATGTTGAGTGAGAACAATCTATGGTGAATACTGCAAAATTTTACCTTCTTCCACACTGTGAAGTTTTCGAAAATCACTATGATGGAATAGTTAATTCTGATTTTCTCTCATCTTGTATTTATAATGCAACCCTAGAATCCTATTAGGATAGGATCTCTGCATATTTAATAAATACAATCATATCTTTTCAGATAAAGTAGAATCAGAACAGAGTCCCAATAGGACTTACATAAATTAATTCATAAACATTCATTCATGCCACTAGAGAATAAATGTTGACTTACCTCTTTATTATCGAAGTTGAGTCGGGCTTGCACTTAGACTTCACGAATCCCCGTATTTAAGATATCGCACATTCATTAATTATTTATAGCGTTCTGACTGCTTAAAATAATTAAATCTTTAATTCCTTAAGTAGTACCACTCAACCTTATTATTGTACTTGAGTTAAACTCAACCTGCAGGGTTTAGTGCAATAAAATTTTGAGCTATCTCATGTAACCCTAAACGGATACGGTGACTCCATACATGTCAGTAGCATGACATACAAACACTGCCACCACCCAAGATGTGGAGAATATTGAGTTATCTCATGTAACCCTCACCCATAACAAGTCAAAGTGATGGTCAACAACTTATACTCACCTAAAACCTTATCGAGGTTTAGATCAATGTAAAGTCATTGAGATCTAGGTTCTTCACGACGGTCAGATAGAAGAACTTATCTCACTGTGATCCATCAATACGTCAGAGACGTACCGGTATAGACAGCAACCAAGTCAAGTCACTTCTTATCTATACCGCAGCCTATACCGACATCTCGTCCTCAAGTTGTCTCAGCTGTGATCCTTTTTATATCTCATTAAGCTTGACCAATCATACAGACTTCTGTGATCTCCTACACACTGTATGATATAACTTATATATGAGCTAAAGGGACATACATGTGCAATCAAGTAAACAATTCAGATAGGAGATTGTAATAGTGGTAATAGGAAACATTATATACAAGCTCAACCAATCTGCTTTCAGTAGACAAATCCAACAATCTCCCACTTATACTAAAGCAACTTTTAATATACAATGTGTCTCTCTACTAGTTATTACAAACAACACCATTACTTTGTTTCTCCCACTTACATAAAAGTTTCATTTCTAAGTGGGGCCATCTTGCGCAATCCAAGCCCTCGAACATGCTCTTAGTAGACTTTTTACGACAGGCTCTTCGTGAATGGGTCAGCTAGGTTTTCCGCAGTATCAATCTTCTCAATCAGCATGTCTCATCTTCTAACGATTTTTCGTATGACATGGTACTTTCTCTCTATGTGTTTTATCGCCTTGTGGGTCCAACACAGGATACGAATTCTCCATCTCAGCACAGGATACGAATTCTCCATCATCCTTGGGGGTACTTCCAAGAATACGAATTCAAGCATCTCATAAAGTGGAAGCTACCCAACATTATGCATCAACAATCATGGATTGGATACATACATAAAACATAAATATTTTGGGCAGGTAATTAAATAAATAATTTCATAAATATTTGCTTGCAATAAAGCATCATAAATAAATCATTTGGTAAAATTCTACCAGTTTGAGTATAGTAAAGCCCACCTTTACTTTTGAACTTTGAATTTCGATACGCGTGTTCTCCTCTGGTTGCGTGTGAGCCTTCACGTCCCACCTTTACGCAAAAATTTACGTTTAGCACGTTGGCACGCTTTTCGAGATTTTCAAAGTTCATTCAACTTTGATAAATAATATAATAATTCGAAGTTTTAATAAATCTTAATACGTCGTTTCAACGCGTATTTCAATAAAATAATTCGTATCTCGAGAGAGCGTAATATGATCTGATCTCATTTTAACCTTTTAGGTTAAATAATTAACGATATAATAACGTTATTCAATAAAATGATTTCAATTCAAATCTTTTCTCACAATTGAGATATTCAGATAAAAGTGTCGTTTTCACGTATTAGCGTATTTAACGAACTATTTAAATGACGTTAATTTGAAAGTCAACCATTTGAATTTTCATTATAAATCTTCAATAAAACATATTTTAATGAATAAAATCAATATAAATCGATTTTCAATCGATTTCTTTTCATAAAGCTTTAATACTCGATTTTTCATAAATCGATAAATTTGATTAATATTTTTTCAATATTAATCTTTTAATACATTAAGCATTATTTATGCTTTTAACGCTATTTAATATAACGTTTCGTCATAAACATAATATTCTATGTTTAATAATTCTCAAAAATTTCAATTATGTCTAATATAATTTTTAGACATATAATAAATATTATTCTTGATTAAAAAGGAATTAAAATTCCTTAATTCCAAAGTATAGCTCACGGCTATAACACTTATTTTCCAAACTTTGTTCCAAAAATCCTCTAAATTCATATAGTGTATTATTTTACACTATGATCATTATATGTATTAATATCACTATAGAAAATTTAGAACACACCTATATATAATATAGGCTCACGGTTTTATCACAAATAAATCCAATAAATTTTCCAAAATTCTAATAATTATACACAAGGCTCCAATATAAATATTTAACATAATTATAGCCTAAGGTTTAATGTAATCAAACTATACACCAAGAAATAATTAATTGTAGCTCACGGCTACTTAGGGTGTATCAAACCAAACAATTTTTATAAAATCCTATAAAATTACACTATGCTTATATACTATCATATATCACTAATACATCATAATCTCATATAATAACACAATATAAACCATAGAACATAAGCTCCTAGGTCTCGGCCATTATGAATAAAATAGGTATATATGTCCAAAAATTCTAATAAATTCCTACATTACCTAATTAATACCCTAGATCAAAAAATATGCTATTATATCATGCATATAAAAATTATACACCAAGGTTACAACTCCTATCATTCTCGGCCATGTTCAACAATTACACCAATGGTTTCCAAAAATTTCTAGATTAATACCATGTACTCCTACAACAATATAGATCAACAATCCAATCTTAAATCATACTAGCAAAATTCGAACATCATTAAAATAATTTAAATAAACTGCTTAGCTTAGGAAATAAATTATCTATGCACATATTAACATATGTAACATAATTCCTAAGCTTATAACATGCTAGCATGATTTATTGCATAATTAATACATGCTAAAAATAATTATTTAAACCGATGGATTATTGAAAAAATTAGGTTTTATCGAAGCTTGTTCGATATCTAACCTCGTTAGCGGAGTCGATCGGTTGTAGGATAGTTCAAACTCAAACAAATTGAGATGAAAGAAGAAGGAAATATTTTGGTTTTCTTTGGAGGTGCTCACGGCGAGAGGAGGAAATGAAAGAAATGAGTTGTGTTTGTGTGTTAAGACAATATATACTCTTAAGTAATTTAAAAGAAAAGAAGACTACACACTAATATGTATCCCTCGGCTCTCTCTAATTTCACAAGGCACAAATACAATGTGGAGAGTCAAAGATGATGTCATGGCCTCACAAATATCCCTTACATTCATTAACTTCATGCAAGCTTTAATAAAGCTTCGATATAAACAAAACAAATACTTTGTCTCATGTGTAGCTTAGCGGTGACAATCGGTGTGTGGAGAAGAAAATTCAGATTTTGGTGTTGTAATACTCAAGTGTATTAGATACACTCTTTCCCAAATATAACAATCAAGTGTATTAAAATCAAGATCCAATTTGTGTACAAAATGTCAAATATTCGGCTCCCATGTAAACAATTTGTTAGTGTATTTTCATCTACACATTTTAATAGGTAAGTGTGTATTAATACTACACTTAAGAAATATCACAAATTGGATGATCAAAAGAAATTAATCCTATGTTTAAAAGCATAGCAACTCACAAAGACTTTCAAAATTATAAAGCCCAAAAATTCATTTTCATGCTATAAGTAGATATATAGCATAATATATATCCTAGATGATAAATTATATCATAGGAAAAATTATTGGAATCAAACCATAGGTAGAAAACCCTAATTCTCGATTTAGGGTTTTCGAGAATCTTAAATAATCAAAAATATAATTCCAAAATTTTCTAGCATTATTTCAATGCTAAATAATGTTCTAATTATATAAAATAATCATAGGAATTTAAATATCATAATTCCTTGATCGTTAGACTTGATTCTCAAGTCATATCTAAACGTTAACATTCGAAACGTCTCAAAACGTTAAATATCGACTCATCTCAAAATGGTCGAAATAAAGCTGTAATCACTTTATTAAATTATTCCAATAATAATGGAATTTAATTCTAAGCTTAAACACTTAGAAAAGATTACGAAATTTCAATTATCGTCTGTGATCGACGTTGAAATAATCTTTGTTGAAATCGTTATATAATCGTATTTATCAATTCACAATCATTTGTGAATAAAAATATAGAAATTTATTATTTCAAAATAATCAAAATCATTATTCGATATTTTATTAATTCAATAATCGAGACAAACCCAAATTTACGATATTAATTATCGTAATTTGGTTTTAATAATTCGGGTATTACAACATCATTGCTTTGCACTCATGAATCGGCTCCTCCTCCCGGGGTAAACACATAGCCGAGGTGACTTCTTTTCATCACGGTCGACTTGAAAATCCGAGTCCGAATAACCCAAATGCATTAGACTATCGCTTGGTAAACTAGCTATAATCTCGAGTCATTTCGGTGCTTGAGTATATGCTTTACCGTAGTCCAATGAGCTTGTCCAGGGTTAGACTAATATCTACCTACTATGCCCATCTTGCATAGCAGATATCGGGCCTCGTACACAGCATCACATACATGAGACTTTTTACGGCGCAAACGTAAGGAACTTGTCTGATTTCCTCTATCTCCTTTGCAGTCATATGTGATTGCTCCTTAAATAAAGGAACACCATGTCTGAAGGATAGCAATCCCTTCTTGGCGGTTTGCATGCTAAAATGAGTAATCACAGTATCAATGTAAGACACCTGAGATAAACTCAATATTTTTCTCTTGCGATCTCGGTAAACCTTGATCCCAAGAATGTACGCGGCATCTCCTAAGTCTTTCATTTGAAACTATTCGGATAACCAAATCTTTACGTCTGATAACAGCTTCACTTTGTTGCCAAATAGAGGGATGTCATTTACGTAAAGTGCAAGAAATACCAAGTCACCGTTGACATCCAAACGATACACACAACTCTCACTAGGCAACTGGGTAAATCCATAGGACTTTACCACCTTGTCAAAGCGTAAGTTCCATGATCGGGAAGCTTGCTTGAGTCCATAAATGGACTTTTTAAGCTTCCATACTAGATGCTCTTCACCCTTCGCCACACAACCTTCGGGTTGCTGTATATAGATGTCTCTACCTTCCTCAAGGTAACCGTTTAGAAAAATGGTTTTCACATCCATTTGCCAAACTTCTAGGTTCAGGTGAGCTGCTGCGGCCAAAAGAATTCTGATGGACTTGAGCATTGCTACAGGCGAAAAGGTCTTATCGAAATCGATACCCTCAATCTGAGTGTACCCTTTCACCACAAGCCTGACTTTAAAAGTCGAAACATATCCATCTGAATCTCTCTTCCTCTTGTATACCCACTTACTACCTCTGGCTTCCTTGCCATTTTGTAGAGGTGTTTTCTCGTATACATCCATAGCTGTTATGGACTCAATTTCTGTCTATAACGGTGAGCCATGATCTTGCATCTATGTCTTGTATCGCCTTGCTGTATATCAATGGGCCGATTACAGACTGCTCGTTTCCTGGGACTAAATTCGAAGATTCGCCCACGAATATAAATCGCTCGGGTTGACGAACAACCCTCCCACTACGATGAGGCGCTACTGGCACAATTGTAACGGTGGGTGCAGTAACTTGTGGTTCTCTATCTTGCACAACTTGCTGGGTAGGTGCCACTTGTATGATCGGTATCTCTAGTGGAACTCGATCCACTTCAATTTCTTGAAGTATCTGGTGTCGATCCCTCCCACTAGACGCGACATCTGTCATACCTTTGGCCTAATCGGTGGTGGAATACGATAATCTTCTGATTCGTGAAGTACGATTTCAACTTTGGATTTGTGGTTTTTCATGTAGTCATCCTCTAAGAATTGGGTGTTAGTGCTAATAACGACCTTCTGATCCTTAGGACTATAGAAATAACCATATTTCGTTCCTCTAGGATAACCAATAAACAGCCTTGCATCAGATCTAGCCTCCAACTTGTCAGCCTTCTTGTTCAGCACATGTGCTGGACTGCCCCGTATCCTTATATGGCTTAAACTAGGTTTGTGCTCAAACCATAACTTGAAAGGGGTCTTATCGACTGACTTGGACGGTACTAGATTGGGAAAATATGCCGTTGTTTCTAAGGCATACCCTCAGAACAAAATAGGCAATGTTGCATAACTCATCATCGATCTAACCATCTCTAAGAGAGTCATATTTCTTCGCTCTGACACACCATTTTGCTGTGGTGTGCCCGGTGTAGTTAGCTGAGATGTAATCCCACACTGCACCAAATAGTTCATGAACTCGTTACTGAGGTATTCGCCACCGCGATCAGATCGCATTGACTTGATACTTTTACCTAGCTTCGTCTCCACTTTCGCCTTAATTCCTTTGAATTTCTCAAAGCATTCAGACTTGCGGTGAAGTAGGTATACGTATCCATACCTTGAGTAATCGTCAATGAAAGTGACAAAATTCTCGTATCCTCCACGAGCTTGTGTGGACATTGGTCCACACAGGTCAGAATGGACTAGCTCAAACACTTCTTTGGCTCTATACCCATTTGCTTTGAAGGGTCTGGTCGACATCTTTCCCTCTATACAGTATTCACAGAGTTGGAACAGAGTAATTGCGATATGACCCAACGCTCAATTCTTAGTAAATCTTTGGATCTTATTTAGATTGATGTGACCTAATCGAAGCTGCCAAAGATATGTAGTGTCATCTAGCGAAGAAAACTTCATCATCTTATGGTTTGATGTAGATGCTGATGCAGCCCGTGTAGCCTAAGGTTCGTTGATTCCAGACCCGGTGCATGTTCCTGTTGGGCTGATTACAAGAGCACGAGCTAAGAAGTTCAAAGAGAGTTTGATGGGCTTAATCCAAGAAGTGTGTGAGCAAGAGTTGTCCAAGAAGCCCATTGGAGAGATTGGACTGAGCAGCCCAAGAGTAATCAATTTAATTATGACGAATGAGCTTGATTTTTGAAGACTTTTAGTATTTTATATTGTGGCATATGTGGGCCATGTTTTTATTCATTTTCGCAGCCCATTTAGATTATCTAGTTTCCTAGTTTATTTAGGTCTCTTCTTATAATTAGTTTCCTACGTTGATTAGGAGTCATCCTTTGATAAGGATTAGAGTTTAATTTTCAGCCTATATAGGCTTGTAAGAGGGGACGGAATATTCAGCTTTTGATTTCCAATATATGTGAGTTTTATTCTCTCTTCATTAGCTCTTCGAATTTCTTGAGATTTGCCAAGTAATTCATTTATTGACGTATCAACGAGACATTCATCGCTAGTTTGTATGTCATTCATCGTCTCCAAGTTGCTGCGTCAACTTCACATTGGGGTATAGGCTACATACTGACCTATATCACTTCTTCGGTTAGATTCCGAGGTTTTGGGATTTTCATCTATTTACGTTCAAAAATCTTCCGTTCGCGTGTCATTAAGATCCTTCATACCAACGAGGATTTATCATTTGGTATCAGAGCAATCCGTTCGTCGTCCATCCGTTCATCGTCCATCCGTTTGACGTCCATTCTTTCGTCATCCAGGTTTCATTTCTTTCTTTCGTTTCGTGTCAAGGGTTGTATCTAGTGTTTCTTTCGTTTCGTTTCGTTTCGACTGTTGTGACGTGGGTAGCGGTTAGTGTTTGTTCATCCGTGTTTTAAATCAGCGTCTACCATATATGTGATCTTTATCCATATCATAATCATATCATAATTATACATTATCCATATCCTGAGTGATTTGGTATCATTATCCATATCATTTGGTCTATCATTATCGTATCAGATGAAACATACTTAAAGGTATTATGCTTTGCAGAAATAGTATATAGCGAATTATATAAAGTGCCACCACAAATAACTTTGTCATTTCTTATGATAGAAACACCACTATCAAAAACAACAGAATATCCATGGATAAATAGTTTGGAAACGGAAATAAGGTTTCGTCGAAACTCCAGCACATATAAAACATCTTTTAATACTAAAACTGTCATATCAAAGCATAAAGTAACATCTCCGACTGCAACGGCCTCGACTTTCACCTCGTTGTCCATAGAGATTGTTATCTCGCCATCAAACAGCTCCCTTGTCCATAGAAACCCCTGCAAGGTGTAACAAACATGATCAGTCGTACCCGTATCTATTACACTTGAATGAGTAGAACAAGTCGCTAAACATATCTCCATTACTAAAGCAAATGACGTACCTTGAGCATTGAGCATGGGGCACTTAGCCTTCCAATGCCCAGTCTTGCCGCACTTGAAGCACCTGCCCATCTCATTTGGCTTTTTCAAGCCTCCGGTGATAACCATGTTCTTACCCCCACTAGTTTCCTTGCCTCTACCACATTTGGCACCCCTTTTTCTTCTTCTACTTTTCAATGGAAAATTGGGGCCCTTAGATGTGCTAGCAAGGGCATGTGCTACTTTTCACATGACACCTTCACGGCCACGAGATCATTGAGAAACTAACTAAGTGTGAACTGGGTCTTGCTAATGTCGCGTTAACACGAAAGTTCTCAAAAGACTTGGGCAGCGTGTTGAGGATGATATCAACCTTGGCTTCGCCGTCGATACCTCCTCCCAACTGATCAAGACTATCCATGAGATGAGTCATATGGGAGACATGTTCATGGACCGAACTTCATTCTTCTATCCTACACGTCAAGATTTCTCTCATTGTGTGGAAGCCAACTGTCCGATCCGACTGTCCAAACTTACTCTTGAGACTTGATCATATTTCAGTCGCGTCTACCATCGACTGATATTACAGCTGAAAGCCTTTGGACATAGTAGTCATCATATAGCACTTGGCCATATTATTTGACTTATGCCAAAGTCTACTTGACTCTCATTGCTCATTCGTCGATGTGTCAGTAAGGGCATAGGGTTTGGAAGTAGTGACAACAAACATGTGTTTTTCTGCGATAAGAACATACTCCATGTTTCATTTTTACTCGATAAAATTTGGATTGGATAGAGGATTTTGTGCGAGCATATTGATAATCGGTGTAAGGAACATTTCTAAAAAGTAATGTAAACACATAAGCATACGATCGTACATAATTTGTAACAATAATATTGTAACCTTTTGATAAAACAATATTAATTGAAATCTCCAATCGCCTAAGGAATCCCATATGCAAGCCACATGTGTGGACGTTTACACATGAACCCCTCGACCAGACTAAAATATACCTTTTAGTCGTTTAATTTCAATCTATGTCAACTTATCCTTATGACAAATAAAATTAATGATTGGGCCTTACTAGACCACTTCACTATCGCAAGAAGGGACTTCACGAGAAGTTGTACTTGAGGTGATGCCTAAGCAATGGCCACAATTTTGACAGCGGAAAATGAATTCTTAGAATTGGCATACTCACTTGGATGATACCGCTTCCAATTCAAATTCGTTTGTCATCTCATTTAAAACTATCTCTAGAGAACAAATGAAAATTGCACATGCAAGCCACATGTGTGGATGTTTGCACATGAAACTCTCACTTCTCAATAGATTAAAATGTTTTATTTAGAAATCTCATCTAACAAAATTATGATAAACAGTGCAAGCAAGCCACGCGTGTGGATGTTTACTCACAATGCGTATCACTTTATTTAGAGACCAAAATGTGGAGGTCTTTGTTGGATTTGTATACTGGAAGCAGTTTTGGTTGAGCTTGTATACAATGTTTCCTGTTACCACTATTACAATCTCCTATCTGAATTGTTTACTTGATTGCATATGTATGTCCTTTATCTCATATATAAGTTAGATCATACGATGTGTTGTAGATCATGAAGTCGTATGATTGGTCAAGCTTAATGAGATATAAAAAGTATCATAATTGAGACAACTTGAGGACGAGTTGTTGGTATAGGCTTCGGTATAGATAAGAAGTGACTTGACTTGGTTGCTTATCTATCTTTGGTATGTCTCTGACGTATTGATGGATCACGGTGAGATGAGTTCTTCTATCTGACCGTCGTGAAGAACCTAGATCTCGGTGACTTTACGTTGATCTAAACCTCGATAAGGTATTAGGTGAGTATGAGTTCTTGACCATCACTTTGACTTGAGGTTACATGAGATAACCCAAGATTCTCTGCATCTTGGGTGATGGCGGTCTTGTATGTCATGCTAGTTACCGTGTCAAGTCACGTATCTGTTTAGGATGATGGCGTCCCTTAAGGAGCTCAAAGGTTTATTGTACTAAACCTTGCAGTTGAGTTATCTCAAGTACAATAATAAGGTTGAGTGGTACTACTTAAGGAATTAAAGATATTAATTATTTTAAGCGATCAAAACGTAAATAATTAATGGACGTCGATATCTTAAATACGGGATTCGTGAAGTCTAAGTGCAAGCCCGACTCAACTTGAAAATAAAGGGTAAGTCGGCATTTATTCTCTAGTGGCATGAATAAATGTTTATGAATTAATTTATGTTACAAATTGAACATAAGATAATTAATTTATTTGAGGCCCATCTTTATTCCTTGCATTTGATCCCTGGGCTGGCCCACACTAGGACTCTGTTTGATCCTCTCTATCTTAAGTGATATTATTATATTTATTAGATATGCATAAATCCTATCATGATAGGATTTAGGGTTGCATTATAAATATAAGGTGAGAGAAAATCAAACGCTAATCCTCAAGTGAAATTTTCGAGAATCATACTTCTCTAAGTGGGGATTTTGGAAAACTTTGAAAGGAGGAAGGAAGGCGAATTTCTATAGCACTCTCCATAGATTGTCCTCACTCGTCATTGGAGTTTAGGTAATCAGGATACAGTCCAGAAGATCAAAGCATGAGTCTTGATCCTTTCTTCCCCGACAGATTCGCAGGTAAACACGAGAAAATTCCTACGTGTTGTAATTAATTATATAGGTGCATGCTAGACATATAATCAATGTATGGTGAATTAAACATCCAAGATAGATCATCGGGAGAGGGTTAAAATCAGATTTCCCTACAGTCTTGACGTCTTAAATTTTAAAAATTAATACGTCGGGTTTCTGGCTTAGTCTTTTGTTTCAAAAGGTTTGTCAATGCAGATCACGTAATCCAAGCATGCTTTCTCTAGAACTCAACATATAAAACATACTTCAAAACGCGATAAACCTTCTATGCTTGCTATACACATCCAATCACGAAAATATATTACATATTTATCTACGTAATTAAACATACATAGCATGCTACTGTATAATTTAAACATCCATGATATGCTTTGAATGATAAAAATAAAATAAAATTCGTTCATCGCACCCCACTCGTGGATCCTGTACTTTCTGCCTAATTTATTACATAAATTTGCAAAGTCTGATCTTCAAAATCTCAGCAGGGCCTCGCTTGTGCTATTTATGCCGTTGTTTTGATTAGTATTTCTCGATTGAATTATTTGGTTTGTTTCGATGTTTTGTAAAAAAAAGGCATTAAATAGGAAGAAATGGGTAATACCCCGAAACTTTTTCTTAAAGTAAAATAATATATGTTTTGAAAAATAAATTATTTTCAAATGATTTATGAACTAATGAAGATTGAGTTTCGAATATTTTTACAGGTTGTTCGGCTTAGAGCGAGGATGCGCCCTAGCGAAATGTAAAGTTTAAAATAGTGAGTTTTAAAATTCTAGTAAATTATGATTATGATTTTAGAAAGAGAGTTTAAATTTTTAGAATGCATGAAAATATTTATTTGATAAAATAAAAATAAATGTAAGAATTAAGTAAAGAATTAATTATTATACATTAGTATAATAAATTGTGTAGAGATAATAAATGAAATATATATATATATATATATATATATATAGAAGTGTAGGAAATGTGTGGAAAAGTGTAGAAATGTATGGAAGAATGTGAAAAATACACCTAAGCATGTATATATATATATGTATGTAAATGTTGGAATATAAAAATAAAACAAAAATCAATATACATATAAATCTAACACCTACTTACTATTCACATTCATCAAAATTTTCATCTTCTTCCCCAAATTTTCGAACACACACATACACCTAAAACACACACTTCACAAATTTCATCCTAAATCCAAAATTAAGGTAAGAAATCATTCGTAATCAATTCTATATCTTGTTTTAGAGGTATAATATCATTTATTTCATGTTTATGTGCATAAATGTTTATTAGTTGTTATCAAGAAAATTTAGTATGTGAAGTTCAAAGTTATTGTTTTATTTTGATGATTATTCATGTGTTTATAGGTTAATCTATGTTTAGAAGCTAATATTATGCAAAAATGAGAGTTTAATTATGAAATATATGTGCTTTGAGAAGTAGGATCAAACCCTAGGTTTGATTTTTAAATGATGTTGTATTATGCTTGAATTATGCTTATAATTATGTGTTTGAATGTATTTAAGCATGTATTAATTAAGAAAAATAGATTAAAAATTTAATGTATATTTTTCATAATTTTCAAAAATTATGAAGTTGGAGGTTCTTATGATTTTGATTTTATTTGTTTCAAATAACATGATATATAAGCTTTGGGATGTACATTAAGCATAATATAATTTATTTGAAATTTTCTAAGTTTATAAATATAGAATGATGATTATGGTTGATAATGGAGCTTTAATGAGCAAGTTATATATTAGTTTGAATAAAGCAAGGAATTATTATTATTAATTTTTAATAAACTTAGTTGAAGGGCACTTAATGAAACTAAGACTAGGTGGTTAATATAAGTATATTTATAATGTATAATTATATGTTTATGCATATGAAATTTAAATGAAAGCTAAGAATTAAAGTTGGATGCGAGTTCTTATTTTTACATAAATATGAACTATTAAGAGTTATGTAAAAAGATTATGTTTGATTTAATGCCTAAGAATAAAGCTTTAGTCGTTAAAAAGACTAAGTTACAAGTATTTTAAAGTGCTAGGTGCCGTGATATTCGGAGCTCGAGGACGGACAACCGATGCTAAAGAGTATTCTTTGAAACGTCTACACGAGGTGAGGTTTACGCTATCTGTAAGTACATTGTATGGTTATAATAATTATTGTGTTTTGTGCATGCATGTGAACTGATTATGTCCCACAAGGGGTCGAGGCTGTGTGCCGTAAAGAAGTACCCTCGAGGATGCCCACAAGGGGCTCAATGTTAATGAAGTACCCTCTAGGAGGCCCACAAGGGGCTCAATGTTTAATGAATTACCCTCGAGGAGACGAGACAAGTCTCGCTACACAATGAGTTAAATAATGAGTACCATGAGAGGGTGCTTTGCTAAGCATATGTTCATTATGTTATGTGCATTATGCAATTGGTTATAGCCTTGCGATGTATTCCTCTTGAGTATGTCCATACTCACATCTCCTATATTGATGTATGTTTTGTAGGTGAGGAGGTCGAAGGTTGATGCGGACGGAATGAGCCCCCATATACATTCTCTCGGGATCACGTTTGTGTGAATATGTGTATTTAAGAACAAACTTAACTGTTTTTTGGTGAAAAACTATGTTTGAAATACAATGATGTTTAATGAGTATGTATATATATATATATTTGATGAGGGCTGTGTCCCTAGTTGCTGTTGTTGTTGTTGTTTTTATTTCAGGTTGACATTTATTTATAGGGTATATACCGTCCGTTCGTCGAATTTTTATAACCTCCGCTGCTTATATATATATATATATAATTAATATCCTTACTATTCTATAATTGTTAAATATATAAAGATTTTAGTAATGTCTCTGTTATAAGAATGGGGGCGTTACAAAATGGATCTGCAATAGTTGATGTATTTTAAAGAGTATCTCGATAGGAGTTCGTAGGCACAAACGGATCGTAATTCGGAGTTCAGACGGGGGAGAATGGAGTGAATCATCAAAGTCGCGCACGTTGCACTCCGTCGCCCGCCCCGTCCGTCGCCCCCAACACCTCGTCCAGCCCGGCCAGTGCTCTCCCACAACGCCCGCTCCACTTCACCCCATGTGCGCTCGTCCCAAGCACCACGGCTCCAGCACGTCCGGCGCTGGGCATCACCCATCGCCCTCTCCCGTCCACGCCTCGCTCTTCCCAGCGACACTGCCCGTCTGCGCCCAGCACCCCATGCCCTGTCGTCACTCATCTCCAGCACGTCTGGTGCTCGACATCACCCAGCGCCCGTTCCACGTCGCATGCCTCGCCAGCAGTCCATCCGGCGCTAGGCTTCTCCTAGCGCTCAACCGCCACACACATCATCGTCCGCGCGCTTCACTCTGCATGTCGCTCTAGTGCTGGCGTCCGCCCATGTCCACAATCCAACGCCACGCTTCATCCGGCATAACGTCTTCACCTGGCATTGCGCATCACCCGATGTTCAATACGTCTCATTTCACCACTGCCGGCTCGGCGTCCGTGTGCGTCCGGCCGCTCTGTTTCGTCCCGACGCCCACTCCGTCCGATCTTGGGGTGCTCTCGACCTTTTCGAGAGCGCTTGCATCCGACGCCTCGCCTCGTCTGACGCTGGGCATGATTTTTGGGCCTATTTTCGGTGTTTTAAATGGGTTTTTTGAGGGTTTTATAAAAATGATACCAGCTGCTTTTCTCATAACACATTCATCCATGCGATTTCTTCTTCTTTTCATTCCTTTCTTTTCATTTTCCTTCTCATTTTCCTTTCCATTTAATTCTTGTATTTGGATTAACAATTGAGATTGAACGATTTCGGATTTTTGGAAGAAGAATTTATCTATGAATGGTTTGTAAGTTTTTCTCGTTCCATTATGTCTATGTAATTGTTATGGGGATAATTTCTGCCATGAGATAAATTATTGATTTTTAGGGAAATAAATGTTGGATTTGTTCTTGTCTTGAATCGTGATTGTTAGGTTGATGATTTGAAATTTCTTATCCATATAAATTGATTATTTCTTATCCATATAAATTGATTATTTCATGATCTTCATACATGGTGTTCGAAAGAATAGTGTAGATTGATTATGTGCTTATGTTTGATTATGAAATAATGCGAGAGCAGATTTATGTGAGGTATAAGTTTGACAATGAACGGGATCGAGAGATTAATTCGTTGTTTAGTAATTAATATATGTGGATAGGGTTTTTGCTAACGTGTGCATTTGTGTTAAATATCCTTCGTAGTTGATGGCAGTAGGGTTGAGAGATTCCCCGTTATTAATTTCGAGTCTAACATTGACGGGGTTGAGAGATTAGTTATTATTGAACGCTAGGTGAGAAGCGTGGGTGGTTTTATGCATTGTGCACCGGTCCTTGGCTCATTAATAGCAAGGATAGATTTTGAACCCTAGAACACCATCTCCAATTCCGTGTATCTTCCAATCCCTCTTGTTGTCCAAGTGCATCCATTTTACATGCTTTATTTTATTTCCTGCTTTTGTCCGTTCCGTGTCAGACCCCCTTATTTTAGGACGTTAGTACTTATTTTCTATTTTTATGTGTGACATTAAACCATAGACCTGTTAAGCCTTCCTCGAGAGATTCGACTTGGGTCGACATTACCGCTCTATAAGGACCTCGTATAATTTGTGAGCGGCTTAGAAGAACAATTTGGTCGGAACAAAATTTTGGCGCTGTTCTTGGGAAGGCTTTAGGCTTTAGGTTTTGTGTTGCTTTGTTTTCCGTGTTTCCTTTATTTTACATTTCTCCCACCGTGTTAATTTTTATTTCTTTATTTTTCTTTTTCTTTGTGACTATTTTCTCTAACAGGTGCATGTGATCTTGTTTTTGTAGTTGGTGTCTATTAATGCAGGGTTACCAGCGATACGAATATGGCAAGACAAGCCTGGAGGAGGAAAGCTCGTCATATTTGGCAAATTCTTCTTACGAAGAAGGAGCTCAATTCGACTATTTTGAGGGATACCCGTCAGGTTGTGAGCATCAAACCTATGATCCCTATTGGAGACATCCTCAGAGTTCTTCATATAGTCGGGACCTCTTGTTCCAACAACAGCTGGTGAAGCCGACATTGGAAAATACATTGCATGTAGGAAAATCTGATTTTAATCCTCTCCCGAGGATCTATCTTGGATGTTTAATTCACCATACAATGATTATATACCTAGCATGCACCTATATAATTAATTGCAACACGTTGATGTTTTTTAGTGTTTACACGTAAATTTGTCGGACAAAATGAGGATCGAGACTCGTGCTTTGATCTTACGGTGTATCCGTTTGCGAAACTCAATCTTTGAGTGAGAGCAATCAATGGAAATCTTGCAAAATTCATCTTCTTCCTTACATGGAAATCTCAAAAATCACAATGATCACAATATAATTTTCAAAATCTCTTAGCATGGGATTACTACGATTTGCTCTCTCATGTATTTATAATGCGACCTAGAAACTTATTAGGCTAGGATCTCGCATATCTAATAAATACAATAATATCTTCTCGATAATAGAGAATCGAGAATAGAGTCACGGTGAGACTCTATCATGTGGGGACAAAATTGCTGACTCTAGGCCTTGATGGGCCGACCCATAGATCAAATCGAGGAATAAAGATGAGCCTCAAATAAATTAATTATCTTATGTTCAACTCAAAACATAAATTAATTCATAAACATTTATTCATGCCACTAGAGAATAATCTTGACTTACCCTTTTATTTTGAAGTTGAGTCGGGGCTTGCACTTAGATTTCACGAATCCCGTATTTAAGATATCATACGTCCATTAATTATTTATAGCGTTACGTGATTATAATAATTAATCTCTTTAATTCTTAAGTAATACCACTCAACCTTATTATTGCACTTGAGATAACTCAACTGCGAGTTTAGTACAATAAACCTTTTGAGCTCCTTAAGGGGCGTCATCGTCCTTAATGGATACGGTGACTCGATCTGAGGTAACTAGCATGAAATACAAGCCGCCACCACCCAAGATCGGAGAATATTGAGTTATCTCATGTAACCTCACCATGTAACAAGTCAAAGTGATGGTGACAACTCATACTCACCTAAAACCTAATTGAGATTTAGATCAGCGTAAGCCACCGAGATCTAGGTTCTTCACGACGGTCGGATAGAAGAACTCATCTCCGTGATCCATCAATACGTTAGAGGCGTACTAGTATGAGACAAACAACCAAGTCAAGTCACTTCTTATCTACCATGACTATCTTGACAACTCTTCCTCAAGTTGTTTCAGCTGTGATCATTTTATATCTCATTAAGCTTGACCAATCATACATACTTCTATGATCTACTACACACTATATGATCTAACTTATATATGAGATAAATGGACATACATATGCAATCAAGTAAACAATTCAGATAGGAGATTGTATGTAATACCCCATTGTTTGGTATGAATTTGTGCTTATTATTCATATCTTTGTGCATGTTGTTTTTCAGTAGTTTATCCTATTTATGCCGTTGGTTTGATTAATATTTATCGATTCAAACTTATTTGGTTTGTTTTGATATTTTTGTAGAAAATTGGCATTAAATAGGATGAAATGAATCTGCCAAGGATCAAATATATTTAAGAGCATCTTGATAGGAGTCCGTAGGCGCAAGCGGATTACAATTGGAGTTCGAGCGAGGAGAGCGGGCGAATCAATAAAGTCGCGCCGGCGCACCCGTCGCACGGCTAGCGGCGCCAGCAGCTGCACCGCCACTCACTTGACCCGCGCTCGCCACCGCCGCCACGCGCCCGCCACCCCACGCCCGTCGTTCCCAGGCGCTCGCCCGGGCGCGCCTCGGCCACTCGGCGCTCGTCCGGCGCCCGGCCTCCCGCACAGCGCTTTGCTCCGTGTTAACCGACGCTCAACGCGTCACCCAGCCGACGCTGGATCCCAACGTGCACTCGCCCAGCCTCACGATGCCCAATGCCCGTGACGTCCGCAGCGCCCGTGAGCCTTGCAACGCCCGCTGCCGACCAGCCCCAGCACCCGATCCGGCGTTTGTGCCCAGCGGCGCAGCACGCCTAACTAGTGCTTAGCGCGCCCAACCGATGCTTGGCGCCCAACCGGTGCTTAGCGCTTGCCAACCGGGCGCTCCGTTCCAGTAGCGTGCTCCAGCCCAATTTCCTCGCAGCGTTCGCCTTTAGCGCTCAAGCCCAATCTGAATGTATCTCGGTACCGGCGCTACCTTTAAGCCGGTGCTCATGTTCAATCTGAGCGTTTTCTCAACTGCTCATTGCATTGCAAGCGCTCACTCTCATTTAATATATATATCGCTAGGTCATTCTTATCGATGGGTTCGGATTTTTCTTCGTGGCGCGTTTTCTTTACAAATTCAGGGAGCTCTTATTCGCGACAACAGATAGAACACAATAGTAATTCTTTTTGTTTATTCAATCAATTAGTGCATGTTACTTCATAATTCCTATTGAGTTCTTTTGGATTGATTTAAATCGTGTTTTACCTTGGAATTATTGTTGGATTGGATTTATAGTTTTATTTGATTTACGAATTCAAGCGTTGTGATTTCTGTTGGATTTGATTGTTGGTTTTTGTTTGATTCTATTTCTCGCGGCATTTGATACATTTATATTTTATGCAATTGATTTTGGATATTAGTACTATATTGAATTGTTCTCCGATGAATTTCATTGTTTCGTGTTTGGTGATCTAGTTTAATTGTTTATTGATTAGCTTCTTGCCTTCGTGCTTTGTAGTATTATCAACTAGGGATTGACAACTCTAGTTAGATTCATTCCTTTAATTTATTTTCCGTTCATCTTTTCAATTCTCGTTTGATCAAAAACCATGTTGGTATTAAAGTGTTAGGATTTACCGCTTTCTGTGTTTGACACGAACAATAGCCCTGCTAAGTTTTCCTTGAGAGACGACTAGGGTTAACTTTCCATACTATAACACCTCATTCGATTATGAGTCAATTAAGAGGATACTTTTGATTGAAACAAATTTTGGCGCCGTTGCCGGGAAAAACTTTAAGCGTATTATTTATGTTGATTTTTTTTCCGTGTTTCTTTTCGTTTTATTTTGTTATTCTCCGATTCGTGTGATCTTTTGTTGTTTGAGTGTTGTGTATGCTAGGTCGTCATGATCTAAATAGACCGCTTGCTACCCGTTGGACCGCTCGAAGATCAAAAGATCTCTTCTTCCGACCTTGGAGGTTTGGTGCCACTACGTGAGTGGTGAACAATCGAGCCGATTATCGAGATCAACTTTGTTGTTGAGAATACTCTCCGTTGAGAGATAGGTGAAAATGCACTTGCTGCGTGATTTCTACAGGCGGTGATTGGGGCGCTCTTCCTAATTGTTCTTGGACCGGCATCCAGAGACTATGAGCTTAAGCGAATCATTTCTCGCTCATACCTATCTTCCATGGGCTTGCTAGTAAGGATGCCTTAGGATTTATAAGGGAGTTTTGCTCGGTTTCTGATCCTTCATTTGGGAGGACTAAATGAAGATCAACTAAAGATGCCTTGTTTCCGTACACTCTTAAGGATGAGGGCTAAGTCGTGATTTACAGCACTTCCAGTAACTCTTTCGCGAGGCGGAATGCCGTGGTAGATAAGTTCATGACGAAATACTACCCAAACAAGAAGAGTCGGGAGTTGAGTCATGAGATCATGACCTTTGTCGAGACATCGGATGAGCCCTTCCATGAAGCTTGGGAGCAGTTCGAGTTTAATGCGAAGTGCCCTCACCATGCCTTGCGGATGAAATTCTCTATCAATTCTTCTCGACGGATTGATTTCGAGTTTTCGGTGTATGGTGGACAATCTTTGCGGTGGAGATATTGGTTCTCGAGCGGCGAGATATCGTGGATATTTTTGAAGCTATGGCTGCTACTTCACGATGAAATCTAGTCGAGGTGGAAGAGCGAGGCACGTCTTTGTAACCCCTTCTTTCGATATGAATAAGCAAGTGGTTGAGCTTATGAGGGAGGTGCGAGAACTTAAGTTGAAGAAACGATCCACCAACACTAGCGCAAATAATTAGTGGAACCTTGTGGAATGCGCAATGAGCGTGGGCACAATGTTGATCGTGCCCGGGATGGGAGAGCATAACTCCGGCGAAGCGAAGCATACGCTATGCAAGGATTTCAACCTAGGCGGCGATTCGAGCTTAATCGACAACAAGTTAACATGCGATGGAGGAATCAAAATCAAGGCGAGTTCATACGAGTCGCCATACCAAAGACCTCCACGATGGCGCGAATCACTATCGCGGTGACAACCCCCGGCCGCGGTTCCCTCGGTAGTAGCGATATCGGTGGGCACCTCCGCTACCTCGGAGACAAGCTTGGGAGGATATGATCACCCAAAGAATGGATGCTTCGCCCAAAGAATGGATGCTCAAGACTCGCGAACAAGCGTTTAGAGGCATAAATGGGACGACTTGCTAACACTGAGCGAGCTATTGCGACAAAAAGCGGTGGGGAAATTTCCAAACCGGCCTCATCGGGCCCATCGATCAACATTATAAGGGTGACCGAGTTGTGGGGAATAAAGTGGGAGAGTCATCAAACAAGCAGCTGCGGAACCTGAGGTTGAAAAGAAGAAAGAGGCGAGGCGGCTGCGTAAGGCCACGAGACCCATTCTACCGATACCCTTTCCACATCGGTTGAAGGCGAGAAACAAGACCGGTGATTCAATGAGTTCTATAAACTCTATCCAGGTGAATGTTAATTTGCCTTGTTGGGCGTGATCGAAATGTGCCGACTTATGTCGAGTTTTTCAAGGCTCGTCTACAGAAGAAGGTTTGGGGAACACGAGAAAGTCATGGTCTCGGGAGCAGCTAACTCCATCCTATAGTACCAATTACCTCCCAAACTCCGGGATCTAGGTAGTTTTATTATTAAGATTACTTTGGGTAACGGGAAAGAAGTTTCTGGCATGCTAGATTTGGGGGCCGGGATCAATCTTATGCCTTATTCTATGTTCAAACGATTAGGATTAGGTGAACTAAAACCCACTAGGATGTGTCTACAATTAGCTGATAGGTCCGTGAGATACCCCAAGGGTATTGTCGAGGACATATTAGTTAAGATGGGTGGGTTGATTGTTCCCGTTGATTTTGTTGTTTTGGATATGGGAGATGTTAGGGAAGATAGGGAGGAACACACACTGTTGTTGGGGAGGCCATTCATGGCCACAACCAAGACACTAATTGATGTTAAGAATGGCACATTGAAAATGACTGTACTTGGTGAATCTGTGTCTTTTTCTGCACATGATAATGTGATATCTGCCTCTGTTAAATTTATTGATAATCATGCTTCCATAGATGCTGTTGATCCCTTGGCCGAGAATGTTTTGTTGCAGGGTGAGAATGCAAATTTTTACAAGGGGAAAGTGAAACAGATACATGATCGGCGAAGAGTTTGTTGGATTTGTATACTGAAAGCATTTTGGTTGAGCTTGTATACAATGTTTCTATTACCACTATTACTGATCTCTTATCTGAATTGTTTACTTGATTGCATATATATGTCCTTTATCTCGTATATAAGTTAGATCATACGATGTGTTGTAGATCACTGAAGTGCGTATGATTGGTCAAGCTTAATGAGATATAAATAGTATCATAAGCGAGACAACTTGAGGATGAGTTGTCGGTATAAGCTGCGGTGTAGATAAGAAGTGACTTGACTTGGTTGCTTGTACATCTTTGATGCGTCTACGGCGTATTGATGGATCCGGTGAGATGAGTTCTTCTATCGTAGTCGTGAAGAAACAGATCTCGGAGACTTCGTTGATCTAAACCTCGATAAGGTATTAGATGAGTATGAGTTCTTGACCATCACTTTGACTTGCTATGGGTGAGGGTTACATGAGATAACCAGATTCTCTGCATCTTGGGTGGTGGCGGTCTTGTATGTCATGCTACACTACTACAAAACCACTTTTCTCTACACCTTATAGACTACGCTTTTGGGTGGCGTGGTCTATAGGTATAGACTACGCTTTTGTATCAGCGTGGTCTATCTTGAGCCACAGAGTATAGACTACGGCAACAAAGCGTGGTGTAAATCGTAGTCTATGGTGGGTATAGACTCGGCAACAAAGCGTGGTGTAAATCGTAGTCTATGGTGGGTATAGACTACGGCTTACTTTATAGTGTATGTGCGTGTTTTAATAAAAAGCGTAGTCTATGCCGTAAATTAAAAAAATAAAAATAAAAAATTCACAAGCGTGAGATTCGAACTCACGATGTGTGGTTTATTAACATGACACTTAACCATTCCACCAACAATTGACATCTCTCATATGTGGACTTTATTTATATTTATATTTAACTAAAACTGAATTTACAATACTTAATTCATTTATTTGGACAATTCAACACTCCATACTTACTTTCCTGCGACGATCTTGTACTCTTGGCTCCTTACCGCTCACTAGTTGTTCCATCATGCTTGTCGTCGCCCGCCTCACATTCTCTTCCGCCCGTCGCCGCCGTAAATCGTAGCTCGGTGAGTTCTCTTTCTTCTAAATGCAATTTTGTCTTTTAGAGACGGAGAATGAGGCGAGAGGGGCTTGTCTTTCTTCCTCATCTCGCACTTTAAATTTTGCCGTAGCGTCCACTGTGTGGGCTTAAATTTTGTTTGAACCTCTATCTATATCTCGGTATGTTCTCTTATTTATTCGTTTATCTTTGTGTGGGCGTAGAACTAGAATTTTATGGATATCCTTGACTATCTTTGTTAAAGATGATGGCGAAAAACCACGGCATTCATTGTTGCCAATTTCTTGCATATATTAAGTTAGTTTGGTTTTTGAATTAAAGATTTCGGGTTTGAGAAAGCTTTGGATTCACTAAATTATGTTGTAATTTCTCATGGATACTGTTTGTGGATAATATATTGTTCTTTAAGAGTCTTGAAAAGGATGCACTCTTCGTTTGTGAAGCTAGCTTAGCCGTAGAATAATTGTGTTGATATACTTGCTGCGGGATTTCGATAAGGTGTGGCGATTTTTGATTACTGCTTTCGGTCTAGGGATTTCGGAAGGTAAATGGTTCTTTGAATTTTGGGTTATAATATCGTAGGCATGCTTCTAATCTGGCTTTTGGTGCAATTTTGTGTGTGTGATATTGGTGAAAATTTGGTCGTGCAAGCTATTATAAGTGATTTGGAATCACAGGTGCATTGCCGAGGAGCAATTCGAGGTTTCATCGCTTGCAACATCTTTGTGGGCGGAGAGGAGAGGTATAATATAACAAAATCGTATCTTAATAAGACACTGTAAGCTTGCTAAACTACTACAAATCTCCTCGAAGCAATTTAATATGATCAGCCAGGTTAAAACTTAGATTTAACTTATTTGATAGTTAAAGTGCTTGCTCGAGTGTTCGACATCCATGGATGAAAGGCTAAAACTAGAGGTTATTTGCAACTAGCAACCATAGATAAAGAAATCTACAACATCTCAAATGCTCGATAAATTTATTATTTCATATCATTATAAGAATCCACATAATACTTTGTTATCTCAAAAATATATATGTTCCTACGGATGTTAGTCTAATAATATGTGGTTGAAGCTTGATGAATGAGGATACCGAAATGCAAGGCCTACACTAGCAACACCATACAAAGAAGAGTAAGAAGACTTACTTGGTGACATTATTAGCGGGATCTCCAATTGGAAAACCAAGATATTGCGGGGACCCCAAAATTTGGAACTTGTGAAGATTGAGTTGCATTTGTACATTCCCTATGAGTTAAAAAACATAGTTTCACATAAGCTACGAAAAAGTAATAATAGCGAGGCATTGGTAATTTCTATGACTACGAAAGAAGAATTCTTTAATGCACGATGGTTATCTACGTGGATAGAGAGTGATGAAAGGAACTTGAACTCTGCATCCTTACACTACTATTAATGTATAAAACAACTCTTATCTCTATATCTACGGAGTCTAAGCTGGCGAGATATGCGGTCGGAGGTTAATCGAGCGGAGGCGAGGCAAGAACCTTGGATACATTTCGGATCAAAACCTACAGTGTATTAGTTAAATAAATTAGGCCCTTTCTTGACAATTCGTCCTTTATTGATAAAATCATAAGAAAAGAAACTTTGTAAGGCCTACCACTGTGGCTTAGGCTTCCGTCCAAAAATCGGTCGATTTTCGCGGCTCCGCTAAAGCTTCTTTCATATTAATCACATCATTGGGGGATTACGCACAACACTTGAAAGCGACTCCGGTATAGATGATGAGAATTGACAATTTTGTTGCCATGTTCTTCATCAACATTCATTAGTAAGTGGGCATAGATAACTCGATATCTTGATTGTGGGCTGAGCTTTCAATCCAAATCTTCAAGTTTAGATCTCCGACAAACATAACATCACTTGGTCTTTTTCTTGTAAAGGTTTCCATCAACGATTACGCCATAGCTATAGACATCGCTTTTGGTGGAACTATCCTTCAAACCATACTCAGAATGGCGAAAAAGTAGGAGTCATAAAATTGTTTAGTAAGAAGACATAATTTAATTAGAATGAGAATTCACAGGAGCAATGTAACCCGGTGTTGCTAGGGTATTTGTTAGCACAATACTATACATGCCCAATAGTTTGATACACCAAAATCGCACACATGAGCAACCATTTCTTCATCTAACAAGACATTGCTAGGCTTGAGTCTGATGAACAATTGGGTCGAATAGCCGTGGTGAAGATATTCTAATCCGATGCCCATCAATCATTATGTTCGACCTCGTATGAAATCCAAGAAATAGTTGTGTGAATACTGCGATAACTCTTGTAAAGAGTTATTATAGGTCCTTTAATGATAAAAGCCTCGGTTGTTGTATGTTACGCTTTCGCTGTTTGTCCTTGTCTTGCTTGTGTTTCTCTTGTTTGCGTGAAGGATTGAGTCGATGAAAATAAAGGGTTTTAGTTGTTTTGAGCGTTATTTATATAATCATAGCATGTTGCGGGAAGAGCGGCGCGAGAGCGAGGCCGAGCTCGTGGCGAGCTTGACTTGATGTAAGAGGAAGGGCCAGGCAGTAATCTTTGAAAAATGCGGGGGACGGTCGGGCTACTAAGGCAAGTCAGCAGCAGGGAACAGTGGCCTTGAGCTCAAAATTGCCGAGCTTGTAAGTGGAACCAAACTCAGGGAGAAAGAGAGTGAGGGCGAGCTCGCGTCCTTCCGAGCTCAAAGATTGAAAAGTTCACAAGTATGAAGGCGACCTCGGTCGGGCTCGGGCAGTCTGTGAGCTCGAGCGGCGCGACTCGAGGCGGGCGCGACTCGGGGCAGTGCGAGCTCGTGGCGAGAGGTCGAGCTCGGGCGAAGTCGTGAGCTCGGCGAAGTGTTCGAACTCCTCGATAAGATTGAAGTGGGCGAGCTCGTGGCGATCGAGCTCATGGCGGAAATCCGGCTCGCAAGTATGGATGAGCTCGTGTTGAAAGTAAGGTCGGACTCATTTGGCAAAGTAAAGCCCGTGCGAGCCGGGCTCGAGTAAGCGAAATCCAGGCCGTGCTTACGGAAGGAAGCAGTAGCATGGAAAGTGCAGGTTAATTCTCGAAGAAGAAATCGGTGGGACCACGGCCACGTGGCGGTGGGCTAGCGGTGAAAAGACACACGCTCTGCATCCGGCGAGCTAGCTGAAAAAGAAAAGGATCGAGGAGCAGGCTGGCGGTGCCGATCTGTGCCTCGAAAAAAGCGCGTGAGGTTGTTATGGAGGTTGTTATTAAAGGGAGTTGGCAACAATCGAAGGGATTACTCGGGATATCGACATTTTGGAGAGTTGCGGAGGATAGAGAACATCGGAGTAAGGAAGAGGTGCGAATTCTTGGAGAGGAAGTCATCGGAAGAGGCGGCGATCGAGCTTACCTGCGATTCCGATAACTAATTCTTTATCTTTCTTAAACCTTGTTGTCTGTTATGGTGTTGCTTATTTCAATGTTGTTAAACAGCTCGCTATGAGCTAAACCTTTATGACTTGATTTTTGAGGAAACCCGTACTCGCGTGTGCCTTGAGTTCTACGCTTGTCTTGCTAAATCACTATTGTTTTATTGGGATTGTTTTATCTCACTTGTGATTGATCACCATTAGTCGGATCATAGTTCTATAATTCTTTGGGAAGTTGTTATAGAATGGAAAACAATAAACGACGTAAGAACATGATTTTAATGTTATGTGTGTGAATAGCATAGGAATATGCATTTACCTTGCGTGGCGAATATGAATGGATTAGTAATGATATTCTAGAGCGAGTTCGATATAGGAATATATGAATTTGGATCTATAGAATATAATCTTAGATTTGGAAAATACTAAGAATCAAAAGTTCATGTCATAGTGATAATGCAAGATAATCTTTGTAATATTTAGAAAAGAGCATGGGTGGAATCGGAAATCAAGTACATTTCTCTACCTTGATATGATAATCTCCTCGTTGTCTATGTCACTGTCCACTTGGCCGTCTTTGAAGTCGTTTTAATTTCAATTATTTGGTGTTATATTCTAGTTCGCACCGGTTCGTCCATCTCACATATTTTGCAAAATTCAATCTCGTGATTTAAAAGTGCATTCCTGTGGATTCGATCTGGAATACTTAGTGTATTACTTGTTGATTACGTGCACTTGCGTATAGTATATTCACATCAAAAGAAATCTTAACAAAAGTTTTTGGCGCCGTTCTTGGCGCCAATTATAAATTACGTGGAGATTGCAATTTTGTGTTTCTTTATATCGTGACTCGCTCTGGTCATTACCTTTTGTGTGAGCAGGGGTTGCGGGATTGTGGTTTATCGCAAGGCAAAGCGCAAGTGACCCACCGATTAGATCCAGATTGAGCGCACCCTTCGTGAAAGGCGCGACAAGCAGTTCGCGAGCGCAAGCCGAGATGGCGCACCGGGAGGAGAGGCACACAATGGCGGAAATGCCGTTGTCATCGGCGATGATCGGGAAGGGGTATCACGTGACTCGCTAACCCCAGATTTTGTTTGAATCAGGAATTACAAGACCGAGGTTCAAGCGAACCGATTGAATGAAGCGGTCATGTTTGAGATGCTCCAAGCGATGGGGCAATTTAGTGGTCGAGCCGCGGAGGATCACATCTCGCCCGATCATTTACGGAGGTCGTGACTCATTTAAGTTACCAAGTTGTTCGGCCGAAATGCAGTTATTCCTTTTTAAGCTACGAGATCGTGCAAAAGCATGGCTGAGCGGTCTTCCATCAAATTCTATCACCTCATGGAGCGAGCTCGTGAATTTTTGATGAAGTCTTCCGCCCAGAAGCGCAGATTAGGAATGACATCATGTCATTTCGGTGAGAATAACGAAGAGTCGGTGTGCGAGCTTGGGGCGATATAAGAAATGCTACGGAAATATCCTCATCACGGCATTCCGCCTTTGCATTCATTTGGAGACCTTCTACAATGGTCTCGATCGTCGGCTACGTTTGGTGCTTGATGCCTACGCAAATGGAGCTATTCTTTCGAAGTCATACAGCGAAGCATACGAGATCTTGGAAAGAATCGCGAGATAACAATTGCAATGGTCAAATTCTAAATGCGCGATAGGAAAGAAATCGGTCATTTGGTGTGTTGGAGGTTGATGCCACAGCGGCATTAACAGCCAGTAGCATCCATGGTAACATGTTAAAAGGATTGCAAGTACCTAATCGGTAGTGCGGCCGGCGAGTAGTCGATGGTCGCGCCTACCATGCAAGTAAGCGAGGTGTCGTGCGTATATTGTGGAGAAGGGCATACCTTGAGGTTGCCGTCAAACCAGCCTCGATCCATTATCTGGGAAATCGAGAATGGGTGAGGAACAACCCTTATTCACAAGCGTACAATCAAGGGGTGGCGAAAACATCCTAATTTCTCATGGGAGGCGAGGTCCGGATCAAGCAGTGGTGGAAATTTTGAAAACCACATATCCATAAAATTACCAACAAAGCGACAACAAGCCGCCCATGCCCAAGACTATTGAAACCTTGATGAAGGAATACATGGCTAAAAGCAGATCTTTGTGTCTGAGGCAATCCACTTATTGCGGAATTTGGAAGTCGGATCGGACAATTAGCCAATGAGATTAAAACCGACCTCTTGGAAATTTGCCAGTGACACGGAGAATCCACGAAAGATAAAGAACAGTCGAGGCTGTCACGTTACGAAGTGGGCGGATCACGAGGCCGGAGGCTGCGGACCGAGAAGGAAAGGTGAGTCCTCAACAAGTAACAACAGTCGCTACCATGAAAAATCGAGCGGTCTTGCAATGCCGAGGGTGCTGCGGTGACAAATCCGTTACCGAACCTTACGGACAAAGTGGTGTATCATCCACCACCTCCTTTTCGAAAGGTTGAAGAAGAAGCGGCGGATACCGGTTTGAAGATTCCTTGATGTTACGAAGCAATTACATATCAACATCCCTTTGGTAGGCGTTGGAACAAATGCCGAACTATGTGAAGTTCTTGAAGGACATCGACCAAGAAGAGCGGTTGGGCGAGTTTGAAGCGGTGGCGGCGAAAGTAGTAATGCGATGCTAAAGAGCAAGCTCCTCCAGTTGAAAGATCGGGAGCTTTACAATTCCATGCTTTCGATTGGAGGCGCGGCGTCGGTCATGCGTTATGTGACCTCGAGCAAGCATAAATTTGATGCTGCTCTCAATAATTAAAAGCTCGGGATAGGGAAGCGAGGCCCTGGCTGTGACCTTACAATTGGCGGACGATCTATGGCTCGTCCAGAAGGAAAAATCGAGATGTATTAGTAAAGTGGACACATTCATCTTTCCGTGGACTTCATTATCTTGGATTATGAAGCGGATCACGAGTGCCAATCATTTTGGGACGTCCGTTTTTGCAGCTGGAAGAACTCTAATTGATGTTCGGAAGAGGCGGCGCACCATGAGGTAAATGATCGAGAAGGTTACCTTCAATGTTTTCAATGCTATGAAGTATCCGGACGAAGTGGAGGAATGCTCGGTAATCGAGTCATGGAGCGGTCATCGCGGATACAATCTGAGGATCGCACCTCGCGGTTCGGAGTTAATGGCGAAGCTATGCGAACTCGTAGAGTTGGAGAAAGGCGAGAGTTGTGTCGACATCTCTCAAAGAAAAATGTCGGTTCACTTGACCCGACAATTCCGGATCGTTGGGGCTCGCCGATGGGGTAACTCGAGGCACCCAAACCATCAATCGAAGAACCTCGGTGTTAATCCTAAAGACTTTGCGAACCATCTCAAATATGCATATCGGGCGAGGAGGAAACCACCGTAATTATCTCCGCTATTCTCGAGCCCGATCGGGAAGAAGCTTTGCTACGGTATTGTGAAAATCAAGCGAGCTATTGGATGGTCAATTGCTGATATCTGAGGATCATCCGTCCACGTGCTTGCATAAAATATTCTTTGGAAGATTACCACAACACTTCCATAGAGCATCGTGACGTCTCGATCCGGCGATGAAAGAGGTACTAAAGAAAGAAGTTATCAAATGGTGGATCGGAATCATATATCGATTTCGGATAGCTCGTGGGTGAGCCCGATTCGGTGTGTTCTAAAAGGCGAGTCACGGTGGTTTCAAGCGATCGGCGAGGCGGTCCCAGCGGGTGATAACGAGGATGGCGTGTGCGTGTTGACTCTGACTAAACTAAACGACGACCGACCGGAAGGATCATTCCCTCTACCATTCATGGATCGGTTGGATAAACTAGCGGTAAGGAGTTCTTACGCTTCCTCGATGGTTATTACGGTTATCACCAAATTGCCATTGCCCGATGATCAACACAAAACCACCTTCACTTGTCCTTGTGCACTTTCGCATTTAGAAGAATGCCATTTGGGCTCTGTAATGCTCACGCAACATTCGGCGTTGCATGATGGCCATATTCTCGGATATGGTGGAGAAATCGATAGAAATTTTCATGGATGACTTCTCGAGTCTTGGAGACACGTGGGATATGCCTAAGTAATTTGGGAAAGTTACGGGCGTTGCGAAGCAACCCACTTAGTTTTAAAGCGGGAAAAGTGCCACTTCATGGTGCGAGGGCATCGTTTTAGGTCACCACATATCGAAGAAGGGATCGAAGTGGACAAGCAAAGATCGAGTAATGAACAAACTTCCACCTCCCACTCTTGTAAAAGGTGTCGAAACTTCTTGGGACATCACGGGGTTTCTGAGAAGGTTTATAAAGTTTCTCAAAGATAGCTAAGCCCCATGTGCCTTCTTTGGAGCAAAACCTTGATTCGACTTCACTCACAGAGTGTTTAAGGCATTGAAGTCTTGAAGCGAGCTCTTGTACAGACTCGATGGTGTTGGGCGGGTGGACATCGCCTTCGGTGATGTGCGATGCAAATGATTTTCTTTGTAGGGGCGTCTTTGGGCCAGCGAGAGAAGATATTCCACTCGATCTACTATGCAGTAAAACCACGGTGGAAGCCGGATAAATTATACCACGACGAGAAAAAGAGCGCTTCTTGTGGTTTTGCACTGTGAAAAGTTCGAGCCTACCTCGTAGGAACAAAGTGATAATCTACGGATCATGCAGCTATCGGTATCTTGTCGCGAAGAAGATCTGAAGCCGCGGTTAGTCGGTGGATATTGCTCACTGCAAAATTTGATCGGAAATAAGAGGCGGAAAGGAACATAAAATCAAGTGGCGGATCATTTGTCTCGATTACCGACATCGGAAGGAGAATCAACTCAAGCCAGTTCGGGACATGTTCCCGGATGAGCAACTAATGAGCATGCATCACGCGATGATGCCATGGTATGCAGATTTTGTCAATTTTACGGTATGTGGAATGCTACACCACGAGTTCTCGTCCATCAAAGAAAAGATTCTTTGCGAGGTCGAACATTACTTACAGGGACGAGCCCTTCTTATATAAGTTGTGGCGATGGATTAATGGTGACGTGTTCGCATGAAAGTGGAATCAGTGCGGAAGGATGCCATGCCACTCCATATGGTGGTCATTTTGCGGGGGCAAAGGGCGGACTAAGGTGCTTGATCAGGTTATTTTGGCCGACCTTGTTTAAGGATGCACATGCTTTTGTGAAAAGATGTGATCGATGCCGGTGAGTTGAAACATATCCTCTCGAAATGAGATGCCAATGAATTTCATACGGAATTGAACTCTTGATGTATGGGGCCTCGACTTCATGGGTCCTTTTCACCCTCGTTCGGAAACCTTTACATATTGGTGGCGGTTGATTCGTGTCCAAATGGGTGGAAGCTGTAGCAAGTACCACGAATGATGCAAAAGTGGTGATCAAGTTCTTGCAAAGAACATTTTCACACAGTTTGGTACTCCTCGTGCGATCATTAGTGGCGAGGCACACACTTTGTCAACAAGGCGATAAGATTACGTACTAGCGAAATACAATGTTAGCCATAAGATCATACTGACATACCATCCATGAGACGATAGTCGGCAGACTTTCCTGAGAGATTAAGGGTATACTAGAAAAGATGGTGAATCCGGGCGTAAGATTGGTCACCTTGTTGGATGATGCGATATGGGCCTCTGAGCGACTTTCAAAACACCATTAGGGATGTCACCCTATCGCTTGGTATATGAAAAAGCACATCACCTCCTTTGGAGCTGGAACACCGAGCCTATTGGGCGATTAAACTAAACTTTGATCATCCATTTCTTTGGAGAAGCTCATTGTTGACTAAGTGAGATGGATGAATTACATTGGTTCGCCTATGAAAATGCTAAGTTGTACAAAGAGAGAACTAAAAGATGGCATGATAACAACATCTTGTGCGGGAGTTCTTGCGGGTCGCGAGTATTCTTGTTCGACTCGGGTTGAGGTTATTCACGGGAAACTAAAATCAAGATGGTGCGGGCCTTTTACAATTCTTCATTTAGCACCCGTGGTGCTATAACACTTAAAGAAGGAAGTCGGTCGTGAATTCGGTCGATGGGCAGTAGCGTCAAGCATTATTATGGAGGCGAGATCGGTCGCGAGAAGACCTCTACCACTTTGAAAGATGCGACCTCGGGTACCATGGGTCGCCATGGTGATCGAGGCGCTGGCGACTGATTGTACATATTTGTTTATTCCACCTTCCTTGTTTGTTTTGGGTTTTAAATAAATTGCTATAACATGATTAAAAGAAACTAGGTTGTTTTGGTAAATTGATATCTTGATGTTTGGATTGCGGTGATACGAAGATATTACGAGCAGGTGCTTATATGCTCAAAGAGGATTTGCAACAGGTAGATAAAAGGGAAATTTTAGCGGGAATAGTGGTCAGAAAGTGCGGAATTAATTCTTAGCTATTTGGGTTAAAAAGCGTTCCATATTCTTAACTTATATCCACAACTACTCAACTTCCCTTTGCTCTTCCTTCTTTGCTACATTGCTCTTACTACCCGTCATCTCCCAAAATCCTCATAGCGATCTCGCTCTGTCGATTCTCTCTCAGGAAATTTTCTTGCAACCATGGTCAATCTCAGAGCGAGCCGAAGTTTGTAAGGTCCCAAATAATGATCCAAACACGCCTCATCGTGTCGGGCGAGGAATCATCTGTGACCTCCCAGATAAATCACCGTTTATTTAGCGTTCCTCAATCATCATGGGACCTTTTGCCTCGTGAAAAGGAAAGTTAGCGGAGGAGAAGGAAAAACTAAGGTTCTGAAGAAATTGAACACGAAATTTCTCGCCCAAGAAAGCAAGGGTAGCTACACCTCCACATCTAAGGCGGTCAATCTATTGAGAACATTCCTAAGTTTAGATGCTTGAGGCGGTTTTGAGCGATTTAATCTAAAATCAAGAGCATTGTGGATGGAGAAGGTTTTCAAGCGAGAATAAGGAAACTCCTATGTTAGTCGTGGGTGACTTCTCTAAGCGGATGGGCGAGTTCACGGCGATTCCGCCGCCACGATTCTGACCACGGTGAAAGAATTTTATGCTAATATCACTCCTGCGGCGGACGAGGAGGGAGTATCGGCCGTGGTCGGGAGTAAGCCGGTAATCTATCTCCGAAACAATCAATGAGGTGTATAGTCTAGATAACGCCGTGGATGATGAGTATTCGGCAATGTTAAGAGAGCCCTCGGGTGATGACCTCGATGGCGCATTAAAGCTCTTGCGGTAGAAGGAACAAAATGGGGTGTATCTACGCAGGGCGTCGATCCGTTAAGCATCGACATTAAAATTGAAGCCATGTGGCTCCATTTCATTAAGAGCGCATCGCCCCTACCCATGACTCTTGATGTCGAGAGCGGATCTGCTCTGCTGTGCATTTTCACGGGAGATCGGTTAATGTAGGCGCTAATTTGGCGTGAGGTGGAAGCGTGCAAGAAGAAGAAGAATGGAAGGTTATTTTCCTTCCACGATATCCCACTATGCATAGGCTGGAGTCCCTATGATGACAATGAAGACCGCCCAGCGGAGAAAGCTTTCATAGACATCAAGCCACGATGCATCGTCATGTTCGGGGCCACGGCGACTCTCGATGCCGCGACATCGCGCTCTGTTGAGCCATACGCTCCGGTCTGAGAGCACCTTATCCAACAATAGCAGACATCTTGAAATGTCTCTGGTGCAAGTCAACATCCTTATCTTTGCGTTGCTGCTTGCGAATGACATCAAGCGATTACGGGTGTCTTGCCGCCGAGGGACCGTGCATTAAAGGATTTCTTGGGATCGTCATCTTACGGACGGGCGCGTCTTTCGGATTTCCCAAAGCAGTTGTTCACTCCATGGCCAAATCCTGCGGACCTTGATGAGGATTTCAAAGGCGTAAGAAAGCGGTGAGTTGGTGCATACCACGCGCAAAGAAGCGGCCTAGTGGAGCTCGGTCGAATGAGCCCGTCTGCCTGCCGCGCGATGAGGAAGTCCTTCATGCGACAACTTCACTGCTCCTGCCTCTCCCTCTGCCTTGGGTCATCCGATGCATAGGCTAGGCGTATCTCTCAACTCGATCCTTGGTTTTTGTTTTGTTCTCGTTGTTTTTTGTCTTTTGTTTGTTTGTTGTTTGTGTTGTGCGTCCTTGTTGAAATTTGTTGTGATGTTTATAATGTGACTAAGGGTGATGCCGAGGTTGGCAAGGCGCTTAATGATGATGTTTTCTTATTTTGTTTTGAAAAGGGAAATCGTCTTCTAACTCGTTGTTTATCTAAGTTTGATCCTTATTTGTGTAAGGGAGTACCTCGATGGTTTGGGTATTTGCATATTAGCTTTTATAAGAGTTAACCATTGCATAAGTAATCCTCGGTTGACCTACATTCTTGTCACAGTGCTATCTTCCATTTTGGTTGGAAGTTCCTTGAACAATTTACATGAGTATGTTAATATGGATAGGATGTAGGCCATCTTTTGAATCGTTTGTGCCTTTCTTCGCCTACCTGTATATCATGATTTCCCTAGAGTCCCCTTTTGAGCTTACAGCCTTTTCTTTTGAACAGCCATATAAAATTCCCCTGTACCCCTCTCATATATGTATCCATGATTCCCTTGAACTCGGGCAGAATTACTTAGAGTTCAGCTTATCACCGTATCTTACAAAGTAATCAATCTCCCAATTTTTGTTATAATGTTCTAACATTGGGGACAATGTTGAGTTTTAAGTTTGGGGGTGGAGAGGTAACCTCTTAAGGATAAGGGACAATATTATAATAGCGTTTCTTGTTTTACGCTAAAAAAAAAAAAAAGGGGGAAAGAGTGCTTAGATTTTGTTTATGAAGCAGAAAAGGAATTAACCAAAGAAGAAGGGTAGCTATAAAGCATGTTAAAAAAAAAAAAAAAAAAAAGAGAGAGAATGAGTAAGGATGCCGGGTGTTTGCGAGCTACATTATCCCTACTAATCCTACCGTCACCCGAGCCCAGCGTTATAAGCTTTATAAAGACCTCTTGATTCATTATTGATATCACTCATGTTAAGCAAAGGGGATGACTAAATTGAATTTGTGGAGACACAGGTGCACTTGATAATCAAGATATGGTCATATTAAGGAGAAAGAAGCATGGGAAGATTCATGTAAATGCTAATGCGCTTTATGCTTGTTAATAATTGTAGTGTGATACTCTTACAAAATGAGGTGAGTAATTAGATTTACAACGAGAAGGAATGAATGATTCTTGTGTTTTGAAATTTTTGGTGAAAGCAAGTATTCTTATTTGATTAAGCTATCACCTCTATTTGTTGTTATGAGCATCATGCGTATTACATTTGTTTTGCATCTTGTGGTAGAGCATCACTCGAGGGCGAGTAATGAACTAAGTTTGGGGTGTGATAACTCTTGTAAAGAGTTATTATAGGTCTTTAATGATAAAAGCCTCGGTTGTTGTATGTTCCTTTCTTTGTTTGTCCTTGTCTTGCTTGTGTTTCTCTTGTTTGCGTGTGTTTGTGTGAAGGATTTAGTCGATGAAAATAAAGGGTTTTAGTTGTTTTGGCGTTATTTATATAATCATAGCATGTTGCGGGAAGAGCGGCGTGAGCGAGGCCGAGCTCGTGCGAGCTTGACTTCGATGTAAGAGGAAGGGCTGAGCAGTAATCTTTGAAAAATGCGGGGGACGGTCGGGCTACTAAGAGCAAGTCAACGCCAGGGAAAAGTGGCCTTGAGCTCAAAATTGCCGAGCTTGTAAGTGGAACCAAACTCGGGAGAAAGAGAGTAGGGCCGAGCTCGCATCCTTCCGAGCTCAAAGATTGAAAAGTTCACAAGTATGAAGGCGACCTCGGGGTCGGGCTCGGGCAGTCTTGAGCTCGTGGCGAAGAGGTCGAGCTCAGCGAAGGCGCGAGCTCGGGCGAATCTGTGAGCTCGTGGCGAAGAGGTCGAGCTCGGGCGAAATCGTGAGCTCGGAGCGAAGTGTTGAACTCCTCGATGGATTGAAAGTTGAGCGAGCTCGTAAATGCGGTCGAGCTCATGGCGGAAGTCTAGCTCGCAAGTATGGATGAGCTCGTGTTCGGAAAGTAGGTCGGACTCGGCAAAGTAAAGCCCGTAGCGAGCCGAGCTCGAGTAAGCGAAATCGAGCCGTGCTTACGGGAAGGAAGCAGTAGCATGGAAAGTGGGTTAATTCTCGAAGAAAAATCGTGGGACCACGGCCACGTGGCGGCTTCTAGCGGTGAAAGAGACCGCGCCTGCGTGGCGAGCTAAGCGAAAAAGAAAAAGGATCAGGGAACGAAGGCGCTGGCAGGTGCACAGTCTGTACCTCTGAAAAAGCGCATGAGGTTGTTATGGAGGTTGTTATTAAAAGGGAGTTGGCAACAATCAGAAAGGGGATTACTCGGGATATCGACATTTTGGAGAGTTGCAGAGGATAGAGAACATCTGGAGTAAGGAAGAAGGTGCGAATTCTTGGAGAGGAAGTCATCGGAAGAGGCGGCGATCGAGAGCTTACCTACGATTCCGATAACTAATTCTTTATCTTTTCTTAAACCTTGTTGTCTGTTATGGTGTTGCTTATTTCAATGTTGTTAAACGGCTCGCTATGAGCTAAACCTTTATGACTTGATTTTTGAGGAAACCCATGCTCGCGTGTGGCCTTGATTCTACGCTTGTCTTGCTAAATCACTATTGTTTTATTGGGATTGTTTTATCTCACTTGTGATTGATCACCATTAGTCGGATCGTAGTTCTATAATTCTTTGGGAAGTTGTTATAGAATGGAAAACAATAAAGCGACGTAAGAACATGATTTTAATGTTATGTGTGTGAATAGCATAGGAATATGCATTTACCTTGCGTGGCAAATATGAATGGATTAGTAATGATATTCTAAGAGCGATTCGATATAGGAATATATGAATTTGGATCTATAGAATATAATCTTAGATTGGAAAATACTAAGAATCGAAAGAAGTTCATGTCATAGTGATAATGCAAGATAATCTTTGTAGCAATATTTAGAAAGAGCATGGGTGGAATCGGAAATCAAGTACATTTCTCTACCTTGATAGCGGTAATCTCCTCGTTGTCTATGTCCTTCATCCCTTACGCCGTCTTTGAAGTCGTTTTAATTTCAGTTATTTGGTGTTATATTCTAGTTCGTACCAGTTCGTCCATCTCACTTATTTTGCAAAATTACAATCTCGTGATTTAAAAGTGCATTCACTGTGGATTCGATCTCGGAATACTTAGTGTATTACTTGTTGATTACGTGCACTAGTATAGTATATTCACATCAAAAGAAATCTTAACAACAACAACCATTTCTCAAGATTTCCCTTTGGCATGTATTCAATCACCAAAGCCTTGAATTCTTCATTGAACAGCTGCTTATGACTTTTGTCGATTTCTATAGCGAACATTCGTAGAACTTCACATTCAACATCAAAGCTCGAAAGCATCTTCAAGCTGCAGTTTAAACACCTTCTGATGACGACATTCCATCTCCAAGAATTCCTTTATAAACAGAACCAAAACTTCCCATGCCTATTAAATTGCTCTCATTGAACTGTTGAGTTGCTCGAGAGAGTTCATGATATGAAATTCTTTCAGCTACAACACTCAAAATTGCATCAGTTCCACTAGTTGCTTTAACTTTCCTACGTATCTAAGGAATATAAATCCCAAACACATAATTGTAGTGAAAACCACAACCCTTGCAAGAATGAATAAACCAAATTCTAGTTTCCTATCTTTGATCGTGTTTGTTGACAACATGACAAGTGGGACATGGAACCTTGGAAGTCCACATAATGCTTCATTACCTTTAAGCGACTCCATTGTGAAGTTCTAAAGGACCATCACTCGAATTTCTCCACTTAGAGCATTATTTTTAAGTATGCATATAGTTTATTTCTTGACCATTTCTAGTTAACTAATTAACTAAAAATCGATAAAAACGATAAATTTTATTTTTTCGCACAAAAATATTAAAGTTTGATGTTTTGGACAAAATAACAATGAAAACAATGTAACTAGCTTTCTTGATCTGCCACCACCTTGATAATTTGTGACTCTTTCCTTAATAAATGCAACTAAACATCTTTGAGACTAAAGGGAATAATGATCTGACTTTATTTTTGAATATGTAATTATCTTATGAATTTGGCGGTATTGACATATTGATAGTTTGATCTGATTGGGAGGATAAGAGGTGCATTACATATTTTGAAGTAACCAGCATGTTAAATTTAAGTCGTGAATTATGATTTATAAACTTTGTAAAGTATCCTGCTTGTTTCTCATAAAATTGCTTCGGTTGAATCTGCATAAGGTATTCTCTGGACTTAGAACTTGTTCTTTTGGCCTTTTACTTGCTTAGGTTGGATCTAGGTAGTACATTGTATTTCCTGGACGGTATATCTACCAGAGGCTTAAAGGTGCAAGTGTACACGACAAGGTAAGTTTACCTCTTTAGTAAAGATATTTTTAGAATCTTATGATGGTCGATAAGTATTTGTCTTTCTAGTTTCCATTATGTCGATAGTGATTGATTTCTTGAATAAAACTTCATATCTTTGGATTTGGGGTGATAAGTTCACCAAGTTATGTGTTAGAATATAAAATTTAATTTTGGTTGGTAGAAGAGATGATAACGAAGTGAATTTGCTAAATTTATGTTTCTTTGGTACTATTAGGTTGTGAATTTTGATTGTTCAAGATGGACAAAGCATGGATGTCGATGAATAGATTATCACGTGAATACGAGCATGGGGTAGAATTTTTCTTACAATTTGCATTGCAAAATGCGAGAGATTCTAACAAATACCATGTCCTTGTGCAAAATGTGGTAATTTAAAAAGAAAATGTATCTACGCAATAAGGCGCACTTGTGTTGTCATGGTATGGATCTAACATACCAAGAATGGACATTTCATGGGGAAAAATCGATGCACATAGCGTAGACAATGAAAAAGATAGAATATGGGAAGATGGTCAATATCGGAAGAATGAAGATCTATTGATATGATACATGATGCGTATGAGACTTATCGAGAATAATCCGAATGAATTTAGGAAGTTACTTGAGGATTCAAAAACCTTTGTATCCGGTCGTATAAAGTTCTCAAAGTTATCGACAATTGTGAAGTTGTACAATTTGAAGGCAAAGTATGGGTGGTGCGATACGGCTTCAATGGCTATTAGATTTATTAAAGGAAATGCTTCCAATTGCGATGAGATGCCTTCGTCTCTATCTGATACAAAAAAAATCATAAGTACACTTGGGCATGAGTTATGAGAAAATCCATGCTTGCCCAAATGATTGCATCTTATATAGAAAGATATATAAGGCTGTGATGAGTGTCTGCATGTGGATTGTCAAGATGGAAGAAGAGTGGGAAGACAACTAATTTACATATTGGCGTTCTGCCAAAGCTATTGTGGTACTTTCCACCAATACCAAGATTTTTGAGAATGTTTCAAAATAAGGAAACATCTAAAGACTTAACACAGCATGCTAATGAAAGATGTTGAGACGGTATCTCGACATCCTGGCGATGCACCGGCACGGAGATTAGTGGATGAAAATGGCGGTACTTGGAGAATCGGAATCTTAGGTTAGCTCTATCCATGAGATGGTGTCGATCCACACGACTAATGAATTCTCACGTATAGTTGTTGGCGGTGTTACTTGTCACGTACAATCTACCTCCTTGGTTATGCATGAAGAGAAAATTCATGATCTTGGCGTTATTAATATCGGTCCAAAACAACCGGGAGCGACATTGATGTGTATTTGTCACCTTTAATTGATGACTTAAAGGAGTTATGGGATGTGGGTATCAAAGCATATGATGCATACCGAGAAGAAAGTTTCTTGCTCAAAGTTGTTACATTGTGGACAATCAATGATTTTCTGCCTATGAAACCTATCGTGGTGCTCTGCAAAAGGATATCAAGCATGTCGGTATGTGGAGAAGAAACATATGCGAAGATGTTGAAACATTCTAGAAAAATGTCATATCTCGGGCATAGAAGATTCCTACACACGCGTCGTCCTTATTGATGACAAAAGAAGGCTTTTGATGGTCGACAAGAGTTTGACTTTGCCCTAATCCGTTGAGTGGCCACGAGGTAATTGAAAGAGTTAAGAACATCACTTGTTCTTGGGGAAAAAGGATGTAAATAAGTCAATTATGATGATGGCGGTCAGCGAGAAAAAGAGGCAAAAAGAAAACCAAAGACACAGAACCACCACAAATGGATAAAGCAAAACATGTTGGAAAAAAAGTCGATATTCTTTGATCTTGCGTGTTGGGAACATCTACATGTGCGACATGTTCTTGATGTAATGCATATTGAGAAAAATGTGTGTGAAAGTTTGATTGGCACATTACTAAACATTAGGGAAAGGCGAAGGATGGAATTGCGGTGAGACAAGATTTGATGGAGTTGGGTGTCCGACTTGAGTTGGCACCAGTGATTGGATCTAGAACATTTTACCTCACTTTTGTCATACATTAAGTAAAGAAAGAAAAGAAAATTATGCGAGTTCTTTGCATGGAATGAAGGTGCCTATGGGCTATTAATCTAATGTTTCGACTTGGTGTCCATGAAGGATTTGAAACTAGTTGGACTCAAGTCCCATGATTGCCATACTTTAATGCGACAATTGCTTCGGTTGCCATCCGTGGTGTTTTACCAAAACATGTGAGGTATACCATCACTAGGTTGTGTTTCTTCTTCAATGTGTTGTGTGAGAGTTATTGATGTGTCGAAGTTAGAGCAAATTCAAAGAGATATTGTGACGACTTTGTGCTTGCTTGAAAAGGAATTTCCTCCGTCATTCTTTGATATAATGATTCATTTAGTGGTCCATCTTGTGCGAGAGGTGGAATTATGTGGGCGATTTGGTATAGATGGATGTATCTGTTTGAAAGATTTATGAAAATCCTTAAAGGATATGTGCGCAATCGTAATCGGCTGAAGGTTGTATTCTTTGAATGCTATATTCTTTGAAGAAGCGGTGGAATTTTCTTGTGATTACTTATCAATGTCCACACGATTGGAATCCGTGCATTACTCGCAAGCCATCCGAACAAGGCCTTTAACAAGTGCTCAACACCACGCGATCGGTGTTGAGGGTGGAAGCGAGCACATCGATATGTATTGAACAATGATATTGAGGTCGACCCGTATATTGAGTATGTCCTCAACATATGCCCGACTTAATGATAGCCTTCATTTTAAATAATTATGCACTAATTTTTATGGATGTATCTTTTGGACAGAGAACATCGGAACTTGTGAAGAAAACATATCCTACCAAAACTTTAACTTGGCAACAAAGTGAACATAACAAAACTTTCATCGATTGGTTTCGTGAGCGTGTAAGTGTTATAGTTTAAAAAATATTAAACAATTAGAACAACAAATCCTTTTGTATTAATTTTAGTTTCTTACGAAGGTTGGAGTGACATCGACACGTTCGTCAAATCAAGCACATTCATTAGAATCAAGCACATTCATTAGTCAAATCTCAACAAAATTTGAAGTGGATGGCGCATGGACCTAGCAAAAGTGTTCTAAAATATCAAAGCTATTTGATTAATGGTGTTACTTACAATACAAAAACGCGATAATCTACGAGTTGTTCAAAATGCAGGTCGACTTAGTTGCAAAGACAATGCGGGTTTCAAGTGCGAGGATAAAACCCGATTGTCACGAGATATGGCGTTCTATGGGGTAGTCGGAAATTTGGGAGCTTGATTATCAAGCATTTCGGATGGTAGTGTTTAAGTGTGATTGGGTTGAGAATAATGGTGGCGTGAGAGTAGATGATCTTCGTTTTACCTTAGTGAACTTGAAAAAATTGGGTTGGTTGGATTCGTTTATATTAGGATGTCGAAGCTAAACATGTGTTCTCGTTGAAGACCCTCAAGATCCTATATAGTGCGTGGTACTCTCATGTCCCAATAAAGAGTAGCGTGAAATGATTAGTGGTGCGAGTTGGAAGATATTGCTCTTAGTTACCAAGCTTTCAATAATGAGCTTCCACAAATGAATTTGAATGATGACCGTGATGAAAATGAACCATCATGTGTTCGTCGAGATTGTGATGGAATTTGGGTTAACAATCTGAACTCTTAAAGCTGGTACAATCCATGTTTGTGTGTTTTGCATTGTACATTGCTTATTTTATTTATGGTAAGCTAATTATTTGTATTGATATTTTTTCAATAGGTCTTGTGGTTACTATGGTTACGGTGATGCGATAACGATGGATTGGACTCCAAAGAAACACAATCAACAAGAGGACATGTGTGTTTGGTGAGCTTGCAAAGCGGGCGAAAGGGATAAAAGAAGTTGTTGAATTTAATGTGCGAGGACAACCAATTGGTCGAGTTGCGGAAATCAAAGCTATATTGGTCTTTTTCTCGACAAGAGGTGAAGATAAGTTATAAGACTTGGAAAATGGTGCGAAAAGAAGTGAAAGACATTATTTGGGAGCATGTGAATGTAAGTATGCTTGTTTAAATTATTCTTCTGATCATATATAAATTGAATAATTGTAGCCTTAATATTTATGCATATTTATTTAATATTGCACGATTTTTATGGAATAACTTGAGCAAATTCTCTTTTGGTTTATTAGGTAGCATATGTAGTTCAAAAGACTTGGAGGCGGGATGTGAAGAATCTGCGAGGCACAAAGTGGCGACGGTGGAAGTCTAAATTATATAAAAATACATTATTCCCAACATAGACAATCCTCGGCTGAATGATCCACCCCATGCGGTGGTATTCTACGTGAAGATTGGACTGAATTTGTGCTATCTAGAGTATGAAGGTTTAAGGTAAGCAAATGACTATGATGCACTGAAAAAACATGAATACGGAACATAGAGCGTGCCTTCTGACATTGTAGTATTAGGATTCGAGTTTCATGCTAATGCCTTGCCTAGCTTGGCGGTGTAGCTTGTTTATTCGGTCGGTAAGCATGGCTTCAAGTTGTAGTTTATTTCAAGTTGCTCTTCACTCTTGTCGAATAAAGCTCCAGTAAATGCATTTGGACTATCACATTCTTTAATCTTGATTCTTGAAGCGAGTGGGATGGAGTCATTGTTATTTTACTTAACTATTACGATGCCTTATGGCACCAACGAGCGCCTTTATGTAGAAAGTATCTTCTAGTACAGTATTTTAATGATGAATTCACTTCATATTGTAGAAATGGAGTGAAGAGCAAGCAGAAAGGGTAAAGAAGAACATTTACCCATAGACTTTCACAAAGAGGCTATGCGGGTTTAATTTGAAAACAATGGTAGTTTTCCTTACTTAGTTCATTTCTTATTTATTTTCTTGAACACCGGTTGATACATTCTCCTTTATGCTTCATATCCTATGTACATACTTTTTTTATTATTGTAGAAAGATGAATTATGTGGAGAGGATGATGTAGATAGAGGTGTCGTGTGGAAGAAAGCCGAATTCAAAGAAAGCGATATAGAAGATGATAAATTAAAGCAAAGCGTGCAAAAGTTGTAAGATGTTCCATGCTTTTTTATAATACATGCATTATAAAATTTTCTTGCTATTATGATGATGATATCTTGTAATAATCTTGCTATTATTATAACATAAATTTTTTATAATACATGCATATACTAAGCGCTTGAACTTAAGCATTGCGAATCTTCATTTGTATACTAAAGGATGATTGCATCGCCTAAAGGAAGAAGGTGAATTGAAGACTAATACTTTGGGAGAAGATTTGCTTACGTGTGCATTACAAAGCCTTGAGCATACAGGCATGTCTTGGGGAGTAGGTAGTTATGTTACTCTACTACTTTCTTGAAAAATCGAGGAGCATAGGCAAGGTAAGTTGAAGGGAGATAAGAAAATCGAAGAACAACAAGAAATGATGATATGTCACCTACACGATAGAGTGAAAAAACTTGAAGCAGAATTACAAAATTTGAAAGACCAGAAAGATTATGAAGAAAAGGGAAGTTGTTCGATCAAACAAGTGAATTTTGAGGTGGATGAAGACCTCAAGGAGAAAGTGAAGGAGAATGAGAAGGAAGATGATTGCCAAGTGATCTTGATTGAGAAAGTTGATACGTTACAGGTATTATTTTTTAGTTTAACATGATTATTTGTTATTATTATTATTACTTCATAAACTTATGCTTCTTTGTTATTATTATTTGGTGTTCATTGTCTTCATAAAAGTTTTGCAAGAACAATGTCTAGGCATTAATACACTGCTAGAATTGTCTAAGTTAGCACTCACATTTTTCCTTTTGGACCCAGCAAGACTAGGGTCAGAATAATTGCTCATAGGATCATGTCCCATCCACATATTCCTACCAGGAAAATGGCCTTCCTTTGCATCTGGACCGAGCTCCTGTAAAGATTTGTAAGAGAAGCCAAGTATAGATCAGTAAAGGAGATGATACATAACTAAGATCTAATACAGCCGTCCCTAAGCATGGGCGACTACGAAGTAAGATTAGGCTGAATTATCATTACATCAGCGGTCAAAGATAATTCACTTTCCCGATGAGGTAAACATATAAAATAGGAAGTACTTTTAAGGCAATATGAAGACTTCATAGACAATCACGGAGACGACTCGTGGCAAAATTAACTTACTCTTTTGGAAGATTGTGATGCGAGATAATCCACACGTATATGAGCACCACCAATCCGTTTCCCATTCATTGTTTTCGGTGCACGAGGTAGCATCTTCGGTGCAACATAATCAACATAAGCGTTAGCATCTTCCACGACTACTGTTTGTTTTAGAAAGTTCTTACACAATAACTTCATAAAGAGGATATTCACCTAGACATTGTTCTTGCAACATTCTGAATCGATAACTTACCTTTTTGCATTTTACACAATACAGATTCTTGAGCAACACCATTTCACATTTCGTAATTAGGCCATACAAAACACACCTTACATGATTAAAACTTGCAAGTTCTTGAATATATCATGAGACGATTAGATGTAAACTAGCGTGAACATTTCTTTCTTCCATTTCCAACCTTAGTTTGATATATGTAGATGTTTGTGACCGTGGACAATGCACATTGATTAACAAACTAGAATTATAAACACTGTTAGTGATAGTGATTTATTTGTTCTAGTCGGATATATTTAGTGACTTAGAACAATAATAATGAAACGTATTGATTGACAATGATGATTATTTGTTATTATTATTATTTACATTTATGCTTATGCAAATTAGGGTGTCTTTACGCAAAGAAAACAAAAGTACGACAAAGAGTTGTTAAGGAGAGAAATGTGAAGTGTTTTGACACTTTGCATTAGTCCATGAAAGTCTTTGTATTTACATGTTGAAGAAACTTTGACGGATGGGAAAGGGATATTAATTCCATTTGAAGATGAAATCTTTGGTAAGCCCTTTGAGATTTTCGTACATCTTGAAGACATCATCCAGTTTTGTGATTTAGAGCCAATTCCAGGAAATTGCATTGTGGTTTATATGTGGTAAAATTTACTCTTTCAAAATTTATTTTGCAATGTTAAGTATATGTTTATTTAATACATTTTATTTATTTGTTAGTCACTTATTCCAAGAGTTGGCGAGTACAACTACACTTGGTCGATTGCGGTTTGTGAATCCATTTGAGATATCATATGTTCCCAAGGCGATCAAGATGCACGAACACGTGCTTTGGCTGATAGGTTTGAGGGTATATCTCAAAATCAATTAGTGATAGTACCGTGCAATGTAGGGTAAGTCTTAAATCTTAGTTCATCACCATTATCTTCTTTTTCTCAACATGTCTAATATTATATGTTTTCTATTGATTAGGGAACATTGGATTCTTCTGATAGTTGATCCTCATGGAGAAGCGATTTATCTTCTTGACCTCTTAGTCATCGCATTCGTGATGATAACTGGAAATATATTGTCAACACGTAAGATTGACTCCCTTTAATTCCTTCTTTTCTTTTCGTGAATTGGAAATTATTTGTTGGGTTTTGGATGACTATTTGCTAGATTAGGGGCTCCCAAATCGAAAACCTAGTATCTGGATATTTTATAGACTTTGATTGTCTCTTCACTTTGAAGCATCAATATGATATTATCTGCCCTCATGTGCGTACTCCTTAGATTTTAAACTTGAATTGCAGGATACAAGTTTGGTTGGTCACTGGAATGGTACATCTAAACTGAGATTGGCTTGTTGATGATAGATAGAGCTTAGTTATTTTATTAATTTTTGTGATTAAAGCTGAGATTAGTGAATAAGCAGTTGTTATTAGGCGTAGCACAGTAGCATTGTTTATGCATTATTGGATGTTCTTGATTAGTGGTTGAGGGTGATGATGTTGGGAAACAACAAATGCGAAGGAGATTCACATATATAGCATGGCATTAGTTAATTTATCTGCAAATCATAGCAGAAAATAGAATGTGCGGGAAGAAAATCCTTGTTTTTGTGACCATTATATTTTAATTTGATAGAGAAATGTAGGAGTATGTCTAGTGCGGAAAAGATATATTAAAAGCGGTGGGGTTACTTTTCCTCTTAAAGTGAATGCGGTGAGTCATGTAGGTGGACCTTTTGGGCATAATATTATCGATGAAATATGAGATGTATTTGTGGAGAAGTAGTCCACAAAACAGCAAATCTAGTCCTTTAGATCTTTATGTGGGTGTGAGGATACTTTTGCGTAGATTATGTGGGTGTGAGGATACTTCTTACGAATGCGATCGATGTCTGTGAAGCATATTATTGTGGTAGCGAGCAAATTTGTTCACCAATTGAGGCAACGGTTTAGATTTGTAATCCCTTTTGTTTGAACTTTTGAGCTGTGCGAGATAAGTGGTGAACATCGATGGGAAAGTTTCTGGCACCATTAATGTCTTTGCTCCTAGTTTAATCAGATCCTGCATTACATTATTTGGTCATATATATACATATATATACTATCTTATCATATATATATATATATATATGTAGATATATTATTTTTAACTCCATAGCTCTTAGCGCCAACATGCCACTGGAAAAGATGTTGCCTTTCGCTTCACGAATCAGTCTGGGATTTTGAAAACATATATTTTTAGCTCTTAGCGCCAACATGCCACTGGAAAACAACACTTTATCATATAAATATAAAGTGTGGTGATTTTGAAACCATTTGAGGGCATTTGGTCGATGGATGGATGGGATAGATAATATTAATGGATAAAGTAAGTTTGACTATTTTGTAGGTTACGGGAGTTGGTTGCTTCTTACATTGATCTAGTCCACATGCGAGAGACAAAAGTTGTTAAATCATTAGAGATTTGGGGGCTAGCGGAGGAGCCATAAGCTCTTCCTATGCTTTAGTATTTTCATCTAAACCTTTCCCGCCTCTGCAATATGCAGCTTTTATTCTTCTATCAGCGAGCACGAGTTGCTGATAAAAAGCGGACTATTTTCACAAAATCTACGTATGGTTTGAACTTACTCTCGGTGACTACTCACGAGTTGTTCTCCAACCTAGTGTTGTAGTGATTGTTCGATAAAGCTTATCATACGCTTATTTACGATCTTGTGTATTGTACTTTGAAATGTGTGTATTTGTTGTAGTATCTAATTACTATTAATTGCTTGAAGGGCGATTTTATGTTTAATGCAAAATTGGAGAAAAGAGGAAGAAGCAACCAAGTTGGGAAATTGTAAAGGTATTTTCATTTATCAAATTACATTTGTTTTATGTTGGATTTCATATACATCTACATGTTGCTAATATTTGATATTTTAAAGTGTCGAAGACAACCCGATTCCAAGCAATGCGGGTTCTTTGTACTACTGACTTCATGAAAGATATAATTGAAGAAGTTATGAAGGCGGTTCCATTTCTTTACGTTCACATGTAAGATAATTCCATTTCAATTCTTTAATATAATGATTTTTTCATACAAGAGTGCTAATATTCTATTTTTGAATTGTTAATAGTTTGAAAGTCGGTCTTACTCTCGAGAGGACATTGATGAAGTTCGCGTTGAATGGGCAAATTTCATGCTTCTTCAAATATAGTCTTGTGATGTTTTAGTTGTAAGTTATTAATATTTTGAATTATTTTGTCTTTGTGATATGGGGATACTGGTCTTATTGTTTTGTTATGTGATGTGCATAGTATTTTGTATAGTGATTTTCTATTGTAATGAAAGCAGTTGTATATTTTTGTATATTGATTTTGTAGCTATAATGAAAACATATTGTATATTTTGAATAATGATTTTGAGCGTAATCGCAAGTATATTTTAATCTCATTTGCTTGTGCTTTATTAATTATGCGGTTTAAATAAAGAAATTAACTACGGTTGAAATTGAAAAACCGTAGTTGTTATTAAATTGACTACGGGTTGTAATAGAAAAAGCGTAGTAAATTTGGCATTAAAACCGTAGTAAATAAACTCAAAAACCGTAGTTAATACATATAGACTACGCATAAAAGCGTAGTGTGTGCGAAATTTTTGTGTGATGCGTGGGGTATAGACTACGGCGTGGCGTGAGTCTATGTGCTAAAAGCGTGGTCTATGGTGGGTATAGACTACGCATAAAACAGCGTGGTGTGTGAGCGAACCATTGTGTGATGCGTGTATGGGCTGCGGCGTGGCGTGGTCATGTGCGGCGTGGTCTATGGTGGGTATGGACTGCGCATAAAAGCGTGGTGTGTGAGGCGAACTGTTGTGTGAGTGCGTGTGTATAGACTACGGCGTGGCGTGGTCTGTGTGCGGCGTAGTCATGGTGGGTATAGACTACGCGCAAAAAGCGTGGTGTGTCTGCCGCCTTTTTACGTGGTATGTGGGTATGGACTACGCGTAAAAGCGTGGTCTATGTCGAGCGTGGTCTATGGTGGGTATAGACTACGGCTAAAAAGCGTGAGTGTGTCGTGCCTTTTTACGTGATGCGTGATTATAGACTACGGCGTGGCGTAGTCTATGTCGAACAGCGTGGTCTATGGTGGGTATAGACTACGGCTTAAAAAGCGTAGTGTATCTTGTGCTCTTTCTCTACACCACTTTTCTCTACACTACGAGATGCACATACACTACACGTAAAGCGTGTAGTCTATCTTTTTTTGTAGTAGTGCTAGTTACCGTGTCGAGTCACCGTATCCGTTTAGGATGATGACATCCCTTAAGGAGCTCAAAGGTTTATTGTACTAAACCCCGCGGGTTGAGTTATCTCAAGTACAATAATAAGGTTGAGTGGTACTACTTAGGAATTAAAGATATTAATTATTTTAAGCGATGAAGGCGTAAATAATTAATGGACGTACGATATCTTAAATACGGGGATTCGTAAAGTCTAAGTGCAAGCCCGACTCAACTTCGGCAATAAAGGGGTAAGTCAGCATTTATTCTCTAGTGGAATGAATAAATGTTTATGAATTAATTTATGTTCTGGGCTGAACTTAAGATAATTAATTTATTTGAGGCCCATCTTTATTCCTTGCATTTGATCCCTGGGCTGGCTTATCCAGGCCTTTTAGCTAAGGGAAAATCGTCCCTCTCTCTATTAGAGTCCCACTGGGACTCTGCTTGATCCTCTCTATCCTAAAGGATAAGATTATATTTATTAGATATGCATAAATCCTATCTTGATAGGGTTTAGGGTTGCATTATAAATATAGTGAGAGAGAAAATCAAGGTTAATCTTAACCATATTTTCGAGAATTACTATTTGGAGATAGTGAGAATTTTCGAAAATTGAGAGAGAAGAAGAGGGTGATTTTCTATAGCATTCTCCATAGATTGTCCTCACTCGACATTGGAGTTTAGGCAAACGGGATCTGATCCGGAAGATCAAAGCACGAGTCTCGATCTATTCATCCCAAGCAGATTCGCGGGTAAACACGAGAAAACCCTACGTGTTGCGATTAATTATATAGGTGCATGCTAGGAATATAATCAATGTATGGTGAATTAAACATCCAAGATAGATCCTTGGGAGAGGGTTAAAATCAGATTTCCCTACAGAGTTAACAAGGATTTAAAGCCAGGAATGAAGATTTCACTTCTTCAGTCTCGTTTGAAGCTTTTCCCCAAGAAGCTCAACTCTGGATGGAGTGGTCCTTACATAATCGAAAAGATGTTTCCTTATGGAGCAGTCTTACTCCGCGATCCCAACACCAACGGATCTTTTACTGTGAATGGATAGTGGGTGAGACCTTTCTTTGATCAAGGGGATGGTCCGAAAGGAGTAGAAAACTCCATGCTCATCGATCCTATCTATCTCTGACTGGATTACGTCGTGCTCACGACGTTAAACTGAGTAATACGTGGTAGTTTACCCACATATTTTTCTGTTCTTTTTCTTCCTTTCTCTTTTGTTTGTTTTCCTTTTTGTTTTGATCTATCTGTTGTCTCTGTGTTAGTTTTGTTCTGAATTGGGACGCTGTAAGCAGTTTTTGGTGTAGCCGTGATACTCCGATTCTGCCGTGCACGCTCACATTCCAACCCCACCACTGCCATCTATTATCAGGGAAATCTCCTCATCTATTGGCTATTTTTGTGTTATTAATGTTTTGAGCTCTGGGGATAGTGCTCGAATTTAGTGTGGGGGAGAGAGTATTTGGTTTTGTGGGCGTGATATATATATTTTTTATGCGGCTTGGTGATGTGCCTTTGTGCTTATTTTGATTGTTTGGACTCAAGTTTTTGTCTATGCGAGTAAGTTAGGATTTTGATTTATGTACCTAAACTCTGTGGTATTGGTTAAACCTTGATGTATTCTCGTTTATCCTGATGTTATGTTATTGAAGTGCAATGTGAATTGACGAAATTGTGTGAATTAATCTCAAATCGGTGGTTATTGATGTGATTTTTCCGACTAATGCTAGGGTAGTGTTAACAGTGTGGTTACCTATATACTTGTTTCAATAAAAAAAAAGGAAAAAAAAAAGTGTGAAAAAGAAGAGAAAAGAAGGAGAATGAAAACTCCAGCAAATTGTCGAGATTGTTGAAATGGAGGATGGGATTCTGCCCCTCTTTCTCATAAATTGAGAAATGGGCATGAGAAAGCACGATAGGAGACTCGAATTCTTTGAGAATTCACCTTTCGAATATTATTCCAAAATCTGTTAATACTTTCTATGTTATCAAAGGAAACTTGTTGCTAAAGGTAACCATTTTAGTTAATTCATCTCTAGCGGAGAGTTGGGTCTGAGCAATAATAATCTACTTTTTTATTTGATATTTTCACAATCTTAGATTTGTTTCACATATACTTTGATTATGTATTCATCATGTTTGGGAGCATTGCAAAAAGAGGTTTGGTTGATTGGATTAAGAGTTAAGTTGCATGAGTTATTCTTCTACTCTTATTAGTATAGACTTTGCTCGAGGACAAACAAATGGATAAGTGTGGGGGAGTTGTTTGGTATGAATTTGTGCTTATTATTCATATCTTTATGCATATTGTTTTTCAGTAGTTTATCCTATTTATGCCATTGGTTTGATTAATATTTATCGATTCAAACTTATTTGGTTTGTTTGATATTTTTATAGAAAATCGGCATTAAATAGGATGAAATGAATCTGCCGAGGATCAAGTATATTGAAGAGCATCTCGATAGGAGTCCGTAAGTGCAAATGGATTACAATTCGGAGTTCGGACGAGGAGAACAGGCGAATCAATAAAGTCGCGCCGACACCCCGTCCGTGCGGCATGGCGCCCAGCAGCGCCCAGCACCTCACAGACCAGCGCTCGCCCCGCGCCACGCCGCGCCTCGGCCATCCTGCACCCGCGTGCTCCCTAGCGCATGCCTCGGCCACTCCGGCGCTTCGTCCGGCGCCCGATCTCCCGCACAACCGCACGCCTGTTCCCTTATCAACCGGCGCTCAACGCGTCGCCCAGCCGGTGCTGGATCCCAATGCGCGCTCGCCCAACCTCATGATGCCCAGCACCCGCGATGTCTGTAGCGCCCGCGAGCCCTACAACGCTCGCTGCCGACCAGCCCCAACACCCGATCCGACGTTCGCGCCCAACTGGCGTTTAGCCTTGCCCAACCGGCGCTTGGCCTGCCTAACCGGTGCTTAGCCTTGCCCAACTGGTGCTCCATTCCCAGCGCTTGCTCCAGCCCTATTTCCCTTGCGCGTTCGCCTTGCCCGATGCTCAATCAATCTGTTGTATCTCGGCCGGACTACCTTTAAACCGGCACTCATGTTCAATACATAACGTTTTCTCAACCTACGCTCACATTGCACCGGCACTCACTCTCATTTAATATATATGTGCGCTAGGTCATTCTTATCGTGGGTTCGGATTTTTCTTACGCAGCCGCTGTTTTCTTTACAAATTCTGGGAGCTCTTATTCGCGACAACAGATAGAACACAATAGTAATTCTTTTTGTTTATTCAATCAATTATTGCATGTTACTTCATAAGTCCTGTTGAGTTCTTTTGGATTGATTTAAATCGTGTTTTACCTTGGAATTATTGTTGGATTGGATTTATAGTTTTATTTGATTTAAGAATTCAAGCGTTGTGATTTCTGTTGGATTTGATTGTTGGTTTTTATTTGATTCTATTTCTCTCGGCATTTGATACATTTATATTTTATGCAATTGATTTTGGATATTAGTACTATATTGAATTGTTTTCCAATGAATTTCATTGTTTCGTGTTTGGTGATCTAGTTTAATTGTTTATTGATTAGCTTCCTGCCTTCGTGCTTCCGTAGTATTATCAACTAGGGATTGACAACTCCTAGTTAGATTCCTTGCATTAATTTATTTTTCCGTTCAGCTTTTCAATTCTCATTTGATTAAAAAACCATGTTGGTTTTAAAGTGTTAGGATTTACCGCTTTCTGTGTTTGACACGAACAATAGCCCTACTAAGTTTTCCTTGAGAGATGACTAGGGTTAACTTTCCCTACTATAACACCTCATTCGATTATGAGTCAATTAAGAGGATACTTTTGATTGAAACATCCGTCCTCCCTCTGACTTGAGGTTTGCGTGACACGTTTTGAGAAGAAGGGTCGAGGTTGACTTTTGTTTCGGTGATGCAACGAATCACGAAACCTCGAGCATTTTGAAGAGTGTCTTATAATGATTCATAGACACTAAGTATGCGGGTTTTCGACCACCCACGAAGGTTTGGCACTCAGGGAAGTTATCGAAAAATCAAACTTTTCACGGGTCTTTTAAAAGCATATCTTATTTATAGTCATTGTGTCCAGTATTTTATTTCGAGTCCATGGGTACCAAGTTTGCTAAATTTGGAGTCCGTCGCAAAAGATGCATCGCTTATTGCGTTTTCGAAAAAGGGCCGCTTGTGCAGCGGTGACGACCCTCTTTCCTATAAATAGAGGTAGGGCGCTTCATTTTCAACGTTGATTTTCTTCGTCTCTGTGTTTACGGACGAGCCGAGCAGCTCAGTAAGCTGGCTTAGCTGGAGGAGTGGGGATCGAGCCGGGGATGCTCGGCGACGGCGCCATTCCGCTGCTGCCGACCACCACCACCGATTAGCCCCTCCCCGGCAGCCCCGTTTTTCTAATTTTTTTCTTTTTCTTGTTTTGATTCTGCCTTTTAGTAGATAGCATAGTTTAGAACTCGGGTTTCTAAAGGGACGGGACGAGAAAACGGCCAGAGGCCGGAAAAAATCGCCGCCGACCACCACTGCCTCACGCCACCGCGCCGTGGCTGTTGTATTGTTGGCCGATTTGGTGTAGCAGACTCTGCCCCAACTGGGCCCTTTAGGTTTTGAGTTCGAGGCTAAGTGTTCTACTAAAGTACCGATTACATTTTTCGTTTATCGTGTTTTGGCATGTCGGGATGTATTCCGTTGTTTTGAATTTCTAAAGGAAATGCATGCCGGGTTATCCATTTCAACATAGTTTGTCATTCCACGTTCCTCATTATGCATATTGCTTATGTTTCTATTTTCATGCATCGGTTTTGGATGGTTTATCACGGATTTGAGGATAGGCATCGATTTTGAAACTTCTTTCTTTGCTAAGATTTATGTCGACTTGCATGCATGCATATTTTGAAGGTACCCTATTATGAGGTCTTGATGCCTGAATATATTTCCCTTCTGCATCGAGTTGATTTGAAAACCCGGAGAGTGCCAAATGTGGGTTGAGAAAGTCAAAAACCCCCGTTTCGTTTCGATCTTCATTTGGATCATGTTGTTGCTTTGCTTTGTGGGATGTGACTCCAAAAGTTGTTCCATCTTGTTACCAGGTACCTACCAGTGTGATCGGTGAAGTTGTTGGATCTGTGGATATCTCCTAGTTGAAGTTTTTGACTATTCAGGTTGGGTTATATATGCTTATTTTGAGTTATTTACTCTGATATTTCAAAATAAAACATGTGCACAGTGAAAATGTTTTGACAAAGTTATTACTGTTCTCTGATCCGAGATATGGTTATATTGTGATTGTGCGAGATCTCTATTCGGTGGGTTGATCAACATCTTGGTATTGATCGTGGGGATAGACCCAGAAACACGTGGTTATGGTTACGAAGGGATAGACCCGAGTCCACATGGAAATGATAATAAGGTGTTTATGGTTACGAAGGGATAGACCACGAAGTCCACACCGATTAACCCGATTGCATACGTTAGAGCATGGGCATTGGATATGTCGAAATTTGAGATATTATGGGGTGGCTAGATATGTTCGGGCGAGAGATGTGATAATTTGGCGGGATACGTTACGAGCCGTGGTTCTATGATGGGAATATGATAATAACGGTCGGTATCAAAATGGAAAATCTCTTTTTGCTTACTTAGAAGTGGGTTTACGTTTTAAAACCTTCTAAGGTAAGTGCTCTAAACATGGTATCATGGATTTTGTTTTCTGTTAAAAACCCCAGCTGAGTGCACTAGTACTCACCCCAAAATCTTTTCAATTGTTTTCACAGATGGAGGAGAATTTTGGATGGGCGGCGGAGGGTTGTTGCGGGTTGTTTAGTGCTTTACTTCCTCGCGATCTTTGCGTTATATATATGTACTCTGTTATTGATGTGTTCTCGTCCCTTTATTTTGCTCTATGATTGGAAACAAGATTTGCTATTATGTTATTATGCTGTGAGTCTCGACAAGAGCATGCTATGTGGTTGACCGGTCTAGTCGACATGATGTAATACTATTTTATTTTCTGCATTACTAATGTTTAATCAAGATCATGTTCATTGAAGTTATGATGTCGATATAATTACATTGGTGGATTGTTTCTTGACCCCTCCCCGGGATATGTCCGAGTTATTGAGGAGATCTTTGCCGATTTTATGGTCGTATCTTCATATTATGTATGCTTTATGTATCCCACATTTCTTCCCCGCTTCTTAACCCCCACCCCTAATCATACCCCGATATCCGTGCATTCTCTCGGGAATTGGGGTGTGACATTGTAATAGTCGTAACATGAATCATTGTATACCAGGTCAACCAAAACTACTTCCAGTATACAAATCCAATCTCCCACTTATACTAAAGCAAACGTTTAGTATACAATGTATCTCTCTACTAGCTATTACAAACAACACCATCACTTTGCTTCTCCCACTTCTACAAAAGTTTCCTTTCTAAGTGGGGACCATCTTGCGCAAACCAAGTCCTCGAACATGCTCGTCGTAGACTTTTTGTGGCAGGATCTTCATGAATGGGTCAGCTAGGTTATCCGCAATACTAATCTTCTCAATCAACACGTCTCCTCGTCTAACGATTTCTCGTATGACATGGTACTTTCTCTCTATGAGTTTGGTGCCTTGTGGGTCCATGGTTCTTTCGACTTTGCCCTTTACTGGCGAGTTATCACGAGTACTCTATGATCTATTGGGCAAGCGGTACCACATCTAGATCCATGAGGTAGTTCTTGAACCATACCGCCTCCTTAGCAGCCTCCGAAGTGGCTATATATTCGGCTTCCATGGTAGAGTTCGCAATGCATCGCTGCTTTGCACTCCACCAAGATCGACTCCTCCTCAAAGGTAAACACATAGCCTAAGGTAAACTTTTTCTCATCACGGTCGACTTGGAAATCAAGTCGAATAACCCAAGGCATTAGACTATTTGCTTGGTAAACTAACCTATAATCTCGAGTCCTTTTTAGGTACTTTAGTATATGCTTTACCGCAATCCAATGAGCTTGTCTAGGATAGACTGATATCTAGCTACTATGCCTACCACGTAGAAGATATCGGGTCTCGTACATAGCATTGCATACATGAGACTTCCTACGACAGAAATGTAAGGAACTTGTCTCATTTCCTCTATCTCCTTTGCAGTCATAGGTGACTGCTCCTTAGATAAAGGAACACCATGTCTGAAGGGTAGCAATCCCTTCTTGGCGGTCTGTATACTAAAACGAGTAATCACAATATCATTGTAAGACGCCTGAGATAAGCTCAATATTTTTCTCTTGCGATCTCGGTAAACCTTGATCCCAAGAATGTACGTTGCATCTCCTAAGTCTTTATTTGAAACTGATCGGATAACCAACTCTTTAAGTCTGATAACAGCTTCACGTTGTTGCCAAGTAGAAGGATGTGATCTACATAAAATTATAAGAAAAACCACGTCACCATTGACATCCAAACGATACACACAACTCTCTCTAGGTAACTGGGTAAATCCATAGGACTTTACCACCTCGTCAAAGCATAAGTTCCATGATCGGGAAGCTTGCTTATAGCCATACCTGGACTTTAGCTTCCATACTAGATCTATTCACCATTCACCACATAACCTTGAGTTCTGCATATAGATGTCTCTACCTTCTTCAAGGTAACCGTTCGAAAGCGGTTTCACGTCCATTTGCCAAACCTCAAGGTTTAGGTGTTCTATAGCCCGGAAGAATTCTAATGGACTTGAGCATTGCTACAGGTGAAAAGGTCTCATCGAAGTCGATGCCCTCAATTTGAGTGTACCCTTTCACCACAAGCCTGGCAATAAAAGTCGAAACCTTTCCATCTGAACTTATCTTCCTCTTGTATAACCACTTACTACATATGGCTTCCTTGCCATCTGTTAGAGGTGTTTTCTCGTATATATCCATAGCTGTTATGAACTCAATTTCTAAGTCCATAGCGGTGTGCCATGATCTTACATCTATATCTTGTATCGCCTCGATGTATGTCCATGGGTCTATTACAGCCGGATCGTTCTTGGGATTAAATCTGAAGATTCGCCCATGAACATAAATCGCTCGTGTTGACGAAAAACCCTCCCACTACGACGAGGGGCTACTGGCACAATGGCAATAGTGGGTGCAGTAACCTTTGGTTCTCTATCATGCACAACCTGCTGGGAATCGGGCTTTAGTGCTAATAACGATTTTCTGATCCTTAGGACTATAAAAATAACCACATTTCGTTCTTCTAGGATAATCAATAAATAGCCTTACATCAGATCTAGCCTCCAACTTGTCAGCTTTCTTGTTTAGCACATGTGCTGGATTGCCCCATATCCTTATATGGCTTAAACTAGGCTTGTGCCCAAACCATAACTCGAAAGGGGTCTTATCAACTGACTTGGACGGTACTAGATTGAGCAAATATGCCGCTGTTTCTAAGGCATACCCCAAGAATGAAATAGACAATGTTGCATAACTCATCATCGATCTAACTATCTCTAAAAAGTCGTATTTCTTCTATCGACACACCATTTCTTTGTGGTGTGCCGGTGTAGTAATTTGGGATGTTATCTCTGCTTGAACAAATAGTCCATGAACTCGTTATTGAGGTATTCACTACCTCAATCAGACCGTAGTGACTTGATACTCTTACCTGGCTTCGTCTCCGCTTACGCCTTAAATTCTTTGAATTTCTCAAAGCATTCGAGTTGCGGTGAAGCGGTATCACGTATCCGTACCTTGAGTAATCATCAATGAAAGTGACAAAATACTCGTACCCTCCACGAGTTTGTGTGGACATTGGTCCACACAGGTCATAATAAACTAGCTCCAACACTTATTTGGCCTATACCCCTTACTTTTGAAGAGTGCAGTGACATCTTTCCTCTGTCACGAGGATTCGCGAGACTAGGAGCAGGTAACCATAATTTCAACCAACGCTTCATTCTTAGTCAGTCTTTGGATGCTATTTAGATTATTATGACCTAATCTATGATGCCAAAGATATGTGGTGTCATCTTGCGAAGAAAACATCATCTTCTTAAGGTTTGATGTAGATACAACATAATTAATGGTATTATGCTTGGCAGAAATAGTATAAAGCGAATTATATAAAGTGCCACCACACATAACTTCGTCATTTCTTATGCTAGAAACACCACTATAAAAACAACAGAATATCCATGTACAAATAGTTTGGAAATCGAAATATGGTTTCGCCGAAACTCCGGCACATATAAAACGTCTTCCAATACTAAAACTGTCCTATCAAAGTATAAAGAAACATCTCCGACTGCAACGTCCTTGACTTTTTCCTAGTTGCCTATGGAGATCGTTATCTCGTCATCAAACAGCTCATTTGTCCACAGGAACCCCTTGCAAGGTGTAACTATTTAGTATGAATTTATGCTGATTCTTGGTACTATTTTACATGTCATTTTCAATAGTTTGTCCTATTTATGTCGTTGGTTTGATTCGTATTTATCGATTCGGACTTACTTCGCTCGTTTCAATGTTTTGTAGAAAATCAGCATTAAATAGGATGAAATGAATCTGCCAAGGATCAAGTATAATGAAGAGCATCTCGATAGGAGTTCGTAGGCGAAAACCGTGCGTAAATCGGAGTTCAGACGAGGGAGAACGAGTCAAATTGTTAAAGTCACGCACTGACACTTCGTCACACGGCCAACGCCAGCGCGCCGTGCGCGCCCGCCTCGGCCACCAGCGTGCTCACAAACTAACTTCGCGCTCGCTCTTCGACGCGCTCACAAACTACCTCACGAGTTCGTTTGGCAGCAGCTCAACGGCGCCTCACCCGCCTTAGCGCCCGGCGCCCGCTGCCTCAGTAGCAGCTTCGCCCGCCGCCCGGCCGCCCGCCGCTGTTGCCACACAGCGCATCCAGCCCGATGCCGCTGCAAGGCAGCGCCCGACCTCCCGCACAACCGCGCGCCGCTCCGTGTCAACCGGCGCTCAGCCGCAGCGCCCGCCCAGCTGGCGCTCAGCGCGGCGCCGCCTCCAGCCAGGCGCTTTCCCGATGCCAGTTCGCCCGAGCTCCCAGTGCGCTGCTGCGCTCCGGCCCCAGCTTTCAGCGCCCAGTTCGCCAGGGCTCCCAGTGCGCTATGCTCCAGTCGACGTTCGGCTCCTTCCAGATGTTTGCCGCATCCGGCGCTGGGTGTCCAGCCGGCGCTGGCCGTGTCTCCAGAAGCTTGGCCCATCCGGCGCTGGGGTGTTGATTCTGTTCTATCCAGAAACTCCTCGCGTCCGGCGCTGCGTCGCGTCCGGCGCTGCGTTGCGTTCGACTACGGGAGTGGTGTAAATGCGCTATAAATCTTGTTTAACGCTGAAAACCTAGTTAAATTTTATTTCCTTGGTTTTTCTTTTGAGAGCTTCTTACCATCACATGACTATTGACATTATTTTCCAAGTAATTCATTTGGAAATTGGATTGATTCAAGACTTTGATTGAAGAGATTCATCAACGACTTTTACGATTGTAAGGATTGTTATTCTATTTTTCTTCCGTTGAATTATTGGATAATGATTTCTATCGATTATAATTGTTTGATCCGTGGAATGAGCATGAACTAATCTTCCTCTAGGGTTGGGTGATTCAAATTGATTAATTGTTTATTTGTTTTGATTGAGTATACCAATTGAATTCTAGGGTTTTTGTTAAGTGATTGATCACCATTTAATTGTTTGTGTGTAGTGTATTATCGAGAGATAGATATGTTGCATCATATGATTGATTGGATTAGAGGCTAGAAAGCGGGTACTCTAATGGTTTAGGTATTTATGAAATTTGATAACCTAGGTTTAATCCGCGGGCGAAAGTCAGTGTTTGGATTGAGGTTTGAGGATTGCATGAATAGGTATATTTCTTAATCAAGCATAATTCAATTAATCAAAGGCGAAGAACCTAATACCTAGTTATTCTCACAATCTTGAATTACTCACATTGCTATTGAGCTGCTTGAACAATTGTTTGAATCGTTTGTGTGATTTAATTTCTGTCTATCTTAGTTAATCATCACCCCAATCAAGTTTAGGATTTAGATTTATCGTTTTCATCGTAACACATCATAAGCCTGTTAAGTCTTCCCGAGAGATTCGACTTGGGTGGACCTTACTGCTGCTATAGGGACCTCGTGCTTTATTGCGGCGACTAAGTAGAACAATTTGGTCGAACGATAACAAACATGATCGATTGCACCCGTATCTACTACCCATGAATGAGTAGAACAAGTCGCTAAACATGTATCCATTATTAAAGCAAATAGCGTACCTTGAGCATGGGGCATAACCTTCGATAACGAGTTACCGTACTTGAAGTATCGCCCTCTCTTTTGGCTTTTCAGCCTCGGTGGCAACCATGTGTTTGGTGTCATTTGTGCTTATTCTTGGTATTGTTTTGCATGTTGTCTTCATTAGTTTATCGATTCTCAAAGGCCGTTGGGAGGATGAGTTAACTTTCGAAGCATCCGTTCAGATGCTTTGGTCAAAGTTTGGATCTTGCAACGCCTCGTCTTGCGTTTGGAGTCAAATGGGATATTTTCGAGCTTACGCGATGGTACATTGCAGCAAGGAGGGAACTTGAAACCAATCCGATCAGATCGATCGGTCCTTTGTTCTAGATAGTGACCCAGTATTGAATTGGGTGGAAGAGACATCGGATGAGCACTTTCCACCAACCCGATCAAGCTCAAGCGGTCACTACTCTTGAAAGTGACCGATTGTTGAAGATGTGGTGGGAGAGCACGCGAGGGCTGCAGCGGAGGAGGTGGAAATTGATGAAGAATGGGCGCGTGAGGATGAGGAGCAAAATCGAGCCGAGGAAGTTGATGACAGGGGTGCGAGGAAGAGTGGGCGTGAAGTTGCAAACATGCAGAACCCACTCGGGAAGTGATTGCTACCTCGACATGTGAAATCGTGTCAGGAGGAGAGACGAGGATAAAGGTTGAGGTAACTCAATTTGTCAACATCCTAATTCACCAAGTATGTGCTTTGGGAATTGATGTCATCTATTTTTCTTTGGAGAATAGGATGTTCGACTTGTGCTTAAATGATTACGTTGTTTGTTCTTTCTTGTACTGTTCTTGTATGGTTCATCTTGATGCTTTGGCGAGATGGTATTCTGCGGTGAAGGACTACGGATAGTCCGTTGTTCCGGAACACGTTCGTGCTCATGGCGTTAAAGAGTACTATGGGGAGTTTGACCCATTTTTATTTCTTTCCTTTCTTTCTTTTGTTTGTTTCCTATTTTTCTTTGATCATGCATGTTGTCGTTAGTTTGTTTGCTCAGTTGAAGTTGTCATGATGAGTGGTACATGATGCTCGACTCTACGCGCAGCTCATTAACATGCGCATTTTATCGAGAAGCCTCCCTCTATGGTCATTTTTATGTTATTAATGTTTTGAGCTGAGACGATGCTCGATTTAAATGTGGGGAGAGAGTATTTTGGTTTTGTGGGTGTGACATATATATTTTGTATGCTAATGTTGTGCCTTATGCTTATTTTGATTGTTTGGACTTAGAGTTTGTGCTATGCTGAGATAAGTTAGGATTTTGATTTGTCTTGTGAAACTACGTGGTATTGATCAGCCATTTTGAATTCGAAACTTTTGGTGATATATGATTTGAGTATAATGTGAATTAATGAGTGTGATTGATAGAAAATGAATAGGGAAATTGATGTGATTTGTCGGCTAATGTTAGGGGTAGTGTTAACATTGTGGTTGCTATATACTTTTTCATTTTATATATAAAAAAAAGAAAAAAAAGTGAAAAAAAGAAGAAAATGAGGAGAATGAAAACTCCGATTATTTGTTGAGATTGTTGAAATGGAGGATGGGATTAGTCCTCTTTCTGTAAATTGAGAAATGGACATGGGAAACCACGTTAGGAGACTCGAGTTCATCGAGGTTCACCTTTGAATATTGTTCAAAATCTGTTAAAACATTCTTTGTGCTTTATAAAAAGAAACTTGTTGCTAAAGGTGACCACATTAGTTAGTTACCTAACGGAGAGTTGGGTGCGCGAGAGATTACCTTTTTATTTATTGGAAGTCAATTGTCGTTCTTGATTTATTTCATTATCTTTGAATTCGTAAACACCAAGTGTGGAAATGAAAGGTTTGATGGATTAGAATAAGGGTTAAGTTCATGGAGTTATCTTTACTCTTATTAGTATAGACTTTGCTTGAGGACAAGCAAATGGATAAGTGTGGGGAGTTGTTTGGTATGATTTTGTGATGATTCTTGATGTTTTACGTGTCATTTCTTATGTTTATCCCATTTGCCTGTTAGTTGATTATTATTTCGTTTGTTACTTACGTTCGTTTCTATATTTTGTAGGAAAATGGCAGAAAATAAGATGAATTGGATCTTCAGAATCAAATATATTGAAGACATCTCGAGGAGTTCGTAACGGCGTGGTTGGAGTTCGAGACGAAGGAGAGCGGTGAG